>JAOWCC010001368.1:39473408-40073408 GCA_030867875.1 Actinernus sp. WN-2022
TAAACTTGTAATGCGACTGAAGTTGTTCTCTCTCTCAAATAAAATCGCATTTACTTCAAAGCGATGACCAATAGCAAATGTCCTCTTCTGTGTGCAATGATTTTGATATGACTTAATAATTCTTGTCCTAAGTAAACTTTAAGAGCCATGCTCCTGTGAATTTTTTTTTTAATCAGGGCATCAGGGCTAGCGTGCCCATATTAAAAGTTATACTTTAATATTGATACCTATAAAAGTGTACATCTGCATCACTTTGCATGGCAAATGATTGTTTATGATTCAAGCTCATAGCGAGACCAGTGAAAATTCCATTCAAACAAATATTTTGAGAGACGAAAAATTATGTAAATTTCTCCTGCTTTTAATAGTGGATAAATCAAAGGATACATATGTGTACCTCTCACAAAAGAGTTGCTGCAACAAAAACAGTGATAGAAGGAAACCATTTGCAGTTGATGGCATCCCTGTACATTTGTGCAGTCCCTGGCCTCTGCCTTGCCTCTCCCCCTCCATGTAAGAATTTTTTTTCTGTGTTGCTTGTTGTGCATGGATATTTTTTTGATAATTTTCCCTCGTATGGATTTTTTTTTTGGAATTCCCCCAACCCCCCCCCCCCCCCCCCATAACTTTTCTAATGGTCCGTCCCTAAACAAAATCCGATGATTTGATCTACCGTAGACATCTTGATGACGTCACAGTTACGTCATGTATCCATTTATAATAGGTTTCTCGATGTTTTCAATTACCTTGAACATCAGTACATTTTATATTTCGATTTCTCATCATTTCGACAACAAAGAAACCGAAAAACCGAGTTCGATTGGTTAAGAGGGAGAAAAGTTATTAAATTTTGAATTTTGGCAATTTTTCCGCCAAAATTTGGCGGGAAATATTCAATACAGAACCATTTACAAAAATAACTTCTTCATTCATCTTTTAGAGTTTAAAATATTTGTTTACGACAATCTATCAACAAAAGAGTAAATCGGTACCCACAGCCGTATGTTTTTAGAATTTTCGATTTTTGAGAGGAAATACTTTAAAATTCCCAGTGAAAAAGAGGAAACGTCATTATGACGTCATATATTTTTGAAAACGTCTTTTAAAAATAACTATTCAATAATTTTTCGGGTTTTAAAGAGAAACTGTACTTACTGTACACTGAATAGCCGCAATATGGTCTTTTTTTTACGTTTATTCAATTTAGAAAGCATGACTGATGTCAGACCCATGACGTCAGAAAATGTGACGTCACAGGAAACTTCATTTCTTAATAACTCAGCAAATATTTATCGTAGAGACTTTAAAATTGCGGCAATCAAAAACATATATCTATGTTGTTGTGATAACATGCTTTATTTCAACGTATAGGTAACGCAGAATTTGACCTTAAAAGGAGTCGTTCGTTATGACGTCACACCAACGTCAATATACAAACGTATTTGATCCTAAAGACGTTATTTCATTTTAATATTAACATACGAAAATTTCGTTAAATTTGACAGCGAATTAAACAAGATGTGCTGGTTTATATATTTTTGGCTCGCTTTTAGTGATCGATTTTGAGGTAACTTATGCCAGGCGTGAATAGTGCGATTACAGACAAAATCCTTGGTGTCTGTAATCCAAAACTTTGCTGAACCAATGAAAACACAGGAACCTCAGAAACCAGTCAATCAAATCCTTTGTGAAGCAATGTCAATACAAAACAAAAACATATTATGGCAGCATTTCTTTCGGTGACATATTTTGTCTGGACTTTGAATATAAAATACAGTTGCCGTGGAAGAGGTTAGATGTAAGTGGAAATATAAGTGAATGGGTGTAATGGCTACGCGGTCGTGCAGATTTGTAATCAGTCGTATTATTTCAGACCAAATGGGCTGTTATCGCAGTTCGGTCATCTTGGATTAAACAATAGTTTTGGCCCCGGTTTTGGCTTCAGAACGAGTTTACCGGAAGAAAACAAAGGTTTTTATTCTCCTGGGACTCAACATGGCCGCCGTTCGATAAAAGCTCATGGTCCTTTTTCAGGATTCAATCACGTGGTTGTACTGGATGGCAAAAAATCTGACTTCATTTATTTATAGGCACATGTACGAGATCGGTAGTGTTATTAGCAAAACCTGTTTGTCAATACTATTATCCACCAATTGATTGCCGACCTTTCTAAAACAGCGTTGTGAAGATTGTTTGTCATCCAGTAAAGCCTTTTCCATGAGATCACGAGCTTAATTCATTCGTTATTAAAGTGATATATCAGCACGTGACTGTTTCCTGCAGAAACCGCATTGCACTCCACTCAGTTCTGTTACTATTCAGACTGAGGTTTTAAGTTGTCACAGGTGAACCGGCCAATCATAACAAATAAATCGCTTGACGCCAGTTCAAAAATGCATGACTAGTCGTGTATGAAATGAGATAAAACGGTAAAAACATAAAGTTAAACTGTACCTGTAACGAAAAGCGTGGCCGAGTGCCCAAGTTCGATTCCCCAACCCGGTGTCATACATGTATGTGGGTATCTCGCCCTTGCTTCGAGGGTTTTTCTCCGGGTTCTCCAGTTTTCCTCTTTCCTCAAAAACCAACTTAAATTCCAATTCGAGTTCGTCGGAATATTTAACCATAAGCCTCTGGCTTGGGTGATCTTTATCCTTGACTGGTTTTAAGAATGTCATTGTTTAATTTGCATTCTATAATTAGCGATAATTGATAATTGAAGAGCAAAAGCCAATTACTGATTATTGGTAATTCTAGAACGAGGATATGTTGGTCGTTCACTTACCAAGGCATTTCACACTTCCCGGATCAAACATCACGGCACCGGTGCTTCTCCTGTACCCCGTCTTGCACATGCACTTGTGAGTTAAAAGTTTTTTTTCCGCCAAACATTTGCCGCCATCAGGACACGTGTTGATTGCATGCACCGTCACATATGTGACCTAGAGATCAGCCAGGGTGGTAAAACATGTAAAGTGTTAACCGCTGTCATGGATCGGCTTAAAGTTTACGTCAAATATGCGACCTAGAGATAAGGGTGTTAAAACATGTGAAATGGACAGGGATAAATAACTAGGGCGCATGCGCGACCTGACACTTAAAATCGGCCAATCTCGTTCCCAGAGCCCGCGATCTTTTGTCTTTTCGTAGTAAATCGTATCCCATCTTCCAAACTACCTACACTGTTCAAAACATATGTTCGTTTCTGAAGGAAATAGTCTGAGTATTTGAAGCTTATTATTGCCACAAAACTTTAATTCTTCGCAGAAAATATGAAGCTACTCGCAAATTTTAAAATTTAATTCCGCCATTTTTAGCAAGTGGATGCGCGCAAGCGCGAAAACGAGTTATCGGGATACGAGCTCTTTAGGAAAGGAATCGCTCACTAATTAATTCATGAAATGACAATATAAACTAACTAAAATCCTACCCTGAAGAATAATGAAACCTAACCGGTCAGTAAACAAGATCTTACCCACTTAGAGCTAGGTTCTCAAGAAAATAGTGAGGTAATACAAATTGAGAGATTTTCTGGAACTCGAACCCCGCTCCCGCCTACTTGTAAGGCAAACGTCGCAACCACTATACTAAACAACCATCGTCGCCCAATTGATGTCGAAACTGTACATTTTAAAACCACTACTAATTTATGTTAGTTAAATTAGTAGTTAAATTAGTGGTATTGCATGAATGAATTAAGTGAGCGATTCCTCTTATCGTGATGGTTGTGGACATCGTGCCACTCACTCATTCACTCGCTAAGCTGTTAGCAGAATGTAATGCTTGAAATGCAACCTGATAATAATAATAATCGATATTTGATTTAATTAACTTGCCTATTTGTTGCCCACTTTTAGACCATGTGACATTTCCCTTGAGTAATGCTTTTTTGTTTTTCTGTATCGCAAGAGGAAATATACAAAGCACTGAATCCTCTGGAGAACTATCACGTGGTCTGAAATGGAATAGCAAACAGGCAAGCTGAAAGGGTCTATTGAAGATCGATGTGGAACTTTAATTGCCGGTCCCTTCTTGTTACCAACTGTAAAGTTAACGCAAACGTATTTATATGCTAGTGAACAGCTGTATTAACCATGTAGGAGATATGTGTGCTCATTCAGCCGCGCTTATCTGATTAGCGCCGATAGTGACGTAAAACCTTGTACGTTTTAATTGCTAACTCGCTTAATATTAATGGCAGGTGGGTCAAACTTTGACAGACATGGTATTGGTTCCCCGGAAATCACTTAGCGGTGCTGTCGTAACGATGACGTCATCGGTCACGTGGTTTTACAGGCTACACTAGCTATCACAACAGCAATTATAATAACTTAAACATTTCGACATGTTTACCCTTGAGAAGACATTAAAATACACTTTGCATCCACGAGTTCGCCATTGGGGCGCTATGTTTGTATACTCGTACTCAGTCCCCGCGCGTCATGATATTCAGCTAACTCTGTGAACTCTTTATCGCTTTCATGGATCGGCTCAAGGTTTACGTTACATAGGACACTACGCGCAAGTCTCTTTATTTTTCTTGGTCACGGCCGTGTTTTGTTCGTAAAACCTTTTTATTGCCGAGCGAAGATTCAGAGCCCGAGTCAAATTTCCTTTACGTTGGGGGTGGGGAGGAGTTCGTTTTAGATTCGGGCCTATTCCTCACTCGGTCAAAATTAGTGAAAACTCGAATTAGTGATCAAAACACGGATAGTGACCAAGACAAACAAAGGGACTCGCTCCTAGTCTACCGAAAATGCAATCGCTAGACTACATATCACGTTACTTATTAGAAAAGGATGCGAATAATGGTCAAACTTACACGAAAACCAACTCATCAAATCTTTTTATATGCATTAATTATAGTCATTAATCAAGATATGAGCTGATGATTCGAACTTCTGAGAAGGATACCTTGGTAAATAAATACCTTGTATACCTAGTTCTGTCTGAAAATATTGGGGTGTACTAGAGGTCTTGTACAGGTCTGAAAAAAGATTTCATCAAAAATTCTCTTGCGCGTGATTGGTTGAATGCGTCACATGTAAAACAGTTTTAATGCATTATTACATTTTTAATTTTTAATATACATATTTTACTATTGCAATCAGTACACCTTTCGTGTACAACTGATGTTTTTAAACCGTGGATAAATAAAGATTGTCTGACTGTCTGTCTGTCTGATCCGATATTTTCTCTCCGCGAGCGGGAAATATCAGCGAATACACCCCTTGTGAGCGTATAATCGTGTGTCAAAGAAAATATTTGAAGGATGATAACAACCATAACCCTCATTGTGGCATCTAAATATGCCCTGATATTTGTCCTTAGACATTATCTGATCCTCGAAGCTCATAGTTTCCATCGAGCTTTGCTCTCGGGAACTGGTCTCTTCTCGAAACATATATGGAATATTTGTTTACGAATAGGATTTTTATGTTTTTCCTCTAGCTTAATTTATGTTTTTGACTATCTAGCAACATCCCGGATGTGTGGCAGGTCTAAGGGAGAAGCTATTGCATTACTCCCCATATAAGGAGTGTAGGCTATCACGTGGCCATGGCTTGGCATTTGGCCATTCACTACTGATTCTCACCGAGTTCAGTAGTGTTTTTGTTTTATAAAATGTCTGAAATAGGTTATTATATATATATATATGTGATGACGTCATTTTAAATACTCTGTAACGTCTCTGTATTAACATCGCTATGGAATGCGTGCTTTTACTTGCGCCGATTGGTATGTACCACTGACCACGCCGAAACGCAGGCTCTCAGAAGAAGTGTGTTCATTGATATTCATCAGGATTGCTACCGGCAATTTTCGCCAGCAACTATGATGATGATCACCGGCTACTTATTGTAAAACGTAAAGCCAGAGTTGTAGTTTATGACACAAAAGCAAGAAACTCACTAAAGGCTGGCTCTCGTATAATCGTCCCGATCGTCCCAGTCGCCCGAAATCGTATAGAGCTTTTCATAAACTTTATGCGCCAATGCACATCGGACAAAAGCTATACACGTTTTCAGGCGACTGGGACGATCGGGACGATTATATAAGAACCAGCCTTAAGGATTATGCATTGTATAGTTTTTGTCTGACGTTTTTCTGCCATTATAAATTGGCATTCATTCAAATAAAATAACTTAGGCTTACTTTACAAATTGCCGATGCCCGAGGATATGTGGATATGCAGAAAAAATCTCGATCACTCTGTGAAAAATGTAATGTAATGTAATGTAATGTAATGTAATGTAATGTAATGTAATGTAATGTAATGTAATGTAATGTAATGTAATGTAATGTAATGTAATGTAATGTCCTGTAAACCAAAGTCAGAGCCAATGAGAGCGCGAGTCGTATTGTGACGTCACGAGAATCTCACGTGGTCGTGTTGATCGTCGAAGTGGCGGTGCTGTCGACAGCGAGGACGAGGTAAAGTATTCCTTTCTTCGCATTGAAAACAGTCTGATTTGCTTAAATAATTTGCTTTCTTTTTGTGGTGTTGAACTGTGAGTAATTCTGTACCGTGAATAATCGAACCATTTGGTTCAAAATCGAGCAAAAAGTGCTCATATCGAACCGAACCAGCGTGTTCACATCGAACGTAGTGTTCAATCGGCCAGCGTGCCAACTCAACAATTGAGTGAAAATCAAAATACAAACTATCTAACAAATTCACATATTATTAACATTGAATCAGCGTATTCACCTATCGAGTCAAAGTACTCATTCTAGGCCTACGTGCCATTTAAAAAGAAAACTTGCTCAATGTTACCGCGCTGGGCAGCGTGCCAATTTAATCAAACTCAACTTGAAGATCTCGTACAGTACCGAAGACATACAGTTCAATTCACAAAATTAAAGTTCTGTTACAACTGTATCGTAGTTTGATCAACAATCATTATGCTGTATTTATTGTACGTAATATCGCTAATGACATTGACATTCCATAACAACAATAGCATGGTTAATGTAGTGTCTGACAGATGCTCATCTAGTTTTCAATACTATATCTCCATTCTCAAGTACAGGGGAAGGTATTTGTTAAGAAGAATATCTCATGCTTCCAATGGTAGCTTTTTTATGTTATCACAAATAAAGAAACACACATTATTAATGGCAATACATTAACCGGTAATATAACAAAGCACACGGCTACATCCTATTCTACTACTGTTAGTAAACAGTCGTATTCATTGAGTTCTGAGGAGACTAGTAATGGCAGACATTTCATGAATTATTTCTTAAACCATCCAGGCAAGTTCTCATGTGCAGTTGACTCCTTTCTTGAACTTACCTTTTCTATTTTCATGGATTCTCTACAACATATCCACCGCAATAATTTTTTCTTAGTATTATTCCATGCATGCGCAGAAAGGTATAATGTACAAACTAATATGTCATTAGTTCGAGAACCTGTTTGGGCATTGCTTAGACAAAATTGTGCGTCATTTGCTACTATGTCTGCAGATGCTGTATTTAGTGATATATTTAGGTTAAATACCATTGGACCAATGACACAGGAATTAAAATCCTTGTTTTTTATTCATTGAGTTTACATACAACATCAACAAGAAATCTATAACAAAGGTTCTATCTGTATCCCATTAGTTGCAGTTAGCACAGCAATATATCTTCAGTATCACGATTCACTGATCACTTTGTTTACTTTTGAGACGCCAATATAACATGGTATTGCGTCTCAGAATACCAGCCTCTGATTGGCTCTTGCGCGAGCCCTTGCAGTTACATGGGTTTCAGGTCAAGGTCAAATTAAAAGTCGTTTGTTCAACAGCAAGATTTCTACAATTTCACCTTCAAAACACTGTAAA
Organism: Actinernus sp. WN-2022; assembly: GCA_030867875.1. Lineage (NCBI taxonomy): Eukaryota > Metazoa > Cnidaria > Anthozoa > Actiniaria > Actinernidae > Actinernus > Actinernus sp. WN-2022. The sequence goes on from JAOWCC010001368.1 coordinate 39,481,244, forward strand.
TTACAAGATAAGCATCATTCAATCCTAAAGGTAAGGTTGGCATTGTAGTTTCCGTCAGAAATCTAACACTCTTATTCGCTAAAAGTACAATTTTCATAATTTTTGAAGAGATTTCAAAACACGTCGCGAAAGTTTTCGCCACTCAAGCCGTGAAACCGTTGCCATAGATATACTAGGCGCCTTGGGCCTATTGTTTTGAGGAAAACACTTGAGATGCAAATTCTTCTCTAAAACTGAAATATAATTACCATACGAATAAAAACAAACTACTCGGAACAGGATTTTATTCAATCTCAAAAACACCAATTTACAGTTCGTTTTCCTTATAGTCGCCTAGACCGAAGAGATATTTACCATATCTGAAAGAATACCAAGACAGCCACCTGTCTATCGTTTAAAGGACTATCATGGATAACTTTTAGAATGAACATTTTACGAAGCCGAGTTACAGAGAGTCGAAAAGCAAGATGATTTCTACCGGGTAGAAAAAGTCTTTAAAAAGCGTAAACGGAAAGGCAGGATTGAATACCTTGTCCAGTGGAAGAGGTATCCCGAGAGTTTTAATACTTGGGTAGATGAAAGGGATATAAAATACTTGTAATTAGATAGCTGATCGTTTTAATAAATTAATAAAGAAAACATATTTATTCTATCTGAAATGAGCCATGATTAGCTGATTGGTTATAAACTCGAACCACTTTAGGTTTTTGTAATGTTGCTTCCTGTAAATAATACTTGTGCTCCTCGGGCGATAAGGTATGTACTTGCGATAAATGATTGGAAAGTTTCACTAAATATTTTGATCCACAATTCGGCACCGGATAATTTTTACAAACGCGTTGACTCCTGTTAATCCTTTGAAGATCAAGATAAAACTAATTCAAAAAATAGAACATTGTGAATTTTATCGTAATTTGTCAGGACAAACAGGATAAACAGGACAAAAAGGACAAATGAATAGAGACGTGTTCATTTCCATAACACATTTATTGGAAGTTTGTACATTTTAAGTAAGAATAAAATAACTGTTGACATTAAGCTTAAAAATACTATTTACGATAATATAACTATTTTACAGCACTTGGTTCTAAGTTTATATCTCTAGAGGTAAAGTGGTCAGGCCATCTGCTAACACTTTGCGCTTTGGGTAAAAATAAGAAAACCCGGCCCTTACTTGTTGATAAGTATACATAGTGTTGTTGACAACACGAAACCCCTTATTGATACCCGAGCAACACATTTAGATAGTTTTCTTTATCGATCTCATTACATCTCTTATGAACTCCCTTACGACTAAACTTGTCCGAAGCTCCAAAGCAATAATAGGGTTTACTACCCAAAGCCCGCCGCCCGTCGACGCCCGTCAACGCCCGTCAACGCCCGCCGCCTCCTCCTCCTCCTCCCTCCTCCTCCTCCCTCCTCCTCCTCCCTCCTCCTCCTCCTCCTCCTCCTCCTCCCTCCTCCTCCTCCTCCTCCCTCCTCTTCCTCCTCCTCCTCCCTCCGCCTCCTCCTCCTCGCTACCCCAAAGCTTCCTTATGTTACACTTTCGGTTGGCCAGATATTTTCTGTAACATAAGGAAGCTTTGGGGTAGCGAGGAGGAGGAGGCGGAGGGAGGAGGAGGAGGAAGAGGAGGGAGGAGGAGGAGGAGGAGGAGGGAGGAGGAGGGAGGAGGAGGAGGAGGAGGGAGGAGGAGGAGGAGGAGGGAGGAGGAGGAGGGAGGAGGAGGAGGAGGGAGGAGGAGGAGGAGGCGGCGGGCGTTGACGGGCGTTGACGGGCGTTGACGGGCGGCGGGCGTTGACGGGCGTCGACGGGCGGCGGGCTTTGGGTAGTAAACCCTATTATTGCTTTGGAGCTTCGGACAAGTTTAGTCGTAAGGGAGTTCATAAGAGATGTAATGAGATCGATAAAGAAAACTATCTAAATGTGTTGCTCGGGTATCAATAAGGGGTTTCGTGTTGTCAACAACACTATGTATACTTATCAACAAGTAAGGGCCGGGTTTTCTTATTTTTACCCAAAGCGCAAAGTGTTAGCAGATGGCCTGACCACTTTACCTCTAGAGATATAAACTTAGAACCAAGTGCTGTAAAATAGTTATATTATCGTAAATAGTATTTTTAAGCTTAATGTCAACAGTTATTTTATTCTTACTTAAAATGTACAAACTTCCAATAAATGTGTTATGGAAATGAACACGTCTCTATTCATTTGTCCTTTTTGTCCTGTTTATCCTGTTTGTCCTGACAAATTACGATAAAATTCACAATGTTTTATTTTTTGAATTAGTTTTATCTTGATCTTCAAAGGATTAACAGGAGTCAACGCGTTTGTAAAAATTATCCGGTGCCGAATTGTGGATCAAAATATTTAGTGAAACTTTCCAATCATTTATCGCAAGTACATACCTTATCGCCCGAGGAGCACAAGTATTATTTACAGGAAGCAACATTACAAAAACCTAAAGTGGTTCGAGTTTATAACCAATCAGCTAATCATGGCTCATTTCAGATAGAATAAATATGTTTTCTTTATTAATTTATTAAAACGATCAGCTATCTAATTACAAGTATTTTATATCCCTTTCATCTACCCAAGTATTAAAACTCTCGGGATACCTCTTCCACTGGACAAGGTATTCAATCCTGCCTTTCCGTTTACGCTTTTTAAAGACTTTTTCTACCCGGTAGAAATCATCTTGCTTTTCGAATCTCTGTAACTCGGCTTCGTAAAATGTTCATTCTAAAAGTTATCCATGATAGTCCTTTAAACGATAGACAGGTGGCTGTCTTGGTATTCTTTCAGATATGGTAAATATCTCTTCGGTCTAGGCGACTATAAGGAAAACGAACTGTAAATTGGTGTTTTTGAGATTGAATAAAATCCTGTTCCGAGTAGTTTGTTTTTATTCGTATGGTAATTATATTTCAGTTTTAGAGAAGAATTTGCATCTCAAGTGTTTTCCTCAAAACAATAGGCCCTTCAGTTATCGCTAATCTCTAAGAACAATAGCAGAGTTGATCTTATGAGTCACAGTGGATTTTGTATACAATTGTCTTATGAGTTATTAACTGTAAAGGAAAATAATAAAGACAGTTTAGAGTCTATCACGAGTAGTTTGTTCTTACTATTTACGTTACAAAGGGGTTTAGATATTGCGAGGTATTTTTTGTTTATTTTTTATTCAATTTCGAATGTATTCAGGGCCGATCGCTCCTGGTTTTAGAGACGACTCCAAACAATAGGCTTTTACCAAACATGCCCGAATAGATCGATGACCTCATTCACAGAAATAATATTAATCCTCTGAGTTAATGAAATTCCACTTTATTCATGAGACGCTGCACTTTACCGCACTTTATTCATGAGCTCACCACTTTATTCATGAGAGCGCCTTAAAAATTAGCATAGCGCCTTAAAAAAAGGCCGTACGCCCTAATTAATTTATGCATGACCTAAGACAATAAGACTGTGACGTCCCCCTAATTAATGCATACGCCTTAAAAATTAGCATAGCGCCTTAAAAAAAGGGCTAATTCCATCCATCTCCTACTACTGGTGACTTCCCAAGCGATTTTAGCGACTATTCGTCCAGCTTTCAACTCGGTCGCCAGCGGCTCTATTTCCTCTAAATCATCTACATCCGGCAAACACATGACTATGTTCTGAAGAATCTGATGCAGATTTTAGGTCGTTATTTACTAAACCACAGCAAATTCGCAGTGTGAGTTTGTAGCCAATATAAGAAGAAATGTATGGGTTCGAAGCAACTTGAGAACGATGCGTTAAGTGTATGACGTCACATACGCTAAAAAATGACTAGGCATTCCTCGCCCACGGAAACGGATTCGCGTAATGGCGGACGTGATTTTGACGGTAAACTCTCTTTAAAATGTGTGGTCTAATTGGCCCCTTTGCAAACTTTTTTCACTGATTTGGATATTTCTGCCACTGTTTGTTCTTATGGAATCCAAAAAAGTGGCAAACGAAATGGTCAAATTTCGTCGTAGTGGCACTTTAAAACGAGATTTTCATTTCCCGCCTTCGCTTCTCTGGTTTAAGGGACTTTTGCTACCTGTTTCGCACCGGTGACGTGAAGAAAGCTGTCCAATAGAATCTTTCGAAGCGAGACATAGCTGTTTGTAAATAAAGCTTTACGGGCCGGACGCGCACGTGCATATCACATATGTCAATCAACTTTCGCGCCAGAATATTTAATTAGATACGAATCCTCACAAGTGAAACAATTCGACCTCTCGCGACTTCGTCTCTCGCTTCAACTCGCGCATCGGGCTCGTTCTAAGGCCTACGGCAAACGTCGAACTAGCCATAAACTTAATTCAGTCGAACCTATTAATTTTGAAATAGGCTCAGGGATAGTACGACGTTTGCCGCAAAGAGATCGACCTATTCAATAGGTACGAGTCCAGCATGAGGTTCGAGTAGCCATAGTTAATAGAGTGGAATGGTTATGAAACCCAGCGACCTTCTTTGTTATATGTCTTTGTTAGCTTTTTTCAACCGTGACCCTGCACAAAACACAATAGAAATTCCAATGTGTTAATCAATCAGCCAATAGAAACGTGTGAGTTCAGTCGTTCAGGGGACGCTAATGAACTATGACCCTGCACAATCTTTTGTCTTGCCCCCTTCCAACAAAAATCGCAGCGCCTTCGTTAGCCCCTTTGAAGTTTGCCGGGTTTCATAGCCATTCCACTCTATTAACTATGGAGTAGCCAAGTCGGGAATTACGACTCTGGTGCGACTTTATGGTAAACGTCGTTCTTAACACGCGCCGAAGTAAATTCATAAATTATGTAAAATAATAAATGAATCATGCAAATAGTATGGATTGTACCAAAACCGTGAAAACAACATCTCCCCCATCTCCAAAACACTGACCCCCCCCCCCCCCCACCTCCCTGGTGAGCATGCGCTGTACAAAGGCGATTTCGAAGGCGAAATGGCGGCCTATCGGAAATGTGTAGTTCGTGCTTTAACATCACAAAATACATTTGCCTTAAATGCGAAATGCTATTTTGCGATAAATGCTCAGTATTCGAAAGTAATGAAGCCGTGTCTGCTGACTGGAATGCCGGCAAAAGCATTGGCTATTGCGAATGTTGCGATATAGCTCGCTTTGAAACGCTTCTACCATAGGAAGTCAAACCATCGAGAATGTCGTTGAAAACTGCGGTATGATCGACTATTAACAGAGGTTTCAATGTGTGAATCGCAACCGCTAGAAACATGGTCAATAACGCCACTTGCAGTGAGAACCATCGTCTCCTATACACGGCACAGAGTGCTGTGTAGAACGCCATTCTTCTGTTTCTGTTTTGGACAATCATTTTCCACAGAAAGGCCTTTCTTTAATATATTCGACCCAGCGCTGTATTTCGCCATATCACTAACCGCGGGCGAAAAGTGAAAGTGAAATTCGCCTGGACACGTGTTAGTTCCCGTGATTTAATTAGGCGCAAGTGAATTAAGATCGACATAACGGTTCGATGTTTGCTGCCACGTCGGCCCTAAGTCGATCTTCTACCGAACCTAGTTTTTAATAGGATCGGCGCGACTTAAGTTCGACGTTTGCCGTAGGCCTAATAGGCTCAGAGGAAAAGAGGTCGACTTGTAGCAAGTCTAAAAACACCCTAACCTTTAGTACAGTACGAAAACATTAGAGCTACAGTCATTAATGTATCCAAGTCATGGCCAGGGGCGGCGTAGCTAGCCTAATTCAAGCTCTAAAACGCTATTTCCAGCGTTTTCGATTCAGTAGATAGCGTATTCGCCGTGCTCACTCAAGGGTTAGAGTTGAGTTTCTAATAAAAGTTATACAAATACAGAAAAAAATAACTGCTACAGCAAAAAACATTTCACCAAAATTCCTGTTAAAGGCATATTTCTATTGCTGGGGTGCACGTTACGTCATCGCCGCCATCTTGGTTCCCTTTTTCAAAGGATTTCTCGTTAGCTTCTCTTGTTAGTTCATCCAACATGGAGACCACGTCTTTGTTATTTGAATCTCTGGAGATGGGTTGCACACCACCAATACTAAACTTCATTCTTTTATTTCCTTTGTGGCAAAAATAGTAAAACATTGTACTTTACTTATAAATCCACGCGAAGGTTTGTGTGAAAAGTAGCCTGACATATTGTTGAGTTGAGAAAATGACGTCACTGAAAATTAGCTCTGTACAGGCTCTGTCACGGAACGGATTGGGCTCAGTGCGGACATAAAAACTCAAGATTCGGACCCCAAAAACTAAGACTTCCCGTCGTCATATCGAAAAACAGTTTGGATATGAAAAAATATAGCAACTTTACTTTGCAAATACGTAAAAATATCACTATCTCAACATTTGATTTTAATTCTTCATAAAACCTTTTTTCCTATTTGCTCAAAACAAATCAAATCAGTCCCCCAACCCCCATTTTTTTCTTCTGAAAGCCATGAAAAAATCCGGAAAAATTATAATAAACTAAGCGAACCTTCAACTATAGCTTAAGTGCATTGAAGCGAATTTAAAATAACATACAATCCCAATGCGAAATAACATAAAAACTAGTACGCAAACGTGGCAAAAAGCGCAATCAACTGCATATAATCCCCCTATTAAGTCACGAACGGTACTGTATTACTTACAATAGAGCTACAGAATAATGAGTCCAATCAACTGTGTTACTCACAATAGAGCTCCAATCAGAATACAAGTCACGAACGGTACTGTATTACTCACAATAGAGCTACAGAATAATGAGTCCAATCCACTGTATTACTCACAATAGAGCTCCAATCAGAATACAAGTCAAGAACGGTACCGTATTACTCACAATAGAGCTACAGAATAATGAGTCCAATCAACTGTATTACTCACAATAAAGCTACAGTATAATGTCTCAAATCAGAATACAAGTCACGGGCAATTACTGTATTACTGAAGTGGAGTGGCATCTGAACCGAGTCTAATGATGGATCAATGTGGGGGCGTAATTCACATGTGTATAGCGTCCGTGCAGGCTCTTCTCCCCCCCCCCCCCAAAAAAAATAAGCCTGTTCAAAGGCTAACTAAAAACCGAAGTGAATTCATCAATGTAGCCAAACAAATACTTACTTACCGATAACTCGAGAAACTGCGACAACGCCAGCTCCGATATACCGGGTAATAGTAGTAGTAGCGTAAATTAATGTGCCACTCTTGCTGCCCTTCCCGACAGGCGCTAAAACTTTGACTCCTGGCTTCAGCGCTTCTCTCATTGGAGGTTTATTAACGATGACTCGATCTACGTCTATTGTGAACTTATTTGTGCTTCCCTCTGGTTTTGCTATTACTTCGCCCTTCGTCATTCCCATATGAGTAGCTTTGCTCCACACCTAATAGTCGCCACCTCGTAATATCATAATATCATAAGCTACAGCCGCTCCTGACGAAAAAGAATCGTTTTATAAGTAAGATGCTACTGGAATCCAAAACACTAAGTAATCTTTACTAGTTAGGCACGGCAGCACTATGCGTTACCAGGGGCGGATTTAGAGGTATTGTTTTCAAAGTATATAAATAGTATATCCAACTTTTAGACTCCAAAGGTTTAGGTGAATTTGCCGACTGGTTTGGAGAATACGTTTCCGGATTTTTCCTCAACTGGAAGGTTTTTATCCCGGTTTTTCGTATCCGGCAATTCACCATTTAGTTTCCGTGTATCATTGTATTGAACTATCACTGTAATTATAGCAGCCATTGTAACTGACTCAAGAGTTGGCTCCCCGTCCAGTATAGTCAAACTGGGAATGAACGAACTAGAATTGAAAGGCGGAGTGAATAAACGGCCTTTTTACGGAAAGATGTAGGACGGTACCGCAGCCAAGTGAGATGATGAGACCACAGGTACCCCAAGCTCCCTATATGTATATGAACTTGACTTAAAATTGTTTGTAAATTTTAAAATCGATAAATATGGAATAAAGACTCACCTTTTTATCCAAATGTGTTTTCCTTTATTATCTCTATCGATTTTGGGAGTCTAAAGGCCATTTGAAGGGTTTTATGATTTCACTTTTTCCACTCTCTTAAAAATAAGACAAGGTTGGGCACTCGAGTCGCCAAGTCAAACGGATTCACCGAAGGAAAGATCCCGTAAATTCGCTCCAAATCCTCCAATCGCCTCCAACTTACACCTAGGGCATGTTCGATAGTTGTTCCACCCATTAGTCGCCATCAGTAGAGACACAAGTACACGTAGAGGGAAAATTTATGTCGCCAATTTCAATAAACGTGCCTTTCGGAACGCCGAAATATCTGTGAAAGATATGTTGCGTGCACCAACCGACATTTTCCGCTCAGTAGCCCGGCCTTGCTATTCAATTCAATTGCACACCGGGTGGTAGACGGTATAATGTTCAGTACGAAAAACATTACCCTTGGGGCCCTGCCTAGGGCACAATTCGCAATCGGGAGCTTCCATATATGCGTAATACTTGCACTAGCCATATATGGAAGCTCCCGATTGCGAATTGTGCCCTAGGCAGGGCCCCGAGGGTAATGTTTTTCGTACATACAGTTTTATGATAGAATCTAACTATTTGCTTGATCTTTTACCCGATTGAAAAACAAATCAAGTCTGACATGAACCGTCATTTTTAAGGGTGCGTTTACCAATTTCGTCGCTCATGCAAATGGCGGGAAAAACTGACTTCCGGTTTAGTGAAAAAGCAACGCGCGCGCGCCCTTCGCAATTCGCTGGCAATAGCAAGCTCCGGTTTTGTTTACATTTTTGTAAAAGCTAATACAATGAAGTTGTTTTTGCTACTTCAACCCGGGTTGTTTTACTTTCCATGCTTCAAGTTTACTTTATATAAATGCCGAAAAAGAGCGATAACCCGAGAGAGCCATTCTAGCTACGGAGGGTCGCTGGAAGAGGGAAAATTCCGATGTCAGGGAATTCGGGCGTCAAGTGCATGCAAACTAATTCGACAAAGAAAGTTTGGAAAGAGCTTGTTGATAACGAGGGGAGCCAGAATGTAGTACTAAAAACCGCCCTAAGTCATCTCTCCTGTATTCTTTCTAACTTACGAGTGTCACTTTATACGATGGACCAGGAATCCTCTGTTCCGTATATGACCACAGTATTCCCTACTGCTTGCAGGCGCACGTTTGAAAAGATATGATTTTAACAGTAAACGGTTAGACCTTCACGTCTTCTCGGATAAGGACGTAAAATCGTAGGAATAGTGTCCCCAATTAGCTGCAAAGCTAAATACATTGACACTTAAATAAAGTCTCTTAGCACGTGCACGGTTCGCCAAAGATTCTGGGCGAATCAAGCCGGTTTATCAACGCGCTCACCTTTGACCAAACCTGAGCCAACTTGGCCGCCATTGTTGCAGTGGACTAAGGTTTGGTCATCAGTGTGCTCAATACGAAAATAACACGAATACTGCAGAACCTACTTTTCTTCTCATTTCGTGGAGTTGAAGAAGGCTCTCGATTTCTAAAACAACCATAGGGGCTGATCAAAGCCAGCACCCGGCTAAATCACAGATCGAATTGGAATTTAGCGTATTGGTTTTGGTGGAGGGAGGAAACCCGGAGGACCCGGAGAAAATCCCTCGGAGCAAGGGCGAGATACCAACAAACTCAACTCACATGTGGCACCGCGTTCGGGAATCGAACCTGGGTCACAGAGGTGAGAGGCAAGGTCAAATTAAAGTGCCTATGAACCTTATTTTTTTATTTTAGATATCAATTCTACATCAAGTGAATAGTAGAATGGTACAATATATTTTGCTTTGAATACTGTGCCACTGAGTTAAGGAGGTTTTAATATCCAAAATGCTAATTACATGACGTCAGGGGAGGCACCAATTATTATACATTTTTTTAAATTACAAGTAAACAAATTTTTCAAATTATCAGTGTTATACCCATGGTTGAAATAAAATGATGTTAGAAATTTGTTTTCCTATATCAGTAGAAACGCCCATTCACAACCACTAAGAAGTGATTGCAGATACCTCCCCTGACGTCATGTAATTAGCATTTTGGATATTAAGACCTCCTTAACTCAGCGGCACAGCATTCAAAGCAAAATATATTTTACCATTCTACTATTCACTTGATGTAGAATTGATATCTAAAATAAAAATGTATTGTTCATAGGCACTTTAATATTGATTCTACATCAAGTGAATAGTTGAATAGTAGAATATTTCTCGATTTGAGTGTTGCATCCATGAGTTATAGAGGTTTGTATTTATAATATATTCAAGCCGGTGACATAAATTCGGTCTTCATTTATTATACAAAAACATACTGGTAGAGATAAGTGACCTTCTGCAACATCTATGTTATATTTGAAGGTTATATCATTGAATCTACGAAATATTTTGTCAAAATCAGTAAACGGTTTCATTCACAAGGAATGAAAGTAATAAATTCCCGAATTTACGTCATATGTACGTCACATCATTAGCATATTGGAAATAGAAACCTCTATAACTCATAGACGCAGCACTCAAATCAAAACATATTTTACTATTCAACTATTCCCTTGATGTAGAATCGATATTTATGATAAAAATATTTGACTTTATATACACTTTAACCACTGCACCACTCCCTAGACCATATCGCTAGTCCGCCATGTTGTATCGTGTGCGATGCACTCTGGAATGGATATCTCACTTATACAATGGAAAGTAACGGAACTGTAAAAATAATTTAGTTCACGGTTTCATTACCTCCCATTTTATTACCGAGATAAGATCACAGAGTGCAACGCGCACGATCCCACATGGCGGACTTGCGATAAGGTCTCTGCGCGCAGAGTATTTCAGTTCGCGCACGCTTTCAAATGCGCTGAGTTTAACTAAACGAAACACCACGCGACAAGAACAATCGCTGTTTTATTTATTTGTCAAACAGAGTAAACTTAGTTAGGATCTGGTTAGGATAGGTATCGATCCTTCTACTTTGGCAACGGAAAACAATAAGAAAACCAGAAGGTCACCTGGGAGATTATTGATTATTGAGAACGGCTTGGAACACTGTTTGCCGACCGGCTTTTTTCCCGCTTCTACGTGAGTTGCATGAACACAACTAGCTCAGTTTCTTTGTGGGTGATTTTGTGGATCCGATTTTGTTTGATTTCTTCCGGCAAGAATAAGCTTGACTGATGTCTCATTTTAAAGCTACATCTTCCTAGAATCTGTATTCAGACTTATTTGCGATGCAAGTTGAACACGATTGGGAGAAAATTGAGAATGAGTTGGAATTGCGGACCGGCCATTTTTACCGCTTCGACGCGAGTTGAACAAAAGTATACTCAGTTCAGTTTCATTTGGTGATTTTGTTTGACTTCTAGGGCACTGATAAGCTTGAATAACATTACATTTTAAAGCTACAGCTTCCTAGAATCTGTATTTAGACTTATTTGCGATGCGTTGTGAACATGCTGTGAACAAATGGAGAGCATGAGGTTTAAGCCGAAGGGCTTTGTCGTTTTGTGGATAAACTATTGTTTGGCTCTTTCATTCCATTACCTGGTTTTACGAACTTCTATTGCATTGACTTTCACACTTGAGAGATCGGCTTGGGAGTAGCAGTTCCCAAAGCTCGTTCCATTTGAGATCGGCTAGGGACAAGCAACTCCCAAAGCTCATTTATTTAAGCCAATCGTAGGGCAATCCTCTAACTCATTAATATTATAATTAGTTGACCTTAATGTAGTCCAAAATCTCAAAGTGTCCCTCGAACAAAGGCCATTCTGCGCGATGGCCCAACTTGTGAAAACGCCGTGAAGGCTATTTAGGATATTTGGACGCCCCTGGTAAAACTGTTATTTAGGCTAAACCAAAAGTCAGAGGAAAGGAGAAATTAAAAGAGGGGGATGGGGTAAACATTCGAATATGCATACTATTAGTCCTCTTGGTTATTCAAGATTTGTAAAGTCAATCTTGAGGAGTACCTGTAGAAACATAAAGATTCAATTTGACTAACAGTACCCTTTAAATAATGATCATACGCAATGGATCATCGAGGTGGTCTGGTGTCTTGGCCGGACGTCATCACAGCTCGACATGAATAGAGTTCTTTAATTAAAGGAAACTCACACGAAGATTGCATTTTTATGGTAAAATTATGGCTGAGAAAATGATAGTAACCCAGCCATAAAAATCACGATGAAGTGTTTTTGATATAGTTTAAATGAACGTTTAAACTAGAGGACCAGGAGGCTGTCAAGGTCTTAAGTTTGAACAGTACGGATCTCGAATTCTTTTAAAATGACGTATATATACTTCATGCTGACATTTTTTTGTCTTCACTAATTCTTTCTAGGCCTTGGCCATCCGAAACATTGACAACAAGGCTTGCATACGCTTTTGACAAAAAAACATAGGAACGTTCAAAATGTTACTGTCTTCAGTTCCGAATCTCATCAACAAATATTGAATATATAGCATTGCTTGGTGAAAAAATGTTGTTACTACTTATAATATTATTTCTTTATTTTTACAACAATTAAATTGTACATGAAAAGTGTGAATTTACTGAACTTGACTCGTTATTTGAATAATAAGTAATAGTTGAAAATATAATAAAAAAACATTGATGTAATGGATGTGTAATATCCTTCAATAAGACGTCTTCAAGATTTATTCAGAACGTAAACGCCGTTCAAGCTGTATCGCCTTGTAGAATTAGACCCCGCCATATTCACACGTAGCGGTACGAAAACCTTAACGTATAGGCCTCTTGTTCATACATAAATAAAACGCTTTTTTTCGGCCCGATGTTTTTACTCGACGATGTTGCGTCGCTCATGTCTTGAAAGTGATACTTTGTAGCAGATTTTGTGTGCTGAATTGCTTCGTGCCTAAGAACCTGCTCTGGTTACATTAGCTACGTACGCTAGGTACTTCCAGTCTCAAGATGTCGACTTTGAGAAGTATAAGTATATATTTTTGTTAGCGCCATTACTGGGCCTCACGGTTGAAACGTTGTCTCAATGTTATTGTTACAGAGTGATTCACATTTGTTTTCTACCTGTGTGTATAAATGTCTCGGCGTTCTTCGTTCTACAGGAAACGTTAAGGTCACTTTTGCACAGTTGATAGGAATTCTAGGTAGGAAATCACCTCCTTTAAACTGATTTTGCGATTCCATAATATTCCTATCTTTGTATTTCCAAGTTTGAAAGCCGCTCCTTCTATACAGATGATGAGTAGATCTTAGTAACGCTTCGCTGCTGTAGCATCTCACACCTCCTGTAATGGAAACCAATTCTTGCTTACTATTTTGACTGACTTTCTGTCGCTTTGCGGCCGACTTTCTCGCTTTGAGGCATCCTTTCGGAATCGAGCCTGGTTGGAGAATTGTCGTCTTCTTTCTCTCCTCATTCTCTCTTCGCTTGACATGATTTGGCTTGCTTAACCAATCCCATTTGGAAGGTAGATAAAAATATTCATTCCTTGGATTAAACCGAACCCTTTTCGGAAAATGTGTGAATTGCATCAGTATTTTCTTACCTGGTTGTACCTTTATAAGCTATCTTCATGTTTGTGATACATTTCGAAAGGCATATGACCTTTGAGGCAAATTGTTGTAAGTATAAAACGTATTAATAATGTACCACTTCATAGCTGCATATAGTTACCGAAATGAAAAATTAATGGTGTTTTCTTCAGTTTCTTTGTTATGCAAAGTTCGTAAGTCCTACAATTCTTCGTCATACACAGATACTCATTTACAAGGTTATTTTTTCCTTTGAAATAAATGATATCTACTTCATCGCTTTGGTTACTCACATGAAACATTTAATATGCTTTTGTATTTCGTTCATTTCTTTAACGAGTTATATATAAACACGGTCCGTTATCTTCTATATAGTCTTGGTGAAACCAATTCAGCACGTTTATTTGTTAGAATTGCAGGTTTAACATGAGTATATTTTCGGTATTGTTATTCTAATGAACTGGGAACATTATACTTTGGTTATCTTAACTTTTGAATACAAGGAGTTCTGTGGGATGTTTTAGTTTCGTCCGAGCCGTTGTCGAGAAAAGCAAAATTTTAAGCCGATTATTTGGGGGAATTATTGCGGCTATTCCGAATACTGACTTCGAAATCCATCGTTCGCTATGGAAGGTTTTACGCAGTTAAAGGAAATATCCAATACACTCGTCGACCGTTATTGGTAAATCATAATCTTAGTTAACTTGTCAGTTTTGTGTTATGCTTAGAAATAAATTGGGACTCTGGGATTCTGGGATTTCTTGGTGTTACGAATCACCACATGACGTTTTCTAAAACAAAACGTAACAATACCCTGAGATGCAAAGAACCCAAGAAGTACCCGGGATTGTAAACGTTTTTAATAGCTTTATGAATCGAGCATTTACTCAGTTTCATAAAAAAGTTAGCCCAGTAGTTAAGCCCGCGGTCTGTCGTGTGTGAGGTGGAGGGTTGAAACCCCGGCCGGACCAACACTCGGGGTTTTAAAATAATCTCGTTCTCGAACTGCAAATGGTTTAGACGTTAACTGTACACGTTCTCTTTTTTTAACTTGAACATTTTAATTAAATCACAGGGTCATCTGCCTCAAGTTGATTATTATTCCAAGAGTTACATACATTCTAAAAAAAAGGTACCTTGGCCTTTCAGTGACTTTCAAGGCATTTCTGACTGGCTCCAATTTTGCGACCTTTCGGATAACTGGCCTCGCTCTAATACCACTGCTTTTCGTGCAGGCAGGAGACATGAATAAGATACATGTACATGCAGCTGCGGCGTGGATCTGTAAAACATCGTTGATAACTCGATGTTCTGTACACCTGGTTAAATAAAACAACGTCGACGTCATCAGCGTCGATAGAGATCAATCAGCTCTTAAAGTATCACGTTTTGCAATGGCCACTTGATAGGCAACTTGACTTGATTTAGATTTTATGTGATTAGTTTGGGCCTCTATTAAACACCTAAGTTTACAAAATGACTACAAGAGCGAACTTTACGACCTAGTCAATGGCACCTGCTCTATCTCTCCTGCTTTCTCTGTTTTCTTTCGCAATTTCTTCTTTTCTTTGGGGGAGGGGGTGTGCAAAAACACATCTTTTTTTCTTTTTACATGCGTGTCCATCAGAGTTTGTTAAATATTTCTAAGACATTTTTATATCTAAAATAGTCTTTATTCAATGTATAAAGTTTATTTCATAACTATATTTGTTTCAAGTCTGTTAGTAGTAGACATATTCAGCGTCATCCTCAATACGAAAGTATGCTGCTATTATCCCTAACTCAAACTATGTAGGTACAAGGTACAACTTTATTTAGACACACTTGCCCCGTCAACTATTGATGATTTCCACAAGGGGCATGTGGATAAAAATTACAATCTTTAAAAAAGGTAAAAAACCTTTAAAAAGAACAATTTTATACTTGAATGAAGGGAATGACTCGCAGTTGCGTAGTTTTTCTTGAAGGGAATTCCATACTTTTGCCCCACTATATGAAAACCCTTTCTTAAGGTTTACTGTTTTAGGGAAAGGTAACTGTAGCGAGGTATTGGAACCCCTTAAATTATATTTGGTAACATCATGCTTTTTAGTGAAAAGATCTGCAAGGCAATTTGGAGCCATGTCGTTAAGTACTTTAAACATGTGTTTGGCCTTTATTTTGGTCTTTGAATTTCAAGAGTTTCCCAGCCTAAAGCGTTCAAAGCTTCTTGGTGGGAATTTCGTTACTCATATGTGTAATTATTATGTCCCTGATTTTACCATTATTGAAGGAAGGAAACATTTCAACAAGAGCAACGTTTTCGCATAATTCGTTTAAAAACTTTAAGTGATCACATAAAGTGCACTATCGAGCACGTACTAATTCCAAAGCAGATCTCGTTGATGGCATTAATCTCTAGATTCTTACTTAAAGTGCATATGAGCCTTCCTGCAATTTTCATAGCTATGAATCTCAGAAAAGTTTTGAGTACTCCTGCGAAGACATTTTTGGTTTACAGAGAATACTCTATATTCTACGCTTGTTTGAAAACGTGGAAACGTGACCTTTCCTGACCCATGACCGCGTAAGTAAAAGCCTGGGTCGATAACTCGGTCGTCGTCATCTCATTAATGCATTATTCTCCATGGCACCTTTCTATCACAACATCATCGATTTTTAGATAATATACACAGTTTACGAGCTGTTAGTAAAGGAAAAAGTCACATTAGTGAAAATTGTAAGTTTTTATTCAAATTGTTGCAAAGTTGAATTAATTAAATGACGTCTACCGAGGTATCGACCCAGGCTTTTACTTACGCGGTCATGGGTCAGGAAAGGTCACGTTTCCACGTTTTCAAACAAGCGTAGAAGATAGAGTATTCTCTATAAACCAAACATTTCTTCGCAGGGGTACTCAAAACTTTCCTGAGGTTTATAGCTATGAAAATTGCACGAAGGCTCATATGCACTTTAACTTCATTTCTGGTTTTCGCTCAGTTCACTCCACCGTGACTGCGCTACTGGAGGCGACTGACAGTTGGTCATTAAACATATGCCATGCTGATGAGTCCTAACAAGGACGAAACAGCTGTACATGGTTGCCACTCTACCGGTAATAAGATGTGAGCATGCGTATTAGACGCTAGCTACGTCATAGCGTGTGTTGGGTAGTGCCATGCAACGAGTTTGGTTCATTAAACATCGACCGTGGCAATATTAATGCAGTTATGTTTCTTGATTTGAGAAAGGCCTTCGATACAGTAGACCATGCCATCTTGCTATCGAAACTGGAATACTATGGAATAACCGGTCATACCCAATATTGGTTTAACTCATTTAAATGACCGTACACAAACCTGCATTGTAAATAGTTGTAAGTCTTCCAAGACATTGGTTAAAAGTAGAGTGCCTCAGCGGACCATCCTAGGCCCCTTGTTATTCTTGTTATATATTAACGATCTACCCAATTGTCTAACCTATTCTTAGCCAAGAATGTATTCTGACGACACTAGCATAACATACGCCAGCAATGATATAAACGATATAAATAAACGAATTAATTTCGATTTGAACACAATTCATGTTTGGTTTGCAGCAAATAAGCTCACTTTAAATGTGACAAAAACTGAGTTTTTACTTATTGGCTCCAGGCTATCTAATCTACCAGAAATTCTAAACATCGCAATAAAAGGAAACCCGGTGAAACAGGTCCAGGTATCGAAATCACTTGGTGTAAAAATAGATCAAAACCTGACCTGGAATAGCCACATTCACATGATATCTAAAACAATTGCCTCTGCGATAAGTGCAATCAAACGCATTAGGTATTTCGTTCCTCGCGAGAGACTCCTCACGGTGTACAATGCCTTGGTACAAACTCACTTTAATTATTGCAGTGTGGTTTGGGGTGGCTGTAACAAAGGCCTTTCTCTAAAACTCCAAAAACTCCAAAACCGCACTGCGCGCATAATTACTTTTTCAAGTTATGATGCTAACGCAGACGAACTGTTCCATTCGTTGAAATGGAAAAAACTAGATTATCAGCGTATAGTTGATCAATCCATTTTTATGTATAAAGCTCTTAATATCGAAACACCCGAATATTTGAGCTCTAAATTCATCAGTCGAATGGACATAACGTCATATAACTTGAGAAATGTTGAAAATAAGCTAGCAGTACCGCTTCCCCGTACATATTACTATAAAAACAGTTTCAGTTACAGCGGAGCGGTACTGTGGAATAGCTTACCATTAAATTTAAGACAGGCGTCGTCACTGACAACCTTTAAGTCACAGATACATTGCCACACTTTTCAGAGTGTTTAACCCAGTTTTAGCACGGCGTCCTTGGAAAGCAGGATTGTTTTTCTTATTTTAGATACATATCTACTACATTAGAATATTACTATAAATTAATATAGATTATTATCGTAGTTAGACTTGATTTTAGCATTTATTATAGTATATATTATAATATATTAATATATATTATACATTTTAATCTTTTTATACATTTATATACTGATGGACCTACCGTGGGTAAATAAAGTTGTCCAGTCCATAAAATTTCTTCCTAGTCGATCGTTGGAGCAATTTCATTCCTTATCTAGTATGTGCTTAGCTCGTATATCGTATACGTTTTTGAATGGAGAGTTTAAACCATTAGTATAGTATTCTATACCATTTTATTTATTAAATAAAGGTAATTTTATATGTTTGAATAAGAAGATTTAGGTTTTAGGGAGTACTACATCCTGTTATAATGATTAATGTACTACGGTCATAATGTACTACGATCATATTTGCAGATAGTGATGTTGTTGCTATATTTTGACCTGCCTAAACCGTTTTTCGAGACGACAACGGAAAGTCTTTTTTTGCTCAGAATCTTGAGATCTTAAAATTAGACGAGAGGTTACTTACCTTGAAGTGCAATTGTAGTTCTCTGAAGATATGCGGAGCATTATGGGCTTAATCTGCATACTTCCCTAAATGCTAACTGGTCAGCGATTACATTTCAAAGTTATTCAAATGCAAATTAGGTCATGTACAAAACCACAGGACCGTGGTATGATAATCAGTTCTTCCTGAAGTGTAAAACATTGGCGAAGGTAGACAACAACAATGGTGGTTCGTGAAACAAAACCATAGTAGAGGGTGGGAGTCTAGTCCCATAATGCTCCGCATATCTTCAGAGAACTACAATTACACTTCAAGGTAAGTAACCTCTCGTCTAATTTTAAGTTATCTTCCAATATGCTCCGAATTATGGGCTTAATCTATCTGCGAATTTAGAGAGTATCGAAGCCAATGAACGGTACAGACACGGTATAATCCACCTGTTATTTTTTTGAATTAATAAATGTTTACATTTATTCAATGAGCGATCAGAAACTGCGCGCCTGCCTCTGCAGCGCTTGGCTGGTTAGAGCGCAGGTAGAATCTACGGAAAGTTCGCTCATTCGACCAATCCGCAAGCCTTAGAATGTGCTGTATAGGAACGCCCTCATTATAAGCTGCCGACGTGGCAGCGACACACACACTATGTGCTTTAAATATACTCGTATCTATTCCTGAAAGAGTCAAAGTATTCTTTATCCATCTGGAAATAGTTGCTGTGGCAACGGATTTATGAGGCTTGTTATATGATATGAAGAGTTTACTACCAGCATTTCTTAAATTCTTAGTGCGCGCAATATATTCCATGCCTGTACTCTTTGGACAAATGTTGGTCTTAGATGGTGTTGCAGGAAATGAAACATTAACAGCCGCCCTGCCAGGTCTGGACGGTTTCAAACGTTCAGTGATAACAAACTTAACAGGGTTCTCATTCTCCGTCTTTTTATCAAGATGAAGTGCACAAAGTTCCTAAATAACTGGTGAAAACAGACACATCCCATGTAGCTGAATATCTAGGCTGGGGAGGTCTTAAATTGTAGACTCCTTTAAGTAGCCTAGAAACTAACGGGTGAGATCCTGGAGTCCCACCATCACATGGACACATGGTTGCAGATAATGCTGATCTGTAGGTATTGAGCGTACTGTAGCTCTTACCCTCTTCATAACAGTCAGCGAGAAAGTTAATTACTTCATGAATAGGTTTATAACACCAGCCAGTCCATTTCTTCCAAACTTCTCGGTACTGTTTCTCTGTCCAAGAAGTCCAGCTTGCGCACACAATTTCAGCTGCTTGCGGAGAAGTCCCTCTGTTTGTAAGTGATCTCCGGACACAATCCAAGCGGCTAGAACCAGTTTTTTTCGTAGGGGATGAAGCTGCTGGTTGTGTGGACGCACCAGCAGATTCTCCCAACGTGGTAGCAGTATTGGCTGATCTGTTAATAACTGAAGTAGTCCTGGGTACCAGCCCTACGTTGGCCATACTGGTGTTAACAGGATAAGTGAAGCCTTGTCTCTGCGAATCTTGGATACAATACGAGGAATAAGGATGAAAGGTGGAAAAACGTAATACCTCCCATTAGACCATGATATAGTAAATGCATCAGTCGCAAAGGCTCCTGGGTCTGGATGCCAAGATACGTATTTGCTGAGTTTATTGTTAAGTCTAGATGCAAATAAATATATGTCCGGGACATATATAATCTCCACAAGATTTTGGAAAACAGTGTCATGTAGTGACCATTCAACATCAGAAAAAATTCTCGATGCTGTATCTGCATCAACATTCTTAACTCTAGGAACATGTTTTGCCGAGAGCCAGATGTCTCTTATCATGCACAATTGCCAAATTTGGCTTGCAAGAGAGTCCAATAGCGGGGACTTTATTCCCCCCATATTATTGATGTATGACACAGCTGTAGAATTACCAAGCTTTAACCTGACATGGGTGGGACTCCTTGTGGTAACAAAGGATTGGATACCAAAATAGGCTGCTAATAATTCCAAGTAAATAATGTGACCGGTCGCCTCATTGGAAAACCAGCGTCCCCCAGTACTCTTGCTACTACAAGTGGCTCCCCACCCATCGAGGTTTGCATCTGCACTATTAACCAAGTCAATATTGGGTTCTAAAAGGGGTCTACCATTGAATTTATTAATATTGTTAATAACCCAATGCATATCAGTTCTAGCGTGTTTGTCCATAGCGGTATGATCCTTATAGTCAAGACCATAATGGAGGGCTTTAAATTTACATGATTCGATGGCCCGATAATGAAGTTGAAGATATCTTATGGCTGGGAAGGCAGAAACCATTAGCCCAGCCACATGAGCAATCTGTCTCAAGGTTGGATTGGTTATTTTCAACAACGCTTCTTAAGACTGAACAATTTTACACTGTTATTTTCAGGGAATTATTTTAACTTCACTGTACGAGTTAAAATAACTATCAAGACTGGAGTTACTTTTTTGGAGTTATTTTAACTCTGCCTCGGATTAAACACCAATGGGTGGAGTTAATATTACTCCTTTTGATCGAGTTACTTTTTGAGAAGTTATTTTGACTCCCGTGTAGTAGTTAAATTAACTCCAAATCGAGTAACAGATTACTAAATAAATACGATGGGGCTGTTATTGATGGCTCTCGATTTATATTAATCACATGCACAGGGTTGGACCCAAGTTGTTATTGCCCAAAACACCTGGTCTCACTAAGGCCCTCCCAATAAAATGTTTTGTTTACCATCGCTCACTTTGTCGACCTAAACGACTCGTACAAAAATCCATGTATTCCTCTACTACTTTTTACTGTACTAGTAGTGGATTGACAATTTGCCTGAGACAGGTAAGAAATTAAAACGTAGAGAGCTCGGAAAAGACGTGTTCTTCAACATTTTTTATTACTTTTTTTCTCCAAAAAATGGCATAAAGTTTTTTTTTTTTGCGTTTCGAAGAAAAAAAGGGGGTCGGTTGGGTGATGGTGGAGTTGACTGAGTCCCCGGCGTTACTCTTTGTCGGAGTCATTCGACCCTTTTGTAGACTAAAACAACCCTTCTTCAGCACTTCGAGAAAGTCGGTGGAATCCTTCAAATTAGAAATATTTTGTTACTTAATTTAAAGGGCTAAGTCGGGTGCGCGCTAACTATACGCGGGCCCTAATACGTCTCGCATATTTGGAGTCAATACGGTATTGAAAGGAAGTATCGGATACATATCAATTGTGTAGGAAAGTTATAGTAAAAACTCTCCTGATCCCGAAAGGTGTACTTCTACGTTGTAACTAAATACTTACTTAGTCGGCCGAGAGAGCTTAAACCGAGTTTACTCATAGTTGGAATCAAATCAGGCCTGGTGCCTTGGTCTCGAATCTGTTAGTTTTGGCGCCGAGCTTCGAACGTGGTGGAGTTTTATCTGAGAAGAATATCCGAAGTTTTGCCCTTTCATCACCACTAATAGAACAAGATTATCTTGATAGAAAGGTTCGACTAACTGCTTCACTTGTGAGGGACATCAGTTCTGGATGAGATGAGATCATTCCGGAGAAATCGACGAAGAACGATGTATGTGTCATGTATTAAAGCTAAATTACATGTATAAAGTTCATGCACTACGCTGAAAACACATAGTAACCTGAGTACCTTTGACAACTTTTATCTATTTCACAAAATCGGCTCATTTCGCACAAGCTGCGTTTTCTTCGGGTATTAAAAAGCAAGTTGTTCCCTCACGGGGATGAACTCCCTTCTCATGTACCGGTAAGTGTTTCTTGGTTTACTTGTAGACGAGGCATTGTCGTACGCCATCTCCTGGAGAGATTACTAGTTGTCTTCGCCGTAACGAGGCTATTTTGACGGTTGGCGCTCCGTGTCCAAATTCATTAGTATGGAGCCCTGGAGTTGGTCGAAAGTCGCGAAATAATATTCGATTTTTTCCAGAATGAGGGATTGCTGGATCCTGAAATTCAGGCAGGGCTTAATTTATATATCATTCTAGCGACAACAGGAGTTTCGTGGCATTTCAATAACGAAAAGTGAGATGTTGGAGGCGAAGATTGTAGGTGATTGTGGCAGAAGACTTCGGAAGATTCCAGCCTTCTCTTCTTCTTAGAGTGGTGAGCCGAGGTAGATGAAAAACTCCTAAAAACACGCTAAAATGGTTCCAAGAGAGGAAAAACCACAAAGGAAACAACATGGAAGCGAAAAGGTATATTTATTTATACATTGTACGGCATTTTTTAAAGGATTTATAAAAATCCATACATATCTATTTTCATGCACAAACCCATAGATTGGGCTGCCTGTGAGCCAACTTGCCCTGTGATTATAGATTTTGGGTCATGTAAAATATACATGTGTGGTGCATCAGTGATTTGATGCTACATATGGCAGAACACATAACCTATGTGTTTTGAAATATAGTACTTATTCTAAAATTCTGCCAATAGCCTACATGTTACAACTGTAGCTGACGATGTTGGTTGTTTTTGTGAGAAGACTGGGGCTGTAGCAGAGGGTATTTTCTGAATTGCCACCATCTTCGCCAAGCTGGACACTTGCACCCAGATCGCATATCACAGCTTGGCCAAGATGGCAACCATTCAAAAATACCCCTGGCCACGGCCTGATCTTCTTGCAAAATCTACCAATACCGTGAGCTATGCAGGCTACTCTGCCAAGAACACAAGAAATATGCACTAGATTAACAGTGAAATGCTTCCAATCACTGTCTCTGAAGCATGCAATATACATGTATGTATGAATTTGTTTTGTTATTAAGGAAAGAAAATTCCATTTCTTGGCAGGATTTTTATAATATATTAGCATAACCTAGCTGCCATCGATTGAAAAACTCATCATCTGATTGGGTAGCCAGGTGCCATCTTTCAATCAATAGTGAACCATGCATGTGCTGCCGAATTTTTTTTCACAGTTTTCTCTATCGCAGGGAAGATATATACTGGACAGTGCTCAACATTAAGGTTTTAGACTGGTTGCCCAAATGTCTGGTTTCCATTTCTCCATTTTGTTTTGAGTGTGCAAATTTAAACAAGTTCAAAACTGTTTTTTTTTAAAACTACCACAAGAAAGACCACATGGGAATTATGTTTACTGGGTTTGAAGTTATTTGAGTAAATAAGAACTGAATAGAAAGTGTTTGAAAATTGGTGGGATGGCATCCCCCCCCCCCCCCCCCCCCCCCCCCCCCCCCCCCCCCCCTCCAAAATGCTACTGAACTCTCATATTTTTATGATTTTTAAATACTTGCTACCTTATTTACTCTCATCTTCAAACTTGTTAAACTTGCTAATTTCGTTCCCTGTGGTGGGTTTCATTTAAAAATAATAAGTAGTTAATAATACATTTGTACACATATGGTAATAAATAGTCAAATTCATTAAATTTACACAATGGAATTTAATTTTAAAAATGCAATTTTCTTTCCCTGGGAACTAACAACTCCACTTACTCATCCCTTACTCAATTTATTTGAACTCATGCACTGTTTTATTTTGAAAAAAGATGAATCTCATATGGATGTGGAACAAGACGCTGAAAGAATAACTACAGTATCCCAAGGCTGATATGAACTGGATCAATGGACAATGGACAATGTACAATGTTTGTTATTGGCTGTGAAAGAGATGGTTGTCTGTCATTAATATGCCATACAAACATAATTTGGAATACAGTCTTAATGTTGATTTGAACTTTGTGAGGTACTAGATATGCATTCAATACAGTTTATCAAAATCACCATCGAGTACGAATACATTGGTCGTGCTACACTAGATGCCTATAGAAATGACCATCTCGATGTCGTTAAGTGGAACATTACGTACTTCGACTAACATATATGCGATCACTCAACCAAAAAATTAACAACTCATTTCCTGTTTAACCAAAACGGCTAATTCGTGAGAATTACAGCCGTCAATAGATACCCATTTAAGAATTTAGTTTAAGACCACAAGAAGAAAAAAATCGGATAAAGAAAAAAACAATATAAAAACTAAAAAACTAAAAAGCAAAACTGGACGTCTCCAGAACCTCTCTAGAACCTCTCTTTCTCCTTTTTCCTGCCTTCGCCATTTTCGTTCCTAGAGAGGTTTTTGCTTCTTACCAGGCCTGGCCTTGTACTGTATTTGTTCTACTGTATTTGTTCTACTGTAGTTGTTCAGCTTCTGACCACATTTGGTTCTCACACAGTATCTTGTACTCTGGTCGCTGATTTTCTGCCACATCGACAGACGCGCTACGACTTGTGTTGGGCTGGGAGCTTCTTACCCAACACAAGCCGATCTACCACATATAGTCCGCCAAGGTTTGAACACCAGAACTCGTGAACGGCTCCCATCTCGATCACAAGTCCCAGCGACAAACCCGTTGGGCTATGTGTTCTAGACGAAATATTCGGTGATAAGATATCCTACTTATGTTTTAAGCAGTTGACGTATGTTAATTAGCGGCACCCACGCGTTGTCTCGAAATTAGCATACGAACCAAAACAACACGGTAATTTATACGAATTGTTTCGTAAAGTTGAAATGAAATCCACACCGGTTTCTTTCGAAGGAGATATCTATTCTTACCCCACTAGACTGCCAAGTTTTGCTTTCATCTCCTTTCGGATCTCGGATCGAAGTTCTTCTACATTTTTAACCCTCTTTCTTGTCTGTTTTTTTTTTGCCGTATTTCGAGTTTAAGCGTCTCATATTTCCTTTTCTCATCAATAACGCTTCCGAACTCGGCTTCTGAAATGTTACCATCGGCTAGAGCTTTTGAGACTTTGACTTCCACGGAATTCGCCTTAGCTTTTGCTAACATAACAGTCTTTTCATGCTTCGAGACGCGAACGCCAAGTTTCTTAATAACAACAGTCATCGAAGCCGAAATGACGGCACACAGGAACCCCGCGGATCCTAAAGAAATACCCACAGGTATCCCAATTCCCGTAAATGATAATCCTAACGCTGTAGCAGATAAGACACCACTCAAGCTACCTGTGGCCACAGCAACCCCGTGAACAATACCACGCACTCGGGCATATTTTTTACGAACGACTTCGTAGTGTTTTGCTTGCTGCTCGAGTTCGGCAAGCGTATCGCATACTTTCTGCAGTCGAAAGCTCGATCCAACGTTGCTCATTTCCTATAGAGCTTCTGATGGATACATATTTGGTGCCGTTGGAAGTGGTTGAATCGAATCGCCATCCATCACATATGCGATATATGTATGATTTACTCAAGCTTTAATACGAAATGTATAGGCTGCTTATGAAGTCTATGATATTGCCTTTCTCATCACGAACTGTGAGGCGAATGTAGCTCTGCATTGTTCCTTGGGCTCGAATGGGTATGATGGTTGGTGGAAAGTAAGTTTTTGCTTTAAAACTGTGGTCTGCCATATAAAAAAATATGTAGGATTTTAGATGGCTTCCCCTCGAGAAGTGAGAAGTCGGAATCCACCACATCACAGTAGATATATGCATAATGAATATCTTGTGGCACCAGGGTGTATTTTCCCACATCGATAGTCACGTAGTCTGTCGCATCTTTATTTACTTTGATACCAAACAAATCGCAGATATTCTTAGTGAACTTGATTGGTTTCTTGACCTCGATAATCCAATATTTCCTAAATGGGTGGCCTATGAATTTCAAGAAACCAGCCTCAACTGCGGGATCGAAGTAGGCTATCAAGTTTTCTATACTATAATGCCCCGCCGTAATTTCGTATGGAAACGCCACATTATTGCCAGCCCACTTAAAGCTCCCTTCCTCAGCTAGGTTCCACCAATTATGACTAATAGTGACCTCAACTAGCGAAATATTATTGATAAGAATAGGTTTATCGAAGTAGACTATATGGTCAGCCGTAGGACAGGTCACATTTAAGATTACCATTATATATTAAAGGTATAAACTGTATATATGTATAGCTTCAATATGACAGAGGCTTGGAAACAGTTCAGGTATCTATTTCCAAAGGCTACAACCGATGGTTCGACTCTTTTGTGGGTCGGGATGGGGTGTGGAACATTAATTTATTCTTTCACGGGGGAACCTACCAGGTGTTCACAGATGAAGGACCACCAACGAAAACAGGTGGCGGTAAGTTAATGGGATGGCAAGGTCGCATAGGCGAGGCGCTCGAAATAGCACTTGGTACTAAAACAGTTTATGAGGTGGTACTATTTGCAAGAAAGCACAACGGCATTTCCAAACACGATTGGATAGAGAGAGAATCTTCGGAAAATAAAAAGGTTGCAGTATTGAATGCCGATCTGTTGGTGAAGTTCAAGAAAATATATCCACATGCAGATTTTCATTAGTTCTATGTATCCACGGATATAGATGGGCCCGGCAAATATTCAACTAGTATTTGGTTTCGAGATGGAGATTCTGGTTATGTGGTCTACGGCGATGATGTCTCCAAGTTACCTGTTACCATTCGAAAACGTATCGATAATGCGTTGTGGGATGTACATGAAGGTTTCCCATCTACATTAACACTAGACAAAAGTGCGAAATATCCTATTACAGCGGTCCCAGGTACCGAAAAAGCACAATATATCGATCTCACTAATCTATGGATATACGTCACACCTACGAAAAAGTTCAAAGCAGGCGTTCCAAACATATTCAAAGAGACCGTCGTAAAGCATGTAACAGCAAAAGAGTCTCATCATTGGTTATCAGGTCCAGATTTCAGATATTGGCCTCAACAATTGAATTTCGCAACGTGGTGTGCGACTTCTGGATGTGGAGTATCGTTGTTCGATCCTATTTTCAAAACATACCCTCCTATTATTCAAGGGTTCCTACGATTTCACGTATATTTCACAATACGAAGAATTCTACACGAACTTGGAGTTACTCTACCTAATGACCATTATTTCAAGCAAATGGATAATCTCTACAGCAAAACAGCTCTTGAGAACTTATGTATTGAGTTTGGACTATCTCGAACACCAGACTTCAGATGGTATGGAGGTCGTAATAAAGGATTAGGTGACATATTTGTTTACTTCCCCAGGTACGGCGATAAGAATGAGTATGAGTTAAGGTCGAGTGCCCCAGACATGTACACATGGGCACAAAAGAACCCATTCTACCTATTCGCAGATGAGGGTGGTAAGTTAGCCAATTCCAATATGATTCACTTTATTAGGGGTGACGAGACTAATGGAAAACAATACAATTGGTTTACGCCACCAATCGGAAAGGGTTTAACTAATGCTGGATTAGGTAGATTGAATCGATCTGTCGAGGCTTTCGGGTATTGCATGCTAGCCGCTCAAAACGACCTGAACGCATCCATCATAGATACCCCCAACGTTAGAATAAAGTTTAGTAAGATGATTGAAGACGCTATTCTTATAAATGATTTATCAAGAAGCTATGATAACTATAAGTTAGCTATAACGACAACACATAAGAGGCTTGATCTAGCAATAGCTGTAGGGGTGTGGTTACTGCCAAGCAATCTAGAGTACTACTTAGGCAAGAAGGATGGTTATAAAAATCCAATCCTGAAAGCTACGGAAGGTATGGTGGTAGGTGTGAATGATATCAACGAGGGTTGAGAATCTTAAAAGATTGACCTCTATGGAAGGACCACCCGATAAGAAACAAGTACCACATGAGAAACAAGTACCACACAAGAAACAAGTACCACACACTTACGTACCAAAGTCCATCCCACAACATGAGATCAATCTTGCAGTGATATCTATTACCGCAGCTGGAATCGATTAACAACCAAACATTGTTTGCTAGGAATCCCACAACGTCACCAGCCATACTAAATATGAAACTCGCAATTGGTCCAATCATCGTAGGTAGAATCTCCCCCAGCTTTTTTCCTACTGCTTTTAGCGCTTTGGCAGCGGCTTTGGCGGTATCTTTAATAGCATTAGGCAAACTCGGTAGTACGGGAACAGCCTTAGTCAGCGCGGTAACTATTGCACCAACTATGGCGCCTGCTACGGCCAGCACGCTAACTATGCCAACCCCATACTTCTTGAAAATAGCTTTTATGCGATCCCGCAGTGGCATACGTTCTATTATGGCTTCTTTTATTTGTTCTACGACTTCTTTTTTCTCATGGTCGGTTTCTATATTCTCACTGGCCTCTTCTTTCTGAGCATCTGTAGACGTAGTGTCTTGGAGTATACTTTCGTTTTGTTTGAGTCGTTCATTGACCTGATCCTCAGCCTTGATGACTTCTTGCGCCGCTTCTTCTTGCGTAGGCCCTAGAACCATCTTGAGATCTTTCCCCATCTTCCTATATAATATACCATTATCGGCTCTGGTGGTCAAAGGCGTAGGCTTCTTATCGCTTCCAAACTCGCGTAGGGCGATTCTTCCGTCGGACATGGTTGCTATCTCAAGAATGCCCCGAATTCCCACATCATGATAGTATTCCCAGACGGTCTCGAACAGCTCCTGTTTCGCATTTTCCGATAAACCTTGTTTGAAGACTACGCCCCGATCGGTATATTTTGGAGCTTTCTCATCTATGAGAACTTTCAGAATCTCCTGAAGTCTCAAAAGTTTTATAGTTTTTGGATCAGAGGAGAGGTAATCGATGTAATCATTCATAGAAAACGAGGTTTCCTGATTCTTTGGCCTAGCACCTTCTTTGCCGTAATCATGTCTGGTTTCCATGGGGATAATTTCACCTGACGCCGTAGTCGTATCGTCCGGAAACGTTGCATTCCATTCCTCTGCGTCGATAGTATCTCCATACATACATACATACATACACTTTATTTATACACGAGTAAACATCAGTAGTAGCATAAAACAATTACAAAATACAGAGATTGTAAAAAATAAAATATGCCTACTGTTTTACATGAATGTCGTGTGTTGAAGTATGGTAGTTAAAAATAGGGAAGTTAGGTTACGATATAGATAATCTTTTCTTAAAATTACTTATTTTATCGGAGGCTCTAACATCCTCGGGCAGTGCATTCCATATCTTTGCCCCGTCAAAACGAAAGCATTTTTTACCGAAGTTTGTGCGCGGACGAGGAAAGGAGATTTTAGTCGACGGGCCTCTGAGATTATATTGTATAGCTTCGGTTCTTCTTTCAAACATTTTAGTCATATACTCGGGTGCAAGGCCGTGCAGTGCTTTATAAACCATGACTGCTTTTTGAATGGCCCTTTGAGATTCTAGTCTTTTCCACCCTAGGTTACTCAGTAGCTCGTCAACATGGGTATGGAATGGTAGACCAGTTAGTATGCGGGCTGCTCTGTTTTGTAGTTTTTGTAACTTGTCAGAGAGTCCTTGGTTTAAGTTTCCCCATATGCAGCTACAATAGTCAAAGTGGGGCTGAATTAATACCCTATAAACACTTAAGTGTCGCAAAAGGAACAAATGGCTTCATGCGTTTAAGCGCACCAAGACCAGATGATATTTTCTTTGTGAGTTTTTCGATATGAGTATTCCATGTTAAACATTCGTCAAGGTGTACTCCGAGGTACTTCACTGACGAAACTCTCTTTACAACTTCACCACCAATTGGAAACGACATATCTTTGGGAAATTCCTGGAGTCTTTGGTTTGAGCCAATGAGTAGTATCTCTGTTTTTGATGCATTTAGTGAAAGTTTATTGGCTGCAAGCCATTTACTCACTTCATTCAGGTTATTCGTGACAGATTCGTTAATTTCCTCTGGATCGTTTCCAGTGGCGGTGAGGGTTGTATCGTCAGCATACATACGTGTAGCTGCATCTGGCAAACAATTCGGTAAGTCATTTATATATATGAGAAATAATAGAGGTCCTAATATAGAGCCTGAGGTACACCACATATTACATGTTCGAGGGTAGAAGTTTTACCGTTGACACAGCAGCTTTGTTGTCTATTGTTTAGATAAGACCCAAACCATTGCAACGAAACGCCTTCTATACCATACAATGCCAGCTTTTGAATTAGAATTTCGTGATCAACAGTATCGAAGGCCTTTTTTAGGTCTAGAAATGTAATAGCATTAACAAAGCCGTTGTCAATGTTTCTGTACCAGTCATCGGTGGCCTCAAGAAGTGCTGTGGCTGTGGAGTGGAGTTCTCTAAACCCGGACTGAGAATTTGTAAGGATATTATTTCCTTGTAGATATTTGTAAAGCTGCTCAAATACTAGACGTTCAAATACTTTAGATATTACAGGGATAACAGAAATTGGTCTATAGTTGTTTGGATCATTCCGACTATCTTTTTAAAAGATAGGGCACACTCTCGCTAGTTTCCACTCTAAAGGAAATATGCCTGATTTGATTGAAGAATTAAAGATGTCCGTAATTGTATCACAGATAATATCAGCTGCGTCTTTGAGCAGCCTACACGAGATATTATCTAGGCCAGTAGCCTTAGAGATACATAGTTTTTTCAAGAGTTTAAGAACTTCAGTATTGCTTACTTCTTGAAGGTGAAAGGTGCAGCCAATCTTATTCAGGTAATGATTATAAGAGATATCGCTGCGAGGAATAGTATTAGCTAATTTCGGACCAATACCTGTGAAATACTCGTTCATTGTCTCTGAAATCTCTTCAGAGTTGGTAATAACTTTATCATCGATCCTTAACTCGTTAATAGAGAGCGAGGGGGAATTCCTGGAAGTTAATTCATTAACGATTTTCCACATCTTTGATTGATCACGCTCATTGTTCTTGATAGAAGCATTATAGTAGTCTGCCTTACATTTACGAATTAGATTGTTAACGTTATTACGTGCGTTTTTGAAGATCAGCCAGTCGTCAGAATTATTAGATTTAATGGCTTTTGCCTTAAGTTTGTCCCTGTCAAGCATCTTTTGTCTAAGATCTTTGGTTATCCAGGGACTACGCTTAGGTTTTATTCTTCGACGTTTAGTGGGTGCATGCCTGTCTACGACTTTTAGAAATGTAGTTTTCCATACTTCCCACATTTGGTTGGGGTCATTTGATTCATACATGTTGCGAAATGCCAGCCTACTGAAATTTTTCAAACTACGATACTGGACAGATCTATGGCCTGTCTTTGTATCTAAGGTTAATTTACGGTAGGCATATACCATATTATGGTCACTGATGCCTATAGTAAGGACACCAGAACAGTTAATTTTATCAGGAGCATTTGTAATTACGTGATCAATCAAAGTGTTAGAGTTTTCGGTTATACGTGTACTCTCATTAATAATCTGGCTCAGACCATATATATTATTAATGCGAAGTAATGTCTTAGAGGTGTTACTATTGATAGGTGGCGACAGGTCACAATTTGTGTCGCCTAGTAGGAAGAGGTCTTTGCCCTCAGCATCGATGCTACCCACTAATGCCTCATAGTGGGTAAATACGTCGATATTGGACGAGGGGGGTTTGTACCAAGAACAGACAATGAACGGTTTGCTGTGAGGCTTATGTATTTCAATACAGATATTTTCCAAATCTTTAAAATTTAAGTCTGAACGAACCGAGAAATTTAAATTAGATCTGATATACAGTAAGACACCTCCCCCATTACGATTGCGATCCCGCCGGATTATTTCATAGCCAGTCATGCTGCAGTCTCTGTCAAGAATGCTTTCGTCAAGTTTGCTTTCATTAATTGCAAGAATATCTAATTTAGTATCCGTCATAAAAACCCTAAGTTCATCTAGGTGTGTCATTAGACTATTTATATTCAGGCAAGCCATTTTGAAGCCGCGTTCATTAGGCAATGTAAACGTATCTGACCTAAGTGTGTCAGGGCAAATGACAGATGCTGTGTTGTTACTACGGGGTAAGTTTGGAGTGCACTGCCCGAGGGATGGTTCCGAAATTCAATTATTATCTTTAATATAGTTAATAAAATTATCAGACATAGCTGTGTTTCCATCGGGCAATAAATGTAACCCTCCCCTGTTCAGGTGTTTCTCTTTTACATTTCCATGGCTAACTATGCTCCACTTATTCTGTCTACAAAATTTCTTTAAAATTTTATTCACCCCTTCGACTTTACTGTTCAGTGAAGAGTCAGCACGGGTGATAAGCTCAGAAATTGTTACCTTTGTAGATGACTCTTTCTCGATCCAATGTGCCAGGTTTACAATGTTTTCGGCCACTGTTTTAGGGTCATTATCCTTTAGGTCGTTTGTTCCACAATGAAGGATTACTTCATCCGGATTTTGATCGAGAGTAGGTTTCACGTAATGGGTCATCGCTGCAGTCGACGCTCCTGGAAAAGCGCGTACTACCACCCGGCGGCCTGCATGTGGCTTTGCCTATGTCCCATCCACGTTGGTGTTTTATCATGGAATCTCCCAGGATGACTGTGCAGGGCTTGGGGTCATCATCCGAACCGGCGTTTTGCGAGTTGTTCTTCGTTTTACTTTTCCCTACCCTGTATTCACTGGGCTGATTGCGTCCTTCGGCTGCTGAATGGGCCTTCTTTTTAACCTTTTTCTCCGTGCCTTTAATTTTGTTCCGCCCGACGACCTCCCAATTATTTTCATCGCAATTAGCCTCTTCGCAGTTATTTGGGCCGTTTGATGATGAAATTGTTGTTTTTGACTGTGTTTGTTGGTCCTCGTTTATAAGCCTAATGGCGGTAATTAGGCTCTCTCTTTCGTTCCTTATATGCACGACATTGTTCTTTAATTGAGAAACGTGAGAACGTAAGGCATCAAGCTCACTTCGTAATCGGTTGTTCTCTTTTCGTAGATTATTCAAATCTTGTTCATTTCCGATACGGGAGTTAATTAACATATTCGAGGCTTGCTCCGGATTATCGATAAAAAATACTTTTTCTTGAAGCTTTCTGATGTCAGCTTTGATCTTTTCTAATTCACTAGTAGTAGGTGAGGGGCCAGATGTTTCTTCATCGATTACCATTACTTGTTCACAGATCTCAGACTCAGAGGCATTGTCGATTTTGTGTGTCACTGAAGCTCCGTCTAAATTCCCGCCAAAGTGATTGCTATCACTTGGCCCAGGCATAGAGTCGTCCTCAACCACTTTCGATGTCTGGTTTGAGTCTGGTGTTTCTGTAGATTTCGGTGCACCGTCAGTAGACCTGGCAGCTAGTAATCGATCCAACAATACAGCCTTGGTTCCCTTCGTATCGCGACCAAGGTTGGTGAGCTCAGTCCTCAGATCAGCCTTATTCATCTTTGAGAGCGTTTCACGATTAGTATTATCCATATCTGGCATATGGCAGATGAATAATAACTCCTTAAAACTCCTAGAACTGATAATTTCAAACTTTTCGCTGAGATAAACTTCTAATTGCTGAAAATCAATAAAAATCACTAGATGTTGCTCTCAGTCTCGATATACGTCCGACCAGGTCGAAGTCTTCACCTGCTTCGGTTCCACCAGCATTTTTATCGACGTTGATGTCTCCATCTTCCATATTGAACTTAACTATGTATCTCACTATATTCAATATGATATCGTCGAAGTTAATTCCCACACTAACACGAAGAGAACCTCGAGCACTCAAAGCTCCACGAACACTATATAGAAAAACTTTCACCCCATCATCTGCCAACCCAGGAGAGACACTCTATGTGGAAGTACCAACACTAGGAGAAAACATCGTACTAGTACCTGGTAGCTTAGCACTATTGGGTGACATGTTAATAATCCCATGTAAATACAGTATTGTCTGGTGGACATGTTAATAATCGAGTTGTTGCAAATGTTGGACGTTGCTTAGTTATACATCGAGTTTGTAAGATGGGAGCTGAAATAGTAGAAGACATTGCTCGGTCGGATCTATTACAAACATATTCCGATATATATATATCTACGCAGGAGAGAGAATCGAGAGTACAACAAGGTATCCAATCAGATAACACGAATAAGCTACGATCTAAGGCCGGTGATGCAGGTACTTCAGATACTGGTGAGAATGCACTACTAGCTGCATATGGTTCAAAGTACAGAATTCCGTTAGACATTGATATTCTGACACAACAGGGAGTTCTATACCCCCACGCCCTAGAAGACACTATTTTATTCGAGTTGACTCTAGCGCCCGCCATTGAGATAGTGGTTGGATCAGACAGCACGAAGATAGGTACATACAAGTTTAACAACATCCAGTTAGAATATGAATCAATCAAAAATGAAACTCTAGCTAAGCAAGCACTTAACGCATACGAATCGGGTACTGCTTTCCTATACACCCACGCTGTTCACTTCAAGATAGTACCTATCGCCAAAGCCTCAGATACTTTGATATCTCAGAATATCAATGTTCCACGACGATCCTTTGCTGGGCTACTTCTACTATTCGTAGATCCACCTACCGCTGGCACGCGAGATAGCGAAGCATTCTCAAATCCAGGTATTTCGAAGATAGAGGTGGATGTCAATGGGGTTCCAAACAGATTCTTTCCAGGAGGTATGTTACCACCAGATTTCTGGGAGGCCGCAAAAGGATGGGTTGCCACATCCAATACTTCTATGACTCCTACCAAATTTCATAACAATAGATTCGCTATCCTAGTTGATTGTCGCATGGCAAAGGATTCCACTGTTCATGGTGATGGTATGGCACAAACAGGTGGCGGAAAAGACATCGATCTTCGTATACATAGTTCCGCAAAAGGTAGTGGAAACACGAACATGCACATTTACGTTCTTGCGGATGCACAACTCACTATATTGAACGGAGGACTACAGAGTATAACATACTAATGGATTCTATGGTAGAACACATACCATTCAACGCACTCATAGTAGGTCCAACAAACTGCGGGAAAACAGCATTTCTCATAGAACAGCTTCGTGGAGCATTTCGTGGTAATAAGTGGGGCAAATACTACATAGTATTAATTTGCCCCACTTATGCCCACAACAAAACATATCGTGGATTTGCCAATCGAGATCCACACTTCTATGTCGTATCACCACCACAGGATTCTATCAATTTCGTATTGCATCTTTGTGAAATATTTTGGGTAGGTACCAATACTCTATTGATTCTAGATGATTGCGCCGCATCAAAGGATGTCAAGAAACGAACCAACAAACTAGTAGATCTAGCCTTTTCTGCTCGACATAAAGGGATATCCACTTGGGTGCTATCCCAACAATTAACAAGCATATGTAAACCTTTCCGTGAAAACGTAGCTGTCGTAGTTGCCTTCCATACCGCATCGGATATAGATGAAAAAAGGCTATTTGAGAACTATGGAGGTTCGCAAGAAGGTAGTGAGTTACGATCAGTACTTCGGTCTCACAAGTTTGCTCGCATATGTTTTTGTTTACGTCATCCTTTTATGGTCATATTATTAGAGCTACCGGCACCTATAACATATTATCATGGATGATAAAGAAATACTAGAGCTACTTGGTGAGGATTCAACAGGTCCACCTAAGAAAGAGGTAACCAATTTGGATGATAAAACCGCACGTTCCTACGTAACGGACAATCGGGAATCACTTTCCATTTTGGCTGCAACAGGCACAACAAAAGAATATCTAGGTAAAAATTTCTCTATAGGAGATATTGCTAGACTATCTGAGAAAGAAGTAGAACGATTATATAGAAGGTACCAGGCCGTTCTAGCTCAGCAAATAACAGGTAGTCTAGTCGATGGTGTTATGCGTCTAGCTACCCGCTTAGTTGCGTACCTAATACCTCCAGATTCTCAAGAAGATCTGCTGCGAGACATACGAGCAGACCACCTAGTACGCAATGAGATAAGTGCTGCGACTGGTCTATTATCACTTAAAGCAGGTCGCTTTGTAGCACTAGCTAGTGTCTTGTTCCACGTATCTGGTCACATAGTAATTCCTGGTACCTCTGCTACTACACCTATTGAACATTCGCGCATATCTACTATATCGAAGCAAGATGGAGGAACCGGATCAGATAACTGCGAATCCACCGAAGACCGTACCTGATAAGAAAGGAAAAGATCCAAAGCGCGTTGCAGCTGGAAAAGCATTGGCAGAAAGCAATAAGCGTGCTAGAGCGGCTCAAAAGCGGGAGGAGGAACGCGAAAGCGAATTATCTAAAGAAACAGATGTTGAAGGAATCTGGTCGAAAACCATATCTACCAATACTGCCATAGCGGCCATTGGCATAGGTGTTTCGTTGGTGGGAGCGTACTATCAATACAGAAGATACAGAGCCGACACCCATAAGAATGCATGTACGATACAACCCGCGAGTCGGGTGGAGGCTACGAAGGTAGAAGCATTGCCGGATATGGAATAGAACGATAAACATTTGAAGACTAGGACCATAGGTTATATGTTGTAGTAGGATGGGAGAGAATAAGTTGATGAAAACGATAACTGATGCCGCTATAATTACTGGGATCGCTACAGGTATTGGTTGGATTGCAAGGAAGGTCGTCAAGGAACCTATGCTTAACGATCCTTCTGCTTCTATATTGAATTACGTTAAGTGGACGGCCGTTTTGGCTGGTGGCATAGCTGCCAAGCAATATCTCGTGGAACAAAAATACATACCGGCTGATTGGTAGAGAGACGATGGCTTTTGCAGGCATTGGAATGGCCATTTTCGGAGCTATTTTGAACGCAACGGCATTCACTGGTGGGGGACTAATCGCTAAGGCACTTTCTGATAAAGATAACACACTTAATATAGAACGAGAGAGACACGATAGGGCTATCGAGAAATTCACCGCCGACAAGATTGCTTACGAAATGAAACGTCAAAGACTATACGACCATGTTCGGGAACAGGAAGACATGGAGCGTGCTGCTTACGATGAGAACAACGACACCAATCGCGATTTCGTACAATCCGATAAGTTACGTCAGGCACTGAAACGACTCAAAGCAACGAAAGAACCTCGTTTATCCGACTACTATCGACTCTCGAGTTCGCAAAGAACGGGCGGGTTGATCTATGTCGGAGGTGGAATGCTAGCCACTGGCTATGCTGTTAGTCGCTGGCTATAGCTATGCTTTTTAAAAACGAGCTTTTTTACGCTAAACGTGATTACTAGATCACTTACTAGATTACTAGGAAATTACTAGGAGATTACTAGAAGATTACTAGATCACTTACTAGATTACTAGGAAATTACTAGGAGATTACTAGATTACTTACTAGAAGATTACTAGGTCACCATAAAGTTGGTTTTCTACTTCCATTTAAAGATACGCACATATATATGTATCGGAGAAGAAATCATGGAAGTCGTTAACGTAAGGATTAAAGGAAACGAAAACTCTATCATCACTAACGCCATATTAGCCCCAAAATCTACTTTTTCATATTGTACCGATTCGCTTATGCTCGAGTTAAATCCAGAAGGAAAGTTAGTAGACACCGAACTAGACACCGAACGTAGAGTCCACATAACAAATATAGAATTGCGAATGAGTAGTTTTGAAGAATTCTTAAGTTTTCATAATGTCGTGCTTTGCCTAGATGAGCCAGTAGCCGCACACGTGGCTCGCTTTCCCAAAGAGTACGGTGGGGTCAGATTCGGTTTGATACTAGGACGCGACATCAAACTTCGCTAGGATAACACAGCGAATCGACGCAAAAAAGAAGGATAAGAACTTGTCAGCTAGATAAGTCTTTATCCTTCTTTTTTGTCTTCGTATTGGAGTCTCGTCGTTATGTTATATGTAATGGATTCTCGCCTTGCGAATATCTTCTATGGTCCTGAGGGATACTGGAAAGGTTACGCTGCAGTTGGTAAGCTAGCGGCGGCAGCAAAGGTATCTGAAGACGTAGCTGCAAGTTGGTTAGAGAAACAGGCACTATGGCAAATATACCTACCACCACCACGACACATACCACGACCGCATTGGACTGTATCGAAACCAAATGAGGTTCACCAAGCTGATTTGATATTTCTACCTCATGATAGACCTAGTCGTGGACGAAAGCTATATAAATACGCTCTAGTCGTAATCGATGTGGCTTCTCGATATAAAGAATCTGAGCCATTAGCATCGAAAGATAGTGGTGAAGTGTCTGCAGCTTTTGAACGAATATACAAGCGTAGTCCACTAGAATGGCCAAAAACTCTACAAGTCGATCCTGGTAGGGAATTCATGGGACGTATGTCTGAAACATTAGAACTACATGGTACGAAAGTCCAACGAGGTGAGGCCGGCAATCATAGATCACAAAGCTTTGTTGAACGAGCAAATAGAACACTAGCTGAGAGATTGTTTGGATATCAATATGCACAGGAAATGGTACTCACGTCTGAAGGATCAGATACACGTAGTAGAGAATGGGTGTTACGACTTCCAAAGGTTATCGAGGCCATGAATAATGAAGTGACTCGACTTACAGGAAAGAAGCCTTCGAATTCCGTTGTATCGCAGCAGGTGAACATTAAAACTCCCACATATTTGCGAACTGTCGGATTGGAAGAAAAACGTATACCATTCGATGTTATGGTTCGATATCTATACTCGCCGGGAGAATTGGAAGGTGGTGAAAGACGTAGAGCCACTGATCCTGTATGGAGTTTACAGACATATTATATTTCTCGAAATGTGGTATCTTCGAACCAACCAGTTCTATACTATTTAGGAAAAGATGCGCCAAAGCGAGGGTTTGTGCGTGAAGAGATACAAGTGGTGTCGCTAGATACAGAACTACCACCAAAAGGTATTCTGTTCGTACCTAATCGATCTAAGATAGAAGCAACTCGCAAATAAAGTCGTCTAAGTCTTCATCCTCTGGAATGACGTTTTTACGATTGTATGATAGTGTATCGATTACGTTCGATAGTAGCTTGCGAATAAAATCGTCTAAGTATTCATCCTCTGGAAAAACGTCTCCATGACCGTATGCTAGTGTATCTATTCCGTTTGCTGAAATCCATCGCTTACAATCGAATGGTGATAGAGATACTTTGTTCATATGCATGCCATACATCCTATGACCTTCGCTTCGAAGCATATGCATTCCATGTTTGAATACTTTCTTATCTAGCAAACACTTTTTGTATTGGTCATGACGAATATGATGTTTTACAACTGCCTTCTTGGTACCTTTGGCTTTACGAATCTCACCACCACCTACTTTTAATATAGAATAGAGCTTCGATCGTAGTCCGACATATTCTACAATTGGAATACCTCCACATTCGTCTTTCATTTTACCAAGTACTTTCTTGTTGGATACGTCGTATGATGGATGGTCTTTGTCGTAGTTGCTCGTATCATATAGATGTTTGTTGATGACCATGTCTGCATAGATGTCTTCAGTTTCAATGTGTAGTAGTAGGCTGTCGGTATCTGTATATAGTAGATTACAACGTTGTCCATACTGATTCTTGAGCTCGTTATAGTAGAAGTCATACATCAGATGCTTTGAGAGATCTAGAATTGACATTCCAACATATACTGGACGGTTCAGAAGTAGTTTGCTTT
Source organism: Actinernus sp. WN-2022 (assembly GCA_030867875.1). Lineage (NCBI taxonomy): Eukaryota > Metazoa > Cnidaria > Anthozoa > Actiniaria > Actinernidae > Actinernus > Actinernus sp. WN-2022. Next base: position 39,520,991 of record JAOWCC010001368.1, read on the forward strand.
TGTAGTTGTGTACCGCGGCTAGATCATCGTCAAAGATCGTCGAACGAGCATAACTAGGTTTATTCAATAGACGTTGTAGTTTGATTCCTTCTGAGGCGCGCACTAATTTGATATCTACACGCTTACGTAGATTCTCCATTGTTTTTCCAAATACACTATTATTCATCAGCTTGTATAGGTCCTGCTCGAATGTGCTCTTCGCTTGTTTTCGTAGCTCTGTATTCATTCGTATGAATGGTTCCATCCATTGGGATTGATCGAATCGTAGTGCCCTGTGGATCTTTTTCAAACGCATACCAAGAGATAGAACAGTTGTAGGTTGCGGTAGTGAATCACATATCGTTCTTTGTCATATAGGTTAGGTACGAGCTTTTCCACTTTCAAAGATCCATTACCTTTGTATAGTTTCTCGAATAGATCGATTTGATACTCTGAGAACCAAGTTTTATCTACTTGCATTCTCTCTGGAGCTAGTGGATAGCTGTTATGTGCATCGTGAAGTTCTCGAGGATATTCTAGATCGACTTCAAGGATATAACCTTTATCTGAATCGATTGCGTGGTTGATGATTTGTTCTTCTGTTGGTACGCACCACTCGAATCCTCCTGTTGGTAAATATTGACTCATGGCCCATCCATACAAGTTGTTCGCGTAAAGATATAATATGTGGCTATTTGGTTTTTCTGGATCGAAATCAGATACGTTTTTATTGTTTGCCTTGGCATTACGTTGAGAAACCATAGATATCCCGCCTCGTAGACCTTTCTCGATGAATAGATGCATGTCGTAGTCGGTTAGTAGTTCGAGCTCCACTCCAGTCGTCTTTAACAATGCATCCCACGATAGACCAGGACTAGTATAGTAATGTGCCGGATCTAATCCATAGTTTTGCATGCATGTCATTCGAAAGGCCTCGAACGCATCTGCTAAAAGAAGTACGTCGGTTCGTAGGTAAAGGTCGTGATAATCACCCAATGTCTCACAACTGAATGCGTTCCAAACTTCTAGTGCGTGTTCATAGTCCTCGTCGGTTATGTCCTCTAGATGTAGTTTACTATAGAATGCATCTTTTGGTGGAAGAGAAGTCTCTGTAAATCTATCCCAAGAGTCCATGTACTCATATGGATAAACGCCTTTGCGAAGCAGTAACTTGTTTTTATCCGTGTCGTGCGTATACTTCGTAGTTTGTTGAAAGGTATCTGGAGCTGCACTTGCTACCAACTTACTAAGAGATGATGGTAGAAATTGAATGCGATCTACGAACTGTAAGTTACCAAGTGAGAATGAAATGTATTTCTCCATATTGTTTGGAATACAAGAGATCTTACCTGATGTCCTGGATATGGATTGCATTAGTAGGTGAGAATCATATCCACGAAGATTGTGGAATACGACTGGGATGGTAGAAAAAGTACGTAATTTGAGATTACAAGTATTATGTGCGGCACCTCGAAACTTACCTGTGATGTGGCAATGATCACGTACTCTATCTCTACCAACCAAGGGCTTATTACAGATATGACAAATCGTTGCTCTGTAATAAACCTTATAGTTTTCTAATGACATACATAGTGGTTTAGCCGTTTGGGCTTTGATCTTCACCTCTTCCTCTTGTATGCATCGTAGAAAACGTTCGATAGTATTCGTACCTCTATATAGTACAGGTGGTTCGCTATGACCATCAGAACGTATAACTATATAGGAAAATCCACAGGGAATATGTTCTTCTGTTTTAAGTGTGTTGCTCTTCTTTGGGTCTTGGGCAGGTCCTTCGATCTTAGTGGTCAAAGCCTCAAGGTCTGCATATATGATATAGGTTACTTTGAGCTGTTTGTGGATATTCTGAAAGGAGACTTTGTTGTTCTTATTGGTAGGCATTTCAATGCGTATGGCTCGGTCATTAATGCCGTTGGAATATCCATGTAGACATCGCTCGCAGAAGTGCTGTCTATGATCATGCTTTGTTTGATCAAATAGGAGGCGATTGAAGTTATTGATCCAACAGTAGTGTTGCTTACCACTCTTTGGGTCTTCTATAAGTAGGAGATGAACGTACTTCGAAAAAGTCTTATTTGAGATGTGATGTATAATCAAGCACTTTTCCTTTGGTTCCCAACCGTATACATTAATAGAAATGTTGTTTTGCTTCTCCAAAAGTGGTATTTATGAGATTGGTGTTGGTGAGTCCACCCCATTGGATTTCACCATATCTATTTGATACTTCGATATCCTCTGAGGATCTTTTTTAACTGGAAACATTGCTGCGCATATCGACCAAAGTGCGCAATGGTCGTCTTTGTTATTCACATTGATCACGGCTTTCTTATTCGCTATTTCGGGAAGTAGTGGTAAATATGAACCTCCACGTAGTGGTTGATACCTTGCGATGTTTAACCATAGAATATTGACTGTATGTATAACCCAATTTGATCCTCGGCTGATCCACTTCTCGATGATGTTATTGATCAGAGCATGTGCTTCTACTACTACCCCACGGATCTCAGCATTGTTGGTCAAAACGGATTGTGAACTCCGAAAGGTATGTGTTTCATATATTGAATCCTCAGGTTTGTCAAGTCGTAGTGTGATATTCAAAGCTAGTTGAACCTTAATACTATTTAGGTCTCGTAGTTCTTCCTTGATCTTTTCGATAGTCTTCCTCTGCACACCGATAAGGAAAACAACTGGATCTGCTCCTAGAGGATTATCATCTGGAACATCCATCTTCCATCCGTGTAAGTAATTACTTAAAGCACGTACTCGGACAAATGTTAATATATGCTCAGCCATGGTATAATACCTTATAACCGCAATCCTCTAATAGGGCGTTGAAATGTAATAAGTGTATTATAAACCAAGTGTTCGAATAAATGTTAATATATGCTCAATATATAGTATGATACCTTATAACCACAATCCTCTAATAGGGCGTTGAAATGTAATAAGTTCACTATAAACCAAGTGTTCGAATAAATGTTAATATATGCTCAATATATAGTATGATACCTTATAACCACAATCCTCTAATAGGGCGTTGAAATGTAATAAGTGTATTATAAGTGTAATAAGTGTAATAAATGTTAATATATGCTCAGCCTTGATATAATACCTAATAACTACACTCCTTTAATATGACGTATAAATACGATAAATGAACTATAGTAGTAAATTGATTGCCGGTGTTTAGCGCGATTTTTAACACTTGTCACAAGTGTGACAAGTGTTAGGAATCGCGCTAAACCCGGCAGTCTATATACTACTGAAATTGATCTTTTTCTCTTAGATACAGAAAAACAAAACAACGTTACTGAAGGGAAATGTCAGGTGGTCTGAAATGGGGCAACAAAGAGGCAATCTACAATTGTCAATGTATGGGTTAAACAATGAATGCAAGTGGTTTATGGAATTTAGAGTGTCTTGCATTAGATAGAATACCACAAGAGAATTTGGAAAGCCTCTCATGGTGTTGTATCTAATGCGAGATACTAAATTCCATTTATAAACCATGAGTGTTTATTGTTTAACCGCCTTAGAATATGGTCACACCCATAAGAATTTTGTCAACAAACATTTAGCATTATGTGTGTCCTTGCAATCAGGTCTATTCAAGTTTACAACAATCTTTTTGTCACTGGTACCTCTCATGATAATTTTGGGATAGGTTAGGGTTACTCAATATTATTTCACTGGCAGGGGTTTCAATAACGTTTTAGGCAATTGGCAGTCCTGATGTTAGAGGCAGTGTAGGTAAACTTTAAGGTCGCTACACACGAAGAGACAAGTCCCTGGGACAAGTCCCTGTGATAAGTCCCTTGGACTTGTCCCCTCGTCTGAACAAGGAACAATATTGTCGCGGGGACAAAAGTTTGTCCCCGGGACTTGTCCCTTCAAATTAAACTGGTCCCGGGGACAAAATGACAAGATTTTTCCTAGTTCACACGAGAGGACTTGTTCCTGGGACTTGTCCCTTCTTGTGTACACAACAAGGGATTTGTCCCTTCGTGTGTGCCGACCTTTACTCAATGAAGCGAAATTTTCGTCATTAAAATTAAGATCTCATTTGAAAGTCCTTTCGAAATGAGGAAGAATGGCCATATCTCATCTCAATATCTCATCTCGTTCCAGAGATATTAAGATTTTTGGAATATTTAAATTAAATGGTCTGTGATGTCATAAGGTTGACACAGCCATGAAGACAATCACAAAATGAAGGATATCTCTGCAAATAGTGTATAAAACAATATTCAAACTTTGCACATGTATGGTACTAAGGAAAACACACATCACTGTGGAAATCATTATGTTGTCATGGAAACACTCTTGGTCCCACGATTCTTTCACCTTGAACATAAAATTGTAGTTTTTATCTCTGTTACACAAAATAATTAACTTTAACCCACTCACATACAAGAAGTAGAACAAATGTGTTTGGCAAAGGAGAAATTAGGAAAATTATTGTCCTCATTGAAGAAACCTGGAGCCTTGAGTGTTACTATGGTAATGTATTAATTTGCACAATGACTTGTATTTTCCGTCGTACCATACATGTGCAAAGTGTCAATTGTTTTACCCACTGTTTGATGAGATATTCTTCATTATTGCTGGAACGAGATGAGATATTGACAAACAGACAACTCTATTCTTCCTCAATTTGAAAGGATTTTCAAATGAGCTCTTATATTAATGACAACATTTCGCTTCATTGGTACTTTAACAGAATTAGCTACCGGTAAGAAGCAAGTAACCGGCAGTTTATCTCTGGTAGCCACCTTCTATTGAAACCCCTGCACTGGTGAGGTTGTGAAACAATGAAAAACAAAAGCTGGACCTTACCAGTGGAATACTACATACATGTAGTACGTCACTATGTATAATTGAAATATTTTTACCACACAATTTCCCTGTGCTTCAAAGCCCACGCCACTTGCCTCATTGGGACACTATGGAACATAAGAACACTAAAATACTTGGTGCTGATTGGATGTGACCATATTCTAATAAGTGGTAATACAGCTTAATGTCATGTATTTGTGGTCAGACTACAGTCATACAATGTACTCTTGATTACAAATTGCACTCGCACTTCAGTTGTGTAATTTTGTAATGACCCATAAATACGATTCAATCCAAATTAATTGCACTCCACTCAGTTCTATTACCATTTTTTGTTGTTGTTCTAAAATTATGAAATGTAATACATTAACTTAAAATAGTATTAGAGACACTGTCAATCATGAACCTTGAAACTTATTTTAAAGTAAACTACAAAAGCAACACCTTAGTTAGAAGAGAAATATAATTTGAATATCCTGATTTTGTTTTGATAGAGGATGGCAAAAATTAAGCTGGATTACAAAAATGTATTCTAGAAACTGGATTTTGGTTACAGTGAGCTCTAAGTATGGGTTAAACAATGAACGCGAGTGGTACATGTATGTGGAATTTAGAGTATTGAGCATTAGAACGCCACGAGAGGCAAAGCCTCGAGTGGCGTTCTACATTGTATCTAACGTGAGACACCAATGCAATCAGGTATATTCAAGTTTACAATAATGTTTTTGTGAGTGTTACATCGTGATAATTTTGGGCCTTGTTGGCTTGAATTCGCTCAAGTAGAATGTGTGTTTTGTATTGTATTTCTGGTACATTATATGGTTCAGTATTCAGAAATCGAAGCCCTATAGTGTGTGGTCTTTGTAACTAGCAATACCAGCTAAGTATTTGTTATTTATAAATATATTCTTGTTAATATTTTTGGATAAAACTGGTGTAGTAGTTCTCAAACAACTGTAGTGTTTATGACATTATGACACATGATTTTAAGGTTTTAAGGCTTTGTGTGTTTTATAAAATTGCATTATATATGACATATGGTACTGTATGTTAAAGCGAAGGAGTTAAAACGAAGGAGTTAAAATAACTCCGAAAAAACGGATTATCCTGAACCTTTTTTAAGTCCATTTTTGGAGTTGTTTCAACTCCCTGAAAATAACAGTGTAGTTACCTTTTCATTGGGCAGCAAAAGTTTCATGGAAATCGAGTCAATCTCTAAACCAAGATAAGTAATTCTTGTAGTTGGGACCATGTGGGATTTCTTTACATGAATTAAAAATCGCAATGATTCTAGTAATTCCCTGACAATATATAAATGTTCTGTACATTTAGTAACAGAAGCGGCAATGATTAATATATCGTCAATAAATATAGTCAGCCTGATTCCTCTGAATCTCATTGTTGCTGCGAAGGGTTTTAGAATTTTAGTGAAATCCCTAGGAGCCAAAGAGTAGCCAAAAGGAAGACAAAGGAACTCATATCTAACACCTTGCCACAAGAAACGCAAAAATCGTCTATGAGGGGGAAATATTGGAATACTAAAATAAGCGGCCTTGAGGTCTAGAGAGACCATAAAATCTACCTCATTTAAGTTGTTTATGGCAGTATCAATACTTTCCATTTTAAAATGGATCTTTTCCACAAAATAGGCTTAAGGTTTATAACTGGTCTAAATTCACCACATTTCTTCGGCATTAGAAAAAGGGTAGAAATAAATTCCCCTTCTATAAATTGTACTCTCTTAATTGCACCTTTGCTAAACATAGTCTGAATTTCAGAATCGGTCGAATAACTTACTAATTTTATGCATTTTAATTAGTAGGTGGATACCAAAATAACTATGGCTTGCCGGCAGGCTCTCTCTTCCTCTTCTTCCCGCCCGCTCCCCCTCTCTTTTTTCTCTCGCCCCAATCCCCCTAATCTCCGCTCGCTGCGCTCCGTTACCCCAGAGCCGCAACGCAGGCTAGTATGTTGGTGTTTTCAAAGTCAGGTAACCTTAAGGCTGATAAAACAAAGAAATCAAAATGGGCGGCGTAAGTTATTGTTTTGTTTCAGATTTTCGCTTGGAAATGTTAAGTTTGTTATGGGAAATGAAAATCTCTCCGGAATGGTTGACGACAGGAGCCCATTAATACCAGGAGCGTCTATCTGTTATGCATTCGTGAGTCAGGTGAGTCAGATCAGGCTATTTTTAGCCGCGAAAAACAATGAGAAGCCTTGTGAACAGTAATTTCATGTAACAATGTACTACGCAAACAATGCTTCCTAATGATTTATTAAGATATATTGCTACTGGGCACAATGAGAAAACCTCGTTATTGTCAAAAATTAAGCATTCTATCGGCCTACCGCTCGGGGGTATGGGATGTATTTACATTTCAGGTGTTCTAAAAATAACCTGATCTTGGAATGTACTTACTCACAGACTCAGTATGGGAGATAGATGCTCCTGGTAATGGGCTCCTTCTGAAGAGGATATATAAATGGCGGAAAATGAATAGGTCACGTGACCTGTTTTCTACTGATTTTTTCGCCCCAGCAGTCTACCAGGGTCAACCATTCCATCTGATCTTTAAAGTCAACCACAAGTGTAATCAGATAAATACAAAATCGTTATTTAAAATATACAATGTACCCACCCCGTTTTTAGTTTATTTTTTTACTTTTTGTGATCAGGTGATTTGTCACGTGACAGACATATTACCCCAAAAAATATTAGGACGACTAAAAATGTTGAGATTAGTTATAACCACCACTGTTCTAGGATTTGAGCTAAATCAAGTGACTCTATTCAACAAATTAGCTGTAGCCTCGTTTTCATGTTCAAACCATGTCTTAACATGCTTGAGATTTTGACCGCGCCACAGGTAACCCAAGCCGAAAAAACTTAGTTTCGCTGATCTAATGATCTCCTTTACCATGTTTATGTTGTTTAAACGGTTGCGATGTCGAGAGAACGTTCGAAATACTTGAAAATCACTCGCTTTGTGTACAATAAATAATCAGTTCAGAAAAAAACACCAGAAATAATATTACGCACGTCGTACGACCAAACGATAATTCTCATAACAATCGTCAGAATTCGACGACGGTGAATTCCCCGAAAGCATAATCGACAGAAGCGAAGGTAGCTCTGTGTGCAGGCTCTATTTTATGAATATCTCCCTACAACATTTTCCGAATAGGGTAGCCCAGAGATCAAGAAAATTTTCTTACGAAAATTTAAGCCAAGGCATAAAGCCTCATCTACATGAGCAAGTTTTCCTAGATAAGTTTTATTTACTCGTGTGTACGGCAAAATATGACAAGTCTCCTTGTTCAAAAGCTGGCATGCCAGTTTCTGAACAAGGAAATTTCTCAAGGAAAACTTGTCAAGTCGCGAATTTTGCTAGCGTGTATGGCTCGACAAGGAAAATATGACTAGGTTTAACCAAAGGTTATGTGAATGCTGCCAAAGGGAATATAGCCTCCAAAACAGGCACTTTGAATGAGGCTTATAAAAGTCTTGCGAGCAGAGCGAGCTATTTCCGATAGCAAATTTGACCATATTTCCGCACTGTAGTGTCCTGGACTGTAGTAGTATTAGCTCGCGTAGGACTGAGTCCGAACCTAGTCATGTGACATTGTTACGTTTTGACTGTCGTTGGAGTTCAGAATAAAACATGGCCGGAGCTATCACATTGGCGATGAGGTAAACTGTAGAATATTCACCGAAACGGCCACACAATGGCGACGTTTGGAAAGATTCACGAGTCCCAAGACTCGGAAGAGTGGAATCACTATGTAGAGCGACTGGAACATTATTTCCAGGCCAACGAGTTACGAGACAAAGGTAAACAGAAATATATTTTCCTCGCCAGCGTGGAAGCGAAAACGTACAAGCTTATCCGAAGTTCGGTAGCCCCAGAGCATCAAAAAGATAAGAGTTTTACCGACCTGACAAAACTCGTGCAAGCCCACTTTACCCCTAAACCGTCGGTAATTGTTCAGCGCTACAAATTCTATAATCGCACTCAGCAGGGAGGTGAGTCAATCCCAGTGTTTCTAGCCGAGTTAAGATCAATCCCATAACACTGTGAATAGGAGATATTGTAGTTGAGTCTACGAATAGCAGTTTCAGCGGTATTGACCCGAACGCCTCACTTCAATGTAATGAAGCGCCATTGAAACCATCATTCTTACACGACACCAACACCCTCCTAAACAAGCACGACTAATTTAGATACACAGTTTGAATAGCGCTTCATTACATTGAAGTGAGGCGTTTGGGTCAATACCGCTGAAACTGCTATTCGTAGACTCAACTACAATATCTCCTATTTGGCGCTAGTCTAGACGAAATGCTACGCGACCGTCTAGTTTGTGGCATAAGCGATAAGAAAACCCAGCGCAGATTGCTGGCTGAACCAAAACTAACCTTGAAAAAAGAAGTAGACATTGCCCTAGTTATTGAAGTTGCCGATAAAGATGTTTTGGATTTGCATAAGAATCAGAACACTGCTGCAAATCCTACGGTAAACAAGCTAGCCAGCAAGAGTACTGCCCCAAATCGCTGTGAAGAGAAGCACAATGCGAATGAGTGCCGTTTTAAAGATGCTAAATGTCATTCTTGTGGAATTTCTGGCCATATCTCCCGTGCATGCCGTAAGAAAAAAAGAGAGCAAAAACGTGGTGAAATCTCACACCAACCACAGGGAACCCATCATCTAGAAAGGAGTTGGTCACACCGTAAAGAGATTGGGGAGGGAGTAAACTCAGATGAAGGACAATCTACCGACGCATATTCCTTTTTCCAAATAAGTAGCAACCACTCATCCCCATACAAAGTAAACATGAAGATTAATGGGGAGACTTTAACCATGGAACTAGTTACTGGGGCATCCCTATCCGTGATTAGTGAAAGTACTTACAACAACCTATGGGAGGGAGATAAGCAACCCCCATTGGCGCAGTCTGAGGTAGTCTTGCGTACCTATACCGGTGAAGAGATAAAACCGAAGGGGCAAGTAGAAGTAACTGTGTCCTATGAAGACAAGGGAATGAAGTTGCCTTTGTTGGTGGTAGAGGGGGAAGGGCCAGCCTTACTTGGTAGGAATTGCCGGGCTGGAGAAGCTAAAATAAAATTGGCTCAGTCATCAAACAGCTATAACAAACAAATAGACAGCTGGATAATATTCTAAAGAATCACTCTCAATTATTTGGGGGAGACCTGGGTACTCTCAAAGGTACAACAAGATTCAAGTAGATCCAACTTCCACGCCCCTATTTAACAGAGCAAGGTCAGTTCCCTATGCGCTTAGAGAGAAAATCGAGCATGAACTTGAACGACTGGAGAAAGAGGGGACAATCGAACCAGTCCAGTATTCCCAGTGGGCCTCATCCATTGTGCCTGTGATGAAACCAGATGGTACTGTGAGGGTTTGTGGGGACTACAAGCTCACAGTTAACAAGGTATCTAAATTAGATGCATACCCTATCCCAAACATAGATGACCTGTACACTAAGTTAGCGGGGGTAAGACATTCACCGAACTAGATCTAAGCCATGCATATGAACAAATACTTTTGGATGAAGATTCCAAAGAGTTTGTGACAATCAATACCCACAAAGGGTTATACAGGTATAACCGGCTTCCTTACGGTGTTTCGTCAGCTCCAGACATCTTCCAGAGAACTATGAAGGGACTACTACAAGGAATCGCCTGCGTAGTAGTCTTCCTCGATAATATTCTCATCACTGGACACACTGACGAAAAGCACTTAGACCACATCGAGCAAGTCCTGAAACGTCTATCAGAGGCAGGTTTACGACTCAAGACAAAGAAATGCCAGTACATGAAGGCGTCTCTTGAAAGTTTTGGGCACCGCGTAGATGCAGAAGGTTTCCATCCGGTGAAAGCTAAAGTAAAAACCATCAAAGAAGCGCCTACACCCACTAACATCTCTGAGCTGAAGTCGTTTCTGGGAATGATCAACCTTAGAACCATTGCACGAGCTCCTTCGTAAGGAAACGCCGTGGAAATGGGGTAAGGTCAGGAGAAGGCATTTCAAGTTTCGAAAGATCTCCTGCAGTCATCGTCCGTGCTGGTGCACTATGATCCCGAGAAGAAGTTGGTGCTGTCTTGCGATGCGTCACCGAACGGCGTAGGCGCCGTGCTAGCACATGTGATGAAAGACGGAGCGGAGAAACCCATAACGTATCGTTCGAGAAGCAGTATCTTTTCGACGTACGTTAAGTTTGAGATATCGTCTTATCCAGTTTAGAGACTAGGGGCAGGAATGTAGTTTCCTGGACTGTAGTAGTATTAGCTCGCGTAGGACTGGGTCCAAACCTAGTCATGCGACATTGTTACGTTTTGGCTGTCGCCGGAGCTACGCACCTGGGGCAACTACTGTATATATGAATTCTCTGTACTCAATTAAAAAATAATAAATAAATAAAATAATTTGGCTCTTGAATACATTATAAATGCATGATTAACTGAGTCACAAGACTGAACAAATACTAACAGGAATGGGTTTAATGGGCGTCTTCAGGAATAATACTGTTCAACGAATTATATCACGTTCCTCTTAACTCTAAAGTCTATCGCTCTCGTCTCCGGGTTGTATCTGGCGTTGTATTAATCACTGCCTCATTACCTCGGTTAAACCAGTTTTCCGGAAAAACCGAGACGTTGCTTATTGGCTCATGTGCAAAACTGGTTTTGTACGAATTACATTCATGATTGGTTGAATTACAAAAACTAGTCAAACCGGTAGGATAATCCGAAATAGAGGTAATCGGCTAACGCTGTTGTCACCCAATTCAGATCATGTGACGTAAACACACATTACTCTGGAGAATTGACTCTTTGAAAATTAATTTTATTCAGATAGGCATGACTGCATTATGATTTGAATGAAAAAGGAATAATTCCCCAGAGTAGCATCTGTTTACATCACATGATCTGAAATGGGTGGCAACAGCGTTAGCCGATTACCTCTATTCTCAAAGCTTGCCCTGAATAGCAAGCTGCCTTCACTCGTTCGCTAATGCTCACGCGCTTGGCAGTAACAAGGAATTGCGAAATATGGTTCCCACAGCCCTCGCCGTTTGTTTTGCGTTGCGCATAATGATACTGCACATTTTCTAGAAACTGTCATGGCATCCAGTCGTGGGGCAATCTACGATCTACGTCACAGGAATTAATGTAAACAAAATGGCGGAGCCCAGGTCTTCGCGGGGCCAACTTTGAGGGTCTCGTTCTCAACTCTGAAAAAGTTTTATCAAATTTTAATACATTTTCTGAACAAAGTACACCTGAAAGATGCTTTTGAGCCCAAATGTGTTTTTCACTCGGGTATCCCTTTAAGTTTATATGCATGTGGCCATTGTCCGTGACATTGTTATTTTGACAATTAATTTTAGTAGCTTACCGGAAGTAATGGGCCGGAAATTATCATATGATTAGCATAGTGGTGCCCGCGAAGACTTCTGGATAGAGCTGACACGAGGTTCACTGTCTAAGGTTTTGTGTTATTCTTATCATTATTTACTCGCTTATAGTTATAAGTTAGAAACCTCCTTGTTAACTTAGAAATATACTCAAACACAACGCAATGTCCTAAGCTTGTAACTAGATGGTTAATTCGAGTCGCCGATGTGTATTTAAGTTGCAATGAGGCTTATGTTTTCACTCTGCTCATCAAACAAGGTGAGAGAGCAAACACACCAGTTGGGCCACATGCATATGTACATTGTTTTTTTCCATAGTTAGTTCGTCTATGAAATACTCATTTACTTTTCGGGAGTATTATTAAGGGACCTACTGGTCAACATATCTTAGTTGTACGTAAATTAGGAATTAGTCAATTACTTTAAAATCGATGTACTGTGAGCTTACCGGTCTATCATCTTCAAACTGTTTTAGTGTTTCGTTTTCCTCCAAGGATACCAGCCCATAAATAGCCACTTAGGGTCCAAACGACGTCTTGATGAGTTCTTAGCTTGGTTCCAAAACTCTTATCTGTAAAGCCATTGAGCAGAGGAAGAACTTCAACGGTTTCACGATGAATGCCACGCCGCCGAAACATGATATACTCATGAGCGTTGCCGCTGACCGATTTACAGTACTGTAGTTACCAGTCTCTGGAGACGCGGCTGTACTCGTACTCGTGGAACAACTGCGGACTAGATCGATTGATCTTCCGGACTATTTTCATAATATTATTTAGTACTATAGTATTATTTTTCATTTATTAATGCATAAGCAATTTACAGGCTAACTTCGTCACAAAGTAGAGCCTATTTAAATAGTTATCCGCATCTGAGAAAATATCCGTACCGCTCTGCTTTATGTTTTACCCACTCGCTGCAATCTACGGCAAAGGAATCAACTCATGACACTAGAATTCATAGGGAGTTAAATTACTGAATGAACTTTTTGTATATATGCTCACGGTGCAAATGAAGGGAGAAACTTGAAATGGGCGACTTGAAGATACCATGGGCTTTCAGTTAAGAGAACTCTTATTTTCGCGAAACTTGAAAGATCTAGCCGTTGTTGATATCAGTAAGATGAGGTTTAGAGTACAAGGTAATAATAGGGAGAATCTTGCTTTTGACATTTTGTACATGTATTTTGTCTTATTGCATTTTGTTTTTCTGATCATTGGTTACACATGCAACTGAAGCAAGTGTGAGCTTGCAAAATTCGGGTTTTCTTTTCATGTAGTTGCTCATAAATTGGAAAGGAGAAAGCTAAAATCTCTCTCTAAATTAAGACTTAGAGGGCTAATTGATACAAAATTGGTCTTTAATTATTTCCTAACTTCGTCTTTAGGAATAGAAAGATTACAAACTGTCGGACTTTCGGAGATGGAGTCAGCTTTAACTCTTTCGGTCAGAGCCTGTATAAATATAGGTCCCCTGGGACCTATATGAGAAAAAACATATTGCATCACATCTAGACAAGCCGGAAAGACGATGTTGCGATATTATGTGAAGGGATGAATGGCTTCAAAGTCAGAGCTATAACACGGATCACTTGACTCTTTCACTATGGAGAAAAGCTCATTTGTTTTTGCGATCATTTTTGTTTATTCCATTTTCACGAATTTCAAGGAGCTAAAAATCAGCTCAAAACACCCTTCCCATTCGCACTTGAAATCAAAAGCAAACACGAAATCAGCACTCAGTCGTTACAGTACCTTCTTTAATCTTTCCAACCACCAGGTTTGTTTGCACAAAACACACCAAACGACTGTGAACCGCGCTATTATTGTCACTGCATTTCTATCCACCACGTTTTCCTGTACCCACCTCCAATTGCATGCTGGGTAATGGACAAAAATCCCACAAGGGGTCCCCCTCTCTGGGACTCTTTTAGTCTTTTACCCCTACAACCAAGAGCGGTGATTTGGACTCAAGCCGTTGCTTGTGAGGAGCTTAACCAGACTTAGGATTTCTCAGCGTGAAGACTATGACGTCTCAAAATCGAATTACGATTTTGACATTTTGTGGTTTCAGTGTTGTCACCACTTTATTTAATATAACATAAACACTTTCGAAGATTTTGCAGGTATGATTCCTGTGGAGAGATGAAATTGGAGGCAGAAAATATATTCTAGCCGTCGACGCTAAATGCATGCGATCATGGAGGACGCTTCACTTGGCAAAATTAAGATGTGGTACGCTCTGTCAAACAGCCATTGTGATTGTAAAGTGAGAAGTTTGTCAAGAACAAGGCTTTTGAACGGTTCTCGAACGAGATTTGCCAAGTGAAAGTATTAGATTTGTGGCGGGAAAATCAGTGGTGAATGCACTCCATTCGAATCAGTTCTGGCCGGAAAGAAGAAATACCGAAGAAGAGCAACTCTGTTGTGGGCTGCTAAAGTAGCAGCATTCTTGTTGGGATCATATCAAGGGTTTTTGGCCTCATCCGAGTACACTAAGCAAGTAATAATTGACGCGATGAACTCCTTCGACCTCACGCGGTCCGCGTGACCTAAATCTACGTACCGTAAAGGTGATAAATACAATAAATGAGGTGGCAAATAAGCACGCGCCCGTCAGAGAATTACCACGAAGTAGGCTAAAACAATTCACCAAATCATGGATTACAAACGGAATATTGAAATCGATCAAGAAAAAGCAAAAAATGTATCAGACCCATTTCCATAGTAATAACTTGCAAAAAATAAACTAATATAAGAAATATTATAATAGATTAAACAAAATAAAATCCGAGAGCAAAAAACGATATTACAATACGCAATTTGAGAGATGCAAAAACAATTTGAAAGCCACCTGAAAACTCATTGGAACGCTCATTAAGCGAAAAACAAAAGGTCAGTTATACCCTACTCGAATAATTAGAAATAATAAGACATATTCCAACAATCTTGACATAGCGAATCAATTTAACCAACATTTCGTTAACGTAGGCCCTAGTTTAGCTAATTCAATTAACCCAACGAATCTAAACCCTACTGATTATATCCATAACTCACCAGTCTCAAGTTTCGTAATGTCCCCTATCACTGAGACACAAGTCCTTGAGCTCTTTTTAGGCTTAGACGGCAACAAAGCATCTATTAATATCCCTAACAATTTGATCAAATCAGCAACCCCGATAATCTCGCCAATATTCACTTACACCTACAATGAATCTATTAGAACAGGCATTGTTCCGGATATTCTAAAAGTCTCGAGAATCACACCTATTTTTAAAAGCGGCACTGTCACTGACCCTTTTAATTATCGACCAATATCCGTATTGTCACCCTTTGCAAAAGTTCTCGAAAAACTAGTTTATAATCAATTGGAGTCGTTTCTTGAAAAAAATAGCATAATCTTTAACTACCAATTTGGCTTTAGAAAAGGGCATTCAACAGAACAGGCAATCCTTGAAATTACTGACAATTTGAAAACTGCAATTGACAACAAGGAGACCACATGTGGTCTATTTTTAGATTTCTCCAAAGCTTTTGACACGGTTAATCATAAAATTCTCCTCGCAAAATTACGTAAATATGGAATACGTGGCACGCCCTTATTTGGTTTACTGATTAATTGAACAATCGTCAACAATATGCCAGAATAGGAAACACCGACTCGCATACACTTAGGATGACTTGTGGGGTGCCACAGGGATCAACGCTTGGACCACTCTTATTCTTACTTTACATAAACGACATGCCAAACTGCTCTAAGAAACTCTCTTTTCGAATTTTTGCAGACGATACTAATGTTTTCTACTCAAGTAAAAATATGAAAGAGATTGAAAATGTAATGAATGAAGAGCTGGGAGATATATTTCGCTACTGTGCTACAAATAGACTCTCTATCAACATGTAAAAGACCAACTATATGCTTATTAGCTCTCAAAGGAAAACAAATTCATATATCCAAATTGAGAACATCGAACAAAAAGACCATATCAAATATTTAGGAATATATATTGACAGACATATCAGTTGCCGGAACAACAGATTAAACATGCTAATTGCAAAATCGCAAAGAATACAGGTATTTTGAACAAATTGAGATATCACGTTGATTTAAATATGCTGAAGCAACTCTACTATACTCTAATCTACCCTTACATCAACTATGGTATCATGAGTTGGGGTAACACATACACTACCTATCTTACAAAACTTCGTACATGCCAAAACAAATGTATCAGAATTTTTTTTTTTGCTGCGCTTATAAAAGAGAAGACGCCACTCCCTATTTTAATCTATTACGAATCCTCAAGCTCGACAACGTTTTTAAGTTGAAAATAGCGACTTTGACCTTTAAAATTATAAATAAAAAAGATACAGTTCCTTCTATATTCTCAAACACCATAAAAACAGCCGCAACATGTCACACTTATAACACCAGATTCGCTGCTAAGCAAAATTTTAGCAGACCAAAAGCTCGAACCAACTATGGAATCCATACATTTAGATTTATTTCGTCTTCAATTTGGGAGTCAATCGATTACAATATAAAACAGTCAAAATCGTCCTACGCATTTTCAAAACAATACAAACAATCACTTCTCCTTTCTCAAGCATAAACTACTTCAGACATGGGCTTTATTTTCATTATTTTCAATATTATTATTATGTTAAGTTCCGGTTCACGTATCATTGAGTAATCTTTACGTCCAAATATTAACATCGCAGGCAGTGGTCAACTCGATGCTACTTTGACCACTGCGCACGATTGATTTATCATATTTTCTCTCACTTATATTTACTTCTTATATTACCTTTCTAATACCCATAAACTGTAATATATTTCTTTTTGAACATGTGCAAAATCAATCTGAACTGAACTGAACTGATCGGTGAGTCAGAGAAAAGGGTAACCCTGAAGACTTGTCGCATTCAAGTATTAGGAAACGAGCTGTCGTTTTAACTAGGAGAAAGAAAGGAAACGAAAGCACCCATCGCTGCTAGCGTGTTAGAATTTATTTTGTTTGAAGTTATTGATTATTAAGTGGTTACGTAGATTTTAAACCGGCCTGTTGAACAAACCATCAGTCGGGATTATCATTTTTTTCTCAATCATGCAAATTTACTTAATCTTTTTAATTTCCTCTCAAACTCTCACAATCATGTATATGTAAATGTACTGTCATGCATAGATAATATTTTTATTCTATTTTAGTATAATGTGTCATTGCATGTGTATCTCTATTTTGTGTATTTGTGTTTTTATATACATGTATTGCCATTGTAGAATGCAGAGGCTTCATTTTCTAACCAACATATATAGCATGTCAGGTGATGGTTCAGGAAGCTGTGGAGTTGGCGTTATACTTGATGAAATTAAGAGACATCATTATTCTGAGCGATACCGATTGCTTCATCCGCTAAAGGGCCGATCGATTTTTGAAAAAGGGGGAGAATTACCTGCGTTCAGAGCACCGGGACAACAAGATAGATTGCCTGTGTTACGAGAACTGGAGTGACTATATATATTGCCTGTGTTACGAGCACTGGGGTGACTAGATAGATTGCCTGTGTTACGAGCACTGAGGTGACTAGATAGATTGCCTGTGTTACGAGCACTGGGGTGACTAGATAGATTGCCTGTGCTAAGAGCACCGGGGTGACTAGATAGATTGCCTGTGTTACGAGTACCGGGGTGACTAGATAGATTGCCTGTGTTACGAGCACTGGGGTGACTAGATAGATTGCCTGAGTGAGTAAAGTGACAAAAACACATCCTAATAGGTTGAGCAGGGGTAAAGGACTGCCAACTGCAGAACTTCAAGGATTTCATTGAAGAATTTTCCCCTGTGTCTGAAAGCACAAACACAACAGGAAAACACAGTGAAATCCCCTCACAAAGCCTACTAGAAGCAAAACCAAGTACTTTTCAGCCGTCCTAAGACTTAATGATGTCCTCAAGCTCTCTGACAGTGGTATTTTTCTCCAAAATTAGAGCACATTTCATTGGAAACCCTACAAAAGTATAGCGATACCTACCGTCGACGAGTACGTAGAATTCTCCCGAATGGCATTGTGGGGAAAGTTTGAGCCCTTTGCTTAAAGGTCAGCAGTATTTAACTACCACGGGCCAGCCAAACTTGAATTGAGGGGGGAGGGCTGAGTTAGCACTCAGGATTTCACCAATTGAGCTCACACACGATCGGACCCCAAAGAGTTAATGTTTAGTATACGTAGGTCAAGATATACGAAGCAATCGAAACTGAAAGAGTTGCTTTTTCCTCTCTGACTCTAACTCACTCGTGTAGCTATAGTCTCAGACATAATTGTTTGAAAACTAGACTTATTAGCTCTCTATGTGTTTGGCATTCAGTATAAAGATAAGTGATTTTGTTTCCTTTAATACGAGAACCAAACTATCACACATTCGCTTTTGACAGTGAATTGTACTGTAAGTGTAACAAGAGCCCATCTGGGCTTTCACTCGGGCCACATGAGATTGAAGATGAAATACACTTCATTTGAAATCCTTTGAGTAATAACCGAAGGGAAGAATTATTAGCTGAATTTAGCAGTCTTTAGGAGTGGCCGGTAGCGCGGTGACATGCATTCTCTGCTCCCCTAGTATATATATTTCTCGTGTATGCAAATTAAAGAAGTTGACCTCTACTTATTCATGTACCGCACGCTTACAATTTAGTCTGCTGTTCTCCAGGTTCAGAGTACTAATAGATGAGTGTCTCAAATATATGTTTATATTTGTCCCATATAATTTATAAGTTGTATCCTGTCCACCTATGATGGAGCTATCATATGATATATTTCTCTACTGTTCATTCTACCCTGCGGCTCTTTATCGCAGCTCGCATCCATATTGGTATTTATTAACTGAAATGCCTGTTGGTTATATACCCTCCTTCCCAAAACTGATCTGCTCATTATATTACAGAACTATAAAGGGAACTGTTGGAAGCCTTTAATTTCTCGAACCAAAACTTCGTCCGTGAGAGGATTCTTGTTTAAGTTGACCTTGAGAGTTGAATATTGCTTCGCTCATCATAAATTATTCTGTGCGAGTGTTTATTTCTCCGGGGTATTTCTGACAGCCAAAAACACGCTCAAAATTATTTTAGTGCATGTTGGCCTACAGATCACGGTGTTTGCGCTGGTATGTATTATGACCGAGAGTAAAATGAAATGTGGCATAAAACCTACGAAACGTACCTCAAACAAGAATACCGTCCGATGGCAAAATCTATCAGCGCCACGAGGTCAACAAATCGACAAAGAAATGCAGATATAAACACGCAATGATTTCAACCTCACCGTACCTTAATTCATGACCTGACAAGACACTGTTCAGTTTCACTTTCACTCTCAGCTTTGCTCTTGAGTTTGAGTTCGGCTTTGTTAAAGACTTCTTATCCAGTTGTATGGTATTGTGCAGTATATTTGAGTTTTCCAATCCACAGAGATTCAAATAACAAAGCCGTGGCGAAAGAGAAGCTTAAACGAGAAATATTTTGTCCTCCTTGAAAAACACAACATCTTGCCCTTTCTATCGAAGAAGCCTTGGTTTCAGCAGAAAGGAAAACGCTAAATTCCAATTCGATATGTGTGGATCTTAGAGTCCTTCAGGTCCGGCGTCGTGTCGTATATAAAATCACAGGCCATCTGGGTAAAAAAACGCGGTCCTTCGGCTCCGACAAGAGCGCCAGTTGCAATATCCTGAGCCTGTTGGAAGGCTTTCGCACGGGTGAAGTTAAATAAAACATTAAACTGCTTACATTTGAGAGATGGGACTCCAAATTACAGAGAAAGCGGTTCCTCGCGGGTCCTCCACCATCTTGATTTACTGTCTTAAATTATGTAAATAAATTAACCTGGCGATTGTTGTGTGACCAGCACAGTGCAATCTGATTGGTGTAAATTTGACCTTTAACGCATGCGCAGAACGCTTGCTACACGGAATAAAAAATAAAATAACGACTTGCATTTTTAGACTCGTTGCTGCCACAGGCAGCCCGAGTAATTATGCTAGGGAGTCTTGAAGACGATGTATTCTTGTCAAAATATATTTGCCAGTTTTGCCAGGAGCCCATTACCAGGAGCGTCCATCTTCCCCACTGTGTCTGTACCCCAGCACAGAGGTAGATGAGGCTATTTTTAGCATTGCGTTTCGCGCGAAAAATAACAAAGGTAGGCTATTCTTAGCCAATCAGATAGCTAACGTCACTTCTCATTATCATTCTTCTCACTTTCAACGCGGGAATTCGAATTGCTGGTTTTCACTCAATCCCCAGAGATTCAAATGTTGGTGCCCAAACAAAAAAAGCTAACGAGGGTTCTATTGTTTAAGGGCACCAACATGGCGGCAACCTCTTTTCGCGGGAATTTCGAATCTAAAAATAGCCTCATCTACCTCTGTGCTGGGGACCCAACCCATAACAGAGGAACGCTCCTGGTAATGGGCTCCTGGTTTTGCTGATTAAAACACATTGACAGTCATCGATTGGTCATCCTTCCTTGTCATTTGCCAGTTTGATTTCATTCACAATCGCGTGCCAACACCACAGCGAGATGACAGAGAATTTGTCTGTCATTTGACTCTCATACAAACATGGCTTACAGCCAATCAGAGCCACGAGTTTTCTCTGAGTTATTTTATAATATAATTGTAAAGACGTTCAACTGTCATGATTGCTACCGATGATAAGGTTGCGTCACCTGGTAATTTACTTTAAGATAAACTACATTTTCTCATATTAAGGGAGCAGACACGCCTTTCTGCGCATTGACTTTCTAACTTTCAAAGCTATCAATTGTCAATATTAAGTGAATGACAAGAAAAGGAAGGTTGTATAGGTAGTACCTTTGCTAAATTGGATAACGAAACAGCATTTAATTAACGTCCTCGAACTCATTAATAATTCATCAGGTGAATACAATAGAAATCATGACCATGACGAGTATTTAGAAATCGTTTCCAAATACAGCTCGCATTTCAAGACTTTTAGATCGCTAATTTTATCATAAAAGTGGAGGTTGAGAAGCCACTTAAAACACTCAGAGCTTGTTTAGAAGCGCGTTTCTAAATTCAGTGAGATGGGCTGAAAAAACCTCGGCTTTGCCTCGGTTTTCAATCCCCTCTCCATTGCCAGAAATTATGGACATCAGCGGAAAGGTACTGCGGGCGCCCTTTTAGCCGATTCAAAATGGCGGCTTATAGTGAGTGAGACTCAGTAGGTTCTTTATACTGTTTATAGACCTTCCAACGCAAAGAAAACCGAAACTTTCTGTGATGAAATAAGATTATAGAAGCGGAACGAGAGTTATATTAGCTTAAACGTAGCCATTGTGATTAAAAAGCCATTTTTGGATTTGTCCTCTCTCCGGCGTCTGTCTGTCCAAATCCAGCTGCTTGGCGGCAATTATTTAGAGGAGAAAGGCCTGAAACCCAGTTTATATCCCAGCAAACATTGCAGGATTTAGGTTAACACAACAAGATGGCGGACAGAAAGCAATATGGTGACAAATGGTGACGTTTCTCTCCTTTCTCGTCAAGTTTTCTTCGAAAATGTAATCCTACATGGCGTCCTGGCACTAACATTATTTCGACGAAACTCAGATGTCTTTGGAAGTACTTTGGAGGAGTGTTATTGTACGTTTTATTGGCGATTTGGATACATTGAACACTGCTTTATTGACATGGAGGCGCACCTTTTTGCCTCACCAAAGACTTGTCGTACTGTTGTACCTCAAACTGTGCATGGTTTCAGCCAGATTACAGACAACAACAGGGAGAACGAGGAGAATTTGAAGGGCGAAATGGACTTCTCAGGGAAGTACTTTGCCGACGATCTGAGGGATTGTTTGTGACATCATTACACAGCGTAATCGGTAAGTTATTGGTCTCGAGGCGCACTAATATGAAATTAAACTTAGAAGGTCTTCAAATTTGAAAAGTTTTATGTTTTTCATACATTTTCTTATACGAATCGACAGCCATTTTAGACACTGATGCGCATGTGCGCCGCCATCTTGTCTCATATTTCTGGCAATGCACTGTATTTAGAAATTGCTTCTAAAACAGCTTTTCGTGTTTTACCTATTACTTAAAACAAGGGCGTGAACTAGAAGGTACACTGTACATTGTAAGGTTTCAGTTAGGCTAGTAGAAGCCTAAGAAGCCCAAACTACGTTTCATAGCTTTGAATTAGCAGTTTATTACAATTTCGGGTACAACATCTCGAATACATAAAACTTGTAACGTAAATCTACAACTTGAAATTAATGTTTATTATTGAAATTGCTGTCTTTCTTCATCGTTTTGTGGTCTTATATTAATTGGTAGTCATTTCTACACTGATGTATATCTGTATGGACATACAAAACATTTTTCTTAGTCTTGGCGTTTTTGGGGTCGAGCTTGCATAATATATCCTTTTTGTTTCCCAAAACATCCCATGGCGCTGGCTGCTTGGCAGATTTGCATTGACACTTTGTCCAAGGAAAATGTCTGTGAAATAATAAAAAAAATAAAGTAAAATGATATTACAAACTATTGTTCATGAGTTTATGTTCGAATGACAGAAAAAGACAAGTATCTTTCTGTAATCAAAGCAAAGCAAGCAAAAGTCAAAATCATTTTCCAAAATTGCTTAAAAGGGACCGACACTGTCAACCCCCAAATGATTAACTTTCTCATGACAAAAGACGAAAAGAACTACTCAGATTAGCAGAGTATGCTTTCCAGGTATACTGGAGAAAATGTGATAACATTTTGATGAAGGATGGCAAAGATTCGAGTGGATGAAAAATACTGTATTTAAGGACGGTGCCACTTCTCCGCTTGGAGACATTATACGCAAGTGTGGTATGTCGTTTCATCTTTATGCGGACGATACACAGCTTTATACTACATTCACTTACATTGATGATCAGGAACTTGCTATTGCACAGCGTAGCATTGAAAGTTGTTTACTTTATATTGACAAATGGATGACTTATAACAAGCTTAAACTGAATAAGGATAAAACTGAGCTTCTGCTGTTACATTCTAGATTTCGTCCACATATTCCACTACCTTCTCTTACTCTAGGTTCTGATATCATATATCCGTCGGACCGTGCCCGTAATCTTGGTGTAGTGTTTAATAACACTATGTCCATGTCTTATCAAGTTAATTGTATTGTTAAGTCTGGCTTTCACCACCTTAGAAATATTGCTAAAATTAGGAAATATCTTAGTTTCGATACTACCAAGTTCTCATTCATGCATTTGTTAGTTCCAAGTTGGATTATACGGCCTGCCAAAACATGATATTATGAAACTTCAATATGTGCAAAATGCAGCTACGCGTGTTATAGCTTGTTTATACGTAAACATGATCACATCACTACCACGCTTAAAGAGCTTCACTGGTTGCCTGTGGAACAGAGAATTGTGTTTAAGATTAATTTACGTACTTTTAAGGCTTTACATAATTTAGCACCTAAGTATTTGCAGGAGTTGCTAGAGTTATATAGACCACATAGACAACTCTGTTCATCCAATGGTGTGTTACGCCTTAATAAGCCTATTTACAATTTAAAGACCTATGGACATAGATCCTTTTCCATAGCTGCTCCTGAACTGTGGAATGCATTGCCACTAAATGTTAAGTCGAGTGAGAATGTAATTATTTTTAAGTCTAGGCTGAAGACACATCTTTTTAAAGCTGCTTGCAATTTGTAATTAGTTAAATTAGCGGTGCTGTGTTTATATCCCTTTTAGTCATATTTTCAAATAAGCATTAGTAGTATTTATTATTAATCTTATTTTTAATATGTAATATAGTAATTTGCAATTATTCAGAATTTTTTTGTATTATTATTTATTAGGTCTATTCCATTGTAAAGCGCCTGGAACAGCAATGTATAGGCGCTATATAAATTGCATTATTACTATTATTACTAATTACAAACCAATTTTTTTTTCTAAAAATCTGTATTGATTGTTTGAACCCCCTAATGGGCTTTTGAAATCAGAAAAAAAAGTATGGGGTACCCATACGTTTAAGAGAGATAATTAAGGATGAAAATCGAAAACAGTGCTGACTCAGCATTTTCCTTTGTCCGAGAAGCTATTTTTTAATTTGATTAATATTTTGGGTTATCTGGCAAAATAGTAGGGCAAATAACGTTAGACATAGCGTTCTTCGCAAAGGATGCCAATCAAACCATTTATCTTACAATGACTATCATTTTTTGAACAAATTTTGCTTTGTAAGCCTCATTAGCGACCATGAACAGACATATTTTTTTTTTCTGAAATGGACATCAAGTTTCAATTTTATAAAGACAAAAAATATATGTAAATGTTGTTTAGCTTCTATATTATAGATTACAAAATAAAAAAATGGGGGTATCCACGCGTTTTAAAATGTTATGTGGATGGTAGACCTCTTTATCGCTAATTTTATTTTCAAAATATGACATGTTTTACCAAGCCCTCCCTAGTCTGTCTGAAAATTGGTTTCTTTTATTGCATTCTGGGAGATTTTCAAGAATGGAGCGGGGAAAAGAGTCAGTCCCGTCTTTCGACTTTCTTCATTGAAAATCAAACCTGTTGCTGCTTCCTTTGTGCTCAAACCCCATACAGTCCTTCCTTCTTCATTCTTCTTTGGATTTCCAAGAGGTTTACCCGTTTTTACGAAGCTTATTTGACCGTATTCACACATTGTTTATATTGCCGAGTCCATGTTTGGAGAAACTGACGAAACTCGAAATCATCGACAGGCCTAAAGCAAAGGCGCTGGGCGAAAAGACAGCTGCGATTCACCGCAGTCCAAACAACCTTCATTCAATTGGTCGGGTAAATCTCCTAAATCTACGATTCTTCCACCATCTCCCCACAATAAATCATCACTTAAAAGTTATATTAAGATGGTCGGCTCTTAATACCATTTCAGCTGAAAATTGTCTTTCGTGGCCGTGTAGTGGAATTTAAAGATTTCTCAAATCGTTCATTTCTCAAGCATATCTTTCGACCGTATTTGAAAATTATTCATCTTTCTTTCTGTCAAATAACACAATTAAAACAGCTTTTTCAAAATAGTTCTGCAAATGGCCTGTCTCGCGTGATGACCCGCGGGACGCAAGATGCGCAGAACGGCGTGCGCGCTGACATTAGTAGGCACCGTCCTTAAGAGAAATTTATAACAACTTGAAATCAAGTTTCTATAATAACCTTTTGTAATCCTCTTTAATATTTACCATTCTCTATCGAAAAAAGTTGAAAAGCATATCAGGACATTCACAGGGTATTTCTCTTCTATTTCATGATGATATTTTTATAGTTTTGTTTTAAAGAAACTTCTTGAAGGTTCAATTCGATTGATAGTGCCCATTAAAGTGCCTATCACCCTTTTGCAATTTTGATACCTTATGAAACTCCGAAAAGTTTTGAGTACTTCTGTGAAGAAAGTTTTGGTTTAAAGTGAATACTTTATGTTCTACGCTTATTTGAAATCGTGTAAATGTGACCTTTCCTGACCCATGACCGCGTAAGTAAAAGCCTGGGTCGAAACCTGGGTAGACGTCATCTCATTAATGCATTTTTCTACATGGCGCGTTTTTATCACAACATCATCGATGCATAGAAAATATACACAGTTTTTGAGTTGTTAGTAAAGAAAAAAGTCATTTTAGTCAACATGTTAAGTATTTCTTCAAATGATTGCAAAGCCGAATTAATTATATGACGTCAAGATGACGTCTACCCAGGTTTCGACCCAGGCTTTTACTTACGCGGTCATGGGTCAGGAAAGGTCACATTTACACGATTTCAAACAAGCGTAGAACATAAAGTATTCACTTTAAACCAAAACTTTCTTCACAGAAGTACTCAAAACTTTTCGGAGGTTCATAAGCTATCAAAATTGCAAAAGGGTGATAGGCACTTTAAGCTTTCGTCATACCACACATTACCCTTATTGTGTTTCCACATGTATTTGACACTTTTCAAAGAGTTCTATTATATGTTTCAGTTAATAGAATTCAATTGACAACATTGTTTTTATTAATGTTGCTATTTATTCAGACGTTTATAGCTTTTAAGAAATGATTTGCGTAAAAACTGAAGCACTAAATGGCAAAGGAGCAGTTTGGTTGGTTGATGTTCATAAATTCATTGAGAAAACAAATGAAGAAATGTATTTTCATTAGATAACTTTTGAATTTTTAATGTAAATGAAAACCGTATTTGGGGAGAGTTCTCAAATTGGTGATTCAAGTATCTGTTGTCTTCCCCTTCCCTATTGGCTGGATGGTGTTTACTTTACATTATGATCACTGTAAAAATGGCCAACTGTACACAATTTTCTTGATTTTCTGTCTGGAACTTTGACTGTGGAACATCTAAGACAGCATATACATTAATATTTTGTATTTGAGACATAATCAAGTAAAATCGTATTTGAGGATATACTGGACTATGTTCATTTCCGCAGCCTATTGTTCATTTGCTCCAGTTAATAATACGCGAACCGTTTCTTAAAGGCAATGTTTGACCAGTTAAAAAGTTCTGATCAGTCAGAAATAGCTTTACGCTCTCTTGGCTGGATTACTCTCGATGAGCGCAGGACTCAAATGAAGGCTTAACTCATGTATAAAATACTTCATGATTTAGCGCCCGAAAGACGATAAGAGAACCCATGAACCGTGAGTGATCCGGAATTTCTGAGCTAAGTTATGGAACGATTTAGCCGAATGATATAAAAATATGTGAATGAGTAGCCTCATTTTCTGCGAAACTTTCTTTCCATGGCCTTACATCTTATCATGATTAATATAGCACCTGTAGATTAACTTAATATAGGCAAATAATTGTTGCGTAGATATTGCGTATTTAGATTTTAAACATAGGTTTTACTTATTATAAGGCATTATTGTACTAGATCGCGTTTTTAGATTTAATCATAGGTTATAGTTATTGTAATGCATTATTGTACTAGACTTTATTACACGAATTTTATATTTCTATATTTTACTGTAATAACACGCGTGGAAATCAGCTATAAGTTGATGGGGCTAGCGTGTTTAAATAAAGTTGATCTTATCTTATCATCGTGCACGCATGAGCCTTTAACGAAGAATCACACACGATTTGTGTTCAATACAGCAAAATCAAAACTCAAAATCCCAATGATATTTCATGTGTTTGTTAAAGGGAGTTTGAAATATCAGAAAAAATATGGCCGAGTGTTAGCTTCGTTGTTATGAAAAAATAAGTCTAGTTTAAGACTATTAATATTGTAAAACGTCCAAATGCAAACATACACTTTTGATTGGCTGGCGTTTTCCTGTTTTGATCATCTCACCCGCCCCAAACACGCCATGGCAGATGTCAACAGCAAACGCAGCGAGAACCACGATCAGCATCAACGTTACGCCTTCCTTCTTCAACATGCTGAAACTCTTGTCTAATTTCTGTACCGAACTCTTGCTGAGAGTGTACTCGGCTTATCATTTCAAAGGGCTTTATATATCCTCTTGGCTAATTCACGGCAATTTGACTGCCATTCTAACTAGAGCTTTTCCCCTCTAGCTAATGGCCTCCCCTTTGGAAATTATGTAAGTGGGCCGCCATTTACTCTTTAGCAATTGAACAGTACTTTAGAAATGGAGGGGTCATAAAACAGCAGTTAATAAAGCGGGTGTTAATCTCCTCCTGTGACTTTAGAAATAACCTAATATTATGCACGTACATTCATTATGTTAGCTTTGATATCATTTATCTCGGACAGCAAAGCTCACCTATCAGGAATAGCTTTTTCATATTTAAAAAATAGTAAACGTTTACCGTGTGTGCATTGCCTGATGCGATCACGAGGGAAAGTTTGGGAGAATTCTCAAGTTGTTGTGTAAACCCGAGACCGAAGGTCGAGAGTTTACACAAAAACTTGAGAATTCTACCAAACTTACCCACGTGTTTGCATCAGGTAATGCACACACGGTAAAAGTCTTCTATTTATTTTATAAAATAGACGCAAGGTTGAGCGCAAAACGATTTTTAAAATCTGTTTGGAAATAGCAAACGGAAAATTCTCCATACATTGTAAAATGTCAATCATATTCGCTTGTTAAGTTGGCCGTGTTTGCTCTTTCCATGTGTACGCGCTGCTAGCAGCCGCACGAGATCAGAGCTTCTGAGTTCTGTAGCTTCTCGCTCGAGTATTTCTTTTTATTGACATTTTCTTGTCAGCAGCCCACTCTGAATAAAAAAAAAGATTTCATAGACGAAACTTTTTCACTTTTTCACTGATTCAATGTGACACATGACCGCTCTATAAAGTTACCAGCATTTGAAAAACTTGAATAAACCACAGTTGACCTTCCCGCTCTGAGTTTGTGTACTTAATTATTAGCACTTTGTACGTATACATTTTCTGAATGGTTGTAGTACATGTAGTTTAATACAATTGTTGTTCTGAAGAATCTGAACTAAATATTTAAACTTAAATGTTAGCTGTAATAGCGTATTTTGTTGCGTATTTCGTAAAGTTTGCTTGAGCTCCGACCGGCTCAATCTTGCCGGTGAATATGTTGTCCAGTTTAGCTCTTTTCCTCAGTTGATAATTCTGAACAACCTTCCTTAAAAAAAACTAGTTACATGTGTTTTTAAGTTAGGGCAATTTTCAGTTATTTCGTCTTTTTTTGTGCAGAAGAAAGCAAAAACTAGTGTATGACGTCATTTCCATGTCTACATAGCATCATGCAAACACGGCTTTCAGCCAATCAGAGCGCGCGTTTTCTTTGGGTTATTGATAAAAGAGCATGATACACAACTTTTATTCCCAGAGTTATTACGTAGTAAGGTAGTCAATTCAATTAGCATTAGAACCCGACCAAGTGGCTCTGAAATGGAAGAGCAGCTTTCGTTGAGATAATTTATTTCTATAAAGCCCCGGTCAAACGGTTTCAACATCGGTACAACATCGGTACAACATCGGTACAACAACGGTACAACATCGGTACAACATCGGTACAACAACGGTACAACATCGGTACAACAACGGTACAACATCGGTACAACGTCAGTGCAACATCGGTACAACATCGGTACAACATCGGTACAACATCGGTACAACAACGGTACAACATCGGTACAACAACGGTAGTAGTTTAAGTAGTCACTGTAGGTCCAATCCCTGGCTCCTGATTGGCCTAGACGGGGGGCGTGGCCTAAAACGACGCCATTACGCACGTGGCGTCCTAAAATGACGTCACAGCACGTGGCGCCGTCTGTTTGGCGGCCAAAGCCAGGCTTGGGATTGGTCGTCCGTGTAGGCTTAGAATGACGTCACAGGCGCCGCCAAACCCTGTCCCCCAAGCGAGGCTGGACCGGAAGTGGAACCGCCGCCGCCAGGGGCGAAGAGGTGTTTGGCGGCCCAAGCCAGGCCTGGGAGTGGTCGGGCCGTGTCGGGCGTTCGGGAGGGGGGCTCGGCGGGCCGTCGGGCGAGACCCCAACCCAGGCCGGGGATTGGTTTGCGGAGGGCCCCAGGGGGTCCCCCCGGGAGTTCCCACGGGCGGGGAATGTGTGGAGTCCAGACTCCCTACTGGATGAATGACCGAGGGTCCCCCACCCTCCCCACCCCCTATAGACATTTTGGTCCGAGCCAAGTACCGAACCCATATGGAACCAAGAAGACCTAGATTTTGGGGACAAACCGGGTACCCGGGATTTTACCCTGGTGATCGGAAGCAACCCCTATACCTTGTGGCCTTATGGGATTCAACCACTATGTCCTAAGCTACCTTGTGGTCTTATGGGATTCAACCACTATGTCCTAAGCTACTTTGTGGCCTTATGTGATTCAACCACTATGTAATTGGAGACAATAAAAGAGACTTTTGTTTGAGTAAAAACAACTTTGTTTGCCTTGTTTTTAAAATTAATTTTACAAAGGCGGTGGCCCATTTCAGGCTCACCAAATTAATTAAATAATACAAGTATTGAAAATAATTAATAATAATGGAAGGTATCCTTGCAACCAAAAGATAAAATTATAGAAATATAAAAAATATATACATATATACAGGCCCTCCGGCCCATTCGAAAGATTGAAAATATCCGTGTAGAAAAAGTATTTGAAAAAAGTGGGGGGCTAATCGCCCTAGTAGTGATGAAAATGGGGGGGCTAATCGCCCTAATATTTATGTAATAGAAAAAAGTAATTAATTATAGAAAGATAAAAAATATATACATATATACAGGCCCTCCGGCCCATTCGAAAGATTGAAAATATCCGTGTAGAAAAAGTATTTGAAAAAAGTGGGGGGCTAATCGCCCTAGTAGTGATGAAAATGGGGGGCTAATCGCCCTAATATTTATGTAATAGAAAAAAGTAATTAATTATAGAAAGATAAAAAATATATACATATATACAGGCCCTCCGGCCCATTCGAAAGATTGAAAATATCCGTGTAGAAAAAGTATTTGAAAAAGTGGGGCTAATCGCCCTAGTAGTGATGAAAATGGGGGCTAATTGCCCTAATATTTATGTAATAGAAAAAGTAATTTTGTAATTTTGAAAGTGGGCTAATGGCCCTAATAAGTTTTTAAAATTTATAAAAAAGAGAAGATCTTCCCGTGGCATAATTTTTAAAAAACTAATCCATAATGGTGATGGTATTTATAATCAATGGGTAAAACAATAATACCGAAAACGGTCCCGTGGTGGAAGAGAATTAAGCTTCCCGCTTTTATGTAGAATTCATGGTAGTATTTTACCCGGCAAAAACAGCAACGCGGTACTTCATTTTTGCTCAGAAATTTAGATATCCTGGCAATTAAACATGCGGCACACACCGTTCTCCAACAACAGGGTAGCGGGGGTAACATGTCTCCCCGTAGTGTCTTACATCTAGAACACTAGAAATGAAAAATAAAATTTAGGTCTAATTTATGCCACGGGAGGAACTTCAGGAAAATTTCAATGGCGTAAACTTTTATCGAGGAGGGAAAACAAGATCATAACGTCGATTGAATATTTTTTTTAAGGGCAAAGTTAGGCACCCAAAGGTGATACCATGTCGAAAAATGATAATAGATCCTGACCTAACATAGAACTCGTGCCTCATCCTCGTGGCACAGTAAAAGCATTCGGGGTGTCCATCTTTTCTCAACCCAGGTTTCAATAACCCCACAAAACACGAGGGACATATAGTTTCTCCGCAGCAAGGCATAGGCGGTAATTGCTGCTGTTGCTCTGGATAATGGCCACAGTTTACACACTAGAAAAAACATAATTGGTATTTAGCACTCGACGTGAAAGAAAAGTGTACGCCACTGAAATCTTCCCCACCCCTCGTGATCCACTTGAGAATAAATGGGGTGGTGAGGGCAGCGTCTATAAATTATGCCCACGTTGCAGTGGCGCTGGCAAACGGTTGTGTTTGAATGGCACTTTTGGCACCAGCGGAAGGAAAATTCCGTTAACGGCTCAATAAACATAGCCGCCGTGACAGGGTCCATCCCCCAAAATCGCTTATTATGGGGGAGCTCCTGGTAACTAGCGTCCCAACAATAGACGGATTTAAAGTCCCAAACACTTAAACAAGTAACCATTAAAAGTGTGGGGAAGAATAACTTTTTGTGTTTGATTGCCCTCTTGTCGGCACGCTGCTGTCCGCATACGTATTCCCCAATGAGGGATAGGATCTCCAGGGGCAAGCCAAACTGCCTCAAAAAAAGGGCATGGTGAAGGTAGTGGCATGCATTGAGGTCGGTCGCGACCGGTAGAAAAGTCTGTTCGGAAAAGAAAAATTTTTTAAAAAGAAAATTAAGAAAAAAACGAATAATGTTTTAGAGAAATTAGTTCGCTAGAGGCGCTCTGACAAGAGCGGAGATCCCCCACCGGTGGGGTCCTCGAGAAAAACCTATAAAAAATTAATCCAAACTTTTACTGAATGGGGAAATTTTGCCAATAAAATGAACGGCTCTGTGAAGCAGCGACCGAACGTTAACACTGTTTTAGGGAGGTGGGAGAACATCCACAACAACTTACTTGAGCCAGGTTTGGGATCAGCACGCCTCGGATATTCTAGAAAAAACAAAAGAAAGATTAGCGGTGGTATTCCTAGGCAAAAAGAAAGTCAGCAGGATAGTACCTCAATCTCTCGTATGGGCCGTTGGACAGCCATAGCGTCGTTGTTGTTTTGTCTGTAGAAATAAAAAGGAAAAAACAAAAGAAGAAAAGATTAGTAAATCCATAGGTTGAATTTCCAGAGAGAATTTTGTGTAAAACTCACCTTGTTCTTGTTTGGGTGGTTTGTCTTGTTGTTGTTTGACTGAGGAAATAAAAAGGAAAAACAAAAAAGAAAAGATTAGTAAGGACTCAGGTTGAATTCCAAGAGAAAATACAAGGCCTCAGGTTGAATTCCAAGAGAAAATTTTGTGTAAACTTACCGGTTGAGTGGCTGATTCAACTGTGCCGAAGTTAGTTTTGGGGCATGTATTTATGCAGGCAAAGGATGTGCTGTGATTGGAGCCTTAAGCTCGGCCTACGATTGGTTCGCTAAGCGAAGCGAGCGCTATGATTGGCGGGGTCATTCAATCCGAAATTGCTTCGAATTCGTTTTCAGTGGATTTTTGGTTTTTGACTTGCAAAATTCACCCCCAAAACAGTCCTGAAAGGGTCTAAAATTTTTGCTGGAATTAGCCAGCCAGGGTTTCTAATTTTTCCGCTATTTTTTTCGTCTTCGGCGACCCGGGAAAGGGTTCCTTTATGGCCAAAACCTCGTACACGCTGAATCAGGCATCGAGAGCGCGCGCCTTTGCATAACGCCACTTTCATTCACGAAAATCTAAACTGGGATAAACCGGTTAGACTAGTTTTCCACCAATCAGGAAGCGCGCGTCTTTGCCTTACAAAATCTCATTCACAAGAGGCTCCTAAACTGGGATAAACCGGTTGGACTAGTTTTTGTTTACGTAGCCGGGTACGTTTGTCGAGGGGTTCTAGCTTAGAGGATCAAAGGAGATCAGAAAAGGTGTTTAGAAAATACAAAGTGATTACGGTTCAACGAAGGAAGGAAGAAGGGCTCCCGGGGGTGGGGGTGAGACAATTTTTGAAGAACAAGGGGCAGGGGGAGATGTTTTTCAGAGGCTTCTTAGACCCCAAGGGATCCAGTCGAACCAAAAGCGGATCGAATTCCACCACTCACAGGCCGTGTTCCTTCTAGAGGAACCAATCACCGGCCGAGAAAAAGGCACCAATCAGAGAACAGGGCAAAAACCATAAAAGCGAGCGATGAATTTTGATTTGGGTTAGTGTGAGCACGATGGACTCTTGGAATTACCTAGATGAAGAAGGCAATCCAGTCACACTTACCCTCGAAGAAGAAAAAGAGGACAATCCCTATGCCGTAACCCGTCAGGCGCCGACTCATCCCTCCCCGGGGGGAGACCCAGTGGGAGAACCAGTGGGAGAACCAGTGGGAGAACCAGTAGGAGAACCGATGGGAGACCCAGGGGGAGACCCAGAGGACGAGTTCACGTTCGAAGAAATTAATCCGTGGTACAACGCCGAGGATTTGTTCGCCTTCCTGGAGGATGTGGATTTCCCCCCGGGGGTGGCCTCCTCCTCCTCCTCCTCCTCGCAAGAACCGTTTACATTTCCCGAGATGGAGGCTCTAGAGACCGCTACCACCGAGGAGCAAATAGAAAAAGCCGTCGAGGCGTTGAACCTCCCCGCCGTGCGTCCGGAAGTGACGGACCCGAAAAGTTTATTTCATTCAAACTATTGGACAAAACGGTCCCTCAACCTCTCGTGGGGAAAATTCGGTCCCAAGCCCCCCAAGAGGAAAGACCACGAGGAGAATCACGAGGAGGACAACGAGGAGGACCACGAGGAGGACCACGAGGAGGAGGACAACGAGGACGATTTTGAGCCGGAGAAATGTCTCCACGCCTTGTTTCCCGACGGTAAACGAGTGAGCGAACAACAGGGAGGAGGAAAAAGGAAAAAAACCAGCGCCGCCGCTGCCGTGGAGGAAGAGGAGGAAGAGGAAGAGGAGGAGGAAGAGGAGGGGGTCTTTGAACTCCTACAAACCCGGACCAGAGCGTGTAAAAAGTTCAAGACGACCTGCAAGGACTACGAACTAAACATAAGGACGCGATCCCGCGCGACTCTGCCCGAGGTAAGGATTGACTACACTATTTTGGCATGACGTCACAGCGCGCGGCGAGGTGGCGCGTAGCGTTAAATCTCCTAGGGCAAGAAGCAGGGCTTCAAGTGCCAAGCGCACGGGTTCGAGTCCCCGTGAGGAAATCCAATTTTTTCTTTTCTTTTTTCTTTTTTCTTTTTTCTTTTTCTTCTTGATCTTCTCTAGCCGGACTACGCTTTTTTATTTTTTATTTTTTATTTTAATTTTTGTAAATTTAATTTTTTTGTAAATTTTAATAAAATAAAAAAAAAAATTTAATTTTTTTTTTTAATATTTAATTTTTAAAATTTATTTATGTATTATTTATTTTATTTTATTTATTTTATGTATTATTTTTTATGGACAGGCCCTTCAAGACGTCACGGTCGCACTAGAGAGGGTCCTGGAGACCACCCTAGGGGAGACCGAACCGCAAGACCGAGTACGCCTGACCCTAGACGCTCCGCATCTGGACTACCCGTTGTCTTTTCCCTACCTGATGAGGTCCACCCTCACTCCCGCCCTAATCATGGACAGAATTGGAGAGATCACCCAATCGAATGAAGAATTCATACTGCGGGGCCGTTTCCACATCCATGTGTTTCACGTGAAAATACCCAGAGCGGGAGGAGCGCGTCCACCCCGTTGCTGTACGACTGACTTGGAAAAATTCAGAAAAACAAAACGAAGCATCGTGAGGATATGCAATGATGATGAATTATGCATGGCCAGAGGATTGGTCACGGCCCTGGCCAAGGTACAGAACCATCCTGATTACCAGGCAATAAGGCGAGGGAAACCCCGACAACGGACTCTAGCCTTGAAGCTCCACAACCAAGCAGGCGTCCCTCTTCGACGCTGTGGGATCCCGGAGCTCAAACGATTCCAAACCTATTTGGCAGACCAAGGGGTAGAAGTGAATCTGGTCTCCCGAGAGCACATGAATAGTATTATCTACTCGGGTCACCTCCCTGAGGCCCGCTACCGCGTGTACCTCTACCAAACTGAGAACAACCACTATGACGTCATCAACAACATGAGGGGTCTCCTGAATGCCAAATACTTCTGCCCCCTCTGCCAGAAGACCTACAACGACCCTAGACAACACGTTTGTGACACGACCTGTGGCTGTTGTGGGGTCAAGGACTGTTCTCCCCTCGCCCCTGGGGAGAAATTTTCTTGGAGAAAATGTGACCCGTGCCGGCGTTGGTTCAAGAGTGGGGAGTGCTTCGACAACCACTGCCGTCCCCAACCCCACCGGACGGGGCATGGGAGCCTCACCACCAGAACATGGAGCCAGTGCGAACGGTACACGCGTTGTGCCCAATGTGGGGTGATGGTGGACCATCTGGCACGGGGCCTGGCCGGAGTCCACGTGTGCGGAGAATACCGTTGCCGGAGTTGCCAAGCTATTGTCCCCCCGGACCACTTGTGCACCATGCAAGTGGCGGACCAGAAACTCTCGCGCCTAGCCCCAGGAGGAGGAGGTGGGGGAGGTGGGGGAGAAGAAGAAGAAGAAGATGAAGAAGATGCCTACGCGGCCCTCCTGGCGGAAGAAGAGGAGACAGAGCGAGCCGCCGCGGAAGACGAGGGAGACAAGTTCCGGTACCTGTTCTTTGATTTTGAAGCCATGCCCCTGGAAGCGCAGCACGTGGTCAACTTTGCGGGGGTCTCGAAAGTGTGCGATCTCTGTGTGACGTCAGATTTACCCACCTGCACTCAATGCGGTCCACGGAAAGTAGAGTTCCGAGGCCTCACGGCCCTCCCCCAATTCTGCGACTGGCTCTTCTCGGGGAATCACAAAAATTACGTGTGCCTGGCCCACAACGCCATGGGGTACGACTCGTACCCCATCCTGGAATACATCTTCAAGAATGCCATAAAACCGAAAGTGCTCTTCCGCGGCGGCAAGGCTATGGTGGTGACCATCCCCGACTACAAGCTGGTGATCAAAGACTCGTTGCTCTTCATCCCGCTGGCCCTCAAACAATTTCCCGTCACGTTTGGGTTCCACGCCGAAAACCTCAACAAGCTGGATTTTCCCATCTTTTTTAATACGCCAGAACATCAGCAATACGTGGGTCCGCTCCCCGCCCTACATTATTACGAACCGGAGTCGTTGAGTCCGCAAGGCAAAGAAGAACTGGTGACCTGGCATGCGACCGAACGGGCCCGTGGCGGGGTCTTCGACTTCCAGAAAGAGTTGGCCCTCTATTGCCATCGGGATGTGGCCATCTTGCAACGGGCCTGTTTGGCATTCCGGACAATCATGATGAAAGCGGCGGGGATAGACCCCTTTACCAGGACCGTGACCCTCGCCTCCATGTGCAATCTAGTATTCCGCAAGAAATTTCTCAGACCGAACACCATTGCGGTCTTGCCACGGCTTGGCTACCGGCCCAAGGACGTCCAGTCGGCGTTGGCCCTCCAATGGTTGGCCCACGTGGAGCGGCGAGACGGAATTCAACTCCAGCACGCGGGCAATTTGGGAGAGAAGCACGTGGGCCCCTACAAACTGGACGGTTACCACGCGGCCACCCACACGGCGTACGAAATAAACGGTTGTTTTTGGCATGGCTGTGATCGTTGTAACCACCAAGACAGAATTCATCCCTTACTGCACTGCACCATGAGAACGTTGGCCGACCGGACCCGAGACAAAATGTTGTACCTGAGTCAGCAAGGGTACAACGTGATCCAGATCAGGGAGTGTGAAGTCCGGGCGGCCATGGCCTTGGACCCGACCATCGTTGCCCTAGCGCCCATCCCTCAAGCCCAGCTTCCCCTCGACCCCAAGAAAGCGTTCTTTGGAGGGCGAACCAACGGAATCAAGACTTACTGGGAAGCGAGCGAGGGAGAATGGGGGAGAGAATGGATGGAGGCGCTGGATGTGTGCTCCCTGTACCCCTGGGTGCAAAAAACACAACGGTTCCCGCTGGGCCATCCAGAAATCCTCACCGAGAATCTAGACCCTACCCTCCCGTACGAGGGGTTAATCCACCTGAAGATCTTACCGCCACGCCACCTGTTTTTCCCGGTCCTCCCAACGCACGTGGGGGAGAAACTGTTGTTTACCCTCTGCCGGACCTGCGCCGAAGACAAGAACCAGGTCCCCTGCTGCCACGACGACGAGGCCCGGGCTTTGACAGGCACTTGGGTGAGCCACGAACTTCACGAGGCCCTGCGCCAAGGCTACAGGGTCCTGGAAATGTACCGGGTATGGCATTATCCCGAGTCGGAACAGTACGATCCCGCCACCGGGACCCGGGGTTTGTTCACGGGCTACGTGAACACTTTCCTCAAGATGAAACAGGAAGCGAGTGGGTGGCCGCCCGGGTGTCACACCGACGCCGAGAAAGCCTCTTTTATAGAGAATTACCGGGTAGCCACGGGGATCTTACTGGAGTGGGACAAGATCGAGTTCAACGCGGGGATGCGGGCCCTGGCGAAATGGATGCTCAACACGTTGTGGGGCAAGTTCGGCCAGAAGCAGAACCCTCAGAAGTCGGAGTACGTCACCGAGTTGGACCGCTACTTCGAGCTCATGATGAGCGACGAATTTGAAGTGCAGGACGTACTGTTCGTGCACGAAGACATGGTGCAGGTCCACTACACCACCACCCCCCATTACGTGGACTCCAACCCCCACACCAACGTCGTGTTTGCCGCCTACACCACAGCCCACGCACGCCTGAAACTCTATTCGTACCTCGATCTCTTGAAGGACCGTATCGTCTACCACGATACGGACAGCATCTACTTCACACAGAAAGTAGGCCAAGTGGCGCCCCCGGTCGGTCGATTTCTAGGCGACATGACCAACGAGCTGAAAGAAGGGGAACAGATTGTCCGTTTTGCCTGTACCGGGCCCAAGAGCTACGGGTACGAAACGAGTCAAGGCCGTACCGTCTGCAAAGTGAAAGGACTACGCCTCAATGTGAGAAATCGGGCGATCGTCAACCTCGAGACCATGGTAGCCATGGTGCAAGGCCAAGGGGAACCCACACGGACGGTGGTGACGCCGCACGCCATCCACCGCAACACCCAAGACCGGACGTTGCACACCCGCCTAGAGACCAAGACCTTCAAGATGACCTACGACAAGAGGGTTCTCCACGGCTACCAGAGCTACCCTTACGGCTACTGAAAGAAAACAAAGAGACTCTAGAAGAAACAAAGTTTTATTGTAATAAATAATTCAGTTCCTTTGAGCTGTGATACTAAAGTCTCAGTCTTTTATTTAGAGGAACTCCATCTTGTAAGGTTGGAGTTTTGAATGCTTGCGCAGAAATCCTTCCCAAATACAAATATGATAGACCAACATCACATAGTGTCCATAATAGGTTCCTTCGCAGTCGCTCACCACATACTGCTTCCTTTCGCCTTCGCTCAGGTATTCTTCCATCCAGTTTCCAAATGTAGAATAGCACATGTGGCACTCGCCCACAATGACATCGCCGCCGCCCTCAGCTCCATAGAAAGTAATATCTAGACCCATGATGTTCACCGCTTGAAGAGTAACGCGTAATGAGTGAGAATTGTCAAAGTATTTTTTTCTTTAAGTCTTTTTCTTCAGGTGTTTGACGGTCCACCGGCTGATACTCTTGCCTTGGCGCTTGCCCGACGTGGTCGTCGTTCGGATCGTTGTTTCGGTACGGCCGTCTTTCGATTTTCGGCTCGTGATCTTGCGCACGGTTTGCGTCCCCCCTGTCTGGGCTTTCTTTTTCTTTTGTGCCTTATACTTTTTCTGTATTTGCGTTACCGCCCGGGCGGTCCTGCTGGGTTTTTTACCTACCACGGTATGGCGGGGCATTCTCTTCTTGGGCATCGTCTTCCCTGCGTTCGCCGTGGCGACACGGCGTTGCCAGGGGGCTTGTCCCATCCCCGCGGGTCTCATTAGGGTTCGTGCCATGGCGTTAATGAAGGGGGATTTAAAAAGGACGCCAATTTAAAGACGGTTTTTGGGCGGAGCCTGGGCCAAAAGAGAGGCGGCGGCTACCCCCACGGGGACCCCCACGGGGACCCCCACGGGGACCCCCACGGGAAAAGGCTTTGTAGGGGGTCCTGGAGAACGGTGTTTCCTCTCGGCGGGGCGGCGGGAGATCTTTGTAGGGCTGGGGCGGGAGTTCTTCTGGAGTTGCGGCGGTTCGTTTAGGCCGGGGCGTGTACTCTTTCTTCTTGGAGATGAGATCCCGGGGGTGTCGGATGAGATCTTTAGGAATTTTTTCTTCCGCTAGAAATTGCATGAAATCACGGTAGCCGGGCGACGTGCGGGTGGAAGAAGGATGCACCGCCTCTTTAATCAGATCGGAAATTTGACTCCCCGGTAGAGTTTGCCCGTAGAGTTTCACTTCCCCTTGCGCATTCCAGGAAATTTTCTGTCCCCCTTTCAACTTCAACAGATTGACCAGCACCGACGCTAAAGGTTTGCTGGAGGGGGGAACTTTTCGCAAAGCGCCCCTTTGGCTCTGGGTTAACACTTTGGCTGCCACGGCCATGAAGGGACTAGGCTCAATGGTTTCACGACGCCGGACGTATTTCTGGAGTAAATCTTGAAACTGGTCGGCGCTGGCCGGTTTCTCTGGGTTTTCTAGGACCTGCGCCATGGCCTTTTGGTACTGGCTGAGCACTTTAACCCCTTTGGTCGTGTCCACACGAAGCTGTTGTTCCAACCACCGCATAGACTCTTCCGGCACCAAGACCATGCGCATAGGGTTCTTCCCCTCGGCCTCTTTCATCGCTTTTTTCGTTTGTGTCGCTTCACGGTCCATCGCGTCACGGAAATTCCTACTGGGGCTGCTGGAGGGTGGTGTGGGGACCGCTTCCTTTTCCCTGTCTGGGATTTCTTCTTGGGCGGTCGCGTCTTATACTTTCTTCGGATTTTCTTCGCCGCCCGCACGGTCCTGCTGACTTTTTTTCCCGGCAGGGTTTGGCGCTGCCTTTTTCGCAGGCGAGCTAAAAACAATTGCCACCGGGCCGGATCCGTACCCTCGGGTACCGGCCAGTTGCGGATTGGTTGGACCATTCAGGACCAGATATAAGGTTGACTCAGGTATTGGGCGTACTCTTCCGGGGAAGGGTCTATTGGCGAGGGGTTGGCTGTGTCAAAATACCCTCCGGCTTGCTCTAGAGCTTTCTTGACTCCGTAGCCTACCCCTCCACTGATGGCGCCAGCGGCCACGGCTTTGCCAGCAAGAACGGCGGCGGCAATGAGGGCAGCGGTCGTGAAAATGAACCCTCCTCGCTGGCCCACGGCCTTTTTAAGCTTGGCTTTCTGCAACGCTGTCGAGGAGGAGAGCAGAATCCTTTTCCTCACGGCCGGCGACAGGGCTTTGTTGGCTATTTTTCGAAGTTTCGCCTTGATGGGGGCAAAAATTTTCTTCGCACGGGCGCCTATCGGAAAAGTCCCGAGCAAGGCGTTGTGCACCACTTCGCTGACGGCGTTGATTTGATGTTGGCTCGCGGCCCGGATGAGTTTCTTTTTCTGCCCGAGATCCGCTTTGGCAAATTGACGGAGGAACGTGGCGCTGCGTTGAAGCAAGGGGGAGGCCATCACCACAACTGAACGGTTTCCCTGGGGGGCCTAGACTATAAAGTTAACCCAATCCGCTTTGTTCAGGACCTCTTCGACACGGCTGTTCAGAGACTTCCGGGAGCGCTGTAAAGCACCCCCGCGTTGCCCTGAAAAAGGGGGATGGAAGGTTGTTTTGTTGTTGGGTTTCTTCCACACGGCCCCACGAAGTGATTGGGATGGGGTGCTGCCCTTTGTTTTTTTCACTCTTTTAACCGTCTTCTTGGAGCCTCCTAGTTGTTGTAGCGTTTTGGCAGCCCTGGTTAAAAAACCGGTTTTTCTTCGTTGTCGGTACAGCGCGTTGGTGATGCTGCCCAGGGCGTCCACCTTACGGCTTGCCTTGGGTGTTAACAATGACTTTTTCACTGCTGGCCACGTCATTTTCAGTGCCGCCCAAAGTCCTGCCCCCTTTTGATCCTCCTCCAGCACGTAGGCGTGATGCTGTTGTCCCTCCTCGGAGAAAATGTTGGTGCGCAACCGGATTTGGGGCGGGGTCCGGGGGTGGAGGTCGAAGAGGAGGTAGCCAAAGGGGCGTTGGGTCGCGTCCTGGTAGGCTCGCATCACCGCCGGCACTTGCCCCGGAAAGGCTTGCTCGGCCAATTTCCGGACTTGCAATGAATCGCGGGCGTTTTTAAAAGCCACCAGGTAGTGCGCGTTGATGGAAATGGTGCGCGCGTACTTGCCTGGCGGGAAAATGTTCTGGGTCAGGTACAGCACCGTAATGTTGCGGTGGTGCGAGCCTTTGGTGAACAGGTCCACCACCCGCTCGTCCTTGGAGCCTTCTTTCATCAAATCGTCCAGGATCAAGAGGCCCGGCTTGCCGCGAAAGGGGGCGTACGGGTCGTCGGGAAGCCCCTCCACAAATGTCACCCCCAATTGTTTTTGCAGGGCAGTGAACCGGGGTTGCCAGGCGCTGCCATAGCAGTACACGATCGTGAGGGGCTGCTGGGTGAAAAGGGATTTCGCGTGGTGCAGAAGTCTTTCGGTGAACACCGTTTTCCCCGATTGACTCTGACCCGTGATCAAGATATTGCAGGGCGTTTGGAAACGGACATCCATCGTGCGTCACCCCTTCCCAAGAATAACAAGACAGAGAGGTGGGTTTCCTGGTTTTATTTTATTTTTTCACTTTGTCTCAAACTGATAACACATTGATCGTGAAGGTCTTGCTGCTGCTGCTGCCACTGCGCCACACTCCGGCGCTGGTACTGGCGTTGCCAGGCTTGTAGGGCCCGGTCCCTGGTGGTCTTGGTCTTCCACTGCTGGAGGTTCTGCAGGACCTCCGCCAGAGACCGACCGTGGGCTCGGCGCAGGAGGTAGTACAGGCAATAACTACCGCACACGCTGGACTTGTTCCCTTGCAACATCACATTGTTTTCCTTATGCTGGGCGTTCCCCTGCCGTACGTACTCTTGCAACCCGTAATAAGAGGCGGGAAAGCCATAACTGTCAAAGAATTCATTCAGGCCTTGGCGCGGAAAATAAAAGGCCAACCAATGGGTACCTGGTCCGTCGGCGTTGTCGGTATTGAGAATGAACGAGGCGGGGTAGGTCACGCGGCGGGGCCGTCGGTCCATGGGAAACACGCCCCGAAACGAGGCGCGGAGCCACCAATCGTGACGGGCCAAGACCGCCAATTGCGATGTGTAGGTGGTCATCGGCTTACAACTTTTTCACTTCTCGGCTGCTGTTGATTTCGTAGGCGGCGTCAAACTCGCAGTTCACGTACACGGATAAGGTCTCGGTGACCCCTGCGGCAAACTGAAGTCGGATGCCCACCGTCCCGTACTGTTGTAGGTTCATGTGGGAGGCGCTGCCACTGCCATCTGGAGTGAAGTCAAAAGAAAGGATGGCGTAGCCCTTGTCCCAATCGGTCCGGGTAACGTCAATCCCGTGGTTGGCGCTCATGGGCCCTTGGGACAGGAACAAGGTATTGTACCCGTCCAGGGTTTGCCCGTCCGCAAATTCGAGGCGGGAGAAGGGGGTGGGCGTGCCGTCGACCGTGACCGTCGCGCGGGTCATCCCAAACCTTTGGAAATTGTACGGGTTCTTTTTCAGCGCTCCCAAACTGTTCGCACTCCCCATCAAGGCAAGTCGCATGCGTCGGGGGAGGCGACCGCCCAGGAAATCCGTTTTCTCAAAGGTGGTGTCCCCCAGGGAAATGGTGAACATCCGTTCTTCCTCACTGTTGTAAGGGTAGAGGACGGGCTGGGACACGAGTTTCATTTCGACGCTCTTCATGAAGTCCTTGTTGCAGACACTGACGCGGCGGAAGAAAGTGACCCGCTTCAGCCTGATTTTAGCGGCGGCCACTTCCGCCGCTGCACTGTTTCCCATGAGGGCGAAGGCGTTGCTGGCGGGGGTGAGTCGGAATTCTAGGGGCACTCCGTTGAGGAGCAGTTTGTTGGTGAAGGCGGCGTCAATGTAAAACATCCCCGTCATTTCCACCACGGTACTTTCCTTCACGTAAGCCGCCCGCGTATTCAAGCCTATGTTGTCCCCATCGATTGTGAACGCATCCATGGCCCCGGCCACGTCTTTGTAGTACAGTCCCGAGGTCAGGTAAGATTTCTTGGCGTCTGGAGTATAGTTGAGCAGGGTACTGAGGTAGGCTTTGTAGGGGTAAGTTTTAGTGCTCATGGTCATCCATTCCCCGTTCAAGGCCATATCGATTTGCGACCAGAGGGAATGAAACCAATTGTTGACGATCCCCAAGGCCAAATCGGCCGTCAAAGCCTCTCCGTTGGCTTTCACGACGTCGGCCGTTACCTTGAAATAACTTCTAGGCAGCACGGTGTAATAGGGACTGGCCGGGAGGTAAAATTCCACGGGCGACCCGGGTAAGAGGGCCGATTTGGGCGCGTGCTCCGACCAATAACCTCGTTCTTCAACCGCTTGAGCCAATTCCTTGTTGAAAAAATCCAAATGGGTGTTGTAGCCGCCCAACATGTTGGGCAGGGGCGGTTTGCCCATGCCTGCGACCGTAGCCATCAATAATCAACGTCAAAGATATCTCTCGCAACACGTGCACGCTTGACAGCCTTCGAAGGAATGAGAGGGAGAGCCTGTTTTGTCTTTCTTTTATTCTTGTTGGCCCTCGCCGCCCTCGGTTTCTTCGTCTTTTTCTTTTTCGATGCCACCCCA
Source organism: Actinernus sp. WN-2022 (assembly GCA_030867875.1). NCBI lineage: Eukaryota > Metazoa > Cnidaria > Anthozoa > Actiniaria > Actinernidae > Actinernus > Actinernus sp. WN-2022. Next base: position 39,565,159 of record JAOWCC010001368.1, read on the forward strand.
GCTATCTTTTCTAGGCCTTGGATCAACGTTTTACTGGTTTTCTTGCCGAGCACACGGGCCGCCCCTTGTTTCGTGTCCTTTACGATTTGCTTCACCATCTTCTTGCCAAATTTCGATTTCAGTTGAGCGAGTATCTTTTGTCCTCCTTTTTTAGCCACCGCCCCCGCGACGGTCCCGGCCAGCGCTTTGCCCGCCATGACGGCTAAGGGGGCTAGCGCCAAGGGTAAGAGTCCACCCTTTTGATTGGTGACCGGTCCGTAACCGCCGAGTTCATTCCAACGGATAGGGATGAGTCCCCCGCCGCCTTGCTCTCCGCGGCCCCCCTGGAAGACAGGAATGGAGGTGGGTGTGCGTTGAGGGCTGGAGGCGTGGGCGGGGAGCGCATGGAACACAGGTATCGAAGACCCTCCGCCAACCACGTCCCCCATAGATGGCACCGGTGCCATAGTCCCCGTAGACGGTCCATAATTCATCCTTTCCTTTTCAGAGCACGCTTCACAAATTCCAATGTCGCCACCACGGTCGCTGCTGAGGTGAATGAGATGCGGTGGCCGGACTCGTCGGTTATAAGGATTTCCAGCGTGTCAAACACCGTTTTGGCGAGCGGAAAGTAGCGCATGACCGGAAAGTCTCGTTCCACCACCTTGTTGTACGGGACCTGGGCCGACACGACCCTCAGCAAGGGCGCTTTCACATCCCCCACGATATGCGGCTCAATCAGATCGCAGTACACGTACAAACTGCGCACGGGTTGGTGTTTAAAATCACGGTCGAGGGGGTAGGGTTTGGTCGTCGAGATTTTCAGGCCGGAGTAATAGGTGGACCAACACTCGGGCTGGTACCCTATCAGGGGCCACTTGGTCTTGTTTTTGTCATCTGAAAAGTTTTTGGCCGTGTGCCCGTCGCCAAACCCGAACACCTTGGCCAACCAAGGACTCATGACAAGATGATGTGAAGCTTTAAGGGTTTGAAAGGTTATCCTTAAGGTTCCTTTAGGAGCGGTAGGGTCCCAAACCCATGACATATGTTTGGCGTAGGTCGGAATGACCGCTTGGAGTGCTTTGGCGTTCGCGTAGTTCCCGGGCGGTACCACAAAGGTGAGTTCGATATTGTGATGGTTTTGAAATTGAGGCATGTTCCCAATGCCGTACACGGTCCGGTCTTTCTCCGAACTCGATGCGGGGATCACGATAGCTTTGTCCGGGATCACCACACCATTACAGACCCCGGAGAAACTGGACATCAACGGGGTGGAGGGGCCTGGTTGTTTCATCCTGTCTCCGGGATGCGAAGTTGGTTTTTTGGGATCGTTCTGCAAACCGATCATGTAGGCCAGGTGAGGGGGGAGGACTAGAATGTACCCGTCCGTCGCGGTTTGTTTCAATTCCAGGATGGTCTTGACCAATGTTTTATCGGGAGATTTCGCCCGGACAGCAAATGTTTTGAGGATCGCTTGGAACCCTCCTTGCACCAAAGCCCAGCGCATAGCATGAACCAGTTCTGTGACCGTTTTGAAATGCTGGGAATCAAAGGTGAGTGTGGTCGAGGTCTCTTCTGCTTGTTTAATTTTTCCTTGGATCAGTATAAATTGGCGGTCTTGTTCTTGGGGGAACAATTCATCCCAGGCGCGTGGAAATTGCAGGTGGCAGAGGGCCATCTCCCACCGTCGGTCCAAGACCATCATCTCCGGCAGACGGATACGAAAATGGGAGCCCATGTTATTGGGAAAGGTAGCCCGGCTGGCCACGCTAGGCAAGGTCATCCAGATGCGGTCGGGGTCCATGCTTTCCGGAAATGGAGGGTCGTTTCCACCTTAGAGGTTTGTGGAAATGAAACAAGTTTCCCGTGCTCGTCGGTTATAAGGATTTCGAAATCCTCAAACACCGTCTTGGCCAGTTGCCTGTAGAACAGGGGAGAAAAGTTGCGTTCTTGGACCGTGCCGTTTTCGTCGCTGGTCCCTGAAAAAAGGACTCTCAACAAGGGGGCTTTCGTATCCCCCACAATACTGGGTTCCACCAAATCACAGTACAGGTAAAGCGTCTTCTTCTTCTGGGGCCTGGGGAAGATCAATTGCGTGACCGCCATTTCCCAGGCCGGAGACAACTCATACATTTGCGGGAGATGGATACGGAACCGGGACGGGACATTGGTGTAGACGTTAGTACTCGTCCCGTTGGTGACGGTAATGTAAAATTCCTCACCCTCCTGCATCCTCTCTCTCTTTCTCCCCACTCAAACACAAATGAATCCGACTGCCGGGACAACAAACTCTTTTATTTCTTTTTTTCACCCGTACGTTTGGGTCTGGAGCTGAGTGACCGGGACCCAGCTGTTAAATTTAGCGGGGTACCCTTCCCATTTCACCAAGACTTCTTCCTGGTTCTTCTTCTTGCCGGGGCGGCGCTGCAACACCTTTTCGATGATAAAGAGACTTTCTTTTTCCACGGCCACCGGCGTCATCTCGCTTTCATAAAACGTTCCCCTCAACGCCTCCCCGCTCAGGTCCTCCAACCGGTAGACGGGAGGGGTGCGGTAGTCCAACCGTTTTATCACCGTGAACACTTCCTCCGACCAGTTGGCCAGATAGCTTTTTTCAAAATGACCTTTGGTCTTGCTAATCCGTACCGTGTCGCCGGAACGGTACAGCGGTTTCTTCGGTTTCCTCGGCGTCGGCTGCTTTTCCCGGTACAAGATGGCCCTCACCTCGTGGTCGTTGAAGGGCGTGACGGTGATGGGGGCGCGTCGAATGCTGCTGTGGACGGCTCGGTTGTACCCGAGCACCAATTGGGGGAGGACTTTCAAATACTCTTTCTTCCCGGTGGCCGTGAAATATTTGTACATGCGGCCCTTGAGCGTCCGGTTGAACCGCTCAGCAATCTGGGCTTTGGTCTCGTTGTACGTGACGAAAAAGGTCACGTCATTCTTTTTTAAAAAGGCCTGGAACTTGCGGTTGGTAAATTCTGTCCCGGCATCGGTCTGCAACCGCAACGGTTTCCGTTCGCGGAACACTTGGGTAAAGGCACGCACCAATTCCTCCCCCGTCTTGTTCTTCAGGGGGACCGCCCACGCGTACTTGGACAACACATCGATGATGGTCAAAATGTGTTTGTATCCCTTGTTGAAGGCACTCGTGGCTTGCATGTCCACCAGATCTGCCTGCCACTGCTCGTCCAGGGCCATCACGCGCACGCGCCCTCGCAGAAATTTTTTTCGAAAAGGGCGGTGCAACGTAAAGGTCAATTGTTTTTTCAGCCATGCTAAAGTGGTGGTGCGGGTTACCCCCACTTCGCTAGCCGCTTTCACCAGACGGGCAGCACCCCCAAAGGCAGCAGGGCTGCTGGGGTCGTAATACAACGCCTCGAGCAGCGCGGAAGGATTCTTTTTCTTCGCCTTCTTGCGCCCCATAATCCTCAAAATGAGAGCCCTGGATAATCACTTTTCCTCCGCAACACGCCAAGAGACAACGGACACGTTTCAAAATACCATGGCACTTGAGGGACGGACCTCCTCCTCCACCGCAAGGCATTCTGTACTCTCCCCGAGTCTAGCGCGCGACACCTCCCTTATACTTTTTCCCCTAGAAAAGAGACAACAGACACCCCACGTTGTTCCTCTTGAAAGTTTTATTGTTTTTTCTAGCTTCGGCTATTCTTTCTCATTCTCTACGGTTGGCCTTGTAAATAGGTATATAGTTTTTAATTATTTTTCTTTTGGTGGAAAGGACCCCTAGAATTACATAGGGGGTGCTTCCGACCCCAGGGTAAAAAAAAAAATCCCGGGGGTCCGGTTTGTCCCCAAAATCTAGGTCTTCTTGGTTCCGCGTGGGACTGATCCTGTCCCTAGGGGGGTGGGTCCCTAGTGGGATATATTTCAGCGTAGGCTTGTTTCTCGTACTTTTGCAGGTATTGCTTGTGGTTCAAACCTTCCTGCATAGCCTTGAAATCCATTTCACATAGCCTATCATAGTACTTTTCTGTGGTTGGACTTCTTTCCTTCTCCAGCTTTACGGTCAACTTATCCATATCCATGAAGTACTCGTCACTTTTCAGGCAATCGTCAAAGTGGATATCCGATGCCCATCTCAGTGCTTGTTCTTCCATTGTCATTGCTTCACTGTCTTCCCCACGCCCCGGTACGGCTTATATTTATACACATTTCTTTTTCACATAAACACCATCTTGTAAGGGATGAGGTTTGTATGGGGGACGGTATACCCCAAGGCCGCACACAGCTTGTAGACGATGCGTACGTACTCCCCGTAATACGTCCCCTCGTAATCGCTGATCACGTAACGCTTGGCATCTTCCAGGTTCATGCACCGCATCACTTTTCTATGGAAATTGGAATACCCCATGTGTGCCGTTTCAGTCACCGCCCCCTCGTGGGTAAAATAAAACTCGATCAGTAACCCCATGTCTTCACCTTGACACCGTAGGCGAATGAATAAAGCACCTCGTCTTTCGACGTCTTTTTAAAAAATCGACGCCCGCCGAACCCCTCCCGAACGCCCGACACGGCCCGACCACTCCCAGGCCTGGCTTGGGCCGCCAAACACCTCTTCGCCCCTGGCGGCGGCGGTTCCACTTCCGGTCCAGCCTCGCTTGGGGGACAGGGTTTGGCGGCGCCTGTGACGTCATTCTAAGCCTACACGGACGACCAATCCCAAGCCTGGCTTTGGCCGCCAAACAGACGGCGCCACGTGCTGTGACGTCATTTTAGGACGCCACGTGCGTAATGGCGTCGTTTTAGGCCACGCCCCCCGTCTAGGCCAATCAGGAGCCAGGGATTGGACCTACAGTGACTACTTAAACTACTAACGGTACAACATCGGTACAACATCGGTACAACAACGGTATCTTGAAACCGTGTGAAATTGCCTGAAAACATGGTGTTGAAAGATACGATAATGAAATAGGCATGTTGGAGTGGGTTGAACTTCGTTTAAGGCCATATCAAATCGTTTCAAGAACGATTCCAACAGATGTCGTACCGATGTTGAAACTGTTTTATCGGGGCTTAAGGGTAGGGTCAATAAATGACCCATCGTACTTCATCTCTGATCATTATCACACCTAGATCATTGGAAGCACGTTAATGCAAACTTGAGACAAGTGGGAAGACTTGAATCTATATTTTTGTTTCATTGTTGTGGCTGTTGTATCTTAGTGGTGTATTTAAAGTAAATGATAAATGCCAAAAGAACGCCCTTTTATCAAGTACATAGATAATAATTTATTTCTTTAAATGGACTTGAGTCAATGCCAACAACCTTTTTGTAAAGTCAAGTGCTTTTGGTCGGTAAGTAGTGTGTGTCCATTTCCTTGATACCGTGGGTGATTTAGTGTATATGAGTACTGTCAGGACATATAATTCTAACTCCAGTTTTAATATTTCTCAACAAAGTTACTGACTGAATGACAAACCATGTCACGTTTTAAACAATCTCAATTATATAATGATGCCTTGGCATGTATTAATAAATGCAAACTTTACACTTTACAGAAAGAAGAGAGAGAATAACAAGCATACTTATCATTCGACTGACGCTCATCCCGAATTCTGATTGGCTACCTGCCAAAAACTGTTTACTGCAAATAATTTCTGAGCATGAACACTATTGACAGAACGTTTTGTAAACAAGGCAGCTTGATTAACAGAAGTGTTCAGTCACCTTTCAAGATGGCAGCACCCGCGAAGTTTAAAAATCCAAACGGCTTGTACTCTAATACAGTTTTTTTTCACAACGTAAATTTCTTTTCACTTAATTTTGATAACAAAAATATGAACTATAATTACCAATATTCTAAAGGCGATTTGTTTTGATAGTCGGGGTTCCCTAAAAACGGGAATGCATTTGACGAGAGTAGCTTCGGAAGTAAATCGTGGTACCACACGGCTGATGACAAGTTAAAACCCTTATTTCGATTCAAATTTTTTTTAAATCCAGAGTTGGTGAAGTTCACCTGTCGTAGATGATATTTTTAATGCAGCAGTAATGATAAGAGCGAGAAGACAAAGAGAACAGGAGTTCCTGAGGTAGGATGCAATCGATAGCAGTATCCTTTCAAATTGATTACAGGCACCAAATAGTCTATGACTTCAAAGCTTTAACTATATATTACCATCATTAACAGCACTTCGTTTGAACAGTCGTCGGTGTTTGCTTGAGAACATCTGCTAAAATGGACTTTATTTGAGGCGTATTATTCTTTGTTTGTTTTACCCCCAGATTTTAGATTTGTTCGCTAAACTGAGAGGTTTAACCTTTGGTATATTGTATCAATGAATTTAGATATGTTTTGTTACTGTACAGCCTTTCCGATTTAATTACGTTTATGTTATATATTGGGATTAGACAAGATAGCATATGTAATAGAGGAAATCTTGTAGTGCGTAGTATACGATGACAATGTGGAATACATCTATTTTAGTAACCGCGAGCTGCTGAACAAAATGCGCAGTTTCAGTTTTCATTTTTTTATTGTTTCACGCTGTTTACGTTACATTATGATAGTGTTTATTACATATATTAAATATGTTATAATAAAAAAAGCAGAAAAGATTTATAACGAAAGAAAAACTTCAGAATATGTGCACAGTGACCAAAGTAGTATATGCTTTCGAGTAGGTCACTGTCTATGTTGAATGTAAATGACTAAGGTTGTTTTCAGAAAATAAAAAATACACGTATAAAGAAAGAAAGAGGGTAGACATATAATTTACGAATGGCAGAACTATTTATATATTTATAGGGATCTCATGTTGGTATATATAATGTGAGTATAAGTAATGATTAATATATATACAGTCAATGCCAAAAAGGTTGTCCAGCAGAACATAATATAATACTTTAATATCCATTGTTTTGGCCTATTGTCTTGGTCTAGACAATAGCCCAAAACAATGGATATTATAGTATTATATTATGTTCTGCTGGACAACCTTTTTGGCATTGACTGTATATATATATATATATATATAACTTGTAATGAAGATCCAATGTCTTATGCCAACGGATAGTCCAGCTACAAGGATCCAAGGATTCATAGACGGTGCTTTGCAAGGAGTTCAATAATATTAATAAAAAAGGCAAAGACCGTCAACTTATAACTGTAAAAAATATATTGAGAACGTTTCGGCCATTCAGCCTTCTTCAGCTAAAAAAATGGAAAATGCGTGGTACAAGAAGATAGTAAAAAGATCTATATAAATAACACTATGTGTGTACAATATGTGTAAAAAAGATTACATAATGCTATTGTTTAAAAATTCACTAACTAAAAATGCTGTACAAGGTATTTGAACGTACTAACTTATTGTATAAAAGGTAAGCCAAAAAAATGTTATAAGAGTTACGCAATTGTCCTATGGGAAACTAAGAAAAGAAGCTATGTTAATTATGACTGAGGTAGTTTATTTAGCGTAGTGAATACGGCTCTTTGATTTATATTCTTGCCTTTTGTTTAAACCGTAAGGCTGCAATGTAAATAACTGGGCACTCCAATAGGCCTCTCTAGTAAGGAGAATATTGTTGATTCTTTCAGCACAATGTTCATTAATAATAGCTTCAATACAAATAAAAGAAAAGTCCGCAAGAGAATGTCGTGTGTTGTTACTTTAGAGGCCTTACTAGAGAGGCCTATTGGAGTGCCCAGTTATTTACATTGCAGCCTTACGGTTTAAACAAAAGGCAAGAATATAAATCAAAGAGCCGTATTCACTACGCTAAATAAACTACCTCAGTCATAATTAACATAGCTTCTTTTCTTAGTTTCCCATAGGACAATTGCGTAACTCTTATAACATTTTTTGGCTTACCTTTTATACAATAAGTTAGTACGTTCAAATACCTTGTACAGCATTTTTAGTTAGTGAATTTTTAAACAATAGCATTATGTAATCTTTTTTACACATATTGTACACACATAGTGTTATTTATATAGATCTTTTTACTATCTTCTTGTACCACGCATTTTCCATTTTTTTAGCTGAAGAAGGCTGAATGGCCGAAACGTTCTCAATATATTTTTTACAGTTATAAGTTGACGGTCTTTGCCTTTTTTATTATTTTTGTATTGTAATTATTGTTAACGCAGCACGCCCTTTACAGTCCTAATAAGGTGAAATTTAGATTGAGATGTCGCCTTATAATGGTGAGAAGGACACGCGTGTGACATGTCAATCTGAATATCACCTTATTAGGACAGGAAAGGGCACGCCACACACGTTTGTCATCAATTCTGGTTTTGAATACTAAAAATATATTTATTCGACATTATCATCGTACAAACACGCCTATTTGAGATACCTCTCTTATCTATGCTCTCTTGGATTAGACCAATGCACTAGTAAATTCCAATCATGTGTACACATCGTGTAGTTTTTGGCCCAGAAAGCATCTCAAAACAATTGTGCTCCCCTCCCCCCTCTGCTTCTGATCACACTACCTTGTGGAGGAAAAGATTACAATAACTTACATGGGTAGGAAGCCAAGCAAACGGAGTATAGAGCGAACTTCAATTAATACGAGAAACCCGTTAAGTATAACGTGAGCATCCTAAGAACGCGCGATTTCATTGGTTGCTCAAGGGTGAGACACTGGCGTGAGTATTTTATTGACAAATACAGGCACGCGCTGATTGAACATGGTGAATACTGCAAGAGGCTGAAGTATGAATGCAGTGTGAGGAAATGTCGAGTTCATCTTACAGTCAGGACGTGCCTGTATTTGTCAATACAACACAAATATATCTAGTCTATAACGCTTTTAATATTCCAACTGAGCACACAGCGTGCTGTGGTCACCAATAAAGCACTGTCATTAGCCAATCGCCTGCTTGAAGTTTGTACTGTGCACTAAAGTTATAATAATAATAGGTTATAGAACTGAACACGGCGAACCATCTTCTATTTGTTAAATATTACAGAAACTTTTAAAACAGACTAGAATTTGAGGTACGTTCTTTATTCATTACTTGAAATACAATGTACATGTTTAAAATCACTAAATGTTGCAGTAACTACAAAGAAATCTTAGAGTCAACAGGCCTAAAACGATAGACTGAAAATTCGCACACTTGTCTCATAATTGAATTAGGAATTGCTTTTAAACATCTAGAAGAGTTATGATGAGGAATTAAGTAAGGTGGGTCATTACCTGTACATGTATGTGGTTCTCGTTCAAGACTTCCTAAGTATTAATAGCCTGCTATCACAGCTTACCGTTAATAGTAGTATAAAGTGATACTACAACTACGTTAAACATCTTCGAAATGCGATTTAAAAAATCTATATCAGAGAGCTATTTATACTGAAGTCATTATTTTTTCTTGCCAATATGATATAAAAATGTCATAGTAACGTCGCAAAAATTCGTAATGGAAAGATTGTTGTTTTATGTTTTCCTATTTGAGGATATTAAAGTTCAATTAAGCCCAAAGTGCTAGTTATCAGTATGAAGTGATACTACGACTGTGTTATACATCTTGGAAATACGAATTTTAAATCTATATGAGTGAGCCAATATGATATAAAAATGTCACAGTGACGTCACAAACATCCGTAATGGCAGGATTGTTATTTTATGTTTTTGTATAGCATGCGTCAGGTCTCCAGAAATTAAGAATGGGAGGACATTAAAGTTCTCATAAAGCTAAAAGTGCTATTTATCTGAGAGGATATATAAAGCACTGCAAGCTGGCACAACAACGAGTTCATTTGACTGATAGAAGACAGTCTTTACAGCTTCAGCATGTTGAAGAAGGAAGGTATAACGTTGATGCTGATCGTGGTTATCGCTGCGTTTGCTGTAGACATATGCCATGGTGTATTTGGAGCGGGAGAAGGCATCAGAATAGGAGGCGGAAAGCGAGTGGCTCCACGAAAGGTACGACTGCAATGGACGATTCTATCACACTAATCTATCTATGCTGCTGAATCGAAATTTATGTCAAGAAAAAGTTTAAAATTGCCATGACAAAAAATCTTCAAAGAGATACCTTTTTGCGCGAAAGTTAAACTGTACAGTTAACTGTCACAGCCAAGCCACTTCAATAAATGAATTCACATCCTCCTATAAATGAAAAGCATCTGTTTAAACAAGAGTACATACAATAGAAAATGCATGCGATTTTTTAAACAATCAAATATCTAGCTTCAAACTGTTCGTAATAAACTTCTTCCGAGTCAAAAAGTCCCAAAACGTAAACTTGCCCGATTGACTCTACGAAAAATGCAATTGGCTTAGTTACTCTAAAGTGTTTGTTTCTACTTAAAAACGTTATTTATAACATGACCACGATAAACCAAGCGCTCAGAATGGCTATTAGACGTGGACCATTTGCGCATGGGTTGCACGCTCACGTCAGATTTTGTTGACGATTGATTTTTCTTTTTTCTTTTCTATTCCCACGAAAACTATTTTACAGGACAATTAGAGAAAACCTCTAATCCAAATGAACAGCGAATTTGTTCAGTGACCGTCTTGGCAAATTTTGAGCTTCATTTATTTTTCCAATCCACCAGAAAAGGAAAGAGTTGAGACGGCTTGCAAATCTGTACGAACGACGAACAAGATTTACGAGCTTTTGCATTGAGTTTTGGATACTGAAATATTCAGAAAGGACGTATAAACAAAGATGACGAACTGTTCAATCTCGATATTTAGAGGTAAAGGGTCAGCATTTTTGATTATTTAAAAATTCCAGACGAGTTTTATGAGCTAATTAAAAGAAACCACGATGGTTTATTTGGTAGAAACTAAACTTTATATATCAGTCGAATCGAAAACCGCTGAGGAGCCAGAGGTGTACATAGTGGACTTCAACGAATAAACATCATTAAAACGTTCTCTAGTATCCTGATATTAATGCAGACTACAGAATAATGAATAAGCTCCTCATTCAGTGAGTTTATTGCCACTTTTGGATGTGAAAGTAATTAAACTTACAATTTTAGAGAACAACAAACAAACTTACTTCGATAGATTATCTCAAGCATATCCCGTACTGGCACAAATGGCAACAGCAACAAGCCAACACCAGGATGTTCAGCTGACAGTTCACTCCATAGGAAAAACAACGAATTCCAAACCTCTGGCTCAGACGACTGCTCCAATGACTTGTAGAATTGTGCAGATCGTTTTCAATTCCGCCAAAAGCTATTCAGTTTTCAACAGACGAATTAACCCTTTTCTTGATTTTTGCTTTACCAAAGCGATTGCTTCCAACAAAAGGACTGAATAAATAAATGTCTTTCTCTTGCAGTTCGGTAACGTTTTAGCAGGCTAGATCCTCTCTTTTCCTTGAGACCAAGGTTTGAATAAACATTTTATCGAGCAGAGATCAATGAATGACATGTTTTTGCACTGGAACATGAAAAGTCGCGCCAACGCCCAGCTTAATTTATGCGATTTTTTTCGCGCGATTCATCTATTGAGAATTTTATATTTCATCACCAATAAAAACATTATTTGCTCTTTAATTGTCGTGGTTATGCTATAAAAGAAATGGTAAACGCCACAGCTGTGCATCCATCGAGTTATGGACACACTTAGAAGGTTGCCTAAACATTCAAGAAGCTAGAGTCTCGGCTTTGCCTCAAGCGACTCTTACGCTTCTTTTGTGATTAGCAACCTCCCGCGTGCGTCCATAACTCGATGGACGAACGCTGCACGTTTACCATTTCTTTAATAGACACCTGAACAGGAGATTTAAACATGAACTAGAAGAATATTGTTTTAAATTCAATACTTTTACTTGCGAGAGATTGAGAGATTCGCTGATTTCATTCAATCGCTCGTGAGAAAATTTAAATTTGACAAATGGCACAGTCACTCAAAAAAACAATTTCGAATGAGATTCTTTGAAACTGCTGGGTCTTTAACTGAATATGTATACTATTTGCCCTAACAGAGAGCATAATGCGGAAACAAGTAACTTTTGACCTTTTGTTGTAAGACTTCTAAAGTCCCAAAGCCAAAATTCAGATCAAACTGACTCAACTTTGCAGTGACAAAGCAGACTATAAATACATGAAAGCATTCACCACTTGACAGATTAGTTGACCCACCTGCAGTATAGACCTTAAGTTTGATTGTCATGAAATGTTTGTGAAATTCTTATATTTTCGCATTTTGGATTAGAAGTGCACACGAGTTGAATGGCCTTGTGAATGGCGTAACGTACTGGCGGACTTGCAAATTCTCTACAACTTTAAAAAAAACTTTGACCTCCGCGATGCCTACTCAGTGCTAAACAACAAACTTCTAGTCACGAGTCAGTAATCAGGCCCTTGATTAAGACAAAAATACCCTGCTCGTAAGCTAATCTGAACCTCTATTAATATTATATAATATGTTAATCATAGTAAGCGTTTGTAAAATGTCAGGGATCCTTATACGAAGGAGTTACATTTACCACTCGTTAGCTTCAAAGCTTTCATATATTTTTGGGCAAATTTAAAAGAATTAGTATTACCAAAATACGCTACCAATTATAAAACCGCCATGAAACGGACGTGAATCGGGATGCAAACGACATCTGGCGGGCTGCAAAAGTATTTGCAGCCCTGTATCTCATTGGCTTCCTAATACTATCCATATAGGCCAATCAGAATTTGACGCTGACTCGGGAAGTCATTCAGGTGCAAAGTTTGAAGCACTCACGGAACCTTACCCAAAGCAATACGCAAGAAAGAAAGGATATCGTTGAAAATGGCAAACATTGAAGCCGAGAAAATAGGCAGAATTAATTTCGTATTTTGATAATAATACTAATAAAATGACTTTTGTTGTTGGGTTATATTTTTTTCAGCCCTTGTACGTGCATATCGGCTCGCTACACTCGGAACACAAATCAGTACTACGCGGGCTGAAAAATAAGCAATATGCCAGCCTAGTAATGTCATTCTGTTTGATATTTAATCCTACAGAAAGCTACGCTGGACAAAATGTCAAGACAGATTTGCGAAGCAGCCAGCGATCAAGAAGAAAATGCTTTCACAAAACGCGTCAACAGAGCACTGTGTGCCGGGTATGAGAAGGAAGGAATATTGAATACAATCACCACAAGGATCATCAAATAGAATAAAGGAGTGTCATATAATCCTATAACATATTAATGCTCTAGTTTAACGAATATAAGTATTTTCTCGACATTGCATGTTGGTGACATTGTAATAAAGTGAATAAATAAAATATACTTGCTTTAAGTTCTGTGTTGTCTAATAAACCCAAATAATAACAATCCCTGCATATTGGACGTAATCGTGAGTTATGGTAGACTATACCCAAATATCTTTTAAAAATTACCCAAAATACCCCTGAGACAGCTTCAAAGACTTTGTGACATCAAATCATATGTTAAAATCTTGCTGTACACAAGAAAATCCCAAAATTTAAATATACCGAATACCCATATTTCAATGTAAGAATACCGTATACTCAATTGATAAACCCTTGGATACCAGTTTACACGAAATCCCTGGCCAGGTCTCGTTGCTGCTAAATTTGTTTGACATTTCGTCAATTTATGCTTACTTTCTTTTGTCCTTTTTTAGCCAAAGCTTTTGTAATAACACAACCAATGGACCCTTTGCACGTTACGTCATACAACATCAACAACACAACAATATAGTTATTTATACTCATAAAGAGTTTACAATTTTGTGAAAAAAGACGATGAATTAAAATACGTTTTAAGTATGAGCTAACCTAGAATGACCTGCAGGTTAATCGAGCTAGGTAGCACGTATACTTTATTTAACTGTAGTTAATTGGTTGGGCCGTGGACAAAAAAAAGAAAAGACACGAAATAGAACATTGAAGTAGTTACTCATTTACTATAAGGACAAAGACGGATTATAGAGAATTATAGAATTATAGATAATAATGAAGAAACAAACAAGTGTTTGCAAGACAATGACCGGACAATTAAGTAATGAGTGATAGAAAAACAGCTTGTGAATACAGTAGAGAGAAGGTCTAGAGAGATATGCTAGTCTAGTAATGCTGAGTTTAGCTCAATGAGTAGATCTAAACATGAAAAGACTCATACCAAAATGTATCATATAGTTACTGTGTTCTGCGTCAAAGGGAAGAAAATCTGAAAATCTTCCTTCCAACTGCCGCAGAGTACAGACGGCTCAATTCCTGTAATCTGTGACGTACGATATGGGGAATAAATTAGTTTTGTCATGTTATTCTCGGCTTTGAATATATGGACTAACGACTCATAATTGCGCACTATTGTGCTTTCTTTCTGCTGGCATGGAGGTGTGGTTGTTTTTCCTTGGTATGCATGACGTACGATACGGGGGGGGGGGGGGGGGGGGAGCACTGAATTGAGCCGCCACACAATATAGCTTTATCCGGAGAATCGGCTATTTTTGGACCTTCAAAACGCATTTCCTCTTTTTAGACGTGCACCACAAAGAAATATAATAGCAAAACTCATTTCTTTCGAATACATCTTTGTATATACGTTGGGTTGATTTTAGGGTTCAGTTCCCCTTTAAATAGTCGTTTGAAACTATTTCTATTTTCTATTTCTATTTATTACTCGGTACAGCTATGCGCATTTAAAACCGAGGCGGTACTAACAAAAAGAAAATAATTACATAAATAATAAATAAAGAAGTAAAGAAGATACCTAAGATTAAATAATGAATAAATAAATAAATACTCAATAAATAAGGAGGTGTAAACTAGACGAATAAACAAATTTAAATAAACTAGATAATTAGTTGCCGAAAACTGTTTAGGCCATTAAGTGGCAATAAAGCTGCTCATTAAAAGAGCTAATGGAAGGCGCTAGTACGACATTACTTGGTAAGTCATTCCATTCTGGAACAGTTCTAGGAAAGTAAGAGTACTTAAAGCAGTCAGTTTTTGGAGAAAAAAGGTTGAACTTTAAATTATGCTTGCGTCTAGTAATAGTAGAAGACGAAGTAAGATAATCCTCGATGGGGATAGCGCAGTGATGGTTTAGAATTTTATATAAGAGACTTAGTCTACTATATTGCCTTCTAGATTGGAGCGTAGGCCATTTAAGGTTCTCAAACATGTTAGTAACACTAGAGTATCTGGAATAGTCATTTTTCACAAATCTGGCAGCACGCCTTTGAATCATTTCAAGCTTATTGATATTTGACAAAGTGTAAGGGTCCCATACAGAACAGCAGTACTCAACAGTTGGTTTAACTAAACTAAGATAGGCAGTTTCTTTGACAGCTGGTGGGCAATGATACAAGTTTCGTCTAAGAAATCCCAAGGTGCAATTTTTGTACAGTGAGAGTTCCAGCGGAGATCATCAGAAATTTCAACGCCGAAGTAAGTGTGAGTTTTTGTGAAAGTCAGAGGTCTATTATACAGGAAATATGGGGTAGTACAGGGGCTGCGCTTGCGAGAGACGTGCATGGTGTAGCACTTAGCAGGGTTGAAACGCAATTGCCATTTCGTGGACCAAGAGAACAGTTTGTCAAGATCAGATTGGAGTTGGAGGGATGACGAAGGAGATTGCAGTTCGATATACAAAAGACAGTCATCAGCAAATAGGCGTATGTGGGAGCAGATATCATCAGGCAGATCGTTTATATATAGGAGAAATAGGAGAGGGCCCAGGACAGAACCTTGAGCATTATTTTTTAGGTTTTCGTCAATAGAATTCCACACAATGGTACCTTGAAAGCGACTATTGAACTTGCCATAATTTGTTCTTGCTCGAGGAAGATGAAATGATTTTTTTGAAGCTAGCCTGGTATTGTATTGATGAACAGTATTGACATTTTTTTTTTAAATTCCAAAACACTGGAGGAAGATTTCCAGAGGAAACATCATATATAAACAATGTATCACAGAGAATTACAAGATCTTTAAGTTTTAAGATGTTAAGAGCGAATGTCAGTAAATATCGAGAATCGTGCGACAGAAGTGAAAATCGATTTTATTTTACCAAAAGAACACAATTGGTAAACTATTTTCGAAAATCACATTTAAAAGTTCCACTGCTTTTTGATTTTTGAAAAAAATAGATAAGTTCAAAATAAGGCCGACGCTCGCTGGGCGTCATTGGAAATTTGGAAATATTGTGCATTTTGAGCAAGCTCGTGCGCAATAACAGCAATACATCCAGTATTTTTTATTTCAGTACTGAATTTACCATCCTTTCCCTATCTTCAGGCTTAAAAAAAGTTTAGAATTCCTATTTTGGGTCTGCGTACGGACCCGTTGAATACACTACCTTCGAGTAGTCGTGATCAAGATGAAATTAGGGCCAATTTTAGATGGATCTATCTCCGCAGGTATATGTATTTCTCAACAAAACAAAGATGTGCCGTTCTAGCTGAACAATTCTAATTTTCTGTCTTCAAATATCTATTTTGGCCCGCAAAAAGCTTGCCGTCCAGAATAAAAACTCTCTAGCGTATTTTGTCCAATTTCGTATGTAGCCCACTAAATGGGTTGTCACGCTTAACCGTCAAATTTCACTAAAAGTTATACTTTAACTCTTTATCGTCCGATCGTGTGTGAGCTCAATTGGTGAAATCACGCTTGGCACAAATGACCCTAAAATCTATCACTTTGCTATATTTTCAAAAGTTTCCAACATAGAAGATTGATTTTTTTTGTGGGATGATGAAGACCGACGACCTAAACAAAATCCGATGATTTGATCTACCGTAGACATCTTGATGACGTCACAGTTACGTCATGTATCCATTTATAATAGGTTTCTCGATGTTTTCAATTACCTTGAACATCAGTAAATTTTATATTTTCGATTTCCCATCATGTCGACAACAAAGAAACCGAAAACCCGAGTTCGATTGGTTAAGAGGGAGAAAAGTTATTAAATTTTGAGTTTTTGCAATTTTCCCGCCAAAATTTGGCGGGAAATATTCAATACAGAACCATTTACAAAATAACTTCTTCATTCATCTTTTAGAGTTTAAAATATTTGTTTACGACAATCTAGCAATCAAAAGAGTAAATCGGTACCCACAACCGTATGTTTTTAGAATTTTCGATTTTTGAGAGGAAATACTTTAAAATTCCCAGTGAAAAAGAGGAAACGTCATTATGACGTCGTACATTTTTGAAAACGTCTTTTAAAAATAACTATTCAAGTATTTTTCGGGTTTTAAAGAGGAACTGTACTTACTGTACACTGAATAGCCGCAATATGGTCTTTTTATGTTTATTCAATTTAGAAAGCATGACTGATGTCAGACCCATGACGTCAGAAAATGTGACGTCACAGGAAACTTCAGTTCTTAATAACTCAGCAAATATTTATCGTAGACTTTAAAATTGCGGCAATCAAAAACACATATTTATGTTGTTGCGATAACATGCTTTATTTCAAACGTATAGGTAACGCAGAATTTGACCTTAAAAGGAGTCGTTCGTTATGACGTCACACCAACGTCAATATGCAAACGTGTTTGATCCTAAAGACGTTATTTCATTTTAATATTAACATACGAAAATTTCGTTAAATTTGACAGCGAATTAAACAAGATGTGCTTGTTTATATATTTTTGGCTCGCTTTTAGTGATAGATTTTGAGGTAACTTATGCCAGGCGTGAATCCTGAGTGCTAACTCAACCCTCCCCCCCTCAGTTCAAGTTTGGCTAGCCCGGGGTAGTTAAATACTGCTGTCTTTTTAAGCCGAGGGCTCAAACTTTCTCCACAATGCCATTCGGGTGAATTCTACGAACTGGTCGACGGTAGGTATTGCAACTTCTGTAGGGTTTCCAATGAAATGTGCTCTAATTTTGGAGAAAAATGCCACTGTCAGAGAGCTTGAGGACATCATTAAGTCTGAGGAAGGCTGAATAGTACTTGGTTTGCTTTTAGTAGGCCTTGTGAGGGTATTTCACAGGGTTTTTCCGTTGTGTTTGTGCTTTCAGACACAGGAGAAAATTCTTCAATGAAATTCCTTGAAATCCTGCAGTTGGCAGTCTTTTACCCCTGCTCAACCTATTAGGATGTGTTTTTTGTCACTTCAAAGCAACGGCTTGAGTCCAAATCACCGCTCTTGGTTGTAGGGGTAAAAGACTTATAAAAAAACCTACCGGAGTCCCAGAGGGGGGAACCCCTTGTGCAATTTGTGTCCATTACCCAGCATGCAATTGGAGGTGGGAGCAGGAAAATGTGGTCGAGTGACATGCAGTGCAAACATCGGCGTGGTTCGCCGTCGCTTGGTGTGTTTTGTGAAAACAAACCTGCTGGTTGGAAAGATTAAACAAGGTACTGTAACGACTGAGTGGTTATTTTGTGTTTGCTCTTAAATTCAAGTGCGAATGGAAAAAAATTTTTGAGCCGATTTTCAGCTCCTCGAAATTCGTGAAAATCGAAGAAACGAAACAATCGCCAAAACAAATGAGCTTTTCTCCATAGTGAAAGAGTCGAGCGATCCCTGTCATAGCTCTGACTTTGAAGCCATACATCCCTTCGCATAATATCGCAACATCGTCTTTCCAGCATGTCTACACGTGATGCAATATTTTTTCTAGTAACGGACTCGTGCGTCTCCTATTTACAGGCTCGGACGGTAGAGTTAAATAATTCAAAGAGATTAGAAATCAACCATTTCCTTTTCTATACTGCTCTGTCGCAGTTTTCACATTCAGTTATTATCACCTCAAGATAAAATAAATTTGCATAAGACGATCCAAACTACAAGGTCAACAGGTCAGCCGCCGGTTACACAACAATAGAACAAAAAAAGTTAAAAAACACCAGCTTCATGTAGTTACAATATGTTTTTCGCAAACTTATTAATTATTATCGATTTACTACTTTCATTCTATTTTCTCGAATTTCCAGCTTAAACTTTATAGATCTCTTTATATGGATCAATTCAAACAAATGGCTGTCACGATTCGGCAAAATAATTGAAAACACCAGGAATCCAAGTTAACAGTATAAAACTTTGTACATGTAGAATATTTAAAATGATCAGAAAAAAGTAAATAAATTTGCCCTTCAAGTCCATAAATGAAATCAAGTATCTTTGTGAAATTGGCCGGTTCGCATTTCAACGATGAAGATGATATTTTGGTGAGTTATTTTTTTGACGTAAAGTCTACATCCGGGTGGGGGGAGGGGGGTCTTATAGGTATTTAAAAGCGGCTTTCAAAATATCTCGAACAGACACACCTAACGGCTGATTCATTCAAGTATTTTAAGGAGTTACTCAAGTGAAAAGGTTTAGTAAAAGGTATATGAAAGGGTTACCTCTCCCCCCCCTCTACATGCAGTTTTATAGAATATCCCAGGTTGTCTCACCTGAACGCGTTGTGCTTTCTCGCGTCTAATGATTCTTTTGGAATTATTTCCGAACAGGAAAATGTTTAACTTATCATCATCTTTAAAACATTACGACCACAACATGTGATCATAACCCGGCCATACACATAACGAATGTAATTTGAGTCGGAAGCGTTGCACGCTTTGGAAATAAAAATTCCTATATGCAGTCTTCAAGCAAGCCCTCACCTCGTTCCCCTGAAAAAAGTATTTCGAGAATTAAGAATTGAGAATAGAAACGGTTAGTAATGAGGATTAAGTCCGTTTGTAGCGATTTCTTTACCCGCTTCCTTTAATATGACAGAAGAGAAGTGTGCGCTCGGGACTGTAGTGAAATCAAATGTATATGTTACCTGTTCATTTCCCCTTTTTTTGCGATCACTTTTATGACATGGGGTTATGGGCTCCTGAGCACTATGACATCATAAGCTACTCTATAGGGTAAAATGCGGTGGTGGTAAAAGGTAGAATGCCTTGCGGAATGGCATGTGTTGTGGAATGACCGTGGAATAAAATATATATATATTTCGCGCCATTTCCCCCACTTTTTAGTAGCCCTTAGAGTAACCAGATTCTGAGGCCTATGATCTTTAGTGAGGCTGACGGTCTTGGGGGCTATGCCATGCTGATGAGTCCTAACAAGGACGAAACAGCTGTACATGGTTGCCACTGGGTAAAAAGATGTGAGCATGCGTATTAGACGCTAGCTACGTCATAGCGTGTGTTGGGTAGTGCCATGCAACGTGCTTGGTTTAATTATATCAACCGGATATTAAGGTGGCGAGCAGACAAAAGCTGACCCGGGTCAGCCCAGGCCTCGAACGACAGGCGTCCGGGGTTCATGTAAACAAAAACAAATTTCAGCCCTTATAATTAGCAGGTTGGATTGACCTGATCGGGACCGGGATCATGTAGACAGGGCCTGTTTGGGGAGAACTCGTTGTTTACCAGGGAGCTTGCTTTTGCAATTGTTAGTGTAAGTTTTATGGTTCGGGTTTGAGTAATTGATATTGATCAGTCAGACGCAATGTTGACTTCATTAACTGAAACGAACATGTACTGAGTATGGTGAAAAAAGATAAATTCAAACCCTAACCCTAACCTTAAAACTTAACCATGTCCAAAACGACGATAAACAACGAGTTCTCATGATCACTGATAGGGGAATGCAAAAATATGGGAATACACATAGCAGTGCGAGCCGGAAAAAAAAGTGGGGGAAAATGACGCAAATAATATAATTATTTTTTTCCCAAACGTTACCGTCATCTAAGCTTTAACTACCCAATAAAATGTTTCGTTTATCATCGACCCACCGACCAATTTTGTTGGGGGGAAAAGCTAAAAAAATGAAAGGTTGAAGACCGACCCAATGTTTTGGAAAAAGTAAAATAATTGTAACTACACCTCTTTTTCGAGCTCTCTACGTTTTAGTTTCTTGCCGCCTTTCTTTTGCAAATAGTCAATCCACAACTAGTAGAAGAAAAGTTAGTCGAGGAATATATCACAAGCCATGAGGGCGATGGTTAAACGAAACCCAAAACATTTTACTGGGATGACCTAAGTACACCCCCTTTCACTCATTCCAGAATCAAGTGGCCTGCCTGGTTTTGCCAGTTTTGTCCACAGTGTTTAGCATCTTCAAGTAAGGATGAATAACTACATTTGTACAAGATGCCATTTTACTCGGTAAGAGTATGATTTGTGAAATGACCGTGCCGGGCGTTATTTAAAAAATTGGATTATCCTATCGGTGCAACAATTTTTGAACCCGTGCGCATAGCTATCAACAGTCGGACGGTTCAGTGTCAGTTGACACGTATGGGTCGTCTATCTTAGTAGTTGATCAACCCATCAAACCCTCATGATCATGCATGTGACGAAATGTGATTAACACTAAACACCTCTAAACCCTCGGTTAGAGTTAGAGTTTAGTTTGAGATTAAGTGTTATCGTTGGTAAGAATATGACTTCATAAGTCCTACACAAGTAATTGTTATGTTATGTATTGCGTAGTTTAACCGAAAATATCGTTCCCTCAAAATACCAAAAATAGCTGGCGTTTCTGAATCGATGAAATGCTAACCGACCAATTTCACAAAGATACTTGATTTCTTTTGTGGACTTGAAGGGCAAATATTACTTTTTTCTGATCATTTTAAATATTCTGACACGTACAAAGTTTTATACTGTTAACTTGGATTCATGGTGTTTTGAAGTGGGAGATGAATATATTATGAGTATCAGAAAATAAATAATCAACTAATTACATGTAATTAATAAAAAAATGAAATCATTCGATACAAAGTCTTTATTTCTATACTTACTATCCATGAATGATGAGTCTATCATGAATATAGCTGCTAAATATTTTTACAATATTACTGTATTAGTTGGTAAAAACTTAGTTCGTTAGTTTGTACTTAATTACTATCAAGGATGGATAAATTATTATATTATTTTGCCGAATCGTGACAGCCGTGTGTTTGAATTGTTCCATATAAAGAGATCTATAAAGTTTAGGCTCGAAATTCGAGAAAATAGAATAAAAGTAGTAAATCGATAATAATTAGTAAGTTTTGCGAAAAAACATATTGTAACTACATGAAGCTGGTGTTTTTAAACTTTTCTTGTTCTCTTGTTGTGTGACCGGCGGCTGACCTGTTGACCTTGTAGTTTAGATCGTCTTATGCACATTTATTTTATCTTGAGGTGATAATAACTGAATGTGAAAACTGCGACAGAGCAGTATAGAAAAGGAAATGGTTGATTTTTAATCTCTTTGAATTGTTTAAAGTATAACTTTTAGTGAAATTTGACGTTTTAGCGTGACAACCCATTTAGTTGGGTACATACGAAATTGGTCAAAATACGCTACACAGTTTTTATTCTGGACAGCAAGATTTTTGCAGGCCAAAATAGATATTTGAAGGCAGAAAATTAGAATGGTTCAGCTAGAAAGGCACATCTCTTTTTTTGTTGAGAAATTCGTATACCAGCGGAGATAGAGCTATCTGAAATTGGTCCTAATTTCATCGTGAGCACGACTACTCTAAGGTAGTGTATTCAACGGGTCCGTGCGCAGACCTAAAATAGGAATTCCAAAATTATTTTTATGTCTTAAGATAGTGGAAAGGTTGGTACTGATTCAGTACCGAATTAAAAAATGCTGGAATAATTGCCGTTATTGTGCCCGAGCTTGCTCAAAATGTACAATATTTCCAAATTTTCAATGACGCCCAGCGGGCGTCGGCCTTATTTTGAACATATCAATTTTTTTCAAAAATCAAAAATTTAGTGGAACTTTTAAAAGTGATTTTCGAAAATAGTTTACCAATTGTGTTCTTTTGGTAAAATAAAATCGAATCTGATTTTTCACTTCTGTCGCACGATTCTCGATATTTACTGACATAGCTCTTAAGATCTAGACGTTTAAAATGTGGGCTGGTATGTTCAGTATAACTGGAAAAAGTTATGATTCTAATGGCTTTTTTCTGTAAAATGACAAGAGCGTTTAAAGTAGATGGATTGGTGTTATCCCATACGGTTAAAACATATGTGAGAAAAAGGTAAATCAAAGTATAATAAAGTTGTATTTTTGCACTAACAAAATAACGAATTTTAGAGATTATACTTATGCATCTTTTAATTTTTTTGAAACATGTAAAATGTGATATTTCCAATTTAACTGTGAATCTATGAAAATTCCTAGGTATTTAATGCATTTTTCTTGTCGTATCTGTTTATTCTTTATTTGCAGAGTAATCTGGTAATGAAATATTTTGTGTGGGGGTTGAAAAATGACAAAGTTAGTTTGATCTATATTTAGAGAAAGCTTATTGACAGAGAGCCAGTTCTGGATTTTTTTTCCTAAATTTTCATTAACAGCTAATTCTAGTTCATTCAAGTTTTTGTTATATAGAATAGAACAAATTAGTATTATCTGCAAATATGTGAAAATCAAATAAGTTGGTGCATTCATTAAAGTCATAAATGTACAGGAAAAAAGAAGAGGACCAAGAACAGAGGGTGGGGGACACCACAGATTATTTCAACCTTATCAGATGTACTATTTCCAATCGAGACAAATTGTTGTCTGTTATTTAGATAGGAAAAGAACCAATCTTTAGCAACACCACGGATGCCATAGTGATCTAGCTTTTTCATCAGTATGTTATGATTCACGGTATCAAAAGCTTTAGAGAAGTCTAAGAAAATTCCACAGCAGTATGAACCTTGTTCAATTGCTTTTGTATTTTGTCAGTTATAAGCATAACGGCTTGTAATGTTGAATGATTGGCACAAAAACCAAACTGTTTATCGAAGTTGTTTTTATCAATAGTTAGTGGGTCGAGCTAATTTTTTCATCGTTTTATGATGTGTACTTTTTTTTTCTGTGTACATCGGCGACTCTCCGTTGGCTGTCCGAATAGTTAACAATTAGACCCGCAGCCCGAATGGGCTACGAGTCAATAGCCCATGAGGGGGCTATTTAACTCGTAGCCCATAAGGGCGAGAGGTCTAATTGTTTTAGTATAAACTAACTAGTCGGACAGTAGAAAATAATAGAAAGAAAACAATTGAAGTTGAATTTTTTTTTTATTTCGTGAAAATGCGTACGGTTTTTCTCTACCATGCGCTATCACAAAAATACCTATAGTAGTGTAGCCAATCAGAACGCAGGATTTGTAATAGTCCACTCGTTGGTTTATACTAATGTTTGATATTCCGAAGATATATTTACGGATGTTTATTGTACGCGTCCAAGAATTGAAAAATTTGGTCATGCAGGAGAAGATGTATTGCCGGTGCCCTCCTAATGCCAGACATTCCAAACCTGGACAGACATGGCAGTGGGCCCCTATCAATCACTTAGTCGTGATGACGTAACGATGACGTCATCGGTCACGTGATTTTTAGCACATGCCATATCTCCCTCATTTCTATTGCCAGATAGTTTAAAGGTATTGTTTCCCAACGATTCACTTAGTGGTGATGACGTAACGATGACGTCATTGGTCACGTGATTTTTAGTATAACAAAATAATTTGCTTTTTGATTTGCAAAGAGAGTTGTCTTCGTAAGCCACTCGTGTGAAAGCCAACGCCAAGAATTGTCATGAACATAAATGGGCGCGTTGTCTACAGCACGATGTTCATCCTCCTCAGCTTCAATCCCTTCTACGTCATTTAAAAACTCTTCATCGCTTTGAGTAGCATGATCTTCCTCTAGGCTGCGAATTTCATCGTCAAATATAAATCGCCCAGAATCAATGGACATATCCAGTTATGAATATAATTAAGTCCCCGTAAGTACTTGAACAATTGCCCAGTTAATGAGGAGCGGGAGATTCAAATACAAAGAAAATGGCGAAAACGCTTCCACTAGCTTACGTTTGGAGCGCTCTCGAAGCTTCATTTTTGAGAGACAAAATCATTTTCAATCGGCTTTTTAAAGCTAAAGGTCACATAAATCAGTAGAGCTATTGACCTCAGTTGTATCTTTCAAAAACCCATGTACCTTAGCCTTCTGAATCTAAGTGAGTTTTGACCGAATTTTGTATGGAAAACTGCTCAGTCCAATATTCAGGTCTCGATTTCTTCTGAAATATAAGAGGCACAAGTCATTTTCAATCGGCTTCTTGTAGACCCTAAAATAAGCTTTAAAATGATTCTTCAAGCTTCCCAAACGGTTAGAAAAAACCCTGTACCTTGGATAAAAAACTGTAAAAAGTTGAACAAAAACGGCATTTCGTGCTACTTATGATAATGTTTGTAGAAGCGTATTTGTCTATTGACAATTATCAAGTAGCGTGGTGTTGAGTCCCATGGGAGGTAATTAATATCCTGAAAGCGAAGCGGGAACTTTAAAGCAGGTTAAATATATCAACTGCATTTTAGTTGCTTGGATACCAGTTTTATTAGCAAAAGGAAAGAGAAGCTCGACATTATTCACATTCTGATTCTCGTCTTCTAGAATTTCTCTTGCTGGAAGGACTGCTCTCCTTTTTCTCGGTAGTTGAAACTCATCGAGTTGTCTATAGTATCCAGGAACTGGTCGGATACGCTTGCTCATCTTTGCAACTGATTTGTTCGGTTTCTGAGAATCACTGACAAGAAAACTAGAAAGCAAGAGCCTTATTCTTGCCTTGGATCGAAATGCACCAATGCAAATCACGGAACGACAATAGTGATCTATTATTTTATTATGTATCCGCCAATTATAAGAACGTTGCCTACACAACCATAAACAAGCTTTGTATGTCTTCTAACAACAAAAGTAAAACTTAAAATACTTTTAGCGCAGTTTTCGAACAAACCTGAACTTGAATCGTGAGACAGTGAGTAGTAATTTTTTTTAAACAGCTACTCCAAACTTTTCTGGGAAAACTAAAAGTCAGGCTTAACTTGTGATTCTGCGTGTCTTACCTATGGATTCTGCGTGTGCCTACCTAATCCAACAGCCAGTTTCTGTTATTTAAAAAAGCCGCGGACTTTAATCGCCATTGCTTTAAAGATATGATAAGTTCCTTCAACTCTTTAAACGAACGAGGGAAATACACAAAACTGCGCATTATGACGTAGATAAATGATCTATCTAAGCACGCGCATGACTTTGTTAAAACGCTGCATTCGTTACTCAGTTCAGTTTCATTGGGTGATTTTGTTTGACTTCTAGGACAGGAATAAACTTGAATAACATCTCATTTCCAAGAATCTGTATTCAGACTTATTTGTGACGCGATTTGAAAACGACTGGGAGAAAATTGAAAACGGCTTGGAACACTGTTAGCCGTTTTGCCAACCGGCTTTTTTACCGCTTCGGCAACTAGCTCAGTTAACTTTCTTTGTGGGTGATTTTGTGGATCCGATTTTGTTTGACTTTTAGGATACGGATAAGCTTGAAAAATATCTCATTATAAAGCTACATCTTCCAAAAATCTGTATTCAGACTTATTTGCGATGCGGTTTGAACACGATTGGGAGAAAATTGAGAAAGAGTTTGAACACTGTTTGTCGTTTTGCCGACAGGCTTTTTCCCCGTTTCGACGTGAGTCATGCATGAACACAGCTTGCTCAGTTTCCTTGTGGGTCATTTTGTGAATCCATTTTTGTTTGACTTCTAGGGCACGGATAAGCTTGAATAACATCTCATTTTAAAGCTACAATGTCCTAGAATCTGTATTTAGACTTATTTGCGATGCGATGTGAACACGCTGTGAAAAAATTGAGAGCATGAGGTTTAAGCCGAAGGGCTTTGTCGTTTTGTGGATAAACTATTGTTTGGCTCTTTCATTCCATTACCTGCATGGTTTTACGAACTTCTATTGAATTGACTTTCACACTTGAGATCGGCTTGGGACTAGCAGTTCCCAAAGCTCGTTCCATTTGAGATCGGCTAGGGACAAGCAACTCCCAAAGCTCATTTATTTAAGCCAATCGTAGGGCAATCCTCTAACTCATTAATATTATAATTAGTTGACCTTAATGTAGTCCAAAATCTCAAAGTGTCCCTCGAACAAAGGCCATTCTGCGCGATGAGTTGAAGGGAAGAATATTTCTTCATCTGTTCAAGATATTTCTATTCTGATCACAGAACAGCGACACCTCTGGCATGAATGGTTTTACATTCACAGTCATTTTAAATAAGTTTTCCTTTTTTTCAGAACAAGACAGAATGGAGTTTAATATATTCAAATGCGACTTAGTATTTACCGAAATTTTGACATTAATTATTTCATTTTATCGAACTGAACTGAAATAACATAATATATTCACACAGGTTCCATCCTAAAAAAACTTTCTTTGATCTTCCAGCCAGTTGACCTCCAGGTCATGCACTGTTTATGTTTGATAAAACGTTTGCAAGTTACATTTGGCTAGCGTTAGATTCCCAAAAACTCAATTCTGCGCCGATGTGGACCAGGGCCCGGTTGTTCGAAGCAAGGTTAAGCGCTAACCCAGGGTTAAATCGCTAATCCTGGGTTAAACTGTACAGATTGCAATTACAGATTTAGCGCTAACCTAGGGTTAAAGTTAACCTTGCTTCGAACAACCCGGCCCAGCATGATAAAAACTCGTTTAACCTCTTCGATATGTGATTTCAAAGTTCAACGGGGCATTTTGATTTAAAGATCAATTCGATTTAGCTACACAAAATAATAACTTTGTCACACAATCCTTGTTCAGATTGGAAAATCCAGAACTACTTAGACTGCATGCGTCAACACAATTAGCCATTATTAAGCGAAGGTTCTATACGTAATCAAGCTATGAATAGGTCGTTTATTCCATACACAATAGTAATTAACCCTTTTGAGCATAATTAATTTAAGGGTTTTTTAGGTCACTTTCGTAAAAAAAAAAAAAAACAGAGCACATTTAGACTATATGACCATGTAATATACCATTTTAAAGCTAATACAATACACTACACAAAAAATGTTTTTATTTTGTTATTTTGTTTGTCATTCTGTTAGATATCACGTGATTTGTCATGTGATTGCCAACATGAAAACAAATAAAAATATTGAAAAATGAGTCAATGAGGCCTTACATACCCTGTGAAATAATTGTGATACCTTCAATTAACAGTTCTATATCTCATTCCCTTCCCTGAAAATTTGATGCCATTTCATTGAAATGCTGTAGAGATATTTCAATTTCTTCTAGGTGATTCGTCTAGTAGCTTTTTGCCAATAATTACAAAGATTATCCAACATGATAAAAGTAATACTATATACATAACAAAACAGTCACTACCCAAACCAGTAAAGGATATTGCATGGTTGACTTCCATGAATGTGCTTTTAGGGGTTTGGGCGGAGATAATGGGGACGAGGGATATGGGGACGGGGATAATGGGGGTGGGGGTAGGGTGGAGTAGGGGGTGGGGGTGAGTAGTTGTGAAAGGGGAGGTTCTCACGGAAAGAAACAACAAGAAAAGATCTAATGGATCCCACACTTGGGCAGAATCTGGCATCTGGAATCCCTCATTGCGATTAGGGCTAAATCGTCGGCAAGGAAGAGGTTGGTCAACATCATTTTCTGTCTTCCATGATTCTGTTGCTATGGCAACTGGATTCGCTTGTACTGTGCCTCTTGCAGCAGAAGATCTTTTATCCTTTTTTCTTTTCCTTTTAGGAGGTTATTTTGGCTCGTACACCTACTCAGCAGACTCACTGACTTCTGTATTCTCTTCATTTGACTGTGTTTCGATATCTTCACAAAAAAAATAAACAGAAAATGGAAAAGTTTCAAATTTATGCCACACATTTGAGAGTGACGTGTCAATGTATAATGAAAAAGGCAATTTTGAACAAGAAATCCTCTGAATATATCAACAAATGAAACTACAAGTAATCAATAGAAAAATTTAAAGATAAAATGAGGAATATTTTGCTCACTAGAGTGGTGAATTCATTGATAAGTAGTACTGACATACATACACTGCTTCTGTAACACAACACTTTGTTTACAGCAAGAAAGCAATGAAACAAAATGCGAATAAAAACCATTACACTCTTACTACAGCCCTAGAAGTCTTTAGCTAAAAGCCAAGTCTCTAAAGTACAGGTATAGTTGTGTTTCGAAGCATTAGATAGAAGATAAATATAAAACTTACCATTCTTGTTCAGGGAGCAAATCTGGGTCAACACCTTCATCGATAAGCGCTTCTTGCTCTTCGGATAGTTCTCCGAATTCAAAGTCACTTAAATCTTCCCCATCCTCATCAAATACCGCATCGAGTACTTCATGAAGTGAGTAATTATTCCTGTGAGGCTTCGGTGGCATTTAGATAACATTCAAGAAAGGATTAACTAAGAAATTCTAAGAGATTCGACACCCAGAAAAATACAACTCGCGAAAAACAAGATGGCGTCTGATAATTCCAGCACACAGCATGACTAAATACAGTTCTCTTGATTTTTAGCCAATAAGAAGGCTTCTTTTATTTTCGAACAATGCCTATACGTAGTTTTTCTATCAGGACATACAATTGGTTAAGGCTGGGGCTCTCTTGCATTAAAGAAAAAGGGACCCTACGGCATCGATCGTGGGCGATCGATAATCATATGCATGTATTAAAGCAAATATTTCCTACTTCTTCAATTAAGAGCTCTACATCAAAGTTGGAGTAATCTCTCTTATAGAGTTTAAAATTGCTTGTAAGTGCAGAAAAGTTATTAATGATTAGAAAATTAGGTAAATGGTCAGTAATGTCACAAAAGATATTACCACTAACAACATGATGTTCCAGGGAATTGAAAAAGATGTTGTCAATCACGGTAGCACCCTTCTAAACTTATGCATGCATGCAGCAGGCATGCAAATTGGCACCTCTGCATGCATGTGCATGCATGCAATATGCATGCAGTTGGCATGTGTCATGGATGCATGCAGCTTGCATGAGTCTTGCATGCATGCGGCATGCATGTGGCATGCATGCAGCATGTATGCAGTGTGCATGTGGTGTGCATGCAAATTGGCACCTCTGCATGCATTTTATGCATGCATTGGATGCATTGCATGCATGTCTGATGCATGCAAATCTTATTTAATGCATGCATGGATATACTTATGCAGGCAATTGCATGCAAGTATATGTGATACATGCAACTGTTATCATGCATGAATTGAACAACTGCAACCATAATTTAACAGCCAATTTGTTGTATCTAATGTAGTAGGGTTTTAAATTAATCTAGACAATCCAGCATACAATGCAATACATGTATGTAATATATACAGAACAAGTGGCCCTGAGTGGCTTGAACTCGGACCACCTATTATTAGGAATAGGTGAATACATGGAGTTCATGGAGTTCTAGCATATTTTTGCGTCGTACATGCATGATCAGTACGTACATGTACCTGCTGACCACCTATTTGGGTTCCCTGTGGCCTCGGGAGTTTAGCCCAGATGGTAAATCCCAGTCTCGTCCGATCAGAAAATGTAAGCCCGATCGGGCGAGGTTAGTAACTGGATGGGTGACCACTTGGGAATAGCTCGTGTCATATCCTGTAGGCATTTCCTTTAGTTATATTTTTTGCCGGTTTTTCTTTCAGATATCATGTACCAACACATTTAAGGGAATTAAAAGTCATCGATTTTCTTTAGTTAGGATAATTTTAATTTTAATCATAATCCCCAGGTCTAGCGAGGCCAAGGCCAGAACAATCACCAGCCGGTCTAGTTCGAGTAAGAGAAACACAGGTTAAATTAGAATACATAAAACTCTTGAAATAATATCATAGCGAACATATTTTAACTCCTGTCATTGTTAGCTTTGTACAGTATCAAAGCACTTTACGATCATGCTGGAGTGCGAGTTCTGCATATAGGCTTGTAGCGCTCGGTACTTGATTTAGAAAAACAATCGACAAGTAAATCGAAGCAACAAAATAATACCTTCTCAATAATCCCTAAAGAAGCACAGGAGTAAAAGAGGACATGTACAAAAGCTTGTGCTCTCAGATGTCGCATGGCGATCGGTGTTAATATTAAAAAGCAGCTTTAGTTGTATTCTCGGCTTTTATTTGGCCTTGTTGTTCGACCTTGCGGAGTGCGAGGCTTGTAGCGATCGATATTTGACTTGGAATAAAACATTTATTAAGCTGTTTACATTTGAGAGATATCACGACTAGTACTCGGGTCTATTGAATCTGATTGGTTGACCCTGTCACGTGTTGAGTAATTCTGGCGACACAAAAATTAAACAATAAACGCCTGGCCTCAGTAATGAGTAGCCGTGCTTTATCAGATTTACAAACTCAAGCTGGAAGTGAGAGTTTGTAAATCTGATAATGCACGGACACAATATACTGGCTTATCAAACATCTAGGTGAAGAGCCCTTTTTCAGTTATTTTGGAGATCATAATGACCTAATTCAGCCGAGAAAATCAAAAAAGGTTATGAAAATCAGGAGAAAATCTGTATGAAATTTACAGATCACTTATCGCTCATTGAATTTCTTTGTTTTTTGCTTCATGGATTATTATAAATGAGATTTGATAATAATAAATACAGAGCAATCAATGCAAGTTTAAAGTTTAAGCACTGTGAGAGTTTTGCAATAAATTAAATATAGATAATTGAGCAAGCCATACATGTACATGTGTCTGTAAAAGCAGCTGCTGCTTTGAGCTCATATCAGCAGGTTATTATAGTGTTTGTACAATGTATACAAATATATTCAGCTGACTGCCCTACATGACTATTTTTAGGCCATAATATAAAGTTTTCATAATTTAAATTTTTGAACTGGGGAAGATACATTTGAACTGGGGCAAATATGTTTACCTGTGAGCTTATGTTCACTGACTGGTCAGTCTCTTTTTGTTGGGGTAAGCCATTGTATTTCGATAAATACAGCCGAAAAACTCACATGTTTACCTGTAAACTCTAGTCACCATTTAGCTCTATAAACACATTGTTTACCTGTGAGATTATGTTCACTGACCGGTTAGGGTCTTTTTTATATTGGGGTAAGCTATTGTATTTTGATAAATACATGCAGACAAACTCACATGTTTACCTGTGAACTCTAGTCACCAATTAGCTTTATAAACCTGTTGTTTACCTGTGAGATTACGTCCACTGACCAGTTAGCTTACCCCAATTTAAAAAGAACCTATTGTATTTTTATAAATACAGACCGAAACTCACATGTTTACCTGTGAACTCTAGTCGCCAATTAGCTCTATAAATCCGTTGTTTACCTGTGAGATTATGTTCACTGACCGGTTAGGGTCTTTTTTATATTGGGGTAAGCAATTGTTTTTGATAAATACAGACAAACTCACATGTTTACCTGTGAACTCTAGTCACCAATTAGCTCTATAAACACATTGTTTACCTGTGAGATTATGTTCACTGACCAGTTAGGGTCTTTTTTATATTGGGGTAAGCTATTGTATTTTGATAAATACAGACAAACTCACATGTTTACCTGTGAACTCTAGTCACCAATTAGCTCTAAAAAACCGTTGTTACCTGTGAGATTATGTTCACTGACCGGTTAGGGTTTTTTAAATGAAGGGTAAGGATAATGTAAGACGATTAGTAACTTATAGAATAAACGGGTGGTGGTGAAATCAACAAGCGCTTGTGTGGCGCAGTGCGTTAGTCAGTGGAAAACTGGGCGTGTCAAGGCAGAGCTGCTGAGTTCGAATCTCATTGAGTTCGAATCCTGCCGAGTTCGGTACGTTGATATTACATCTGAATGAAAGGTAAGTGTAAGTATAAGGGCAGAGAGGGAAGGAAGGAAGGAAGGAAGGGAGGGGATGGCAAATTGTTTTTCAAGGAGAGGGTGATTTTTTTTCTTTTGAGCACTCCCCCCCCCAAAAAAAATAATAATAATAATAAATAAAATCCCTTTTGGGAATCTTGATAATTGCCCCAGTTCAAACATATTTGCCACAGTTCAAAAATATTTGCTCTGGTGTTCAGAATTGCCCCACAACACATATACAACCCTTCAATTGTATTCTAAATATAAATACAATAATTAAAAATTCATGTACTAATAATACTTGATTAGTTTTTAATTATCAATTGAAACTAAAACTCACCTCAAATCCACTCCAAATCACCCCCAAACCTGTTCATGTAATTAAAATTACAAATAGTTATTATAATTGTGATTATGTAATAGACCAGTTTCGTATTCGAAAATTGCCGCTGAATGCAATGACTACAGACGCATGTACTCAGGGTTAGCCTCATTCTGAAATTAAACATTCTTAAATACCAGCGAGAAGGTGCAAAATGCGAAACTACAACAATACGCAGAGTTGTGAATAGCCCACCTTCTCGTTGATATTTATGAATGTTTAACTTCAGAATGAGGCTAACCCTCATTTCCGCCGGGAAATTTCGAGACAATGCATATTTCTAAATTTCCCCTGCATGCGTAATGAGGGAAAATTAGAAGAGAATGCAGGCTGGAAGTGAGAAGATCAAAAGCATCAACTCCTGCTCCCCTCTGGCACAACTAGCCCTACGCTCCCGGATGAAAAGTACTGAATCCAAACTGACCTGTCTTCATCATAACCTTCAATGTAATCCATGTGGGATGACCTATTTCAGTCTGCATATTCTTCTCTTAATAGGAGATATTGTAGTTGAGTCTACGAATAGCAGTTTCAGCGGTATTGACCCGAACGCCTCACTTCAATGTAATGAAGCGCCATTGAAACCATCATTCTTACACGACACCAACACCCTCCTAAACAAGCACGACTAATTTAGATACACAGTTTGAATAGCGCTTCATTACATTGAAGTGAGGCGTTTGGGTCAATACCGCTGAAACTGCTATTCGTAGACTCAACTACAATATCTCCTATTTCTCAATCCCGCTTCTTCCATCAACCATAAACGTGACGTAATTAAAATCCATTCATGCTCTTTGAATATTTAGTCAACCGCATAATTACTTTGTATTTTAGTGTTATTCTTCTCAAAAACAACACGCTTTTCCCCAGGGGAAGCCAGGGTCGTTTAATCAATGGCGCTCAGTCAAGCATTAAACAAAACGTTTTCGAAAGCAACTCGACTGCGACGTCTTTAGTTTCGGCAGAGAAAACTAACCTTCTCAGAGATTTGTTCCGTTCCTCGGCGATCATGGTATAACAAACTTATACCAGGCATTTCGGGGTATTAGTGATTTAAATTGCCCCGAGAGCCGGGGGAAGATTTGTAAAAGTCCCGAGGCCGCTTCCTCATGCCATGGTATAACTTATAATAATATCCCCGTACATAATACCTCCTTACAATGTTTGACAATACTATTCACATCCCCTAACCTATCTAGAAAATATCTGGTAGGTCATAATCTATGGTAGCAGCTGCTCTGCATTTATTAAATGTTGGGCTACATTAATTGGTTCAGTTTTATTGTAGTATGATTCCCCAAGTTCAACTGTAAACACTAACAGCTACAACTTCCAAAGAAATTAGTCTGTTGACAATTTGCATTGACGAAATCACTATCTAGAAAAGATCTGGTAGGTCCTAATCTACAGTAGCTCTTAGCCTGCTTGCCGGCTCTCCTGTAATTTTTGTCGGTCGTTTCTTTCGGATTGGGTCACCTGTGGCACGCGGTCAAAATGGGGCGAGGACAAAAATGAAGGGAGGGGAAAG
The DNA here is from genome assembly GCA_030867875.1 of Actinernus sp. WN-2022. Lineage (NCBI taxonomy): Eukaryota > Metazoa > Cnidaria > Anthozoa > Actiniaria > Actinernidae > Actinernus > Actinernus sp. WN-2022. The sequence goes on from JAOWCC010001368.1 coordinate 39,599,620, forward strand.
GAGGGGAAGAAAGGAGAGCCTGCACGAATGCCATTGTTTTCGGAGTATTTACCGTTCGTCCACGAACGGGAAATTCCCATTGGCTAGAATGTGACAGGTGTCAAGTTTAACATTAAGCACACACGAAACCGAATCACGCGTGACATATGTAGTTACATCGGTCGTAACACAAACGGAGACATTTCCATTCGGCTGAAGTATTACTACTTTCACACTGGTCTCCTTCGTTTCTGTAACAACATCAATATTTAAATGTTGAGTGAGCACTTCATCGGCACTTTACTCCTGTTGAACTTGAAACAAATACTTTCTCGACGACCGCGAAGAAGTCGTTTTTATTGGTAAATATTCAGACCGTGGTTGTTTTTTTGCCAACGGGCTTCGATCGGGTGTCAAAACTGTTGTTGGTAGCTGGCGTTTGCTTCGAATGGCTTCAGGACTAGGACTACTGCAGCTTTATCCAGCTCCACTTACAAAGTTTTTCACGTAAAAGTACAAATCATTGAGAATTCTAATCTTCCTCCCACAGGGATTACAAACTCGACTCGATAAACCAGGAGAATTGACAACACGGCTTCCTTCACGTTTGCATTTGGAAGGAATAAAAAGATTATCCGTAGAAATAACTCCAGAACAACCTGGATTTCCGTACCTAACCTTGAATCAACACTTGCAAAGGCGACAAAAATCATCCACGGATGTTTCGACCTCTCTTACTGGTAATTACTTTCTTTGGGGTTTCTTCTTGGTCCATATGCACCATTTGTGTTATGATTAATACCGCAAAATTTTGAACGTGGAGCGCTGACCGGAGCGCGGTCATTTTGGATCGTGTTGACATTAAGCGCGATTTTCATTGGCCATTTTTTTACACTTGGAGCGTGACGGGCTGTCAAGCGTGGAGGGGCGTAATTCTCAAAACAATGACATTCGTGCAGGCTCTCCTTTCTTCCCCTCCTTTCCACTCCCCCTCCCTTCATTTTTGTCCTCGCCCCATTTTGACCGCGTGCCACAGGTGACCCAATCAGAAAGAAACGACCGAAAAAATTTTACAGGAGAGCCGGCAAGCAGGCTAAGTAGCTCTGCATTTATTAAACAAATGTCGGGCTACATTAATTGGTTCAGTTTTATTATTGTCATTCCTCGAGTTCAACTGTAAACACTAACAGCTACAACTCCCAAAGGATTAAGTCTGTTGACGGTATCACAAGTTCTCTAGACTAGCTCTTCTCTATAGAGACATAAATTTAATAAATGCAGAGCTACCATAGATTAGGACCTACCGGATCTTTTCTAGATAGTGTAGGGGATGTGAATAGTATTGTCAAACATCGGAAGGAGGTATTATGTACAGGGCTATTACTAACAATATTTATGTATACAAGTTCATAAAACTGTCAAAGCCCTGATCTCGATTGATCACCTCCTTTACTAAAAGTATCAGTCTATATAAATTTCAGGAAATGAATGTGTGGATTTCATTGTGCATTTCAGAGAACATTCAGGAATTTGCATGTTGATTGTACATTTCAGAACAGCTTTCTCCCTGAACAAACTGTATTTAAATATTAGTATTCGGTGAGCTAGAAATATGAACGATCTATGAACACAAATGCCTTACCTTGCTGTTTGTTTGGTCATCGAGCTGATATAAGGTATTAATTTCAGCGAGTTTTCGTTTCCTATGTGTCGTCTTCTAAAGCACAAGGAAGCACACGCCAATTCAACACTCCCTTCGGCTTCGGTTTGCCATTCGAAGCGAAATAAACTACTCTCGCGGCCACAAGTCCTCCACAGAATCCCAGGAAAAAGGCTGTTCTTTCTTGTGAGTACGCTTTTCCCTCAAATCCAGCCGATATAAGGCAATCCAGCGAGTCAGTTTCGTCTTCTAAAGCACAACTGCCACAAGGCAAATACTCAACACTCCCTTCGGTTTCGCCTAAATGCCACTCGAAGCGAATTAAACTACTCTCGCGGCCACAATCCTCCACATAATCCCAGTAAAAAGGTTGCTCTTTCTTATGAGTACGCTTTTCCCTCAAATCCAGCCTTGCATCAGGCACAACAATGCATTTCCTTTCTTCGAAATTCGAAACACCCCGCCACGAAAGCCTGCTGAGTAACCAAGCCTGCGCCCTCGAGCACCGGCTACCGGATACCCCTCATATAAGAGAGCATTGTTTTAATCTCGCCGGTGTTGCGTTCACAAATTTATAAAAAAAATACGAAATGCAATAGCCTCCTCTGTAGCAAGCGTTTCTGTTTGTTTTTTCGCTTTTAAATGGAGGAAAGGGGGGGAAGAGAAAAACTTTCCTTTTTCTCTCCTCTCCTCCCCCTCCCTCGATTTTTTTGCGCTCGCCCTATTCTCGCGCGGCCAAAAAAGCGATAAAACCACAGAAACGCTTGCTACGCCAACGCATTCTCCCCGTTGAATTAACAATTATCCTTAAATGGCAAACACGCTTGAAATAATGATAATCGTTAATCCTACGACAAATCCTAAACCGAACCACAAACCGAACCCTAACCATCGGACGAGTTCACGGGTAAACGACTGGTTCTCACTCACCTAGAGCTAGGGTTCACAGGTTAACAAGAAGAGAAGGTAAAGAGAGGGACATATTTTAATAATAGAGTTTTATCAGATCTACAAACAATCGGGCAGCCCCCTCGTGTTTGTAAATCTGATAAAACACTGCTGCAAGTTTTTGAAACAGTACTACAGACCCTTATCAAATTGACATAAACAGAATTGGGCTTCCTGTGGTGTCTACGCGAAGCGTGCTGTGCAGGACCGATGTCCTTAATTGTATGATCAGCATCAGGTTATATGAACCGGCGAAAGGGGTAAATTCCACTCTTGTGATTTAGTTGTTGTAACGTAACGTTCATTCCATTATAGGGATTATATTCTTTATACAGTCGTATCAAATACAGAAATACGTGTGTTGTTGGTCATGCGGTGTAAATACCTTGGTATTTTCAGCTGCTAAGGGCTCATCGACAAATCAAAACAAATTTCCTTAACGTCCTTTGGACATTATTGGCCTAGTAGTTAAGAACATATTTTTTGAACCGTCAGGAATAACTTTGTTGTACAATTGTATACGAATTGGACGTGGGGAGGGGGGTGGGGGGTTATAGCTTAACGTCTTTTTCATAATTGTCGACGACCCCTAACCTGTTGTAATATTATTTTGTAAGCCTAAGTAACTTCTTCCTGCACTTTTTACATGATTTCAATAACGACATAAAGTCCATAAAGTAAGAAAGAATGTTGGTTTGGAGTCTTAGTACAAAGAAACATATGGTATACATGTGTAATTTGACCTTTCTCGTAACTCTTCAGGAATGGGGTTATCTCTGTGGCGAAGATGAGAAAGCCTGTAGCGAGTAAGGGAAGAGAAGGGGTGGGGAGGGGAAATATTCTCCTCTTCCCGACTCCAGTGCTCTCCCTTCGCCGATAGAGACACACGAAACCCAAATCCCTTTATAAAACTCAGGACATTTAAGTAAGGTAATACTAGATAGGAAATAAAAATTGAATTGATCGCGTATCATGAGAAATATTATTTTAGAGATCGCGATAGACAAATAGTGAACAAATTGGCCTATTTAATTATGCAGTACTAATTGCTAACTGTAATGTAAATCGTAATATCCAAATTAGACCAGTAAATAAATTGTTATCTAATTGTGATTTTAAAATAGCTATCATAAATGTACATATTCTTAATTATTCAAGGTTTAGTCCAATTAAAATGTATGTCTGCAGTGTAAAATAGTCTTCTATACGTATTTCAGTATCCATACATGCACTTAGATTTCCATGCATGCATTCTCAATCTGCAGGCATACACTTGAGTTTTCATGCATGCACTTTCAGTATGCATGCATGAACTCGAGTTTGCATGCATGCACTTGAGGTTGCATGCATGCACATTCAGATTGCATGCATGCATACTTGCATGCTTTGTATGCATGCAAATCTAATGCATGCATGCGCGCATGCATGCATGTTCTTGTGCATGCATGCTGCAGGCATGCTGCAGGCATGCGGCATGCATGCATTTTTTGGAAAGGCAGAGTGTTCAGTGATTCTTGTTGGTTGCAAAATTTGTGGATGAAAGGAATAAGAACCTAGTGTATTAATAAATGTTTCAGTATTTGGATGAGATTCAAAATTTAATAAATAATATTAAAATCACCATCAATATGCAAAACTTATTTTCTTTGTGTATTTTTTCAATGGACTTGTATAAATAATTTAATATAGAGTCTAACTTTGCATTTGGGTGTCTATAAATGATATCACATATCGTATAGTGTTGAATATTATTGTTGATCTCAATCCAGAGGGATTCATATTCCTTTCTGATGTACACAGCCATGTTGGTGTACAGTTAACAATAGATTATTCATTAGCTTCTTTTGTTCTGTACACCAACATGGCCGCCATGCCCTTTGTTATTTGAATCTCTGGGGATTGAGTGCAAACCATCTATAGTGGTTGCCCCCTTAACTTAAAGATCTTACTCGCGTTTTGCCAGAGGATTTCGTTTTTGGAAAACAAACCAAATTTAGATTTGCATTTGCGAGGAAGCAAAATGCTGGGTTTATGGAGTAACATTTATGAGGGTATTCTTTCATCGTGTGTAGTGTAGAAACAGTTCATTATATACCTAGCTGTGATAATTGCATTTGGAAATGTATAGATGTTGATAACTTACTTATAAAATTTAGAAATTCAGAATTCAGTTGTGATTAAGAGATATTCATGTGGTTTCACTGTTGATTATTTCTTAACTAAATAATATTCTACTTAGGCTGCAAAATCCTGTACTACTGATATTATACCAAGACTCGTGTACATAGAGCTAGCACTACAAGCACTCGTTCAAAAACTAACAAGAATCTGTTCCCCTCCCCCCACCAAAAATAAAAGCTGAACTATGGCAAATTTAATGTTATATATGCTTCTGTACAAGTCTGGAATGATCTCCCACGAGATATAAAGAATAGTGCATCACTTGCTATTTTCAAATCAAAATTCAAGAAATACCTGTTCTCCTCTTAGTGTTTTTCTCCAGTTGATATTTTGTCTCTTTCGATTATACTTAAATTTATCCACTATGTGTTCTGCCATCTTTAACATAAAATCTTATTTCCCTTCGTTTTCACATAGGGGTGCAAGGCTAGGGACATTTGTTAACCCTTAAAGGATTGTTAATCCTTGCATTCACCACTTGTATTTATATTAATATATCGTATATTGTATTGTGTATCTGTGTCTGTGTGGAAAAAAATAAAATCTTCTGAAACCTTCTTTTTGATAACGGTAGTGGACACTCAACTCTCATGGACGGATAGTTATTCCAGCTATTTGTAACGAATCTAATGTATTGAGCCTTGATCCTGTTCGGTAACACATTTGTCACCACAGTGTCTGGGTCAGTGTTACCATGGAAAACCTGAAAACAAACCAAATGTAGTTCATTATGGCCTATTGTTTGGATTCAATTTTTAGTACATTTGTTATTAACAATAGCTATTCGCGTGTGCGAAAAAGAGCGGTTTTCAATTGAGTGTCGTAAAACCAAAACCTCAGCCAATCACAGGAGGAAGTAAATACCCAATGAACCAATCACACACTGAACGGTAATTCACGTTTGGCCTATTTCAACCAATCACGAGGCAAAGTAAACGCAGTCATGGATAACGTTCTAAGCAATCAAATTCGAAAGCAATTGCCAAATTGTTTTTCGACACTCAATTAAACCGTTCCATGAGGTAGGAATTCCTATTATCGGACAGTTTACCTTGATCGCTTTCCGTCGAATGAAGAAGAGAGCTATTGCCAATGTTTTTCTTCTTTCGTGATCTTTAGTACACAACCTGATTCCTTTGAATTTTAGTTTTCTCCCTGAAAATCGACTGAAGAAGTCTGCGACATTTCTTATTAATTCGGGCTAGGAAAATCTTCTATCTTTTTTAGTATTATATTGAAAGGAAAGAATCCGAGTTCCGTGAAGAATTACGTTTATTTGATTTAACTAAGAAGAAATAATAATATTTAACAATTTTTCACCAAAGTGGAGGTCAATAGTGGTGGATATTTACCGAGCCGCTTATTAGTATATACCACACTGCAGGTGAATAGCCAGCACCAAATAGTTATTTTATTTTCTGTCAAATCATATTCACTGTTTGAGTAGCCAATCAGAGCGCGCGAAAAGTGATATTCACTGGACAGATGTGGTATATACTAGTAAATATTATTTTCTAGTGCTGGATAATAGGTTATGTCCGATAACAGGATCACTTGCGTGACATATTTGTATATGCCTTTAAAGGCCTTATAACCGGAGTCGAACTAATTGCATTGTTTGCGTAGAATACTCAAACGATTGAAAAAAAATATTGCAGATCGATTTATCAATTCCGTCCTAGGCTTCGTCAGACATTTATCGAGAAACAGCAAACTGTCAACACACTACAAAAACGTTGGGTTTACGTTTGGTTGTTTACTGTTTAAAATAGAGAATATTTGCAAGAATATCCCTTTGAGTTATATTTTGCAATTTGGTTGATCTAGGTAAACTCCCTACAGTATGCAAACAATATGAAACACTGACGCAATGCTACCTTAAAAGATAATTAAACTTCCGAAAAATTGAATATCGTGTTGTTAAAGGATTATGCTACCAGTAGTAATAGTAGGAAACCCTACAAACCTGGGATTAGCCCTCACCACACTAAACCCTGGGTTAGATTTGGGCTAAGGTTGGTAATATGGATGGTAGGAATCCTACACAAGTAGTCATTATGTTATATATTTCCTAGCAGTTTCTATATTAAAGTAATACTACCTTAGCGTTCTCGTAATCGTGCCAAAGGGTTCCATTTTGACTGTAAGTGATAGTGTAATGAATCACCCACTGCGTTCCGCTCCGTTTACCTTGCGTGCAACCTTCGTAAAAAGAACCACTCGACCCATATTTATCTGTAAGTATGCTATTTTCCTTGTCTCCGCTGCCCAGCAATATGTACCGTATTAGACGTGCAAACCATGGATTCCATAATACGAAGATGCAGTTATATCCTTATTAGGGATGCGGCCATCTTCCATTCCCAATGGACTGTCACATTCTTTGATAGATAAAAATATATTAAGTAATGGTTCGCCAAAGAGCAGGAGCAAAAGACAATAGGGTGCGGTAATAAGCGATTCACAATATCGATTTTGCTTAAAGTGCATATAAGCCCTAGCCAGTTATCTTTGATATCGATTGTACATGAAGTGGATAGTCCAACGGTAGAATATTTATTGATTTGGGTGTTGCGTCTATGAGATATAAAGGTTTATATTTCCAATATGCTAATGATGTGATGTCATCACCGACATTTGCTGAATTTCTTTGTGCTTGTAAATTAAGCTATTTTCTAATTTAGAATATTTTATTTTGTAAAATCCTTTGATAAGCTTCAAATATAACTTAGAATTTAAAAATAGGTAATTTGTCTCCACCAGCATGCTTTTGTATAATAAGTGATGTCGGTGATGACATCACATCATTAGCATATTGGAAATACAAACCTTTATATCTCGTAGACGCAACACCCAAATCAAGAAATATTCTACCTTTGGACTATCCACTTCATGTACAATCGATATCAAAGATAACTGGCTAGGCCTTATATGCACTTTAAATATGCCTTAAATACGCCGTATGTCTGAGATGTCCACAGTCAAAGCCATAAACTGATGATAAAGGAAACTGTGCGCTGTTGGTAATTTTTGATGTGAATACTGAAAAAAATCACCACCCAGCTAATAGGAAAGGGGGAAGACAAAATATATTTGAATCACAAATTTTATAACTTTCCCCAATATAATAACGATTTTCTTTGAAATCAGACCATAAGTAATTTGATCAAAACTAAATTGAAACATCAAACTTTATCAAATGAAAATATATTGCCTAGCTGGTTTTCTATTAAATGCACGAGTATCAACCAATGAAATTACGAGAAAGAAGAATAGAAAATTAACACCTGTTTACATTCCTTGCCGTTCAGTGCTCCTGTTCTTAACCGGAGCTTAAAGACCCTGTGTTCGAGCCCATGGTGCTTTGCACCAATGTTTTGATTAGTTTGTTTATCAACGACCGCATAAATTAAAGGTTAGCCGGCTTTTAGTCGAACTAAAATGCTCTCAATTATTTATTAGTTTCATAAAAGAAGTACACATACACTTTGGGTGACGAATTTCATAATTTCTACTGGATTAAATCCTAATCGAGCCCAAGAATATGATTTGAACAGTACTCGGCAGGAAGCCAGTTAAACTGGCTTTAGATCCGAATTCGGCTTACAAGTGCGACTTTTCCCAACTCTACAAGCAAACAATAATCTTGGTAGTTTGTTTTCATGTCTCCAGCATTGTTTAGCTGCATTTAAAGATCTCTACTTTCCTTGCGAATGATATATTTTGAGTGCAAATGTCGTACTCGCACTCGAGTCACACTCACATTCTGGTCGTACTGGAGGAGGGACAAAAAAGGTTAAGGGCATTGCTTAAATTTCTCTGCTAATAAAAATGCAAATATGAAGTTGTAATACCTCAGTGGAGCTGAGCCGTGCGAAATTATAATTACAAATGATCTTGATGCCAGAAGTGGTTGCTTTGTCTTTACAACGAAGCCCGCCGGGTAACTTACGTAGTAGTCCTTTTGAACCGCAAGTGTAGACCTAGAGTAAGCAAAATTTGGACTGCTGAAGGAATATTTGTCGAGTCGCTTCGCCTCGCTGTCTGTTCTTTCTTCGGCATTTCTCTACTCGCCACTCTAGACAGGGATTCGAAGACATATTCGACTAAAGTTTCATTTTAAATGGTATATATGCAAAAATTAAGATAACAGAAAGTCAGTTAAACATATATATCTAGAAAAAAATACACGATGGTCCAAACTAGAGATGGATTTGGAAAGATTCGAGAGTCACACAATAACAACACTAAGCTTTCTGATTTTCATAGCCTACGAAAATCATTTGCGCGCGCAAAGCACCATGGGCTCGGACACAGGGTCTTTAATAACGCTATAGAGATATAATGGGTATCACTATAATTTTGTATTGTAAAGCTTAAAATTGTATCAAATAACGCGAACTCGGGATCCCGAAGTGATACTTTGTTTTTACATCAAAATACTTTATATATTAAAATGCTATCTACATGTGGATCTCTTTAATTTTTTTCCACTTTAGAAAAAAGGGCTGTAAACTACGAACTTTAGTTAAAGTGCAATTTTCATAGCTATGAAACTCCGAAAATTTTTGAGTACTTCTGCGAAGAAATGTTTGGTTTACAGAGAATACTCTATCTTCTACGCTTGTTTGAAATCGTGGCGAGGGATAGTCAAAATGAGGCTCACCTGGCAAAAAAGAATTGCCTCGCTTTGAATCCAAGATGGCCACCACGTGAAAAGAGTGAATTAGAAGTATACCATTAATATTCGTCTTAACGATTTTGACCCAAAAACAAACGGACTCACCAGACTTTCAGCTACAACCACAATCCAATTCGTTGTGGTAATGTCGTTTTCAGTTATTACGCGCGAGCATTACGTGCCTTGCCTGGTAAAATCATTTCATGTCCAGCATATTTAGCATAATGAGAAACCATTGAGTTGCAATCTGTTTTATCTTTATTTTTAGGATAAGATGTCATTTAGCTTTAAAAAGAATCGGCAAATGACGCATACAATAGGAGACCGTATTGAGGTTGTAAACATGCGTCCCAGGAGCCTGTATAGTGCGTTATTTTACACATTTATATAATAAACAACTTATTAGTCGGCCAACCAGCTAATGCAGCTGTGTAGTTCTACTCGTCGAACACATTTTTGCCCACTATAGGCTCGCCAACATACATAGCTAACTATTAGGCCCATTTCAAACTTTTCATGCGCCGAATGCAATAGTTCAATTCATAGTTGCCATTTTGAAAGTTAACCAAGCCTGTGGTGACATCGAGCCTGGAGTTGACTGAGCTTAGTTACAGGCTTATATCTAGTTAGCATGATAATCAAAATCTATCCATTTTCATAGGAAGAGGATTTGTATCAGTGGAGGATCAACTCCAGCCTTCATAATGAATTGGACTAAGTAGTATAGTAATTGGCGGTTCTGGCGCACGTTGTATTTTGTTGTTGTTTTTTTCATCTAATGGACATCCTCACTTCGTTCGGGGTCCATTAGATGAAAAAACAACAAAAAAATACAACGTGCGCCAGAACACGCCAGTTACGATACTACTATAGTTCATTTATTGTATTTATAAATTATATTAAGTAATCGGTTTCTACCGCTTTTTCCGGATTAAAGCAGTTTTGTTGTACTATTTTTTAATCATTTTTTTACATTTTAACACCCTATTAGATAAGTGATTACTATGCAGTATATCGATCTCTTCCACTATGGATAGCATATCGTGCCTTCCCATAGAAATCTTAGTCAAGATAGTAGAGCATGCAGGCCCAGAATCATTCGCAAGCATCGCAAGGACATCGAAACGCCTAAACGGTGCCGCATCTCTCGTGTGCCACAAAAACGTAGACCAAGAGTTCCGTAAACGAGTACTCACTTTTGGTCTTAGGTCTACTCGTAATGACAACGATCGAGACAATTTGGCTAGGACTTTCGGTATTTCCGCAAACTACATCGATGATAGCTTTCCTCTTGTCTACGCCAGTGAATATGGTAATCTTAACGTTATTAAGTGGCTCATTAAGCACTTATGGTTCGATAAAATGGATGGACACACCGATTACGTTCTATGCGCTGCCTGTAAGGATGGCCGTCTTGATATCGTTAAGTTGCTAACTAAGCACTTCCAGTTCACCAAAGAGGATAAAGCCGTCGGGTTTGCTATACTAGATGCCTGTAGGAATGGCCAGCTCAATACCGTTAAGTGGCTCATTCAACGCTTTCAGATAACTATAGAGTATAAATACGTTCATCATGCTCTACTATGCGCCTATAGCAACGATCATCTTAATACCGCTAAACGGATCATTGAGTGGCTCATTAAGCGCTCCCAGCTCACCATAGAGGACGAAAACGCTCTACTAGATTACTACATAAATGCTTATGCTGCCACATAGGATCTCTCGCAACGTCCAAATTGTCCCTAGGCATTCTTGAACCTAAAGATCCAAACTTGAGCACAGCTCCGGTTTCTACCGCTTTTCCGGATTGGAGCAGTTTTGTTGTACTATTTTTTTCGTTGTATTTTTACATTTTAACACCTATTAAAGGAATGATTAGTTTATAGTATATCCATCCATGGTACTAACGTACATTCTCTACTTCACGATATTAACGTATGTTGTTATCCTAGTACGTATTAATACCACACAGATTAGACAACCGCGCGTGATTGAAGAACCTCAACGTAGACGTCACAACTAAGATACCAATTAGACATATAACATATATAGGTATATTGCACGATGATTGAGACGAGAACTTGTGATTGGTAGATGCGAGGAAAGACCACGAAATGTATAAGGAAGTGTTCGAAGGTATCAGAGTATTGCTCTCAACATAACTTCCAGATAGGAAGAGGATGTGCTATATTCGTTCCATGTTTGACGTGTGGTCTAGGCTGTCGTACTAATCACGAACTTTGTGCAAAATGTGGTGCACCTCAACGCCGTACCATTCGCAATAAGAAGAACCTTGATAGGAAGCGAGCTAACGAGTCAGCGAATATCACATGTTCAAATGTAGTAGAATCGGAGAAAGATCTAAATGTAGTGGAATCGGAAAAAGATCGAAATGTGGTGGACATTCACGATCTCGATAATGCATTGGATGACCTCTCCATCAGTGAGAAAGATCTAAATGTGGTAGGATCGGAGGATAAGTAGAAATCACGATACGAAAAAAGAAAAAAAAAAAAAATGAAGAGAAATTGTTATGCGACCTCTCTTCATTTTTTTCTTTTTTTTTTAACAAACGAACAATTGGACAATTGACAGGCATATGGTATACAACTAGTATGGATAATCTTATCAGATTACTTGGTCCAGAAATTTGTGCAAGCCTACATATCAAACCATTGTCGCATATCAAACCATTGTCGCATATTAACACTGGTGAAACATGTTCCGAATGTCTATGCCCGATGGAAATGCAAGGAGCGGAATTCATATGTCCCGCCTGTGGTCTTATTTCCGAGACTGAATCATGTGAAGAAACAACTACCAATCTTACTACTAGGTTACGCATAGTAGGGCCGGATAGCTTTAGGTATCAACATGATCTGGACCGCACAATCCCAAAGCAAAGCGATAACAAAGAATTGCAACTACGAACGATAATGCTAGAACTACAGGCATACAACACTATTTATAAACAAAATTACGACCTCTCGTTTCCCATAAATGTATTAGTAATCGTAGCCGATACATTTATTCAAGTACAGAAAGTTTGTATCAAACGTAGCTATGCGAAACGAACTATTTTAGCTGCTATACTTTATCAAGCATGTATACAATGTGGGTTCATTAGATCTAAAGGAGAGGTCGCAACTAAGCAATAAAAGCATATGTCGTGGAGAGGTCTTTATACGTTCTCTACACGACGACGATAATATCGATATAGATTTAAATACCGATCGAATAGCTCCTCACATCGCAACGACTTTTGCTAAGCTCGACCCCCAAGGAGTACCTAAGAATGCCCAACAAATAGTTTATGAGATTGTTCATAAGGCAATAGAAAACAATATAGGTACCAGTTCCATGCTTAGAACTAAAGTCGTTCCCACTTTGAGCCCATCTATACGAGACACGGTCTAAGTAGTGATAAGGTTTAATTACCTCGAATAACATATGTGCGATTACTTAACCAAAAGTTTAACGACTCATTTCCTATTTAACCAAAACGGCTAATTCGTGAGAACGACATCCGTCGATATGTACTCATTCAAGAATTTAGTCTAAGACAGTAAGAAGAAAAAAATTAAATAATGAAAAAAACCAAAGTACCAAAACTGGTCTCACCAGAACCTCTCTAGGAACCCACTTTCACCTTTTTCCTTCTTTCTCCTTTTTGTTCCTAGAGAGGTTTTTATTCTTGCCGGGCCCGGCTTTTCACTGTATTCGTTCTACTGTAGTTCAGCTTCTGACCACATTTGGTTCTCACACAGGTATCTTGTACTCTGGCCGCTGATTTCTACTGTATTACTTTAACTTCTGCCACATCGGCAGACGCGCTACGACTTGTGTTGGGCTGGGAGCTTCTTACCCAACACAAGCCGATCTACCACACATAGTCCGCCAAGGTTTGAACACCAGAACTCGTGAACGGCTCCCATCTCGATCACAAGTCCCAGCGACAAACCCGTTGGGCTATGTGTGCTAGACGAAGTATTCAGTGATAAAATATCGTACTTATGTTTTAAGCAGTTGACGTATGTTAATTAGCGTCACCCACGCGTTGTCTCGAAATTAGCATATGAACCAAAACAACGCGGTAATTTATACGAATTAAGAGCAGTTGTTTTTATCAAAGTTAAAATGAAATCCATGCTGGTTTCTTTTGAAGGAGATATTTATTCTTACCCCCACTAGACTACCAAGTTTTGCTCTCATCTCCTTTCGGATCTCGGCTCGAAGTTGTTCTACGTTTTTTCGATCCTCTTTCTCGTTGTCTCGAAATTGTCTCGAAATTAGCATATGAACCAAAACAACGCGGTAATTTATACGAATTAAGAGCAGTTGTTTTTATCAAAGTTAAAATGAAATCCATGCCGGTTTCTTTCGAAGGAGATATTTATTCTTACCCCATTAGACCGCCAAGTTTTGCTCTCATCTCCTTTCGGATTTCGGATCGAAGTTCTTCTACGTTTTTTAATCCACCTTCTTGCCTGTTTTTTTGCCGTATTTCTAGTTTAAGCGTCTCATATTTCCTTTTCTCATCAATAACGCTTCCGAACTCGGCTTCTGAAATGTTACAATCGGATAGAGCTTTTGAGACTTTGACTTCCACGGAATTCGCCTTAGCTTTTGCTAACATAACAGTCTTTTCATGCTTCGAGACGTGAACGCCAAGTTTCTTACTAACAACAGCCATCAAAGCCGATATGGCGGCACACAGGAACCCCGCTGATCCTAATGAAATACCCACAGGTATCCCAATCCCCGTAAATGATGAACCTAACGCAGAAGCTGATAAAACGCCACTCAGGCTACCTGTGGCCACAGCAATCCCATGAACGATACCACGCGCTCGAGCATATTTTTTGCGAACAACTTCGTAGTGCTTTGCTTGTTGTTCTAGCTCAGCAAGTGTATCACAGACTTTTTGCAGTCTAAAACTCGATCCATTTATATCGCTAAGTTCCTTTATAGCTCCCGATGGATAGATACCTGGTGCTGTTGGAAACGGTTGAATCGAATCACCATCCATTGTATATACGTATGATTTACTCAAGCTTCAATACGAAACGTAGAGGCTGCTTGTTGAAGTCTATGAGATTGCCTTGCTCATCGCAAACTGTGAGGCGAATGTAGTTCCGTATCGTTCCTAGGGCTCTAATGGGTATGAGGGTTGGTGGAAAGTAAGTTGTTTCACCAAAAACGTGTGATGTCGTTTTAAAAGTATATAGGATTTTAGATGGCTTCCCATCAAGAAGTGAGAAATCTGAATCCACCACATCACAGTAGATAGATATGTGATTAATATCTTTTGGCACCAGGACGTATTTTCCTTTATCGATAGTCGCATAATCTGTCACATCTTCATTTACTTCGATACCAAACAAATCGCAGACGTTCTTAGTGAATTTGATTGGTTTCTTGACCTTCATAATCCAATATTTCCTAAGTGGATAGTCTATGAATTCCAAGTAACCAGCCTCAACTGCGGGATCTAAGTAGGTTATCAATTTTTCTATTTTATAATGTCCCGCCTTAATTTCGTATGGAAACGTCAAACTATTGGGGGTAATCCACTTAAAACTCCCCTTCTCAGCTAGGTTCCACCAATTATGACTAATAGTGACCTCAACTAGCGAAATATTATTGATAAGAATAGGGTTATCGAAGTAGACCGTATGGTCAGACGATGTGGTGGTGACATTTAATATAACCATTATGTGTTAAAGGTATGAACTACATACATAATTAGCTTTAACATGAGGAGGCGCGGAGGTAATTTCAGCTATCATTATGAGGGTGGAGACGACGAGAGAGATGATGAGACCCCAACACAGAATGCTAATTTACGGTCAAAGGCTGAGAGAATAGCTAGTAGAGATAGAGAGAGAATAGCTGAGGAAGATAAGAAGGTCGCATCATTGAATGCCGATCTATTAGCGAAGTTCAAGAAAAGATACCCACATGCAGATTTTCACCAGTTCTATGTATCAACGGATATAGACGGCCCTGGCAAATATTCAACTAGTATTTGGTTTCGAGATGGGAATAATGGTTATGTGGTTTATGGCGACGATGTCTATAAGCTACCTACCACCATTCAAAAACGCATCGATAACACATTGTGGGATGTGCATAAGGGTTTTCCACATACGTTAACACTAGATAAAAGTGTGAAATATCCTATTACGGCGGTCCCACCTACAGAAAAAGCACAAGATATAGATTTAACTAATCTACGGATATATGTCACACCTACGAAAAAGTTCAAAGCAGGCGTTCCGAACATATTCAAAGAGACTGTCGTAAAGCATATGACAGCAAAGGAGTCCCACCATTGGTTATCAGGTCCAGATTTCAAATATTGGCCTCAACAATTGAATTTCGCAACGTGGTGTGCGACTTCTGGATGTGGAGTGTCATTGTTTGATCCTACTTTCAAAACGTATCCACCTATCGTTCAAGGGTTTTTACGATTTCACGTTTATTTCACAATACGAAGAATTCTACATGAACTTGGTGGTGCTCATGGGGTTCCTCCACCTGGTGACTCTGCTTTCAATCAAATGGATAACCACTATAGCAAATCAGCTCTTGAGAAATTATGCACCGAATTTGGTATATCTCGAACACCAGATTTCCGATGGCACGGAGGTAGGAATGACGGATTAGGAGATGTATTCCTTTTGTATGATGATTTCGAAAACGTCCACGTAGTCAGAGGTAACGATAAAGAAGCAGATAATTGGCCAAATCACAATAATTTATTTGCAGACCAAGGAGGTAAGAAGGATCAGGGTGATCTTGTGTCATTCATTCGGAACGATGAACATGAAGGAAAACAATATAATTGGTTTACACCACCAATCGGAAAGGGTTTAACTAATGCTGGATTAGGTAGATTGAATCGATCCGTCGAAGCTTTTGGATATTGCGTTCTAGCTGCTCAGAATGATCTTAACCAATCCATCATAGATAGTTTCAATGTCAAAGAAAAATTTAAGAGATCAGTCGAAGACGCTATTCTCGAAAACGGTTTAGTGGTAAGCTATAAAAACTATCTTACAGCTATACTACACACACATAAGAGATTAGACCTAGCAATAGCCATAGGGGTACGATTACTACCAAGCAATCTTGAGTACTACCTCGGCAAGAAGGATGGTTATAAAAATCCAATCCCGAACGCCACAGAAGGTATGGTGTTAGGGAAAAACGATATTAATACAGATGTTCTCGAAACCAAGCCCCCACCAGATATGAAAGGGAAGAAACAAAAGAAACAATTACCACATCAAGTTCCACAACAATTACCACGACAAGTTCCACAACGAGTTTCACATAGTATCTTACAGAATACTACTCCACAACATGGGATCAATCTAGCGATAGTATCTATTGCAGGAGCTGGAATTGCATTGGCGTTATTTCGCTAACGTCGTTTGTATTGCTCTATTGTGATCACCACTATAGCTACGATAAATAACCAAACGTTCTCTGCTAATACTCCTAGAGCTTGACCGGCCATAGTAAATATGAAATTCACAATTGATCCAATCATTCCAGGTAGTATCTGTCCAAGTTTCTTTCCCATTTCCTTTGACAACTCACCTACCGTTTTTAATCCCTTCTTTACTGTATCTGCCACTTTGTCGATACCATCTTTTACTGGTTTCGGTACGGATCTCGATAACTGGGAAACTATTACGCTAACGATAACACCAATAGCAGTTGTCACCGCAAGAACAGTCATTCCATACTTTCTGAAAATGTATTTAACCCTTTCACGTAGCGATATACGTTCTAGTATGGCTTCTTCTTGACGTTCAAGTAATTCTCTTGCCATATGGATAAATGTTAATTCTATCTTAGCTATTTCTTTCTGAGCGTCAGTCGATTCGTAGTCTTCAAGAATAGATTCGTTATTTGCTTCCCGATCAGCGAGTTGTCGTTCTGCAAATATTACTTCATTAGCAGCCTCTTCATTATTTGGACCTAAAGCATCTTTGAGAGCTTTCCTCATCTTCACGCGTAATTTCCCATCACCATCATTACCGACGAATAGACGTTTAAAGGGTTCTTTGCTTCCAAGTTCGCGAACGGTGATGTTTCCATCTACTAAGGAGATTTCTATATTATGCCGAACACCGGCATCCGGATATTGCCTCTTTACTATGTCAACCAGCATTTCTTTTGCCGAATCTCGAATCGTTTGTTCGAATGTGAATCCTCGAAGTGGGTCACCTTCTATAGCGTAGTCATGCAAATTATCCATGGTAATTGTCTCACTACCCCCAGCTTCATCTTGATTGCCACTCAATAAGTAAGCCACGTATCTTTCATTTACTTCTCGTTCTCGTTGTCGGTCTTCTTCATCTTGTTCTTCGTATCTGTCGGTACTATCCTCATGTCTCACATCGACGTCGACTCTATCTTCCATGTTGAACGTAACTATATATCATGGTATATTCAACATGATATCGTCGAAGTTAATTCCTAAGGAAGCACTAAGAGCGCAACTCGCACTCAAAGCTCAACGAACATTATATAGAAAAACTTTCACTCCATCATCTGCTAATCCAGGTGAGACGCTCTCTGTGGAAGTTCCAACGATGGGAGAAGATATCGTATTAGTACCTGGTAGTTTGGCATTATTGGGTGATATCGTATTGTCTGGTGGACATGTTAATAATCGAGTCGTTGCAAATGTTGGACGTTGCTTAGTTATGCATCGAGTTTGTAAGATAGGAGCTGAAATAGTAGAAGACATTGCCCGATCGGATCTATTACAAACATATTCCGATATCTATCTATCTACACAAGAGAGAGAATCGAGAGTACAACAAGGTATCCAATCAGATAACACAAATAAGCTACGATCTAAGGCTGGTGATGCAGGTACTTCAGAGGTTGGTGAGAATGCATTGTTAGCTGCATATGGTTCAAAATATAGAATTCCGTTAGACGTTGATATTCTTACACAACATGGAGTTCTATATCCACATGCATTAGAAGACACTATTTCATTCGAATTAACTCTAGCCCACTCTATCAATATAATCGTTGGATCAGATTCGACAAAGATAGGTACGTACAAGCTTACCAACATCCAGTTAGAATACGAAGCAATCAAGAATGAAACGCTAGCTAGGAAAGCATTTCACGCATATGAAAATGGTACTGCATTCCTATACGATCACGCAGTTCACTTTAAGACGGTAACTATCGCCAAGGCAGTAGAAACTTTGATATCTCAGAACGTCATTGTTCCACGACGATCATTCGCTGGATTACTTCTTCTATTCGTAGATCCTCACACCGCCGGTTCACGAGATAGTGAAGCATTCGTAAATCCTGATATTTCAAAGATAGAGATAGACGTAAATGGAGTTCCAAATAGATTCTTTCCAGGAGGTATGTTAACACCAGATTTTTGGGAGTCAACAAAAGGATGGTTTGGTACATCCGATACCTCTATGACTCCTACCAAATTTTACAATAACAGATTTGCCATCCTAGTCGATTGTCGTACAGCAAAAGATTCCACCGTTCATGGTGATGGCTTGGCACAAACTGGTGGTGGAAAAGATATAGACATTCGCATACATAGAACTGCGGGAGGAAGTGGAAACGTGAACATGCACATCTACGTTCTCGCGGATGCTCAGCTCATGATATTGAACAGATCTCTGTATAGTATAACGTACTGATGGATTCCTTGGTAGAACACATTCCATTCAACTTACTCATAGTAGGTCCAACGAATTGTGGAAAGACTGCATTTCTCATAGAACAACTTCGTGGACCATTTCGTGGTAAGTTCGATTATATAGTATTAATTTGTCCTACGTATGCCCACAACAAGACATATCATGGATTTGCTAATCGAGATACGCATTTTTATGTCATATCACCATCTCAGGATGCTATCGATACCACATTAAATATTTGTGCAACCTTTTGGTCAGGTACCAATACATTATTGATCCTAGATGATTGTGCCGCATCAAAAGATGTAAAACGAAGAACTGACAAACTAGTAGATTTAGCATTCTCTGCCCGACATATAGGACTATCTATTTGGGTACTATCCCAACAATTAACGAGTATATGTAAACCATTTCGTGAGAACGTAGCTATCGTAGTAGCATTTCATACTGCATCGGTTATAGATGGAAAGAGGATATTTGAAGATTACGGAGGCTCACGAGAATGTAATGAGTTACGAACGATACTTCGATCTCATAAGTTTGCTCGCATATGTTTCTGTTTGCGACATCCTTTTGCAGTAGTGTTAGAGATACCCGCACCTATAACATATTATCATGGATGAATACGTTAAAGAACTGGAAGGTGAGGATTTAACAGGTCCACCACCAAAATTGGAATTTTCAACAGAATTGGAGGATATAGAAGAATGGCGGGAAGAACTTAAGACCTTAGCTGTATTAGGTAAAACGAAAGAATGTCTAGGACAGAATTTCTCCCTAACAGATATAACTAAACTATCTGAGAAGGACGTAAAACGTTTACATAGTAGATACCAGGCCGTAGTAGCAAATCAAATAACAGTACACTTAGTAGATGGTGTACTACGTCAAGTTACTCGCGCAGTCTCATACGTAGCTACACTAGACAACCAACAAGCACTGTTTAAGGATCTACAAGAAAACCAATTAGCCCGCCATCAGATATCTATGGCGGCTGGTCGATTAGCACTTAAACACGGTCGATTTGTAGCTCTAGCTAGTGTCTTGTTCAACGTAGCTGATCACATAGTCATTCCTGGTACACCTATTGAACCTTCGCAAGTAACTACTATATCAAATCAAGATGGAGGAACAGACGGATCAGATAACTGCGAATCCACCGAAAACAACACCAACTAAAGTAAAAGATCCAAAGAGGGTTGCTGCTGGGAAAGCATTAGCACTAAGTAATAAACTTGCTAGAGAGGCTCAAAAGAGAGAGATTTCACGTGAAGGTGAATTATCTAAAGAAATAGACGAAGATGAAAGTTGGATGAAAAATGTGTCTATCAATACTACTATCGCAGTTATTGGTATGGGTGCCGCATTGTTTGGCGCGTACTATCAATACAGAAGATATAGAGACGACACTTCTAAGAACATTAGTCCTATACGACCCGCGAGTCCGATAAAGACTACGGTACCAGATATGGAGTAACAATTAAAGACTAGAGATATACGATATATATTAGGATGGATAAAGAATTGACGAAAATAGCGACCGATGCTGCTATGATAACTGGAATAGCTACTGGTATTGGTTGGATCGTAAAAAAGGCTACTAAGGAATCTATGCTTAGTGATCCTTCCACTTCTATCATAAATTACGTGAAGTGGACTGCAGTAATAGCTGGTAGCATATATG
This sequence comes from Actinernus sp. WN-2022, assembly GCA_030867875.1. Taxonomy (NCBI): domain Eukaryota; kingdom Metazoa; phylum Cnidaria; class Anthozoa; order Actiniaria; family Actinernidae; genus Actinernus; species Actinernus sp. WN-2022. The sequence goes on from JAOWCC010001368.1 coordinate 39,620,460, forward strand.
CAAAACAATATCTCGAGAAACAAAAGATCGTACCATAATGGCGACGTTAGCAGCTATTGGAATGTCTATTTTCGGAGCAGTTTTGAATGCAACGGCATTTACTGGTGGTGGAGTGCTTGCTAGGATGTTTGGTGGGAAAGATGAAACTGCTAATATAGAACGAGAGAGACATAATAGGGCAATGGAAAAATTCGATGTTGATAGGAAGGCTTATATCAAAGAACGTCAAAAATTGTCCGATTGGGCGCATAAACAGGAAGTTGCTGAACGCGATTCTCATAATAATCAACTCTATAGTAACCTAGCTTTCATACAATCCGATAAGTTACGTCAGACACTGAAACGACTCGAAGCAATGAAAGAACCTCGTTTCTCTGACTACTATCGACCATCTAACGCACAGAAAACTGGTGAGTTGATCTATGTTGGTGGTGGAATGCTAGTCACTGGATACGCCATTAGTCGATATGCCTTTTAAAAAACGAGAATTTTTACGATCGACGAGATACTAAAAAAAAAAAAAGAAAAAAAGAATAAGAACTAGTTGGTTAGATAAGTTCTTATTCTTTTTTTTCCTTCTTGTTAAAGGTTAGAATACATAGATATATAATGGATGCTAAACTTGCGAATATCTTCTATGGTCCTATGGGCTATTGGAAAGGTTATGCTGCAATTGGTAAGTTATCGGTGGCTGCAAAGGTATCGGAAGATGTAGCTAAGGGTTGGTTAGAGAAACAAGCCATGTGGCAAATATATCTATCACCACCACACTATATTCCACGACCACATTGGACTGTATCGAAACCTAATGAAGTTCATCAAGCTGATTTGATCTTTCTACCCCACGATCGACCTGGACGTGGAAGGAAACTATATAAGTATGCTTTGGTGGTAATCGATGTAGCTTCTAGATATAAAGAGGCTGAACCCTTAGCATCGAAAGATAGTGGTGAAGTGTCTGCAGCATTTGATCGGATCTACAAACGTAGTCCACTAGAATGGCCAAAAACATTGCAAGTCGATCCTGGTAGAGAATTCATGGGACGTATGTCTGAAACATTAGAACTACGTGGTACAAAAGTTCAACGGGGTGAAGCCGGTCATCATAGGGCGCAAAGCTTCGTCGAACGAGCAAATAGAACGATAGCTGAAAGATTATTTAGATATCAATATGCAAAAGAGATGGTACTTACATCTGAAGGATCGGATGCGCGTAGTAGAGAATGGGTATTGAGGCTTCCTGATGTTATCAAGGCTATGAACAATGAAGTTACTCGACTAACAGGTAAGGAACCTTCAAATTCTATAGAGGCACAACAAGTAAACATAAAGACTCCTACATATTCTCGAATTATTGGATTGAAAGAAAAGCGACTACCATTTGATGTTTTAGTTCGATATCTATACTCACCTGGAGAATTGGAAGGTGGAGTAAAACGAGCAACTGATCCTGTATGGAGTTTACAGACATATTATATTTCTCGAAGTGTGGTATCATCAAATCAACCTGTTCTATACTATTTAGGAAAAGATGCACCAAAGCGAGGGTTCGTTCGTGAAGAGATACAAGTGATACCACCAGATACAGAACTACCACCAAAAGGTATTCTAAGATAGAAGCAAGTCACTAATAAAGTCGTCCATATCTTCATCCTCTGTAATGACGTTTTTACGATTGTAGGATAGTGTATCGATTGCATTCGATATTATATTGCTAATGAAATCGGCTACTTCTTCATTATCTGGAAAAAAGTCTCCATGGCCGTAGGCTATCGTATCTATTCCGTTTGCTAAAATACATCTCTTACTATCGAATGGTGATAGAGATACTTTGTTCATATGTATACCATACATCCTGTGACCTTCGCTTCGAAGCATATGCATTCCATGTTTGAATACTTTCTTATCCATCAAGCACTCTTTATATTGATCATGACGAATACGATGTTTCACTACTGCCTTCTTGGTACCTTTAGCTTTACGAATCTCATCGCCACCTACTTTTAATATAGAATATAGCTTAGATCGTAGTCCGACATATTCTACAATTGGAATACCTCCACATTCATCTTTCATTTTACCAAGTACTTTCTTGTTGTTGGTACTATACAGCGGATGGTCTTTGCTGTAGTTACTAGTATCATATAGATGTTTATGAATTGCCATATCTGCATAGATATCTTCAGTTTTAAAGTGTAGTAATAGACTGTCGGTATCGGTATAAAGTAGATTACATCGTTGCCCATATTGCTTCTTGATCTCGTTGTAGTAGAAGTCATACATCAGATGCTTTGATAGATCTAGAATTGACATTCCAACATATATGGGGCGGTTCAGCAATAGCTTACTTTTGTAGTTATGTACCGCGGCAAGATCATCATCAAAAATTGTGGATCGAGCATAACTAGGTTTATTCAATAGACGTTGTAGTTTGTTTCCTTCTGATGCACGCACTAATTGGATATCTACACGCTTACGTAGATTCTCCATTGTTTTTCCAAATACGCTATTGTTCATCAATTTGTATAGATCCTGCTTGAAGGTGCTCTTCGCTTGTTTTCGTAACTCAGTATTCATTTGTATATATGGTTCCATCCATGGTGATTGGTCGAATCGTAATGCCCTGTGGATCTTTTTCAAGCGCATACCAAGAGATAGATACAATTGTAGGTTACGGTAGTGGAGCACATATCGTTCTTTGTTATATAGATTAGGTACGAGTTTTTCTACTTTCAAAGATCCATTACCTTTATATAGTTCCTCAAATAGATTGGTCTGATACTCTGAGAACAAATCTTTATTCACCCGAATTCTCTCGGGAGCTAGTGGATAGTCGTTGTGCGTATCGTGAAGTTCTCGAGGATATTCGAGATCAACTTCAAGGATATAACCCCTATCTGAATCTATTGCGTGATTGGTTATTTGTTCTTCTGTTGGTGTATACCACTCAAATCCTCCTGTTGGTAAATATTGGCTCATGGCCCATCCATATAAGTTATTCGCGTCTAGATATAATATGTGGCTATTTGGTTTTTCTGGATCGAAATCCTGTACGTTTTTATTATTCGCTTTGGCATAACGTTGTGATACCATGGATATACCGCCACGTAGACCTCTCTCGATGAATAGATACATGTCATAGTCAGTTAATAGTTCGAGTTTCACTCCAGTTATCTTTAATAAAGCGTCCCATGAAAGTCCTGGACTCGTATAATAATGTGCAGGATCTAGTCCATAGTTTTGCATACATGTTGTACGAAAGTCCTCGAACACATCTGCTAGAAGAAGTACATCAGTTTGTAGATAAAGATCATGATAATCACCTAATGTCTTACAATCAAATACATTCCAAACTCTTATTGCATGTTCGTAATCTTCATCGGATATGTCCTCTAGAGTTAGTTTACTATAGAACACATCTTTAGGTGGTAGAGAAGTCTCTGCAAATCTATCCCACGCATCCATGTACTCATATGGATATACTCCTTTACGAGTTAATAGATTGGCTTTCTCTTGATTGGATGTATATTTTACAATTTGTTGAAATGTGTCTGATTCTGAACTCGATACCAATGTACTAAGAGATGATGGTAGAAATTGAAAGCTATCAATGAATCGTAGGTTACCAAGTGAGAATGAAATATATTTCTCCATATTGTTTGGAATACAAGATATCTTACCTAATGTTATGGATATGGATTGCATTATTAGGTGAGCATCGTATCCACGAAGATTATGGAATACGACTGGGATGGTAGGAAAAGCACGTAATTTTAGATTGCAGGTATTGTGTGCGGCACCTCTAAACTCGCCTGTGATGTGGCAATGATCACGTACTTTATCACCAACCAATGGCTTCTGACAGATATGACAAATTGTTGCGCTATTATAAGCCTTATAGTTTTCCCATGACATGCATAGTGGTTTAGCTTTTTGGGCTTTGATCTTCACCTCTTCCTCTTGCATACGTTGTAGAAAACGTTCGATAGTATCCCTACCTCTATATAGTACTGGTGGTTCACTATAACCATCAGAACGTACAACTATATAGCAAAATCCACATGGAATATGTTCTTCCGTTTTAAGCGTGTTGCTCTTCTTTGGGCCTTGAGCAGGTCCTTCGATCTTGGTGGTTAATGCCTCGAAATCTGCATAGATAATATAGGTTACTTTGAGCTGCTTGTGTATATTCTGGAATGAGACTTCGTTGTTCTTATTGGTAGGCATTTCAATGCGTATGGCTTTGTCATTGATACCATTACACTCTGTAATATGCTTTTCAAGAAGAGCTTCATTGGAATATCCATGCAGACATCGTTCGCAGAAGTGTTTCCTATGTTCGTGTTTTGTCTGATCGAATAGGAGTTTGTTGAAGTCCTTTATCCAGCAATAGTGTTGTTTACCACTCTTTAGGTCTTCTATAAGTAGTAGATGGATGTACTTCGAAAAGGTATTCTTTGAGATGCGATATATGATTAAGCACTTTTCCTTTGGATCCCATCCATATACATTAATAGAAATGTTGTTTTGCTTCTCCAAAAGTGGTATTTGCGATATTGGTGTTGGTGAGTCCACCCCCTTGGATTTCACCATATCTATCTGATACTTTGATGTCCTCTGAGGATCTTTCTTAACTGGAAACATTGCTGCGCATATCGACCAAAGTGCACAGTGGTTGTCTTTGTTGTTCACATTGATCACGGCTTTCTTATTCGCTATTTCTTCAGGTAGTGGTAAATACGAACCTCCACGTAGTGGTTGGTATCTAGCGATGTTTAACCATAGAATATTGACTCTATCTACGGCCCAATTTGATCCACGACTGATCCACTTCTCAATTTGGTCATATATCTGAGCATGTGCTTCTACTATTACCTCGCGGATACCAGCATCATCGATCAAAACAGATTGTTTGCTATAAAATGTAGCTGTCTCGTATACGTAACCATCAGGTTTATCAAGTACGAAAGTTATGTTTAAAGCTAATTGGGCCTTAAAGGTGTTGTGGTTTCGTAGTTCTTCCTTAAACTTTTCGGTAGTTTGTTTACGTACACCGGCAAGGAAAACGGCTGGATCCGCTCCCATAGGATTATCATCAGGAATATCCATCTTCCATCCACGTAAATAGTTCTTTAAAGGGCGTACTCGAACAAATGTTGGTGTATGCTCAGCCATGATATAATACCTTATTAACAACACTCCTCTAATAGGGTGTTAGAATACAATAAATTCACTATAAACCAAGTGTTCGAATAAATGTTAACATATGCAGTACCACGGATGGATGGATATACTGCATAGTAATCACTTCTCTAATAGGGTGTTAAAATGTAAAAAATACAACGAAAAAAATAGTACAACAAAACTGCTCCAATCCGGAAAAAAAGCTGTAGAAACCGATTACTTAATATAATTTATAAATACAATAAATGAACTATAGTAGTATCGTAACTGGCGTGTTCTGGCGCACGTTGTATTTTTTTTTGTTTTTTCATCTAATGGACCCCGAACGAAGTGAGGATGTCCATTAGATGAAAAAAAAAAAAAAAATACAACGTGCGCCAGAACCGCCAATTACTATACTACTGACTAGTCTAAACAAACGATAATTAGGCGGCTTATTTTAGTCTAATTAGGTTAGGCGCATGAAAAGGTCGACGTTTGATACGGGTCTAACAGCCGCTATTTATCCAATTATTTCTTCATAATTTCCTCTAATCTTCACTTGTATTATTTTTACAGTTACTGCTTATTATGGAAAATAATATAAATGAAAGGCTGTAAAGAACTTTCGCTAGATTCTACAGCTGCTCTCAAGGGTTTCAATACATTTTCAAATTTCCACAACTTGTTAAAAATCTGAGGTACGTAAACAAAATTGGATGACTGCAATAGATAGCCCTTAAAGTCGTAAAAATGCAGCTGTGGTTGCGTGCAGTAACGCTGCTCGGGCAGCAGAATTAGGAATTAGGGTTATTTTCATTTTCATTTAATGTCTCTCTGCTCGAAAGCATACTCTAAATAATTTATGTTGAATGGAATGAAATAAATAGCGACAATGGCCAGTCAATATTCCAAATCGTAGTTTTTGAAAGGTAACCAAGCCTTGGTCTCGTAGGCTGGAGGTGACCCTGTACTGATACAAACCCTCTTTCTATGAATATGAATAGATATGATTAAGCTGTCCATATCACCAAAGGCTAGGTTACCTTTTATAAATGGCGGTCTAAAACTATGAATTGGACTATTGTTCGAGGTGATTTTTTAGCCACTGGAATACTAAATGTATCCTGTATATTATATGTCACCAAGCCTTTTTAGCTTACAGTGCAAAATGTACAAGAACCAACAGGAATACCCAACGAACTATTCTGCAAAATATCTGTTCATCTGGACTTCTTGGTTGGCAAATTCTGCACTTTTTGTTTTCAATTTTTATAAAATATTGAATTAATATGCAAGGTAACGAAATTTGACCTAAATATAATGGAATTAAATTAAATATATTTCTTGTTGGCCTTTCGGTATTTCAATTCCACTGCATAGTTTGTGATTTCTTCATGATCTTTACTAATTTTGTTACCCGCTACATTCACTAAATTTTCCATCTGGAAAATTTAGAAATTCTTCATGAACTTTAGGCGGGCACTGCAGATCTAAAATAGTAGCCTGGGAAACCAGCTGACTCTTATATGCAAAGGAGCCAACAACAGCACAAGCATTCGTGACGGTGATCCACTGCCAAGCAAACGAGCAGCCTCAGTAGTTATATTCCTTGAAAATAACTCTGTTGTTCGCATTCGGCTTCTGAGAATTGCAACTAATTTATGCATCGTGAAACGGCTATCTGCTACGTCATCAGTATGGATTTTTTTTGCCTCGCTCCCCAGACGTCTCTTTCGCGAGTGGGGAACGATAAGAGTCGGCTGGTTTCCCAGGCTACTAAATTAGCTGTTCGTCTGATTATTCCTTCTATTGTTATTCCGGTCAATCGAACGCGCACTTATTTTGCATCAGGAACAGGGGATACTTACTACGACTACCAGAATCCTTTTCAAATTCTTTTTCTCATTCAAATTTATCAACTCCTTTCGGAGTTCCAAGAAAATAGTCTAAACTAGAAATTCCTTTTGAGAAAGTGCCAACGAGAAATTATTTCAAAAGACAGAAATGGTCAAAAATCAGTCTAAATACAGGGGGGATGGGGGGGATTTGTGGCATCTCGTTCTCTGGCCCTGCGTTTAGATTATTTTTGACACGAAAGCTTACAATCAATATTTAGCATAAATATTGTACCCTTCACTTTACGGCGCTAATGCATGTATTAACTACAACAACAATGCTATACCTTTAATTTGTGTGTAGTAATTATAAATGGGTTAATTACAGCTACCATTAGAGGCATGAGTTATTCTCCTGTGTAAGACGTTTCCGGTGTATTTCGAAATTTGCACCATGGAGGCACATAATAAGCATGATTAAAATTTACGCAGTCCTCCTGATCAATTGTCAGGTTTTTAAATTGTCAATCTTTTAGATATTTATATATCCCTAATCCTTCCTTATTTGAGAATTATGGATTACGTGCTTGGGGTCAAGCTGTGAAACTGACACTCTTAAACCAGGACCCTCGCCATAAAAGGGCTTCTGCCAAGCACACTCACCTTCAGTTGTCAAGTAAACGTCTCAGGTCGAAGCTCTGCACATGTGATGTTCTGATTCAGTGATCTCTGATATTGGTATCGCGAGAAATTAAAATCGAAAACTTCAATGTTTAAAATGCGCTAAAGAGTTTGTAAACGGCTCTAAAACGACAGCCATAACTGAGCAATAGTTTCCTGCTGTTTACGTTTTCTTGGCTTATTTTAATTTTAGCTTCAGCAATTTAGTATTCTAACAGGAGAAGATTGATTATTTGTTAACCGCACGACTGTCCTGAATTTTAATCACAAAGGGCGAGAAGGGAGAGGCCTTTTCCATTTTATAGTGCGTGACCTTGTTTAAACTCCTTACTTCAGTAAGCCAAATTAGAACATGCAGTTCCTCTTTTTATACAGTCAGGTACCTTATCTTTCTCACTACTATACATTGAAAATGTCTGCAAAACGATGCATATTTCAAACTTAAACGCACCAACAAATCTCTTATAGAAGAACCTAAGCTTTAAATTAATTTTAATTCAATGAGTAGACCTAAACATGAAAAGAGTGATACCAAAATTTATTTTACTGTGTTTTGCGTCAAAGGAAAAGAAAATATGCAAACCTTCCTCCTAACCGCCGCTAAGTACAAGCGGCCCAATTGGTTTTGGTTTTGTGATGTTGTTCTCGGCTTTGAATAGATCATAGTTAATAGAGTGGAATGGTTGAGAAACCCGGCAAACTTCAAAGGGGCTAACAAAGGCGCTGCGATTTACGTTGGAAGGGGGTAAGACAACAGATTGTGCACGGTCATATATAGTTGATTAGCGTCCCCTGAACGACTGAACCCACACGTTTCTATTGGCTGATTGATTAACATATTGAAATTTATATTGTGTTTTGTGCACGGTAATGCTAACAAAGACATATAACAAAGAATGTCGCTGGGTTCCATAACCAATCCACTCTATTAACTATGAATAGATGAACTAACGACACATAATTGCGCACTATTGTGCTTTCTTTGTGCTGAATTTGTGGTTGTTTTTCCTTGGTATGCATGACGTACGATACGGGGGAAAAAGCACGGAATTGAGCCGCCACACAAACTAGCTTTATCAGCGGAGACTCGGCTATTTTCGACCTTCATAACGTATTTCCTAGTTTTAGACGTGTACCACAAAGAAATAAAATAGCAAAACTTACTTCTCTTGAATAGAACTTTGTATAGTCGTCGGATTGATTTAGGGTTCAATTCTCCTTTAAATCTATTTATGAAAGTATAAATGAATTCCACAAATGCACAACTCGATCCTCATCAAACGATAACTTTAAATGCGCAGTTTTCCAGAACAGAGAAACAACAAAAATATTTGTCTAGGATGGTACCCAAATATGGAATGCTCTCCCCCTTTCGGTCAGATATCTGATTCGGAAGAAACATAATTTTAAAATGAAATTAACATATTGACAGTCCTGACTATACTTTCAACAGAGGATGACTATGCTGAAGTTGCTCAAGTCACTACAATTTTAAAGAGTCTGCTAACAATCATTTAATCTGCTACAAATTATACATGTACATTATTATTGTCTGTATATTGTCTGCTTTTTCGATCAATCTCTTATTTATTATTTCAAAATCTTTTTAAATAATATCCCTGCCATTTCCTTTTTTTCTTAACGTATTTGGACAGCAAATAGATATGTGTTAGTAATGTTGTGCTCACCATATTGTAACTAATAATAGGAGATATTGTAGTTGAGTCTACGAATAGCAGTTTCAGCGGTATTGACCCAAACGCCTCACTTCAATGTAATGAAGCGCTATTCAAACTGTGTATCTAAATTAGTCGTGCTTGTTTAGGAGGGTGTTGGTGTCGTGTAAGAATGATGGTTTCAATGGCGCTTCATTACATTGAAGTGAGGCGTTCGGGTCAATACCGCTGAAACTGCTATTCGTAGACTCAACTACAATATCTCCTATTATTATAATTGCATATTTACATATTTACAAATAGAGTTTAAGTTGGTTCGTACAAACAATTAGAACTAAAGCAGCAAATATTAGGAACGTTTGCAACTTCATCATTGCTATTAAGCACCTCATTGTCCTTAAGCTAAAGGATGGACCATTATATTTTTGAGGGGGGAGGGGATGGGTGGTTGGGCAAATACCCCAACAACTAATATCCTTCACAACAAACCGTAGAAAAACAGTAACTGGTCAGTGTGAAAATAAGATACTGAGCTTTTAGCCGCAAAAATAAATTATTTCCAGAAAAAAATGCCTAACCCCTAAAAATGTAATGCCCCATCCCTAATTGGAGCTCTTTCGCTCAATTTTTGTTTGTTTTTGTATTTTTTTTCTGTTTTCAGCGTTTGATTGACATGAAATGCAATGTTGTCCTTGAAGAGGAATGCAGCAGGCTGTCCCGTCTCTTATTGTAGGCTTTTTAAAAGCGTTAATGACCGTCGGCACTTCTGCTTTGCATTTTCCGTATGAGAAAACCCCCTTCGCTGGAACATCATGTTAATGTTCGGCTGTCCTGGGCTCACGGCATCGAGTGCGCGGCACACTGGACAGGCAGTCACAAACACAGGTACAGAAACGCTGGCGATCATGAGTGTTGTTATCAGGAACATGGTGTAGCCATCTAAGAAATTTATGAACTGGCCGTATTAAGCCACCAGTTTTGTTATATTTCACCATCTTGTTTAATCAAAGGAGTCAGCCGTTTAAGGCTCCATTTCTAATAACATTACTCATATATATAATTTTATGAGTATAAAAACGAAGTGACTTGCGAACTCCTCACTGGTCCATTTAATAGCTAGACGTTTCGGCCGTTGGCCTTCTTCAGTACACTTTTATCCCTTTTATACATGTAATGGTCTTTAAAATTCAGTATAAAATGGTACAACCAACGCACCTTATTTATATCTCATGGCCCGCGTGGAAAGAAGTCTAGTAACAATGGTATCAGAACGAGGTCAGTTGTCCCAAAGTTTTCAAAATTGGAGTCGGTCAGAAATGTCTTAGTTTCTCTCGTACTGCACTGTTGTGTTATTTTGTGTCGTAAGAAAATTAACGTTATTTTCCGCCATCGACTGTAGAATTTTCTCTTCCTGTGACAATCTTGGACAACTGGCCTTGCATTGATGCCTTTATAAATAAGATCAATAACAATATCGAAAATCCGTGCATGCAACAAGATATAGTCGATGCAAGTTCCTGCAAACGTTTACGGAAGGTAGAACTCAGGTAGAACTCATGTCTTGGTACATTATACACGCTTGAGAACAGCTTGTTCCAGAGTTATCGAACTCAGTAGCATTATGAAGATCCTTTGTCAAGAAACCACTGAGATTTGTACGCTGTTCGTGGCACATGCTATTGTGTGTCTTGGTACATTATATATGCGTGAGAACAGCTTGTTCCAGAGTTATCTAACTCAGTAGCATCATAAAGATCTTCATCAAACCACATCCTGAACTCTTGTTGAGCATTTACGTCAAGGGGAGGAGATATCCTAAATATAAGCACAGGGTCCATGTTGGTGACTCCGGGAATAGCATAGGCATATACAGCATTTCGATAACCAATAGTATAGCTGGCAGGTGGGAAAATTCTCGTATTATTTTCGTTGGTAATAAATACTGAGATTGCCTCTGGTCCCAGTACAGTACAACTCCAGTATCCCTCATTAATGGAACCACCACCCCACGCAACTCCCCCCGAAATGTGGACGAACTTAAAAGCGACGATAGTCCCGGCCCTCGGTGAACGCAGTATGCCGTACTTGTTATCTCTTGCACCGAAGCAAACAGGACTCGTACCAACTTTGGACCACACTAGGAAAAAGAAGGTAATACAAAACAAATTGTGACATCCGCTTTGAGTTTTTAGTTCAAATGTAAAGATAACAAACATTGTATGATCAACCAGTTATATTTGAAAAGAGATTAGGAGGAAAATAAAATAAATGAAATAACATTATTTTCAAGTTATTTGTAAGCCCGATTTACACGACAAGCAATTTGGGCACGTCACTGCTAACTTGGGCACGTCACTCCTAACTTGGGCACGTCACTCCTAACTTGGGCACGTCACTCCTAACTTGGGCACGTTACTCCTAACTTGGGCACGGCATCCCAAACAGGCGGGACAAGACTACCTTTTCACAGATTTCAGCACCCCTAGTTTACGGGTACGCTTACCCGGAATATTTCCATTTACACGACACAAATTATGGCATGCGTGCGAGTGTCGGTCCCAAACTGTGGGTAGTGTACATCGGCTTACATCTGTTTAAAACACGAGTCTTCACTTGTCACCACTTCAGATACAGACGTGACGCATCTCACGAGGTTGAACTGAAAGCATATCAAGGTGCTTCAGGCAGCCGCTATAAAGTTCATGTGTGACCTTGGAGCACAGCTCTACAGTTCATGAGTGACCTCAGAGCACAGCTCTAGCCAGTTTGATTAAGCTAGGGTTGGTTGAACTGAAAGCATATGAAGACGACTCAGGCAACCGCTATACAGTTCATGTGTAACCTCGGAGCACAGCTCTATATACAGTTCATGCATGACGTCAGAGCACAACTCTAACCAGTTGGAATTAGCTAGTATTATTTGTTGTTATGGGTGAAAATCTTTAATGTGATGTTACACGCAAAAATGTTTCGCGAGCATTTTTAATGCATGTTACACGAGGTAACGTTTAGTGCAATATTATTACGGCAACAGGTATGTTACAGGTAACGATTTTAACCGCAATATCTGCAACATCTAGTTAGCGCCCAGGTTCCTACTCAGACAGCCTCATTAAAAAATATGGCGGAAGAGCGAGGTTTTCGTTGAAGGCAGAAGTTTGTCCAAATACTTTTGTTGATGGATATAGTTTAGTTGACGATCACCTAAGGAATTAAGAAAAAACGTATTTGGACTAGGAGTTGGATACATGCATCAGGAGTTCCGGACTTCCGGTTGGATCACACTGCATTCTGGGTAGGTGGGCTCAGAAAAGTGGGCATCAACTTCTAGATCGGCCATATTGGATTTGAGTGCAGTCAATTTTTGCTCCTTTGCAAGTTCAAAAACTTACTAATACACGGAATATCTTACCTTTACAGATTCTTCAGTTGGGAGTTCTAAGTCGATGTTTAAGCTTTAGAACGGGATTAATAAAGCTTCCAAGTTGACTGCGCTCAAATCCAATATGGCCGCTCTGGAAGTTGATGCCCACTTTTCTGAGCCCACCTACCCAGAATGCAGTGTGATCCAACCGGAAGTCCGGAACTCCTGATGCATGTATTAGAAGAAGAGAGAAAGAGGTGTTTGCCAGGAGTGGTCCATGGCGGGTTTTAGAAAAAGGAGTGCCCCCTGGCTTGTGCCCTTTAACCTCCCTCAGCATAGACACACCCAGACTCTTCTACACTGCGACCATCTCATCAACACGATGTGTCTTGGTGGGCAAAGTCCCCTCAGTCTAGCTCTTACAATGCAGACTCTTTTTGTTCTTTCCCAAACCTTTTTGAGAATGTAACGAATGCGTCCTACCAATTTTCATCTTTCACTATCGTCCAAATGCACTTCTTGAATTATTTACAGCACTACTTTGGACTCTTCTTCCTCAACGCAAGCAAAATGTCAGCTATTTTGTTTGTTGACGTAGCCTTGTTTCCGTGGTGGCCGTAGCGAACGGATTTCTAGGACGATGTTGCGTCAAAAGTCAAAGGCGAGGGACTTACACGAAGCAATTCCAACACAATTCGGGCAACAATCTGCATATTTTAAAGGTATTTAAATACTTGCAACATGTTGCCACAACGAACCTTGCGTTAAACATTACGCCTTATTACACGTCGTCGACTTTGCTGCGCGAAAAATCGTCAGTATTACAATTGTTGTTGAAGTGTGACTCTCGAATGCTCAAGTCGCGTTTTGAAAATTGCATTCAGCCGACCGTCAATCCAAGACGGAGTTTATTCTCGTACATTTTATTCTCATACAAACGCATATCATTAAATCTTGGCGGTACTGTTTGATTTACCATCTGCAAAATGCAAAATTCCAACGCGGCTTGGAACTTTCTCCGTCTCACTTCAACGAAAACGTAACATCAGAAAACGATATATATATTTTGTTGTGTAACAATAGTTGCAACCGTGTGACGTCATAAGATCCAAGATGGCGGCGCCAGGGAAATTGAAATGAGTTTTATGGACAGGAAAATCGCCCCTTGCTGACATCTAGTGTACAATGTACAGGAAGCAAACACAGCATTAGATTTAGGCATCCATAACAAACATTGAGAGCAAACATTGATTTTCAGTGGAGGTTCACTACAAGGGATACATCTACTCACATGAAATTTCGCACGATGATCCAGTCCAATCTGAAGGACAGACACACGTCTCATTGTTCTTGTTCCCAATTGTATAACAGGACCCCCCATTAAGGCATGAGACGCACTGAAAATCAGCGAATACAAAATGACAAGATAGTACAATGAAACAGAGTTTTTCTTTCTGGTAGTTCGAAGCTAAGGTAAGCACTACCCCGGGGTTAAATCACTAACCCGAGGTTAAACTCTACAGAATATAATTACAGATTGAGCGCTATCCTAGGGATAAAGTTACCGCTGCTTCGAACATCCGGGCCCAGGAGGATAAAAGCTTTTGTTTTTGCTATTCTAACCTCGTTCTGAAACTTCTCAATCGAGGCTGTCCTTGCAAAACGTTTCTAACCAACATGGCCACCTTGTGAGAAGGTTCAATGATGTTTAAATCATTTCTAAGTTTTATCTGGGCAGAGTGATATCAGATGTACAAGTGTTTGCAAGTTGCATGAGTTTAAATTGCAAATTCATTCTGATTTTTGGTTCAGCAAAAGGCCATTTTGACGATGTTGCGCACGCATAAGTAGAACAATAGACGTCAGCTGCTAAGACTCGTTCTGGTTCACCAGCCTTTTGATATTTAAAACAGATAGCGATTGTTCTAGCTGCGTGCGCAACATCGTCGAAATGGCCTATACTAATTACTTTTCTATGTCTATGTTTTTATTATAATTAAAACAAAGCAAATATTAAAAATAAATCTTATGCATGGACGATCATAACATTAATTGTCATAGCACTCATCAGAAATAACCCAAAGTAGCCAAAGCATAAGACATTCAAGGAATTGGTGTTTTGGAAGTGCACGAGGAAAACATGATTACGACGAATAATCCGTTAGCCTTCATTAATCTGGGTTCGAGAGGCTTGAAGAGATAAAAGACGAGGAGGCGAGAGAGAGAACTAGAAGAGAACAGAGTGTTACCGTTGACAACCTTACTTTCATGCCCTGAGGTTCAAATCAAGAAAACACGTCAAACCGGTTTTGCTGGGCCATTAGTAAGCCAATGAAAATCACCGTTACATCCAGCACTCACGGTTGCGCCTCGTAATGAGCAAATTATCCAATCAGGGACGAGGTTCAACTTCTGAACCTAATGTTCGCCTGGAAGTGAGACTCTCTATACGTTAACAACAGAAGCTCTTCGTTTACCTTTGCTATCTTCTCTCTCTCAATCGCCGCCTTTTATTCAGTTATATGAGCTCTTATTTTCCCCAAACTGAATGGCAAGATCCAGCTGCTGGGACACGTTCCTTCCAGTGGAATGAGGCTTGGAATGCAAGGATAAGAGAGCAAAGCTTGCTTTTGTCATGTTTTAGCCAGTTTCAGTTTGCTTTTGTAAAAATCAACATTTGATTTGGTAGCTTCCAAAATACGGTAAAGAAGAAACATTAAAAAATCCTCCCCGAATTATCTAAGACAAAGTGATTTGAATAATTGCCATTGGCATAATTATTTCGTGACTTACCGACAGTGCCATTGAAAGGGTGACTGAATAAACGTCAAGAACAAGTTTATGAAATGTACCATTTTGCGCATAATTAGAAAGCTCGGAGGAGAAAAGACTAGGTGTGATTTTCAAGGTTTCAACCACCTACATTCCAGACCTGCGCAGTGCGCAAAAACGTATTCATGAAACGAAATGAAATTGTATATGGTGTCACAAAATATGTTGTTCTACAACAAACTCGCAAACGAGGCCAGAAGTTTTCGTTCAGATGTTTTAATATTTAGATAAATTCAAAAATTGGCGCTTTTCAACAAATATTCACACTTAATTTAACGTCCTTCATCTAGTGATATACCCCGTCCCGCTTTCTCACTTTTTCTTGTAGTTATCGCAGTGACTGGAATTGGAATCGGCGTCAGTTGCCTGACGTTTTGCAAGAAATTGTCGAATATATTATTTTGCGGTAACGTTTATATTTCTCTTGCTGTATAGAAGTTGCCATCGATTTTATTGATACTCTTTAACAAAAGAGATCACTTCTCCTTTTCAAGATTTTCGCACGTAACATTGACAAGGAATGAAAAGAGGCGATTATATCTCCGTAAAGATTATGTTTCATGCAATTCTGTTTTGTGTTTACTAATGTCCAATATCTGGAGATACATGGCATACAAAATCTCAATGATAACTAAAAACAATTCCTCTCAGTGAAAATTGCGAATCTCGGCTGTCACAACAACCGCGGGACTCCTAATTGGATAATGAAATAATTAGTTCAAATTAATATTATCACTTGTCCGGTTGATTTTTGAGAATTTAATACTTTTGCTTTATGACTGTCTATATTATTAAAAAATAGCATATGTAATCGGATGGTCCTCGAAAATTAAGGATTAATCATGATTGTTTTCAAACTTTTCACCAAATTGCCCGACGTTCGCGAAGCACAAGTAATTAATCCTTAATTTTCGAGGAACCAATGTGATTACTTGTTTATAATATAGAGGGCAACATTGTGAGAGAAAATACAATGAAAAAATATCCAAATCGCCAATAAAACGTACAATAACACTCCTCCAAAGTACTTCCAAAGACGTCTGAGTTTCGTCGAAATAATGTTAGTGCCAGGACGCCATGTAGGATTACATTTTCGAAGAAAACTTGACGAGAAAGGAGAGAAATGTCACCATTTGTCACCATATTGCTTTCTGTCCACCATCTTGTTGTGTTAACCTAAATCCTGCAATGTTTGCTGGGATATAAACTGGGTTTCAGGCCTTTCTCCTCTAAATAATTGCCGCCAAGCAGCTGGACTTGGACAGACAGACGCCGGAGAGAGGACAAATCCAAAAATGGCTTTTTAATCACAATGGCTACGTTTAAGCTAATATAACTCTCGTTCCGCTTCTATATTCTTATTTCATCACAGAAAGTTTCGGTTTTCTTTGCGTTGGAAGGTCTATAAACAGTATAAAGAACCTACTGAGTCTCACTCACTATAAGCCGCCATTTTGAATCGGCTAAAAGGGCGCCCACAGTACCTTTCCGCTGATGTCCATAATTTCTGGCAATGTCCTATGCCTGCTTAGCGGTCTTTCGCATGGCTGCGTTTCAAGTTCTGTTTCTAGAAGTTTCTTTTCCTTTTCAGGGGGTCTCCGTGTGTGCTCAAGAATATAGAGATACTTAAAGTGCCTATGGATTTGAGGGGTTTATGAGTGTTCTAAAAGTGAGAGACGATTTGTGATGTTAAAACGAGTTCCAATTTGTGAGAAAGTGGACTTCATCTTCCCTCTTATTGAGAAACAGGATGATGTATTTTGTCTGCCTGTGTGAAATGCCGTTTATATCGACCTACATCTATTTTAGTCTGTAGTTCATGTTCACTTTTCTTAGTTTTGTTAGGCCTTGCCTATGTTTTAAGAGTCCTTTACAGTTAAACAGTAAACCATTTCTCTGTTTTTACTCGTGTTAGTACTTGAAACAAATTCACAGACCCATCCATACAAATCCACTATCTAATCATGGAAACGAAGAGTTTTACTTGAATATTGCAACTAACAGAAGCGGGTTTTTCCACTTCGTTCAGCATAGGAAATCGTTGTTAATAAATGTTCTTCCATCTTAATCAGACCACGCCAATATTTCAAGGTATTATAAATTATTTATGTTTGCAGAGGCAAACACTCTGGCTCAGCTCTGTAGGCTTTACTAGCTGTCTTTTTGCTGACTCCTAAAGCTGGAACTACACAATTCATCCGAACCCTCGGGAGTCGGCTACCCGTGCGGTCACAAATAGAACTTATTAATCACCGACTTTCGGAACCCAGATTGGAGCGGCTAGCTAGACATGCAACTAGGACACCAGTCGGCGACTCTGTTACGGCTACACATTCAAATAACAGGGACGGCGCAGGGGGGCAGCGGGGGGACTGGGGCTTTGGCCAAAAAGCCAAAAAAATTACTTCGCCTAGTTACTTTTCAGTCCGTTTAAGACGATAGTTTGGTCATACCGGCTCAAGGACCATTTTTAGCCCCCCCCCCCCTCCCCCGAAATTTCGCTCCGCCGTCCCTGATTAACCAGTGGACGACTCTTAGGTAGCGCCGACGAAAAACCTGTGGCGTTGTACCTGTGTGGCCGGATAGCAGACTCCCGACGGTTTGGGTCTATGTGTTTCCCTTGTTTAATAATCTTACATACTTTTGAGCGGACCTTTATAATAGGTCACGAATTTGATTTAATGTACCTTCAAGACCCAAAATTTCACTGCCACAAATATAACTTCTCTTATATGTAGAGGGTGTTCTAGAAATATAGTATTAATCACATCAACTTTCTGGTCCTGTTATTTTTAGATTTAGATTGGCGTTATTTAATTGCCGAGATGTTTGATTAAACAGAAAAAGTTATAAGGAAAACCAAAATGAGATTGTTTACTGACATTGAGCGTATTAATTGCTAATGAAATAATTAGTTGAAATATTATCATTTAGGCGGTTTATGTTTGAGCATGAATTTAATATTATTGCATTTATTATTGTGTATGTAATCCCATGCATGGGTCCTCAAAAATTAACAATTAATCAAGATTGTTTTCAAACTTTTCACCAAATTGCCCGACGTTCGCGAAGCACAAGTAATTAATCCTTAATTTTCGAGGAACCAATGTGATTACTTGTATATAATATAGAGGGCAACATTGTGAGAGAATATACATTGAAAAAATATTCGTATGCTCAATGGAAAACCGGATTTAACATGGCCACAACACTTAATGGTCAAGACAAGACTTAATGGTCAAGACAAACTCTGTTTGCTCTATTGCCATCACATTCTCTTCGCGTTAGGATAAAAATAACGGTAAATGAGTGGAACAAAATATTCGTGGGCTCAATCGAAAATCTGATTCAACATAGCCGCGACACTTTCAAACTTAATGGCGAAGACAAACTCTCCTCGCTCCATTGCCATCACATTCTCTTCGCGTTATGATATCATAACAATAACGGTAAAAGAATAGAAAACAAATAAAACATTGCATGTTCAATATGTCTTAGTTTTTCGCAGTAAAATAAAAATCATATAATATTAATATTAGACAAAGCTAGCGGGTATTAAAATACTGTTAGCGCCCTTTTTACGCCGGTAGCATTCTAATATAATTGTGTAATTCGTGCCCTCTTTTCATTCAGTTCCAAGCTGTGAAGTAAATATTAACAAGGTGTTTTTCAAATTTTATCACTTATCGAGCAATTAATAAATATCAGTCGTCTAGAGAGAAGGGCCCTATGTCAATAAAGTGCATTGTAATTTGCGCAGAGAGCTTATTAAACTGGCGATAACATTGAAAGTTTTATCACTTCTTCACTGAGTGGTGTCCAGAAACGATTAAACGTTAGTTTCCAGTCAAAGGTAGGTGCCTAGTTATGATAATGTGAGCAGCCTTATTTTAGTGGAAAAAAATGGTTTTCGGACACTTGAAAAACGGATACTTTTGAAACGTTCTTGTAGTTTTGAAAAGTCAGTAAAAGCAGTAAAAGCAGTTTTTTTGATCACAGCTTACAGCACTGAGTCCACATTAGATTTTGAAACTTAAACTTACCTGATGAATGTATGCTTGATGCTTTAAGGCAAAGAGTAGTATTAATTTAAACTACTGCAATTTCCGAGAACTGTTTCGACATTGAATTGGCTTAGTTCCAAGCAAGGTATAAGTATTTTCATGCTGTAGTATCGAGGAATTCGAAAAATAGGGCGTATCCTCTAAGTTTTAACAGAACATTGATTACGGAAGTCCCTTTGATATCAACTATAGTGATATAAGAATTATTTCGTCTTCGAACTTCACAGCATAAGTGTATTTCTTAATTTGCAGCTTTGAGGAAACCTGAACAACATGTTGAGGCTAGTTTTGCTTCTGTGCTTGGGTACTGTAGTCAGTCAAATTTAGTCCTATAACTAAGAGCTCGCTCCTCTGATCAGGAGTCTCAAAATATATGTGGTTCTCGTAACGCTAATATACTTTTGACAAATCTTAACAAACGGTCTACTGTTAAGATCGTGCTCCATGTTCTCTTTATGAAATAGAAAGCATTTTCTGAATTGCATACAGTTATAGAAACACGAGTGGGAGTTTGGGAGAACGAGAAATGGCTGTGGGAACACGATTCCGAAGTTCTTCGCTCACTCCTTTGAGTTGATGTATACCCGAGCGGGACGCAAATTCATTCAACATATTTTATATTTGTCGTAAATTATAAAATTCGATCTACATGAAAGAAACTAATTTCGATGAAGAGGGGAGGGTTTTTAAGATGCATGAGGAAAACGCAGAATCAAAAACTAACGGTGCACGGTAACCTCAGTATAGCCAATGAACGGTTGCAATTTGCATATATCTTGATTTGCACATTTTTAATTGTTAAATTTAAGACCTCAGTGCATTGTATTTCTCATGCTACTCCGCTATTATTTACCTACTCGAGTCAGTATGAAATAAATTGTCTTGTCTTGATTGAAAGAAACCAATATTCACTCTAGATTTAAAACCTCTCCTTTTCGCGTATCAAAATACATTTGCATGTATTAGCAATAAATCATTGTATTTCTATTTTTCTGGCATCAAACCCAGATATGGGCGTCAAACGACTACTCAGACCCAGGACAACGGGACAATGCAGCTGTGAGGACCAGAAAAGGAGAATTGATGACATCCTTGAAAGCATTAGTGAGTTCTCTACATCATACCATTAATCTAATATTTCGCCAATTTATCTTTACCTAGTTGAAAAGTAGCATCAAGATAATAAGACAGTACGCCACTGTGTAGTACGCCACTGTGAAAGTAGTGGGGACAAAGACAACAGTAACGCCAGAACAAAATGGTTCTGTTTTTGTTAGAGGTTTTTGCTCGATATTTACTCGACTCTTTAAATAAAACCTAAATGCTCAGATGCATATGATTATATTTTCATCATTTTTTTTAAGATTATAATTAAATATGGTGGTAAATTAATTTCATGTTATTTACGTTGAAATCATGTTTGAATTCCTCTTTATTGCAAATAAATTTTCTTCTCTTATAAGGTTTATATACGCCCAATTTTTTATCAATATTATCGATTCTACATGAGATAAATAGTTCAACAGCCGAGTAGTATATTTTGACTTGAGAGATGCGTCTATGAGTTATAAATTAAGGTTTATATTTAAAATATGCTAATGCGTGACGTGTATAAAATATGCATAATGTTATCTCTCAAAGTCTGGCGTCTACTTTCTTAGTTAATTTCCCTTTCGCGGGAAGTTTTTTGCCGAGCACTGTGTCTGCGAAGTTATAGTTGTGCTGTGTAATATTCTTACCATAATAATAATAATAAATAATAATAATAAAAGATATATTTAAAGAGGATGCCCCAGTAACCCGAAGATGTTTTTCAAAGAGGTTCTCATAGATCTAGAAATAAAAAATATAAAAAGAAAAGAAATGGACTAAGAATAATGACTAATAATAGAAGTTACAATAATGACGTATAGAATATGATAATATAGATAAAAATAGAAACATTACAATAATTTCCAATAAAGAGTCTTAAAATTTTCGTAAGTAAATATACAATAATAATAATAATAAAAATAATAAATCTGTTTTACAACCAGGCATCCCCGTGAGGGGTTCTTCCGTACCGGTTCACGCCACACACGCTCACACTACACTCATATATTCTCTACTCGCTACATTCAAGCTCACATGTTGATTTTTGAGGAGGGAGGAAAACCGGAGAACCCGGAGAAAATCCCTCGTGGCAACAACAACACAACAAACAAACTCAACTCACATATGACCCCAGCCGGGATTGAACCCGGGACATAGCGGTGAGAGGCGCTTACGCACTGCGCCACCCATGCCACAATTGACATTAAGATTAAGATTACGATTAAGAGTGTTCCATTCATTGACAAAGAAACTACATGATTGTTGCTTGCCCCAGTTAGTTCTTGAAGCTTCATTCGGCCTCTTGTGTCGTAATTATGCAATTCATTGGCATATAAATTGGAAACTTTGTGTGAACTATTATGTTGTCAGATAGAATTAAAAACAAAGCTACCTCTATCGGATAATGGCCGCCAGTTTAAGAATTGTAATGCTTCTGAACTAGATGACCTATTAGGTAGGTTTAAGATTCATTTAGCAGCCAAATTGTTTAACAATTGCAGACTATTCATTAGTGTCTTATTGTCTATGTCCCTCCATACTAAATCCTCATTGTCAAATAAAGCCAAGATCAAAGTGTTAACAACAGTTTCCCTAGAAGATCGAGGAAGTAGATGTCTAATTCGGCGAATAAGGCCAAGTCATGTTCAAGTTCATCCTTCTCGATTCTGAGTTTGAGCTCCCAAAAAGATTTGAGGCGTTTGGTTCAACTGACATAAATATCGATTTAGACACATATGGGTAAGCTTATGTTTGTTAAGCCACACCTTAATACGGGAAAGGTCGTCATTCAACTTGTTCTCTAGTTCGGATGCTGTTGGAGCTGTACAGTAAATAACGGTATCATCGGTCGCCTTCGTTGTCCTGTTTCGAGGCTAGTGCAAGCCATATGCAAACTACTTTTGATAACTCACTTGACGTTGTGAGAAAGTGATTTAGTATTTATATGTTTGTTTCTGTTGAGTTATTCGTATTTCCAAGCGTGTAGAGTTGTGCTCCCAATGCTTTTCCCAGATTCGATGCAGTTACATTGGCTTCGCTCAAACAACACAGATCTTTTGAACAATCTCAAGAAAAACGTGTCCAAAGAGAGACATGTTTTTCACTTCGCTTCAGTCATAGACATCAATGGAGGCATGGTTCGGTGATTAGTTGTTATGACAACACCTTCGAACTTTTCAATCAGAGCAATGATTACTGGTTATAGAATAATTCCCTGAGTAATCACAATACTCGGTTTTCAACAACGTGCTCGGAATTTCCAGAAATTCTCGAAGGGATTCCGATGTTTAATATTCGTCGTATAGACCAAAACTCAACACGTATATGCGACCACAGGGAATCCAAGCGAGAAGCCAAATGCACTCAACCAGATGCCTCAGAAAGTTCTGCACTTCGCGCCGGTAGTGAGAAAACACGTGCTTGTAGAGATAAAAGCATTTTGAAAAATATGTGTCATATTTGAAGCACAATATCCATTCAGTGATTCTACCAAATATTTTGTCTAAATTAGAAAATAGTTTCATTCGCAAGAAAAAAGAAATGACCGAAAATTCCCGGTTGTACGACACGACAATTCAATTCAATTTATGGTTGTCACTTTTCCAGGCAATATTATGTCAATGTAACTAAGACTATATAGAGACTATAGGTAGAAAAAAAAGAAAAAAGGGTAATTGCATACGAGTGTAGAGTGATAAAAGTAGCAAAGCTTTCGAATTAGCCTCTGTCACATCAAGCTAGGAATAGTAATACAAATTTTGTGAAATATTGTCTAAGAGAAATCAGAGCAAGCAACATGTTGGCATGGCAATGAAACTATTAAACATCAGAAAAATAGAAAAAGAAAATAAAAAAAGAAAATGAATTTTAGGTGTATAGACTTTCTTAAATTTCTATTTTTCCAATTATTTTGATATCCAGTGGACTTCCTCCCATGCTCTAGTATCAAAATATCGAAATGAAAATAGCCCATAGTTTGTTCCTAGTTTTTTTAATATAGCTGGTCTGTACAGATTGTCTCTTGAGGAATATCTAGTATCATAGCTGTGGATTGGAAACTGAGACAAGAACGTTTTGTAATATCAATGGAACATTCTGCTTGTCATAAACAATTTTATAAGCTAGGATTACAGTTTTTTAGTTTTAATATGTTATTAGGCCTCAAGATCCCTAACAAATAGGTATTAATAGCATGTTCACGATTTGGAAAAAATAAAATACTTCTAATACATTTATTCTGTTTAGTTGATAATTTAACCAGTCTAGAGTGTTACCCCAACTTATTGATGTATAATTTAAATAAGGATAAATCAGGGTATAATACAATTGTTTTAGATGTGTAAATTAAGATATTGATGGAGTTTATTGATGACACCAATATTCTTTGCAATTTTATTGATAATGTGCTTAATTTCAGTTTAATTTCAGTTTCTCATCAATAAAAAAATTCCAAGATATTTCAAGTAGGTTTTACGTTCTAAATCTTTAATGTTAATGTCTACTTTTTTAGTAAAAGAGGTACTAATCATATAATTTGTTTTCTTAATATTTACTAACAATTTATAGCACAATATTTAAAGGCTTGTGTTATCTCTTCATTAATAATAGATTGAAGTTGTTTGGCGTCTTTACTAGAATAGAATATATTTGTATCATCAGCAAAGATTCTAAATGATAACTCACGTGATGAGTTTGGCAAATCGTTTTCGTATAGAAAAACAATAGGGGCCCAAGTGTAGAAAATGTGGAACTCCACACTTAATGATCTGACTCTCGGATTCCACGTCACCTATTTTTACATACTGGGAGCGATTAGTAAGATAGCTAGCAAACCCGTTAAATGGAATACCTCTAATGATATAATTTTCTAATAAGAATATTATGATTAACAGTATCAAAAGCCACACGTAATTTGCTTTTTATCAATTGCTATCTTAAGAGTATCAGTACTCTCAAGCATTGCCTGTTCAGTAGAGTGGGTTTTCCAAAGCCAAATTGATATTCAAATAAATTGTTGTGTAGTTATCTAAAACTTAAATAAGCTGGTTATAAACTATTCTTTCTAATATCTTACTAAAGGAGAAAGTGTTGCAATGGTCTTTAATTGGCTGGGTTAGTAACAATACCACTCTTATAGACTGGAGTGACTCTGGTATCTGGTACTCCCCCAGCCTGTTATTATTGATTAGTTATATAAGTAAAGGTATTGCCAATTGCTCATTAGCAAGCTTAATCAGTTTATTTGGGATATCTATTGAGACTTTGCTATCAGTTAATTAAGCTTGAGAACATTTGACTAACTTCTTCCTTTGTAACTTGAGACATAACGAAGCTAGAGATAGGTGAATTACGTATATATTGTGTTGGGAATTCGTTAGTAGTTTCAATTAGTCTAGAAAGCTCAGAGTCAACTGAAATAAAATGTTGGTAAAACTGTTCTGCAATCTGGCAGTTATTTAAATAAGTTTCAATATCCTAACAATCCTAGTTGGGATTGTCTGTTCCTTAGTTTTACGCTTGATTAAAGCGCCAATCAATTTCCAGGTTGCTTTTAAATTAACTTCATGCATTTGAAAATGTGTTACATAATGTTTTTTCTCACTTTCATTCTTCGTCCAGTTAAGTTTATTAGAATAAGTTTTATATTTAACTACCTTAATAGGATTATAATTAGTACTTAAGAAGTGTGTAGGATACATTTTCTGTTTAGTTTTTATTGACTTAATAATGTCATTTGTTATCCAAGGCTTTGAAAATTGTTTGATTTTACTTCTTGGAGCAGATCTAACTGGTGCATGATTGTCTATTATGGTATTAAGGGTATTTATTGCGTTGTAGTCAGCTTGATTTAGTTTCACACTCTGAGTAAATAACTCATCCCAATTAACAGAATCAATATCACTCAAATATTCCTCTTTACAGAAATTCCTATAATCTCTAAAGTAATACTTTTCTTTTTGCACAGGCAATTGAATATCTATGACACAAAATATTGGCAAATGGTCAGAAATATCCATGGTAATAGCTACTGTAGTAATTTTTTGTATATAACTGTTTGTATAAATATAATTAACTATGGTTGATGTGTGATTAGTTATTTTAGTAGGCTTTGTAATAATTGGAAGAAAGTTATTAGTATACAGCATGTTTAATATATTCTTCGGTTTGGCATAAAAATTACACTTCAGAAAATCTATATTCATATCCCCAAGAATAAAATCTGGTATTTACATTCATTTAGAATCCTTAATTGCTCATTCAGTAATAAAGAAAATTCAGCTAGATTACCCAATACAAATCTTATTTGCCCGTTTATAACCTGGCTCAATTTCCCCCCATGATTCAATGCATGATTCAACTAATTGCATTGAGATCGAGCTTGATATCTGCTCTTAGGATAAAATTCAAATTATCCGAAATATATTTGCCAGCAGCTGTCACTGAGTCGACATGAAAAACTTATAGTTTGATATGTCAATATTACATACAGAGTTAGAGTTGAGTCTAGTTTCAGTAATAGCTATAATATCAGGACGGTGATTAAGAGTAGATATTAAGTCACTTAAATGCAATAAGGTTAGATGCTTAGATAGACTTCTTATGTTACAGTGAAACATTGAAGTAGCTTTTAGAGCCTGCCCTATCAAGAAGGCCACTGTTTTGTTTAATTGTGAACTAATTTTTACGTTCGCACACTAAGCATAACACAACATGCTGTAATCATGTTGCAATAAAGCTTGTTGCTGTTATGTTCAGAGAGTTGTTAGGTTCAAAGAGATCAGTTAATGACCGCAATTCACAATATTTTGAGAAACAAAGTGCCATCCGAAAATACGCCCAGCTCATTTTGAAACGCATATTTCCCTCCAAAACTAAGCCCCCCTTCCCCCCCCCCCCCCCACCCGTATATAAGCCCTCCCCAAAAATAAGCCCACCAAAAGGTCCTTTGATCAAATATAAGCCCAAGGGTTACTTTCGGAATTGTAGGGTTATAATCTGAGTCAATTTCATCATTTGTATCGTAGAATTCTCTATCAGTAAGATCATGTAATGGCCATGGTAAACATTGTAAAGCAAAGCAAGGCATCAGCCATCTTGGATAGCGTAGACTTCTCTATCAGTAAGATCATAAAATGGTAAACATTGTAAAGCAGAGCAAGGCAAAAGCCATCTTGGATGTAAACATATCTTACAGTTTTTAAACTTGGGTTACTTATCTGAGCTATCCTGGTGAACTAAATCGTGTGTCCAGAAATTCACCGAATATTTCATGGTTATTGAATCCGTACGTCTGGTACGACTCCTTTTCCCTGAGGAGGTTTTGCCATTCGTAGACCAGACAAATTTGTATTTGTTATCCTTTCTGAAAGTGCGGATTCTTCCAAGGAGCCTCTTTCGGTAAACTGTGAGTGACTCATTAATGTGAATCTTACTCTTACCATCCTGTATGGAGACACTTTGGTCAACTTCAGCATTGATGGATGGGAGATTGTTAGCCATTTTGCCAGCCAACTTAGACCTTTTTCCATACAACTCGTCTCTTTTATCCCTACGGATGAACTTGACTATGAGCCTATTTTTCACTTTTTGAGTATCTTTTAACTTATGGGCCGTTGAGATTTCAAGACATTCCTGTCGCTGGTGCTGTTGTTGTTCGACGATCTAGGTTGCATTCTCGTAGATGTTAGATCAGTCGCATAGTATCGATTTTTTCGTCCTGTTATAGGATTTTCTCTTCAAGAGCAGCCACTTGATTCTTAGTTTCCTGGATGGCCTGTATCATTGGGTATCATACTTCACTCGTCCAAACTCTCTGTATCCGCAATGGCTGACAATAGGTTAAAGTTCGCGTTCACACAATTTTCCACAGATCTCAGTTGTTGCTTAAATTCATTACTCAGGTTGGGAAAAAGCTTATCATTCCACAATTTTTCGCATGCAGAGCTTTCGAAATATAAACCCCCATAACTCATAGACACACCACTCAAATCAAACAATTCGTCTTTTTACTATTTACTGTAAAATTGATTTTAATGATAAAAAAAATTGAGCTCATATACACTTAAACTATGCTTTTGAAGTTACACGAATATCGACCTTAATTTGAGTATATAGTCTTATATTATTTGTGTCGGTCACTATTTAGATGTCCAACAAGATGAAAATGAATGATACATCTTGTTCTTAATGTAGACCATTGTCCTCATGGCTGGCATTCCAAGCTTTTAGAGGATCATGCTACAAGGTCAGCGGCAAGGCGGCATCATGGGCCACGGCGGGCGCAGACTGTGTCGGACAACACGCTGACCTGGTTACAATTTCGTCAGCTGAAGAGAACGCGTTCGTCTTGAAACTTTTGAAGGAACAACGTCCAAGCACTGAACAGGTAACATATATCTACTGGTCATCCGCTTGCTTTTGATAAACGTCAACTAAAACTGTATCATTGAATCATATATAAATCAATCAAATAAGCTGCGAATATTGCATCTGTCTGTCAGCCAGTCATCCAATCAATCTATCAATTAAGTAATGATTCATATCGAGCCGCATTTCTCGTTATTCTAACCATCCTGTTTCAGTATGTTCTCAAATGTGAATTACAGTGGCAGTCGTTACACTTTGCAACTGATAACTGATGGTTTGGTAATGTGTATGGCAACGCCACACCAACTCCACACCAACTCCTCTCTGCTCTTACCGAAATTAAACTATATTTACACCTAGTTAGTGACTTCTTGCGGTTTATTTTGACTTGTCTGATTTTTATTAGGCTTGGATCGGTTTCTATCGGACCAAGATAGACGTCCCCTTTGCTTGGGTAGATGTCTCACAATCTAGTTACACCAACTGGGCCCCGAAAGAGCCAAACCTTCCCGAAACCGAGCTGTGCGTGTTCATATACACGGCTCCCGACCGCACTGATCGCGCTCCGGGAACATGGAACAATTATCGCTGTGAGGGTAAAAACGCTTGGGCTGCTGGTCACGTGTGCGAGATGCGTTATACTGATGCATAAAGTTAGATTAAGGCACGAACAAGTTTACTCTAGTATGAGGACCCAAGCAGAGAATATAACGAGTACAGATCCCATTTAATAACGGCTACTCTAGTTTTACTCTATGATGACGGAAACTTAGCTTATAGGGTGCTGCAAAGTTACCTTGATTTAAGGCACTTCAAAGTAAGTAAGCGGTT
This sequence comes from Actinernus sp. WN-2022, assembly GCA_030867875.1. NCBI lineage: Eukaryota > Metazoa > Cnidaria > Anthozoa > Actiniaria > Actinernidae > Actinernus > Actinernus sp. WN-2022. The sequence goes on from JAOWCC010001368.1 coordinate 39,649,369, forward strand.
GGAGAATTTCGACTTTTATTGCTTGAAAAGTTCGTAATATAAAGGAAAATCATGAAACAGAGGTTTGTTCATCTTACATGGCTCCTGCCATTTAAAACTCTTTAAATTGAAATATCAACAACCCGGCTACGGTACTATTTTATGCAGCCACACTCACTGCCAAATATATAATATTGGCATATTCTTAGTGACCGGCTGCAGTGTATCCCATTCTAGTAAGCCTCAACATTATTGAATGTCTATACGCGTAGTTCTCTCTGCCCGTTAGTAGTACGTCCATGAGTCATTATATGAGCCTAGTTTTAGTGAATACAGCAAAAAATGTATGTTTCAAATTATCTGAAATAAAGGACGGTTAAACTTGACCCTGTGATACATCAATTTTATGTAGTCTTTTATTACATCTACTAGTTCCATAAGCATCACCCCCTTGTATGATAAATGGGTAGGTATGTGCGGCTATTTGGAGTCCAGAACAGTGTTAAGATAAAGGATCTTACGATTTTAGACAAAATCCTACTCTAGGAGAAACATATAATAAATTAACAAGTTCTAGTTTAGACCGTGCTCGACGTATCCAAAGTTGAGTTACTTTAATTAAAACGTTCTTTTGTTAATGTCGGCTTGGTCACGAGCCTGTATTTACTAAGGTAGTTTTCGATTCATTTGACAACATTGAATAGAACTCATTTACCAACAACCTGTGTTGTTACAGGAAACTAATTAAGTATTGATTATATCTGAAGCTATCGGTACCAAGCGATCCCGACCACAAGCCAATAAGAATTGAGTATTCCTAATTACAGTTCCGTACTTTGTCAATACCAAATCCATTGAACTTTCCGTCAATGCAGATTAGTCACCAACTTCAAGTTGGATTTCTATGGAACATATCTAAAGACTCGTATAATGTTTTACGCTCAAGCTATGATATTTGATTTCTAGTTTCACCTTTGACATATCTTATTTATGTTGTCGATCGGTTGAAGTACTTTTCTTTCAAGGTCAGTTTTCCTTTGTTGAACAGCGACCTTACTTACAATAAGGGTCCATGTAAAGACACCTGCGTTGTTTAAGAATTCTTCTGGTCAAAGACATCTGTTCACCACAGAGACCATTGTTTGTAAATTACATAAATACAGAACGAATACTCTTGTAAGTTGCCAGTCATTGAGACCAGTAATAAAGTACGTAAGATCCAACCTTGGTTGTTGTCGTCCACAAGCTCAGCGAAGAACCCCACAGCTTAGGAAAATACTTCCCTAACAACTGGTGGAGTTGTTAGGGAAGTATTCCTAAGCTGTGGGGGTCTTCGCTGAGCTTGTGGACGACAACAACCAAGGTTGGATCTTACGTACTTTATTACTGGTCTCAATGACTGGCAACTTACAAGAGTATTCGTTCTGTATTTATGTAATTTACAAACAATGGTCTCTGTGGTGAACAGATGTCTTTGACCAGAAGAATTCTTAAACAACGCAGGTGTCTTTACATGGACCCTTATTGTAAGTAAGGTCGCTGTTCAACAAAGGAAAACTGACCTTGAAAGAAAAGTACTTCAACCGATCGACAACATAAATAAGATATGTCAAAGGTGAAACTAGAAATCAAATATCATAGCTTGAGCGTAAAACATTATACGAGTCTTTAGATATGTTCCATAGAAATCCAACTTGAAGTTGGTGACTAATCTGCATTGACGGAAAGTTCAATGGATTTGGTATTGACAAAGTACGGAACTGTAATTAGGAATACTCAATTCTTATTGGCTTGTGGTCGGGATCGCTTGGTACCGATAGCTTCAGATATAATCAATACTTAATTAGTTTCCTGTAACAACACAGGTTGTTGGTAAATGAGTTCTATTCAATGTTGTCAAATGAATCGAAAACTACCTTAGTAAATACAGGCTCGTGACCAAGCCGACATTAACAAAAGAACGTTTTAATTAAAGTAACTCAACTTTGGATACGTCGAGCACGGTCTAAACTAGAACTTGTTAATTTATTATATGTTTCTCCTAGAGTAGGATTTTGTCTAAAATCGTAAGATCCTTTATCTTAACATACGTCCCTTCTCAAATTCGAGCTCCTGAGAGAAAGAAAGTAGTAACTATATTTTTTAGATATATATAACATGTAAACCATAATAGGATAAATCTATTTAGCTTTTGCGAAATAGTAAAATGTTGTACAATTACGTTTTTTTTTTGTTTTTTTTGTTGTTTTGTTTTGTTGATTAGAGATTAAATACTTATCATAATGTGAATAATGTAATAGTTAAAATTGAAAGTTTGGATAACACAAGCAATTGTAAGGTGAAAGTAGTAAAAGTATAAATAAATACCTTTTTACGTTCTTGCGTGATCCTAAATTCCATGGTTGAATAATAATATATAATTGAATAAATGGTTAATAGTAAATACTGTTAAATATTGGAATAGTAATACTGAATAATACTTATAGATAATGTTTGTTTGAAATATCAGTTCATGGAGGATTGAAAACCTCAGTCCTTGTAAATCGTACTCTTCGTTTCAGTTCGGTTTAGTGAGATGATTAAATAACTGAATGTTCAGTGTTCACTCAAACGTTTGCAGGTGCATCATCGTCCAAAGGTGCGTTGCAATCAATACAGAGTTCGTGCAATGGTTGGATATTTTCTGGTTCAATTGTAGGAAGTTTGTCCTTCTAACACCAATCGTCAGGCAGCTTGTGTCAGTATACGTAGAATAGCATGCGGACGAAATCAATATAATGGTGTTGATCATCATGTAGTTATTACTGTGGTTTGGTTTCAATGTCAAGTCATTTTCAGGTTGATAGCCATGGTACATCACGCTTGGCTGAGGGGCGTGTAAATATTGGCATGGTGACGGTAAGGGAAGTGGGACATTGTACAAGTCCTATTTCCATTGTTGTCGTAGTTATATTGCATGGTACATGTATATTATACCGAATACACTTAGTGTTTTCAGAGACAATGTTCCATTGCGCAGTTTGAGCGTTTGGCGTTTGGTTGACAAATAATAGCGGTTACCATGATGAAGTAGTGGTTCTAGTTGTGCACATGTAGTTGGCTTGTGGTTGCTTGAGAAATCAATCTTGGATCCAGGGGACCAAGGTAAACCAAGCCACTCAATATTTTTTACTAGTTTTAGTACATTAGTTGGACAGACAAGTGTGCCATGTTGAGAATAACACTTAGTTAGAGCGTCAGCTTTAACAATAGTTTAAGTACTCTATTGTGTAAATTGAATTCCTATTCAAACGTTTAGGTAGCGTAACTAAAATATTCAAATTTATTTGTTTACCAGTTCGATGTTCATACTCTGTCACTGGATTTATAAGTAACGGGTACACGTTTGTATTGTTTTTATTTGGCGGATAATGCGGAGAGTAAAAAACTAGGTAAATCATTGTAGCCAATTAATTCCTTATCTTGAAAACGAGAAACTTGATTAACGGTATTTTGAATTTCAAAAAGACGTAAGATTGACGAAAACGTTTTGTTTGTTTCAAAAGAGATTTTAGCAAACATTCCTAAAGTTGAATTGTAATGACATTGTTCATCTTTTGGAAAAACGATTATTTATTTATAATGTGGTACTTAAAATTCTCGTGTTATCAGTAAGCTTATTAACATAAGTGGTTATTTAACACTATATTGATGAGTTTGGTATCTTCAAAAATTATTACTTGCGGTCAAGGATTACGAACTAATACTAATATGGATGTTACTGATCAGGCGCAAGGCATTTATCATATTCTTCAATAAGCCTATTATCTAGTATGTTTTCTAGGGGTTCCCATGTAGCATCCTTAGGTGGGTATCCAAACCATTTTACTAGATATTGCGGTTTTCCCTTTCTGTCTCTCCTCTTAAGGAGTTTTTCTGCTTGAAAGATATCGTTATCGGTCGTGTTGTGTTCCGATGGTTGTACAACAGTTTGTGTTTGATTAGTATTTGTATCTGTCGAAGCTTCGACTTGAATTTCGGCCTGATTTGCCTGCGCCTGGTTTACTGTGGGGGTTACCTCGTTAGGTATCTCCCGCGCTTCTATAGTTGGGTGATCCATAACAGGCTCCTCTTCAAAACTATCTAAAGGTAATTCATCTTCACATAGGCAGTGATGCATGGAATCGTCGGCTTCGACGGGGACCTCTAGCGGTCTCTGACCGGGGTCAAAATATGGTTTCAATCTATTGGCGTGAATAATAGCAGAAATGCGCCTGTTGTCGCATGTGCGGAGAGCAAAGTGAACTGGGGAAAGTTTCTCAACTATACGATATGGTCCGTGCCATAAATGCCGTAATTTCTTAGTTAAACCCGGTGCAGGGCTAGGCGTAAATACCCAAACCCGGTCACCTGCTTGAAAAGTTGGAGTACGAGCATGGCGGTCGTGTTGTTCCTTCATCACTTGCTGTGCTAATTGAATATTAGTTCTATCGATCTCATGTGCTATTTCAATATTTTGTACAATTCTTTTGCGATGTTCCGCTACGGAGCGTGACAGATTCGTTGGAGGCAAAAGAGAGACATCTATTGGTAACCTAGGTTCTCTACCGTAGAGTAAATAGAACGGGCTTTCACATGTGGCTACACTTAGAGATGACCTATACCCGAAAAGAACCGAGGGAATAATGAAAAGGTCCCAGTCTTTTTGGTCTTTACTTACGTACATAGATAAAGAGTGGGCGAGGACCCCATTAAAACGTTCGACTAACCCGTTCGTCTGCGGGTGGTAAGAAGAAGTGTTGATTTTCTTTGTGTTTAACATAAAACAAACTTCTTTGATGAGTTTCGATAAGAAATTCTTACCTCGGTCGGACAGTAAGGTTCTAGGAGCGCCGTGTCTACATACTATTTCGTCTACTAAAAGTCTAGCAATTGTGGCTGCTTCTATAGAAGGTACTGGAAAAGCTTCAGGCCATCTTGTTAGGTAGTCCGTGAAGACGACTATGTGTCTATTTCCTGAATTAGTCACAGGGAAAGGTCCTAAACAATCCACAGCTACTCGTTCGAATGCTGATTCGACTGGAATGGGTAATATCGGTGCATTTCGTATTGTTTTAGGATTCTTCTTCATTGAACAATCTACACACGACTGGACCCATGTCTCACAATCTCTAAACATACCCTTCCAAAAATAACGTTCTCTCACTTTCTCATAGGTTTTATGGATGCCTAAGTGTCCCGCAAGTGGGCTGTCATGAGTAGCGACTAATATTTCAAATTGTAAGGTCTTTGGAATGACTAATTGTGCGTGAATGTCCTTTCGTCTACTCCCAGTAGGTTTAAATAAATGATAAAGCAGTCCATTGTCATCAAAAACATACTCTGCAGACTCGAGTATTATTTTCCTTGCTATTTCGTCCGTTTCAGGCAAAATATCATCCTGTAAATACTGGATGATAGGATAAAGAGCTTGATCTCTTTTTTGTAGGTCCTGGATTTGGTCAATCGCCACTCCTGGTACATCTAGTGCGCCTATGTTTGAGTAAGGTCTGCGACTCAGTGAGTCCGCGTTTGTGTTTAATTTACCAGGCTTATGTTGAATTTCAAAATCAAATTGTTGGATTAACAAACTCCAACGCGCTAATCGACCTATTGGATCCTTAATATTCATGAGCCACGTAAGCGGTCTATGATCTGAGAAGAGAATGAACTTTTGGCCTTGTAAATATGGTTGAAATTTCTTAATAGCAGCGATAACTGCGAGTGCTTCCCTCTCGGTAGCGCTATAGTTCTGTTCTGCCGGATTGAGATCTCGCCCGGCATATGCAATGGCGACTTCGCGTTCATTCTGTACCTGAGATAGTACCATTCCTATCCCGGTTGCGCTTGCATCCACATGCACTAAAAATTGTTGTTCAAAATCTGGATATGCCAGAATGGGAGCACTTACCAATGCGCGCTTTAATAGATCAAAAGCGCTCTGGCAGTCGGTAGTCCATTCGAATTGAACATCCTTGCGAGTTAGCCGGTTCAATGGTTGTGCGTGTTTAGCGAAATCACGAACAAAACGGCGGTAATAATTTGCTAAACCTAGGAAACTTCGTACGCCCTTGAGATTCTTTGGCACGGGAAATTCAGACACCGCGCGAAATTTATCGGGATTGGGTCTAATGCCATCCTTGGAGATAACATGTCCTAGATAATCTACCTCTGTAGATGCAAATCGACATTTACTAGGTTTCAGTCTAATGTTAGCATGTCGTAACCGTTGTAAAACCTCAGTAAGGTCGGTGAGGTGTTGAGCGAATGTAGGTGAAAAGACTATGATATCGTCTAAATAACACAATGTGATCTTATAGTTCAGAGATTGTAAAACGCTCTCCATTAGTCGTTGAAAGGTGGCAGGAGCATTGCAAAGTCCGAAAGGCATAACTTTAAATTCATATAATCCTCCATATGTAATAAAAGCGGACTTGTCCCTAGTGGCTTCATCTAACTCGACTTGCCAATAGCCGGACATTAGATCCATGGTGGAAAAGTATTTGGCTCCCCCGAGGGAATCTAGTGCGAGAGCAATTAGAGGTAGTGTGTGTGAATCCTTAACAGTTACCGAATTTAGCCTTCTGTAGTCAACGCAGAATCTATCTGAACCGTCAGATTTTTTCACGAGCAAAACAGGACTGGCCCAAGGACTAACCGAGTGTTGGATAATATCTCTCTCTAACATATCTTGTACGTGTGTTTCAACTTTGTCCCGCAGCTTGTCAACTCTGCGGTATGGGCGTAAGCGAATAGGTTTACTATCGCCGGTGTCAATTGTATGTTTAACAATAGACGTGCGTCCCAATTCATTATTATCATACGCAAATACGTCTCGGTATTGACTCAGAAGCGAAGTTAATTGTTCTTTCTCACGTGGCAAGAGATCTGATTTAGATAAATCGACTAAAATGTCCTTAGTGGTATTTCCTGTGGTTGGTGAGCAACCAGAATTACTAGTGTGTGATGTAGTAGCGTTACCAAGCGCAGCAACGACCAACGGGGTCGGTTCATGTGAAAACCGGCCTAAGGTTGTATCTTCATGGATCGTAACCGGTGCATTTGTGGGATTCAAAAGGCGTACCGGAACGGTGCCAGTTCCTGATATTGTAACTAGAATCGAAGCACCACATATATTGTGTTGTTCGGCTAAAGATCGTTTTGGTTCAATAAGTCCTGTATTCCCTGGGGGAAATGGTTGTGATAAGTTAGCGATAACAAGGGCTTCAGTGCGCGGTGGTAACACAAACGTTTCTAACGCGTGGACAGTACATTGTTCTACCTGGCTAGGGTTAATTGGATTGTTTATCTTAGCGGGTGGTATATCAAGAGTGTGATTCTTCAAGTCAATTATCGCCTGATAATGTTCTAAAAAATCTTTTCCGAGAATGACATCGTATAAAACTTTGTCAGCTACATAGACTAAGAAAGGATATACTCTGTTATCAATTGTGAATGGAACTAAAATTTGTCCTAAAACAGGAATATCTTGTCCACTGACCGACCGGAGCATATTTAAAGTCGAAATTTCAGGTGGGTGTTTACTTAGTTCGGCAATTCTCTGCCATGTGTCTTTACCAATCACTGTAACAGCTGCGCCTGTATCTACCAAGAAAGTTAATTGAAATTCACCTATCGAACCTGATATTGTAAGATTGCTTGTTGTATTCTGAAAACCTATTGTACTGATATGTCCCTTCGTATCTATAATCTGGGGCTCTTGATCACCCGTATTATTTGTAAATTCATGTCCCTGAATAATATCATCATCATGCGTAATGTTACTTAACTCTGAAGTTTCACTAATGTAATTGGCCTTAAAATCTATCACTTCTTGTGGACTATCTATAGTCGTAAAACTCGTATCTTCATATATAATGTAATTGGCCTGAATATCTTTGTCTTCTTGTAACGTATTCGTATTCTTTAAATTTGGGACTTCTACGGTTTCCGATTCCGTAACTATTGCTGGATCGTTTTCATCTACGACAACTAAACATGGTTTCTTGGTATTTGCTTTCTGAGCGCAATTTGTCATTGTATTACTATTGGGACTATCTATGTCTATATCACTGCTACTTGTGGCAGATTGACTTGAACTTTCAACAATATTCGTGCGGTGTGAATAAAGAGCGTTGGCGTATTTGTTATTAGTTGATAATGTAGTGATTAAGCTAACGAGGAATAATAGGCCATGAAAGAAGCCTGGCAATGTTTTACAAACTACCAGTAAAAATGAACATTGTAATAGGGTAGCTGTACATTGTTTTATGGTCTTTCGCCATGGTAACCTTTCTACCTTTGTTGATGCTATATTGTTATTGTCCTTTTTCTTTTCAGTGTGCAAATTCGGGTTTGTAAGGTTCAATGTCTTCGAATGTGTGGCACGAACGACAGGTGCTTCTGGTTCTGTACTTAAAATATTGATTGTGGGAATAGGTTGGGCGTCTATGTTTACCTTTACGTGGCTAAAATTATATGGTATCGACAAAACTTTATGTTCTATGGTTGTCGTATTGTGACAGGCGAATGGTTCTATTGTCGAATGAATTTGAATTTCATTTTTGGCTGCAATTTCCTCAGAAATGCTATGAGTGAGTGTAGGAACATGCTGGGCTTGTGAAATTGCTTCATTTGATTCGTGTTGATTATTACTTTGTGAAATTACCTGTTCTAGCTGAACTACAGAGTGGTCATTAGTGGAAATTGGTTGTTCGTCTTGTGAATGGTTCTCTTGGTGATAATTTAATGATATTTCATTCAAACTATGAATTGGTTCTTCTTCATGTTGGGTTGAATTTATGGGTTGAAAATGTTCTAGATCGTAATGATCCGGATCACTGTTCGGGAAAACAGTGTCACTGAGCGAAAAATGTATTTGGTCTGAAGTAAAATCTTTGTTTAAGAAACGAGCCGGAATACTTAATTCAGTACTTTCGCGGCAAACCGGAGCACTCCTTTGTAAAGTGTTAATCCCATTTGAGTGATTGTTATCGATAATCTCTTCATTAGTATTCACAGCTGGTTCCCTATTCATTTGAATTTCGTGTGCTTTGGTAAAGCGTTTCGTTGTTTGATTTTGGTTATCTCTCTCTTCTGAGTTTGTTGGTCCGAATAAAGTGTTTATATTAAACGCAATTGGGGTTTTCGTAGTCTCCCGAAACTCGAAAACCCGTTCTAGTTTAAAGGGTGATGTTGTCGTTGTGAGGAACGGACTGGAAAACCACGGTTTTGATTACCGTTTGGTTGGTTTTGAGGAATGCGTGGATCATTAAAACGGCGAGGGGACCTACAATTGCGATAGTGGTGTCCAACTTTCTTACAATTGAAACAAATTATCTGTCCATCGGTTGAACGTGTAGTTCGACCGAAGTCTCCCCTATCGTTAAAATAAGGCCTGTCCCTAGGACGAAGGTTGTAATCGTGTTCGCGATTACTGGAAATTTGCCTAAGTTCCTCGCGGATGATTTGGCGTAAGTTAGAAGTGTCGCGAGAGTTATCTTGTTGAGAATTACGAAAGTTAGGGGTAAAGGTTGAAGTAGGGGCTTCATAAGCTGCTATTGGACCTACAGAATGGGGAAGTAATTGTTCGGTCTTTAGCCTTTGGATAAAACCCTCTTGTAAAGCCAGAATATCAGCCATAGTTACTGCTGGCGTGGTTTGGGCAACTATGGTGGCTTTAAGTTTAGCGGCGTTCTCTGCTTCTTCTAAAGTATTAGGTTGTTGTAGAATTACATAATGTTTTATCTCAGGCTGTAGCCCTTGAATGAAATAATGAATTCGTTCGCTCACGGGGATTCCTAAACGTTGGCATCGCTTCTTAATATCTGATGTGTAATCATTTAGAGATTCGAGTTTGCTTTGTTTGCGATCTCCAAGTTCTTGTCTTAGAACCCAATTTGTTTCGGGTGAAGTAAATTGCTTGAGGAAGATTGCTCTAAGTTCTTCAAAGGAAGTAATTTTGTCTTTTTCTAAAGAACTGAACCAGATTTGCGCGTTTCCAACTAAGGACAAAGGAAATCCCTTAAATACTTTATCTGGCTTCCAGCGACAGAAATCGGTATACAGACTGAACTGTTCTAAGAAAGTTAGGGGGTCTTGTCCATCTCCTTTAAAAATCGGAGCCTTAGTGAGGCCTGCATTCCCATTTGAAGATGTGTGGTTTTCTAACAAAGAATCCTGCATTGCAGCAATTTGGGCGTTTTGGCTTAGTGTTTCTTTAGATAAGCTATCCGCCATACCAGCAAGAGATTTATCTATCAGTTCGCTCAATTGATTACTAAAGGTTTTGAAATCTTCTGTTGAAGCCATGGTATTAATATGTTCGCTAGATTGTTTACAGTGTTGTGGGGAGGTTATGGTTATAGGTGAAGGTAAAGTTAAATTTGGGCTTAAATCTACCGTTTGGTCTAATAATTGTTTGGAGTTTGGTGTGGTCTTCGCTGAACAATGAGTACACGTTTTGTGAGATTTGATGCTAGGAATACTAGCGGTTTTCGTTTTCCCACTACGTAAAAACAGTTTGAAATTCAAGATAACCGTTTAGAGAAAATGTAAAATACGCTTATGAGAATGACAGACTATAAGAACAACAAAAATAGCATTTAACAGCAAAAAGTACGAGCACGAAATCTAGGCTAAATAAGCAACTATTGTAGCGACGTTAAAGTTATTGGGAAAAAATAAATCTTAGTTAAGCTGACGGCCAGTAGTCAGAAATCTAAGGCACACATAAAAAAAAAATAGAGAGCAGTTGGCTACCTGGATATTGAAGAGTAGAGTTGATTTGAGCAGTTCGTCAGGCTTGCGTTGGGATCGAAACTCGGATTCTTTCACCAGTTGTTAGGGAAGTATTCCTAAGCTGTGGGGGTCTTCGCTGAGCTTGTGGACGACAACAACCAAGGTTGGATCTTACGTACTTTATTACTGGTCTCAATGACTGGCAACTTACAAGAGTATTCGTTCTGTATTTATGTAATTTACAAACAATGGTCTCTGTGGTGAACAGATGTCTTTGACCAGAAGAATTCTTAAACAACGCAGGTGTCTTTACATGGACCCTTATTGTAAGTAAGGTCGCTGTTCAACAAAGGAAAACTGACCTTGAAAGAAAAGTACTTCAACCGATCGACAACATAAATAAGATATGTCAAAGGTGAAACTAGAAATCAAATATCATAGCTTGAGCGTAAAACATTATACGAGTCTTTAGATATGTTCCATAGAAATCCAACTTGAAGTTGGTGACTAATCTGCATTGACGGAAAGTTCAATGGATTTGGTATTGACAAAGTACGGAACTGTAATTAGGAATACTCAATTCTTATTGGCTTGTGGTCGGGATCGCTTGGTACCGATAGCTTCAGATATAATCAATACTTAATTAGTTTCCTGTAACAACACAGGTTGTTGGTAAATGAGTTCTATTCAATGTTGTCAAATGAATCGAAAACTACCTTAGTAAATACAGGCTCGTGACCAAGCCGACATTAACAAAAGAACGTTTTAATTAAAGTAACTCAACTTTGGATACGTCGAGCACGGTCTAAACTAGAACTTGTTAATTTATTATATGTTTCTCCTAGAGTAGGATTTTGTCTAAAATCGTAAGATCCTTTATCTTAACAACAGGACCAGTGTTACTGGAAAAAGATAGCGCCAATAACTCCCTGTTCTGATTATTATGAATAATCTATAACCCGCAATTCGACATGTTTTTACAAAACTGATCCGGACCCGGTACCGCCGCACATTCGCTGATGAATATTTATTTGTGAACTTCAGAGAAGCAAAACGTAATTCCAAGGGAGTTACTTAAAATAGACCTAAGGGGAGGAGTGTCCACTGAAAAGCTAGGGTTTAGGCCCCCTACATCGGGGACTTCTTGCCTTTAATGCGTTTTACGTACTGTTTAAAACACGAACAGCAGTGTTTTATCAAGTTAGACTTGATAAAACACGTGCTGTGAGTGTTTTAAACGGCTTCAAAAACGCTTTAAGAATGCAATGAAAGAAAGACGCACATGTCAAGGGAATGGTTACTTAATGAACCATTGAACCTTTGTATTCACAACGCCATGCAAAATATTCGAGTAATCACCGCCTGCAATTACGAACATCTCAAGGGAATGACATGAAGAAATTACCATACTAACTATGTTGTTTGAAGCGGCGTTTCGCAATGCAAGACGAATCTGCATTCGAAGGATTTGGTGTCGTGATTTACCTCGATAAAGTTCAAGACTTGGAAAGCGATGACTGCCATGACGGCAGACTCTAAATGTTTGACTCCGGCACAAAATATGTAAGTTTAATGCACGTTTTTATAATTTTACGGCTTTGAGTTTGGTTTAATAATTGGAACTAAACAGTGGCTCGGTAAACAAGTAATGGTAGTTGGATAACTTCATTTTAAAAATATTATCTGTGTATCTCGGTAGTCTGCTGATATTAGTAAATTTAGTGCAAAATTTATTATCTAGGTACCTTATGTTCCGTGTACTTTTTGCTATCTTTGGGTCTTTATCAGTGAATTCTTAATTAGGATGAAACTTTATATAAAATTTCATGTTCATTAATATTCTTTATATAAAACGTTCATCCTAATTAGCAATTCAGTGAGAAAGCTGAAACATCAATAGAAATTCCATTGTCTCAATCATTAACCCCGTTTCCCTCTGGGACAGAATTCAAATCCCTCCGCGGGCCTTTTAGAATGATGAGATTTTATCAGGGATAAAGGAGCATGCACGTGACTGATTTGCTTCATCTGATTGGACAAAATGCTCATTAAATATTCATGAGTTTTTGAAATTCCGTATAAAATAACATAATTTGTTTAGTTTCATTTAATAGACGAATCAAAATATCACTGTTTGACAGTATTATGTTTTACTGTATTAAACTCGCAAATGTAAGAAGCTTGATATATAATTAGGATCATGAAGACGTTTCTTCTAGCCAGAATATCAGTATGTGCTGATTAAAACCAAAGAGATGTCGGTTTAATAATCGGAGCTTTTGATATAAGTTCACCCTTACCATTTCTTTTAAGAATGAAATGTTTCTAAACTTAAAATGTCGGAAATAGCACTAAAACAGGTAAATTTACCATCCATCAAACGACCCATATCGCTTGTATCATTCGAACCCAGACCTGCAATAGTTTTGCATGTGGTTTATAACAGAGCATTCCTATGTCATTCGACTCTCATACAAAAACGGCTTCCAGCCAATCAGAGCGCGAATTTCCCTTGGTTACTCTATACGAAATCCAGCAGAATATAGGGTGACTATATGCATTACTTTAAAATGATATATTAATTTATTTACCTTCTGTGTTCTGAAAAAACATCCAGGTGTCTCTTGCAATCTGTACTCGGTAGAACGACCGTCTAGTAAATCACAGCGACGGGACGATGGACAGAAGTTGTACATTCCACAGTTGCCTTCTACATGACAGGTGTACTGGCATGACATTTCGTCCATAGTACTAAACGAGTAGAGGACTGGTCCAGAAAGATTGTAGTTCACGATTGTATCGCCAAACTCTTTTCTTGTCACACCAGGGCAATCGGCGGCTGAAGAATCAATATCGAAAAAGATTGTAATAAAGAACCGGAACAGGGAACTAATTTATACAAAAGCAAATTAAGGAAATGTCGCTCCTAGTTTTAAAGATATGGAAATGTCTAAGATATTTCCCTTGAAGCTTTTTATACACCTATTTGAAGTAACACCCACAATCCGACGAAAAACTTGGGTGTAATTTGAAAAAAAAAACGCGAGGCATGAGAAAAATGTTTTGTTTCCTCCCCTCCCCCTTCCTGTGCAATGTTGTGTTAAGACGCAGAATTTTGCGTCAAACCCACACCCAACCAACATTATATCGGGGGGAGGCGGGAAGTGAAAACAATGACCATTGATCACCCTAAAATTATTTTAAAATGAAATGCAGCGTCATGTTGTTGTGATTTTATCATTATTAGTTTGGCGTCGGATTGCAGCTCCCCAAAGAGTCAATATATTGCTCGATATTATTGATCAAGATATTTCTCTCGCTGTAGCTGTCATTTTAATAACAACATTTCCCACCAAACCGGTGTAACACCGCGCTCAAACACATCTCGCCTTAGAACCGTGCCAGGCCATACTTCAGCTGCTGTGCTTCTTAGCTTATTATTTAAAATTTGTTTATTATAAAATATTCTAAAAATCAGTATTTTGTTACAACAGACACAATTAATAGAATTAAAGACTAATAAGACAGTAGTTGAATGATCACTTGTTTGAATCTGTTAGCCAGCTTTTTGTTTATAAGAACACGATATAGCCAATTTGACATTTGTGGTCAGTAAGGAATTATTAAAAGTATACTTTAAATAAAAGGAAACTATGCTTAGGAAGAGCTGCTAACAGTTAAATAAAGGATAACCAAAGATCTCAGTTAATTTAAAAACGGTTGCGCGATCAAAGGCGAGAAGCCAAGACTGATCATGATGTCGGTACTTTGAGCTTATACTAACTGTTTATACGAACATGCATGTGGTCAGTATATTTTAACAAAATGAAAGACTACAGAATAAAGTTTGTAACTTAATATATAGTTTGTAACTTATCTCGAGTTTGTCGATCGAAACGTTTCCTAGCGTGATTTCGAATACTGGAAAGGCGAAAATAGTTCAAGTATAATAAAGATTGGGCATTTGTAATTAACAAATATAACAGGGTTTGTTGTGCTCTATACTCTGACAAAAACACAACTGGAGGTGTAGAACATGAAAAAAGAGTACAGGATTTTGTTAAACTTTTTGAATGTTCTACAGCTTCAGGAGTGTTCCGCTTTTTACGCGGAACGAAATGCACAAACAGTCCTCGCAAGACCGACAGTTTTGTGTTCCGAAAAATGAAGTCATTAAAACATTAAGCCAGTTGTTATCATTCAATTCAGTTGTAGCTTTTTCATTTCATTTTACGAACGACTACAAGAAAAATAAAATCCGAATTTTGCAAGCAAATGCCACATGGCGATTTTCACACACAAAAACAGAAACCAAAACAAAATGTCAAAAGCGAGCTTTTCTCTCTTACCTTGTACTCAAACCCTCATTTCGCTGGAAGGAAGGTCCCAATAACTAGATTTTTCCATTCAGTTTGGTGAAAATAAGAGTTCCTTTACTGTTAGCTAACAAAATCTTCATCCTGAGGGTCGCTAAATCATGTGTGACTTCACCCACCGAAGGCCGAAGACAAAAAAACACCACTTTAAATCCACTGTTCCTTGGCTTAAACTTGCGGCAAAAATTGTCTTGACCTCTAGGTTACCCTTTTCGAAAATGTTGTTTAAGTTCTCTTCCAATTTCACCTTCAAAATAAACCGCCAAAGTTCAGTTGCAAATGTGTTACTCCGCCATTTTGATTTTTAATTTTGTATAGACAACATGGAAATCCGGATGAAATGACGTCATGTCCCAAGTAACGCGCACTCTGATTGGTTTGTTCATACTTTCTATGTGTCTGTACTCTCACAAGCACATGGTTTTTGACCAATCAGTCAGCGCGTTAGAAAGTATCTATTATATGAATAGAAATAAAAAGGTTTTATATTTCAAAGTAAGAAGAATCAAAACCCTTCCCGATTCTATGGATACTACCCAGAAGAATTTAGAAACACAGTTTTAATACGTCAAAAGGCATTAATAATTCATGTTATAAATTACCAATTAAAAACAGGAGAATATATCACATGACTACCTTTTATACCTGAAATGGTCCTATGGCTTTTCTACGGATTTCACTTTTACAGTGATCTAGTGTCTATATAAAGATTCATCGTGAAGGCCTTGGTGTTTAACCCGTGGCTGCACGCATGTGCAGAAACGAGTTATTGTAGACTGCTAGCAAGTCCCTTCTACTGCGCAACTTTTTTAGAATGGCTAAACATAGTTCCAGATGGTTAGTGATGGCTACACATGGTACACATAGTAGGCTGGGTCTGTAAGTAGGGACTGCCAACTCTTTTGTAAGTTTTGTACGACCGTGCTGTAAAAAGGATCATATTTTTGGACAGATCCGCCTCCTAATTACTCCCTAGGGACGCGTGGGTCAGTCTCTCAGTTTTCACCAGTCGATTTTATATTTTATTATTTGAGCAGCAGTGCAGTAGCATGACTGAAAATGCTAAAAACTAGTTCAGAATAAAATGAGACGACGCTGTATCTGTGTTCTTTGGTTTACATGATAATTGCAATAATAATAATTAGCTCATCCGAGAAGACGGCAGGATTCACTTTGGACTCGCGATTGTTGATCGTTGAGTTTCAGTGGAGTGATTGTCTTTAGGAAAGACCTTGAATTCGTAAGGAAAACATTGGAAATGGATTGAAAGTGTACTGCACAATTACCGGCCGACTGTCCTGTAAACATGTACATTTTATCCCGTCGCGTCCGTGGGGTTGTTGATAATCGATTATTTGTTCACACTCGCAGTGGTAAAGAATGTCGCTACTCTCTTCAAGGAACTGTTCTTTCCCGTAAAAGAGTCTTCGTATTTCTTCGAAAGTTCTCCATTATCCTTTCATGTTTTTTCTACTTTTCTGTTCCATTATTTACATAGGTAATATCTGGTAGCTGTGTCGATTCGAACGGCAGATCAACGGAAAGACAAAGATCAACTGTACTTTGCCTCCAAATATAATATAACGATTTGTTGCTTCGAAAAGGTTTTCACAACATAAGAGGCACTTGAGAAGCAAATGGGATGGATATATATACAAGTAAGGCTTTTATTTTGGCCGCCATGATCTCAAATAATTTCTCAAGGCGAGCGATCGCTTTGTTTTTGTGACCCACGGACTCTTACTACCGCCGTGACAGTTTTATTTGCATAAATTAAATTGTTAATCCGCCTTGACGTCACTGGACGGCATTATCGGCTATTGGATTCAGACGTCTCTCTCAGGAGGAACGAACCAGAGGAGACGGCTGAAATTCAAGCTAATTTGCAACATCAAGTATCGGACAAACCTGAGAATCGAGAATCAGAACTGATTGTTGTCAATGAACTTGGCGAGATCTTGCACAAAGAGAGTTCATGTTATTGACAGTTGGACGCAAACTTTAAACCAAGCATGGAGTGCTTACGAATTAGCAGGTTGCTGCAAATGAAGTATTTTAAGTCAGGCGATGTAGAAACTCATTTAAGGGCAACAATATCTAGTATTAAACTGTTACACTTCTATGGACGCCACAGCTTTACACTCAACATTGAATATATTACTGACTCGAGTCATTTTGACGAGCCGCTGACAGATCTGTAAAAACTGACCAATAGTATTTCCCGTAGCTGGGCTGACGGGGAATTTGACGGTCGGTCCAAAATTTACAAAAGAGTCGGCACGAGACCCAGCCAACTACGTGTACCATGTTTAGCCATCGTTAGCCATCTGGATTCTAAAAAATGCGCAGACTTGCTAGCAGTCAAGAGTTATTGGTGATAGGTGGATTTTCATTTCCGAATGTTATAGCTTTTTTCGAAGATGTATGTTAGCTTTGGATATACTCGAACAAGGTTCGGAATATGAGAACTCCTAGTGCGCATGTCCATATTCGGGATATGAGATTTTCATGGCTAACTTGCTTAATATTAATGGCAGGTTACTGAAACTTGGATAGACCGCCTCACTAATGGCAGCTCAGTTGGTAGAGCACGGTTTAGAGTGCGGGAGGTCAGGAGTTCGAATCTCGGCCGCATCCGGCCTTGACCAACGACGTTTATAAGCCGTTGGCCTTGTCTCCTTCTAATTCTAATCAGTATTTGAAGGGGACGTGAAAGAACCTGTTTTATTATATGGCATCCCCGTAAGAGGTCCAGATGAAATCCAATATTGCAATTTGATTGGTTGCTCATAGGTCCGGGTTTTTTCATCTGGACCTCTGGTGAATTCATCCGGACCTCTCGTCAATTTGTTTTCAAGACGACATTCAACCTGAATTATAATATAATAACAAGGGAAAGCGCCCCAAAACTATGGAGAAAAATCAAATTACAAGTTTGACGATTTTATCTCGGCTCAACACCATTAAAATATAAAACAGAAAAACCAAGTACGACTTCAACGTTTGGAGACGGTTTAGCCCCTTCAAATTGCTCACAACTCTTCGTAAACTGAATAGCGATAAAACAGTACATTTTGAAATAAACTAAATATTTGTTACATGAAGGCAAATACTAATTTAAAACTATTTCTGCTCTTTCGTTTTTCAATTAAAATTCAACTCACGTCGCTAAGGTACAAAGAAATAAAATTATTACGGAAACGGGTAAACGTAGCACACAGTTTCATCAAAGAAAGCAGGTTTTTGTTATTGTATGGGCTAAGAAATTCAGCATTCGCATTTGGTAATTGGCTATTAAATTATGAGTATTTACTAATTAATACTTACAAGTTTGTTTGTATTCTTCTACAGCTCTTTTTGTCAAGTTTTGCAGTGTGCTTATCGCCACTCGAGTGATTTCAACTTGCCGGTTCTTCCACAAATATGCACATTTTTGTCTCCAGATAATGCGTTCGGGTCCTGATAAAGTCGTCAATGAAACCTAGTACATCTTAAGTACAGTACAGATCAGTTTTCGTACATAAAAATGCATCTTTGATGCCGGAAAACAAACTGTTTTGAACACCACGAGGTTGAACTTCAAGTGAAAGTCGTCGTAATTTTAGCTTGATTTCTATTCGCTCTGCAGTTTACCACGCAATGGGTTCCTGGCGCGAGCGTCAAAGTGGGATTTTATTCATTTTTGCCATATAATAAACACCTTATTGTCCAAGCTTGTTCGGTCCGGATGGGGATATATTGGTCTCGTTCTTTTTTCTGCGGGCTCGGTCCATATAAACACACGAAAAACGAACTCGACCAATATCCCCTCATACGGACCTCACGCTTGGTCAATAACCCCTATACACCCATTCGAAAAATGGCGTCCAATTTAATTAACTATTGTTTAAGACTGACTAGCCTCGCTTACACGTTCAAATGCTTTTGTGTGGACTGACTAGTCTCGTGTTGACGTTAACAGGCAATAGCTTTTTAAATTGGACGCCATTTTTCGAATGGGTCTATGCACTACTCCAAAAAGAGCAGGGGATAGTCACCCGGTACAGCAGCCTGGCCATTGTATTAACCACACACTCAACATTGTAAACTGCGTGGCAGCTATTAGCGCCGTAAGCAGTCCGAAAATATTCACTGACGGGATATGTCAGTAATATGTAAAGCGTCATAGAAATATGTCCATTATTATTATTATATATTATAGACATGGTATTGGGTCCCCATCAATCACGTAGCGGTGATGACGTAACGATGACATCATCGAGCACGTAATTGTAAGTTCATGCCGATACCTCCCTCATTTCTAATGCCAGACAGCTCAAACTTGATACAGGCGTGGTATTGGGCCCCATAAATCACTCAGTTGCGATGACGTAACCATGACGTCATCGGTGACGTGATTTTAAGTACATGCCCATATCTCGCTACATTAGTTAATTCGAACGTGGCATCTTTTTTGAAACTTAAATTATTTAAAGTGTATATGTAGTCAAATACTTTCATCATTAAAGAGCATATAAGCCCTAGCTAGTTATCTTTGATATCGATTTTACATGAAGTGAATAGTCCAACGGTTAAATATTTCTTGATTTGGGTGTTACGTCTACGAGATATAAAGGTTTAGATTTCCAATATGCTAATGATGTGGTGTCATCACCGACACACTTATTATACAAAAGCATACTGGTAGAGACAAATTACCTATTTTTAAATTCTAAGTTATATTCGAAGCTTATCAAAGTGATTTTACAAATAAAAAATTAGAAAATAGAAAATAGAAAATAGCTTAATTCACAAGCACAAAGAAATTCAGCAAATGTCGGCGATGACATCACATCATTAGCATATTGGAAATATAAACCTTTATATCTCGTAGACGCAACACCCAAATCAATATATATTCTACCGTTGGACTATTCACTTCATGTGCAATCGATATCAAAGGTAACTGGCTAGGACTTATATGCACTTTAACATCGATTCTACGTCAAGTAAATAGTTGAATAGTAGAATATTTCTCATGAGTTATAGAGGTTTATATTCATATGTTCAAACCGGTGACGTAAAATTAGTCTTCATTTATTACACAAAAATACACTGGTAGAATCAAATGACTTTTGTAAACATGTATGTGATATTTGAAGGTTATATCAGTGATTTAACCAAATATTTTGTCAAAATCAGAAAACGTTAAAAGAAATGACAGTAAACTCTCGAATCATATCACATTTGCGTCCTACATTAGCATATCGGGAATAGATACCTCTATAACTCACAGATGCAACACTCAAATTAAGATATATTCTACTATTCAACTATATATTCACTTTATGCCGAATCGATATTAATGATAAAGATTGTTGAACGAGTTTAAATTTATGCAATTTTTTAAACTAACAATAGTAAAATACTTAAACTTTTTCAAAGGATTTTTTCCCATAAAGTCGTGAATGTCATTTCTGTATGTATACCCACAGTGGGAATTGGCAGATTTACTGACATCCTCAGCCAAAAACCCGAAATGCTGGCAAGAATTATGTTTTTCCATCATTGCTGCATGCCTTGTGTATTAATTGATGAATTCGCGTTGATTATTTTTGGAATATTTTCCTGTGTTAACCAATTACTTGTTTCATGCAAAATACCTTTCAGTTAGAATACATACATACGTTCTGTTCAATCTATAGAGCTTTCATTCCCTTTGAACACGAACACAAAATATAACTGGTTTGGAACGTTCTCGTACGATTTAATTTAATGTACGGATTTAATTGCCTTTAAACGTCCTACACTTGTTAAAATATATAAAATATTGACACGATATATTGGCATGATTTCAAACTCCTAAATTACAATTGTGACTTTACCCTGGAGTAATGTTTTTCTGTACCTCACGAGGAAATGTATAACTTTCTAGAATTCGAAAAAAAAAATACTGAACCCTCTGGAGAGCTGCATATAGGCCGTACTTGCATCACCAATTGTATTATTCAATTGTATTATTGTCACCATGAACCTTTTGTAACACTAAATTGTTTTTTGTCCTTTTTCATTATTATTTTCATCCTTTTATATGTAATTCGTGGTACGTGTTTGTAATATATATCCCGCATTAGGTGGTCCTGACTATATAACCCTCAAGTTTTTTTTTCAGGGACTACCTACTCATCTTATATAATACTTGAATACATTTGTTCATTGTACTTTTTGCCATCTACATTGTAAGTGAAATGAAGTTGTTGCTGACTTTAGCCTCGCGTTCACGTTACCAGACAATGGCGTTTTCACAAGAATGCGAGACTAAAGATGCCTAAACAATAGTTATCCAAGTACTAGTTGGACGCTAGTTATGGAATGGCTCTATGAATCAATGCATTTATACTCTATCTATGGTGCTCCGCTCGCGCGGAAATTCAAGCTGAAACTCCGCTAAAACGAATATTGTTCCTTGAATACGAATACGAACTCTATGGACTCTGCACGTTTTTAGAAACATTTGCAAGTTCAGTGGTATCTTTACCTAAAACAACTTTACCCAATCACTTATTGCATTAATAACTGATTGCTGTTTAGCGAGAATTCGGCCGTCATAATACTAAATAAACAAAGAACGAGTGCAGATGTTAACTGAATTTTGTTATTTAAAAATCAGGAAGGTTTTTTGGATATAAGGTCTACCAGCTACTTTAGGTAATTTTTGCTCACAAAATAATTTTAATAGATTAAGTTATTTCAGAAACAAATAAAGGAGTTGAAAGCGGCCCCATGCTCTGGTTTATTCAGTGAATAAAAAGTACACATTGGAAATATCTAGCTGTTGGGACCTTCCTTCCAATGAGATGAGGCTAAGAGTGTAAGGTAAGAGGGAAAAGCTCATTTTGTTCTGTAAACATTCAACAAGTTTTGCATCACAACCGTTGCACGTGTGTTTGCAAAATTCTTTGCAAATGCAAGGAGAAAGCTAAAAACCTTATCTTAATTATCTAAGACAGAGCAGGGTGAATGATAACAATTGTCCATACGTTTAAAAACTTATAAAAGGGTCGGAAGTCAAACTATAATTGTCTGGTTTCAATTTATCTGTTATTCACTGATGAAATTATACTAAAACAATTATGCACTTCAGTCTCGGTAAATGTTCACTAATACTCACTTAGACTTCAGTGAATAATTGTTAAATATTGCATCGAAACCCATATACATTAACGCTTAAAACTTTGATGTGGAAATTACATCGGTATTTTCATGGGTGTGGCCGGTTGTTATGGTAACGGGTAAAAGAAACATTTTTGAGATCACATCCTCACAATATAACGTTTTTCTAGTTTTTCACTTTTTGTACTTAAAAATGAATATAAAACACATGTTGGCCACTTCTCCAATCCACATTAAAAAAAGTGGATAATCAGTTGCTTATAGTCACGCAACCGTAAGAGATATCACGTTATATGATAACAATGTTTTCCGTCTTGATAATTTAGGTAAGTTCTCCAAATTTATTTCCCGAATATTAATCCCTTTTTAACTCGTGGATGCGCGCAAGCGCAGAACACGAGTTATTGAAGTCGGTCAGCATTCTCGTTCCCAGTGCCTCCTCAACTAACTGAAAAATCGGAGGCTCTGGTAAGACACGAAACCGGATGTCCTAGATTCTAGGATATTGAAACTGCGCATGCTCTTAGAACTCATTTCCGATTTGCTAACTAAAGCAATGGCGGACTTCATGGAAGCTATCCAGTTCGCCCTTGCAAAGCTTAAAATACAGTTTTCTTTAAAAACTAAACAATTGGAAGCTATTCGGGTAATTAGTATCGATAAGAAGGACTGTTTCTGTGTCCTTCCGACCGGTTATGGTAAATCGTTAATTTACCAAAATTTACCAAAGTGTACCGTTTTAATGCTCTTCAAGGATCATCCATCTCAATCGTGGTCGTCATATCTCCTCTCAACGCAATTATCGAGGAGTGCACAGAACATGCTGATTTTCAGATGCTGGATTAGACTGCAGGGCTGATGGTCGAGGAAGAATGGGCCTATGTACCTGTTGTAGGTTAGCAAGAGCTATAGCGCTTGCACCTGACGCAGAATGTGTTTCTCTTGGTCGTTTTGAAGGTGGATTACTAGGAGAGCTATAATTTTGCTTTCGACCTCGTTTTAGCCTGGAATTTTGGATCGCCGCGGTTTGATATTCATGCGATTGCTGAACCATCTCACGGAATTTTTCGGCAGTTTCAAGGGAGCGTTTGCACGGACAGCATATTTTTGTAGGGTAGGATTCTTCCCAGAAAATGAACGGATGGCTTAGATAAGAACCCAAATATTTCCTTAGGTCGCTGGTTAAAATCACTGGGTGATTCTTATCCGATATTACGGCGTTGCAGCAAATGCATGTATTTCGATCGAAAAGCTTTTCTGCTGCCTTTTTTGGCGTAATATCCGCTGTGCCGTCACGAACATTTAGGTCACGATAGCTTTCAAGTGCTTATTATGTACAGAGAGACATTAAGGACATCCTATGACCTTCATCGTTAGCATTCATATCGTTTGGTTTCCCTTTCTGTCAGAACTGTACTGATAAGAACATATTTAGCATTTTTGTCTTTTATAACCATTCATTATTGGATGTTATTATTAGCTTAGGTTTCTGTGCCATTTAGTACCACTGATGTAACCTTAGTCTCAGTTTTCAATCAGTGCTTTCAGCGTGTACAACCTTTTACAGTTCATTCCGTTTTTACCACAATAAATTTGTCAAGGATTATCGACGAGTTTAAGGTTATACTGCCGTACGAAGTCATAGCACCAGCCGAGGTACGGAACAATAAAAACGGAGGACTTTCAGGGTTTTTAGGACGCACTCTAAAGCTCATTCGGTCGCCTGTAAGTTCTTGGAAATCGTCATGGCAGACAAAGCCCAAGGACAACAGATCGACACGCAACATGAGGGAACTGTTGAACCCATCGCCACTGACGAGGCTGCAATTATGGTAACAGAAGATACCAGCGAAGGACCCACGAAGAGAGTCAGTAAGCCCACCATTAAGGTAATGGAGAATAAATTAGTAGATACAGAGAATCAGCTCGACGGCCTATGTAGAAAATGTTTAGACCAAATCTCTAAGCTACAGGAGTCGCCGAGCCAGTCGGTCGAGGAGATCCGAACAAAGATCTGAGAGGCAAGATCCTTGTTCAATAAATATGAATTGGTGTTATTATCTTTACAAGAGTTCACCGCTAGCGCTAGCTCGAGCGAAATCCTCCAGGAACGAGTAATCCGGGAAGAAAGGTCAGCTAAGCGCAAATAATTTCTACATGGCGTAATCAGCGACGCAAATGATCAAATAAAGAACATTTTGTCAGATTAGATCTGGGTGCAGCACATCGAGAGGATCTGTAAACTCCTCCGTGACCTCCACGCGATTGAAAGCTAAAGCGAAAGCCGCCGCTGCAATTAAAAAGGCCGAAATGCAAAAGCGAAGATTGGAAATTGAATCGCGTTCAGCCTTCGTAATAGAGCAAGAGGAACTCGCTTTAACTAGGCGCAAAAGATACGAACAGACCAAGCTAGATGTTTTGCGTCTAGAGGAAGAGGCAGCGGTCGCCATAGCAACAGCTAAGGCTATTGACGAGGAAATGGGCCGCGATTTCGATGTCGAATCATTTCATGCATTGGACTTCCCGCCCGCAGACCCCAAACAACGCGTGCAGGAGTATGTAAATGCGCAAGATAAAACATTTATTCCCCTCCCTGACTTTAAAATCGAGAAAGCCACGCCAAAATATAACCATAAGAAAGAAACAAAGGTCAGCCCCCAGACATGCACGCAACCGGAAACGAAGCTTCCCGGCTTCAGCAATTTAGACCCAGCCGTGCCTGCGTTTACCCCCGCTTACGCTCCGCCTCAAACACAATGGGTTCCTACATTGAATTCATGGCCCGAGGGGAGCTGATATCTAATAAAATAGAAAAGTTTGACGACCGGCCAGAAAATTACAACACTTGGCAGGGGTCGCTTGATAACATGATGAGGGGGATAAACCTCAGCCATAGCGAGCAGCTATATCTAATAATAGAGTATACGACCAACGAGTCCAAGAGGCTAGCCCAGCGGCTGCGAAATGCCTATATTGAGAACCCTGGGGAGGGCGTGAAAGAGGTGTGGAAGAAATTAGGGGAGAGCTTTGGTTCCAATGCTGTTGTCACCCAAGTACACTTAGACAAACTTAAGACATTTCCCAAAATAGGAAATCGGGACAATTAAACAAACGATTGCAAGAGTTTGGGGATCTATTGTTAGAACTACAATGCGCCAAAAACGATGGAGGGTTGAGGGGACTTAAAATCCTAGACGAGCCAGCGTACTTGAGACCAGTCGTAACTAAGCTTCCCGAAGACATACAGGGGAGGTGGCAAAGATACGCCTATCGGTACAAGAACCAGCATAATGTCGACTACCCCCCATTCAATGAGTTTTCCGAATTCATTCAGAAGGTTTCTCGCGAAAGAAACGATCCCTATCTGATTGCCGAAAGCTTCGACAAGCCGGGAAATCCTCAACGGGAAGGGCCCCCCTTTAGGCCCCAAAGATCCCGAAACTCGCGACAAGGGATCTCGGTAGCGAAAACTGATATCACTGACTCTAACAGCGCCAGATCGGATAAACAGACACCAACTGAAGACGACCCGAGCAAATGGTGTTTTCTTCACAAAAAAACCCACCCTCTGAGAAAATGTCGCACGTTTAATGCCAAACCCTTCAGCGAGCGAAAGAATTTGTTAGCACATCATGGCATTTGCTTTCACTGCGTTGCTTCGTACGCTCATTACGCGTGGGACTGCACCTTTACTGCTGAGTGCGCAGAATGTCACAGCGACAAGCACCCGAGGAGGCCTCGCTCACAGCAAACGCTGGGCCGTACTACTCAGGTGTATGACGACACGAGCGATCCACATCGAGGTCACTGAAGCCATGGACACCTCAAGCTTCATCAACGCCCTGCGCAGGTTCCTTGCATTTCGGGGACCCGTCATTCAGCTCCGCTCAGATTGTGGTACTAACTTCGTTGGCGCGCGCAACGAGCTTCAAGGAGTGCTCAAGCCACCAGACGTCAGTGCCATGCAAAGCTATTTGTTGAAAGAAGGATATGAGTGGGTCTTTAATCCGCCACATGCCTCGCATGCGGGAGGAGTGTGGGAGCGGATGATAGGAGTAGCCAGACGTATTCTAGAAGCAATGCTTGTAGACGTATCTCCTAAGCACCTAACTCACGAGGTGTTGACCACCCTAATGGCGGAAGTCACAGCCATCGTCAACGGCAGGCCTCTGGTACCGGTAGGTCGGAAGCGCCCAAGATACTCACACCAGCTACGCTGCTGACTCAATAGCCACAGCAGCTCAACGCAGCACCTGGGGACTTCAGCCCTGCAGATCTGTGCAGCAAACAATGGAAACGGGTCCAGTACCTGGCCAACGTCTTCTGGTTGCGATGGCGAAAGGAGTATTTACCTACACTTCAGCCACGTAGAAAATGGCTACACAAGGCCCGCAACCTTCCAGAGGGCGATCTTGTCCTACTTTGCTGCAAGGACACGCCTAGAAACAATTGGCCTCTCGCGAGGATTACTCAGGCTAACGCCAGTCGCGATGGCAAAGTGCGCAAAGTCGACCTGGTAACTACGAAGGATGGTTCGCAGAGGCGCTATCAGAGACCAGTCACAGAGGTAATCCTGTTGGAAACAGAGGCGTGAGCTGACTCAGGATCATCAATACACTAGTTTGTAACCTTGATGGTATTCTTCGAATACCAGACGAGGAGTGTGCCGTCACGAACATTTAGGTCACGATAGCTTTCAAGTGCTTATTATGTACAGAGAGACTTTAAGGACATCCCATGACCTTCATCGTTAGGATTCATATCGTTTGGTTTCCCTTTCTGCCAGAACTGTACTGATAAGAACATATTTAGTATTTTTGTCTTTTATAACCATTCATTATTGGATGTTATTATTAGCTTAGGTTTTTGTGCCATTTAGTGCCACTGCTGTAACCTTAGTCTCAGTTTTCAATCAGTGCTTTCAGCGTGTACAACCTTTTACAGTTCATTCCGTTTTTACCAAAATAAATTTGTCAAGGATTATCGACGAGTTTAAGGTTATACTGCCGTACGAAGTCATAGCACCAGCCGAGGTACGGAACATCCGCCATTACTGGGTTATAGTCGATCGAAGGGAGATTTTAATTACCTTTCGGCTTTTGCCACCATACATTACATATGTGAATGTTTATTAATTAATTAATTAATCTGTTTAATCATGTTCTTTTAAAAGGCACATCACTTCATTCTTTATTATTTTCACATATGAATGTTTATTCTTTTGATTATTTTACTTTTATTGAAAGAACACCTAAAAAAATGCCTTACTTTACTTGTTATGTTCACAACGGAAATGATTTATCCACTAAGTGAACCGGAAGAAAAGCGCTGTGCGCAGCACCTGTTCATTTTTTTCTTCATCGCGCAGCCAATTTGGCTAGCCAATCAAATTAGAGCCTGTTTCGTGTCTTACCAGAACCTCATAATTTTCAGTTAGTTGAGGAGGCACTGGGAACGAGAATGAGTGGGTCAGTAGCTAATTTATTCATCGTTTTATGATGTGTAGATCGGGGACTCTCCGTTGGCTGTCCGAATAGTGTTCGATATTCGGAAGATATATTTACGGATGTTTATGGTACGCGTCCAAGAATTGAAAGATTTGTTCATGCAAGAGAAAACGTATTGACGGTACCTTCCTAATGCCAGACACTCCAAACCTGGACAGACATGGTAGTGGGTCCCTATCAATCACTTAGTTGTGACGACGTAATGATGACGTCATCGCTCACGTGATTTTAAGTACATGCCCATATCTCCCTTATTTCTAATACCAGCCGGCTTAAACCTGGACAGACATGGTAGTGGGTCCCTATCAATCACTTAGTGGTGATAACGTAACGATGACGTCATCGGTCAGGTGATTTTAAGTACATTCCCATATCTCCCTCATTTCTAATGCCAACTTGCTCAAACCTGGAACGACACGGTAGTAGGTTGTTATCAATCACCTAGTTGTGATGACGTAACGATGACGTCATCGGTCAAGTGATGTTAAGTACATGCCCATATCTCCATCATTTCTATTGCCAGGCAGTTGAAAGGTATTGTTTCCCCACGATTCACTAAGTGGTGATGACGTAACGATGACGTCATCGGTCACGTGATTTTAGTATAACAAAATAATTTGCTTTTTGTTTGCAAAGAGAGTTGTCTTCATAAGCCACTCGTGTGGAAGCCAACGCCAACACTTTTCATGAAAATGAATGGGCGCGTTGTCTACAGCACGATGTTCATCCTCCTCAGCTTCAATCCCTTCTACATCATTTAAAAACTATTCATCGCTTTGAGTAGCATGATCTTCCTCTAGGCTGCGAATTTCATCGTCAAATATAGTTGAAGGGAAGAATATTTCTTCATCTGTTCGAGATATTTCTATTCTGCTCAAAGAACAGCGAAACCTCTGGCATGAATGGTTTTACATTCACAGTCATTTTAAATAAGTTTTCCTTTTTTTTAAGAACAAGACAGAGTTTAATATATGAGTTTAATATATGCAAATGTGACTTAGTATTTACCGAAATTTTGACATTAATTATTTCACTTTATCGAACTGAACTGAAGTATCGTAATATATTCACATAGGTTCCATCCTAAAAAAAACATGTGTTTTCTTTGATCGAACTTCCAGCCAGTTGACCTCTGGGTCATGCACTGTTTATGTTTAATAAAACGTTTGCAAGTTACATTTGGCTAGCGTTAGATTCCCAAAAACTCAATTCTGCGCCGATGTGGACCAGACAGTTCAAACTTGGACACGCCTGGTATTAGTTTCCAACAAATCACTTAGTGTTGATGACGTAACGACGACGTCATCGGTCACGTGATTTTAAGTACATGCCCATATCTCCCTCATTTCTAATGCCAGTTCAAACCTGAACAGATATGGTATTATTTTCCCACGATTCACTTAATGGCTCTATGTTTGTTTAATTTGCAATATTCTATTCAGATATAACGGATCACCAAAGTTTTGGGTTTGAGCGAAGAGTTTTATAACACATATTAACCAAAATGTTCGCCATCTTGTTTTATCTCTGTGATAGTTTTGGATCGATTAGCGCTCGAAAAAGCCCGAAAACCAGCAAACAAAGACTATCAGCAATCGCTACTCATTCGCGTCCCATAAACAATGATGTGATCCTTAGCAACGAAGAGACAGTAGATTTTTGTTCAGCGGTTTCTCACAGTACTGTGCCCAGTTTGACGCCCTCTTGGATCCGAAAAGTTTACTTCAGTCTTTCAGACTCTGAATCAAGCCAGGAATCAAGCGTAAACTCCAAGACTTTATAGTGAATTAGACTGTCTTCAATGAGTCAAAATCGGAAAAGAAATCACATACCACCTTGCCCAGGGTCTCGAATAGGATTTGATTTTGAGAATGAAGATTAGGAATCCAGAGGATGGGAAGTGACAAGAACTGAACGACGTAGCGGATCAGTAGTATTTCGATGGCGGACTCCTGAGCCGGAAAGAAACTTTTGAAGACCTCTAGAGAAGTGTTAGATTTGCTTGAAAGAAATGAAACCGGAGCATGGGCAAGAAGCTATCGAGGATTCTTCTGACGAAGACTAAACTATCGAGTCAATAAGCTGATTCGGAACAGTCGCAGTCTGCGACTGCATCGCCAATGAAGCAAAGGTAAGTCAGAAAACGTTTGGATTTTGTTTTCGTCCCTCCTGTTGACCATGTGTTTATAATGGGGCTAGTTTCAAACATCTCAAAATCCAGCATGTGGATATATTTACGAGATCGGCTGCTTTGATTTTTTTTTAACTTTTTAGAACGAGAAATAGTTTCGAGATCAATCTTAAAATTTGAATGAGGACATATTTTGTAGCTACGCGGTATCTACTTCCTTAAAACTTCTCGTTTTTGAAACAAGTTTCCTTCCACAGCTTCACCTATCTTTCAATGTCACATAACATATTAGACTTCGTAGATGAAATCAACTTCCGAATGCAATGTAAAGGCTGTTTTCCATATCGACGTAAAGCCATCGCAAACAGTCGCAAACAGTTTGCGATGGCTTGATCGCAAAGCCATCGCAAACTGGTTGCGGCAAACAATACGTAAAGATAGAACTGGTTGTATCTTTACGTATTGTTTGCGACCGTTGGCGACCCATCGCAACGCAACGTAAACTGTATTTACGTCGAATAAGGAATAAGTTTATTGATTATGATCATTGAGGCCAAAAATAACTATTTTTTTAGTCTTTATCGTTGTTGATGATTTTTCTTAAATGGAAGTATTTACACACATCACCATTAATTTTAATACGGGTCTAACTTTATTGTTCACGAAAATTGGTGGCAGTATATCACAAAGTAGGCCTTGGTCTTGCCACTGAGATGACCTTCCACTGAGTGATGCTTATGTGCTAACACAATACACTATACCAGTAGCATGATGTGTGTCAAAGAAATAAAGAGAAATGTTGTATTACTTGCCACTGTGCTTGTTTTTTGATATGGGGAACGCAACGTAAACTGTATTTACGTCGATATGGAAAACAGCCTTAAGACCTGTGGAGCCAAGGCGAGAGAAGTATCTGTAACATTTTGATACAACGGATATCATCCAATAAAACTAACTGTGACACAAGTTTATTTGTAAGGAATAATATCATATTATATATAGATGAAATATTCCCAAAGTTTATTGATTATGATCATTGAGGCCAAAAATGACTATTTGTTTTAGTCTTTACCGTGGTTGATTATTTTTCTTAAATGGAAGTATTTACACACATCACCATTAATTTTAATACGGGTCTAACTTTATTGTTCACGAAAATTGGTGGCAGTATATCACAAAGTAGGCCTTCGTGTTGCCACTGTGCTAACTGATGTGCTAACGTGCTAACACAATACACTATGCCAGTAGCATGATGTGTGTCAAAGAAACAAAGAGAAATGCTGAATTACTTGCCACTGTGCTTGTTTTTTTATATGGGGAGGGGAATATGTAGGCTATTATAATGTACTTAAGGAAGGTTTGGGGATAAAAGGGTTATAAAAGCCTGCTTTTTACAAGGTAATAGAATTTGCTTATCTTCATGTCAAAGGTATCCTTGACAAAGCATGTGAGGATGCAAAAGACAATATGAGGGAAAATGGTGACAATGACATTAGTAAATCCAAAGAAAGGACGGAGAAGATCAGAAAATTACCAGAACGAATATTGCCGCTTGTGCAATAACTGTTTACGTTTAATATACGGAACTCAGATCAGTCGTACATGAACATTTAAACCCAAACAAAGAAAGCAAAGTTTTGGGGACGTGACGCCGGGGGATTAAAATACGTTGGGATGGCAGTCGATTCTTCTCCCTCGGTATCTGAAGTAGTTTGCAGTCCATGTCCAAGAAAACTCAGAAACTCGTAGAGAGCTATAAAGGTGTATCAAAGTCGATTAACCTAGATGTTCCAACTGCAACAAAGAGAAAGGCTAGCGATGTAGCCTATACGCCGGAGAAAGCAACAAGCCCTGCAAGACCGTATCGAAATTCCCGAAGGCAGTTCTCGCCTGCTGTAAAAACTTCAAGACGCAAGTCTCTACTGCTTGGAGATAACATCACTAGAGATACCGCTTACAGTAGCGTGCAAGCAGAGGAAAATGCAGCTTTATCAAGGCTGAATATTGATGATTTAGACATAAGGACGAACTCTCAAGTCAAAGTGACTTGCGTCACGGTGTAACACTTTGCATACTTCCCAGTGCAGGTTAACTGTAGATTTCAGTATTTGAGTACATCAACCCAAAGGAACTGCATCCCCTCCCTTTCTCCCCTTTCATGTAGTCCTTAAAACAAGAAGATTTAAGAAGGCTGAAAAAACAGGCTACTATGTTAAAGACCCTGTGTCCGAGCCCATGGTGCTTTGCACCAATGTTATGATTAGTTTGTTTATCAACGGCCGCATAAATTAAAGGCCAGCTTTTAGGCGAACTAAAATGCTCTCGATTGTTTATAACTTTCATAAAAGAAGTACACATACACTTTGGATAACGAATTTCATAATTTCTACCGGGTTAAAAACCCAATCGAGCCCACGAATTTCCACCGGATGCTTCGAATATGATTTTAACAGTACTCGGCAGGAAGCCAGTTGTTCTGTCTTTAGATTCTAATTCGATTTACGAGTGCGACTTTTCACAACTCAACAAGCAAACACATACTCTTGTTACCTTGTTTTCATGCCTCCAGTATTGCTTAGCTGTATTTGAAGATCTCTACTTCCCTTGCGAATGATATATTTTGAGTGCAAAATGAAATGTCGCTCTCGCACTCGAGTCAAACTCACAGCGAAGTAACAGCTGAACTCGGCAGATTGGAGTTTGACCCGCGATCGTAGTTTTGGTAGCAAGACTTTCTGGACCTACTGGAGGATGAATAAAAAGGTTAAGGACATTACTTTCTCTGCTAATAAAAATGCAAAACATATACAGATAAGTCCTAACACCTCAGTGGAGCTTAGCCGTGCGAAATTATAATTACGAATGTTCTTGATGCCAGAAGTGGTTGCTTTGTGCTTTGTATTTCCAACGAAGCCCGTCGGTCTCTTTGTGCAGCAAATCCCCGGGAAACTCACGTAGTAGTGACTTTTGAACCACAAGTATTCTATTATTGACCTAGAGAATGTGGACTGCTGAAGGATTATTTGTCAGGTCGCTTCGCCAGGCTGTCTCCGTCTTTTCAGCGGCATTCTCTACTCGCCACTCCAGATCGGGATTCGAAGAAATATTCGAACTAAAGTTTCATTTTAAAAAGTATATATACAAAAGTTAAGATAAAAGAAAGTCAGTTAATCATATATACCTATGAATAATTACACGATGGCCCAAACTAGGGATGGATTTCGAAAGATTCGGGAGTCACATAACAACAACAACGATCTTTCTGATTTTCGTAGCCTACGAATATGATTTGCGCGCGCAAAGCACCATGGGCTCGGACACAGGGTCTTTAAAGGGGCCGTCTCACCCACAGTGCTTAGCGCGCTTACATAGCATAGCGGCCATTTTCGATGCCATCGAAATCCAGAGTTGTATGGCAGTGGTCTTAATCTTCTCTACATCTCTGCCATCCTTCCAGCTATCATAAAAACAATCATACTAGGTTGAACCTTTTTTATTGCTCTTCCTATTGAGCCTCTTATTTAAGTCTTAAATTATTTGGTCATGTAAATTTTAGTTTTATTTCAGGTGGCCGTAGTTCTCTGATGGATGCCGGAGTCTCGTTCGTCCTCAACAAAAGGAAACAATTGTCCGTTTGTGTCCAGGATTTCCACCTACAACATGGAGAAGCTATCCTGACCATTAATCTTTATATTTAAAGATATATTAACGCTTAGTTGGAGTATCTACTATCTTTGAGCCGATTTGGGTTGTTGAACTGACACCGTGGCTGGCTTTCGCAACAAAACTCCGCTTGGTCGACCCGAACAGAACTGAGCAGTTTCCTAAAATCATTTTCAGGGCTTTGGCGTTTAACTTGTGGAAACAGGTCTCTCTCTGGTTTCGAAGGACTTTTAGACAGTGATTTCGCCGAGATTTTCGGATTCACCGTGTCGATCAAAGTGTTATTTGACAAACAAAGCCGCCGAGAAAATAATTTCCCATTCAAGCGAGCTATTGAACTAGTTCTCTGCTACTGCCATCAACGAGATTGCCTGCTAGTAGATCTCTCTCTCTCTCTCTCTCTCTCTCTCTCTCTGCAGGGAACAATAAAATCGAGGAGAGAAACCTCTCGCTTTAATAATTATTAGTATTACCTGGAAAGATAGCACCGAGATAGTACGGAAGCGACGGGCGAGCGGTAATAGTCAACAAACTATAACAGGCAACGAAACTCCGCTTGTAGACCCGAAAAGACCTGAGCAATTTCTTAAAATCATTTTGAGGCCGGGCTCGGCGTTTAACTCTCTCTCTGGTTTCGAAGGGCTTTCACGCAGTTATTTCGCCGAGATTTTCGGATCAAAGTTTATACTCGCACGAAATTTGACAACAGAGCCGCCGACTGGAGATAATAATTTTATTTTATAGCACTGAAGGGAAGCGACGGGTGAGCGGTAAATATTATAGTGCAGCCAAATACTGCTGTATAACACTTTGCTGACTTCACATTCAATTGGTAAGGTACTATTAGTTTCATCAAGGTCATCCAGTGTTCAAGTCAAAATTATCATGTCACCAACATACAGAAATATACGCTCAGTTCGTGAGGTTCCCGCCGTGAACAAGGGTCAAAGTCCCGGATATAAACAATAACAAAGCACGCGAAGCACTGTGGGTGAGACGGCCCCTTTAATGAATGAATTTAATGACTTTCACTGTTTCTTGATATTTCATCATTGCACGCATGTATCTACCACACTGAAAACCGCGTAACTGAAAAACATGCCGCATGTATTACTGGCAATACATAACAAATGATAATACATGTAGTATCACACCAACTTTATATTGCAGATGGAATTCAGCATGTTTGTAGATGGGTCTGCGGCTGAGATTGGAACTAGCAGAGCCAGTATGAACAGGTGTGGAAAGACAGATGCAGCCAAAGGAGGACAGTAACTACAACAAGTACAAGGATTTTCACAGCAGGGAGGTTAAGGCACATATATCTGCCTCATTCATGAACATGTGTGGGATGACAAGCATGGAAGGTGAGCATTTATCTTGATTGTACATCTGTTGTCGGAATTGTTCCCCATTAGACAAATAGTATACACTTAGTAAAGAGCAAAAATGATACAAAACAAAAGCACTAAAGCTGAACTTTGGCTCATTAATTCTCTAAGGAACTCATTTGGCATTTTTAACAATTTCCAATAAATGCTATAATAAGCCCCAATCTCAGGAATATGCTTAGACTTGCCACAAGTCGACTACTTTGAAAACTACTTAGTTCGCCGAAAACTGGAGCCCTCTCGCGAAGCGAGAGGGTGACAGCGAGCGACAAAGTCGCAAGTAGTCGACTTGTTCCGCTTGCAAGAAATCTAATTTAATTTACATAAACTGGCGCGAAATTTACATGACGTTGACAGAATTAATTACTCCAACAAAATTGTCTATCGTTTAAATATATCGCCCAAGTTCTTAGGAATCCGTATGTGTCCTCTGCTTAGAAAGCATATTCAATCCAGATTATGGAAGAAAACGTTATAACAAGACACAAGCGTGCGTTAAATTTGGAAGTTGTCGTTGCATGGTTCCAAACTTGTGTTACTGGAATCGTTTGCAGAAAATGTTATCGCAGGTACGAAAGCTTGGTAAAAAAGATACTTCAACTAAGGCGGCAGTGTTGCTCATGTAAAGCGAAGCTAGTTGCGTGGTAGAGTCCGTAAAAAGGTTTAAGTTCGAGTATAGTTGAATGATAACTGCTGAATAGAACTTCCGGACTCACGAACACAAGGTCAGTTATATTCGCCGTCTGGCTTCTCTGTTTTTCGAGTCCAACAATAACAGCTTTTATCCCCTTTCCGCGAAGACAAGCCACTTGGTCTTTCATCAATGAAACCAAAGTAGCGATTATAAGGCAAACTGTTTCAATATTACCAGTACAAGTAGTAGATTATGTAGTAGATCTGATTTTTCCAGTAGTCGATAACAAATGGTCAGATTTGGAATGCGACTCTTTCCCGTCCAGTATGCGCAACTATCAACACATCTCTTCCGCTAAGATAACCTTCAACCACTTTATGTTTTTTTATTTAAACCAAGCTACTTGAAACCGAAATTAAGCGCTCCTTCAACGTCCTATATTCACATTTATCATGCAGCTTGGAGAATTAGTCTATAAACATGCCAATCATCTAATAGCTGATCTATTTTGTCACTATTTTGCCCCCATTGCTCATAGGTATAACACTTGCTCTCAAGCTAATAACAATCTTTCATTTCCCAAACCAAATTTGAACTATGGTAAGTTTAATGTTAAATATGCTTCAGTTAAAGTTTGGAATGATCTCCCGCTAGAACATCCCTTGCTATTACAAAAAAAGGAATTTTAAAAATACCTGTTGTCTTCTAATTAAACTACAGCTAAGTAAAGTATACCATCTTTGAAGACATACCTCCGTTTTCCCTTTAATTTTCTATATGTATATATATTATTAGACTATTGTTATTACTCTTATTATTACTATACTATCTAGTTAGTTATTTCAAGTCGAAAAGACTCTTAGATTAGCAAATACCATCCTTGACTTAATGAATTTCTGTCGTTTTTAACTCGTGGATACACGAATGGCAGGAACGAGTTACATTTCCGAATTCCGTATCCTTTTCCGAAGATGTATGTTAGCAAAAATCGTACCATGTTCGGAATATGAGAATTTCTCCAGCGCATGTGCTTGTTCGGAATATGAGATTTTCATGGCTAACTCGCTAAATATTACTGTCTCGAAACTGTTGACAGCTTTCTACTTTCTTTCGCTTCTAGAATCAGTGTGTACAAGGACTGATTATTAGTACAATGGATGAGACTTTGCAAGTCTGCGGAAATCTTAAAGTCTATAAATTGCGGTGTTTTGATTTCAACGGATTTTCTCACTATTCAAGTCGCCGTTTCCTCAAATATTTTCAAATGTCATCCTGGAATGATAAGGAAGCCACATATTAAAACGTTTAGGGAAAAAAAGCCCGTAAAATATCAATATCGGAGCTGATTTGAAAGGTTTTGGTATTGTGCTACAATCTTGGACTAGTTTCTAAAACAGTGATACTTTTCCATTGATAAGCAGTTAATATCTTCTTTCTTGACAGACATAGCAATTTAACGCCCCCTCCCCCCGATCAAAGTTGATTGTGAGTGGCAGTATCGGTTACTGCAGATTTAACGGCCCTATCAACACTGT
The DNA here is from genome assembly GCA_030867875.1 of Actinernus sp. WN-2022. Taxonomy (NCBI): domain Eukaryota; kingdom Metazoa; phylum Cnidaria; class Anthozoa; order Actiniaria; family Actinernidae; genus Actinernus; species Actinernus sp. WN-2022. The sequence goes on from JAOWCC010001368.1 coordinate 39,686,495, forward strand.
TTTTTGGGGAGGGGGGTAAAAGTAGACGTAATTGATTTTGATAGCCGAATGTCCAAAATGCGTCAACTTGTAGTTTCGTGATGTGATGTACTTCGCATGATACTGTCGATCAAAGGTTGCAAATTTACTTCCGGCAAAATAAGAAATTATTTTCAAAAACTGTTGTATCTGGAAGATTTGACCAAATACTAAATTACAGGCAGAAAAAAGTTTTTAACAAATCTCTGCTTCTGAAGGTCTACAGTAACCTTAAAAATGCATTTTCATCGTTTTAAGTTTATAAATGGTAACTGTCATTTTTGAAGACATCTTTCTGGTTTTAACCCTGATAGCAGAGTTTCTTTTCTCTTGCCTCTCTCCAGCTCCACTAACGAGGGAGAAAAGAACCTCTGCCACGATCCCAATGATTCTTTAGATCTCGCCGGCTCCAGGTTTTTGGAGGGAAGTCACACGAAAACCGGTTTAAAAAACGGAAAACGTCTGGTCTGTCTCGGACATGGGTTTCGAATAATTTATTTTGATTTGCCTAAACATATTTGAACTCCAACAAGTTTTAATACAAGTGCAACACAAGTTGGTACTATTAAAACACTGCCCAGTCTAGAGTCTGCAGTTTCAAGAAGGCATCTATTTTGGAGTGAGCGTGAGCGAGGCGAAGTAGCGTTAAAAGCAGCTGTGTCCAACCTCAAGGAAAGTAAGAAGGAAATTTATTTATTTTCTCCACTTCGCCTTCTCTTGTTCCCTGCTAGCAGAGGTCTCCCTAGATAGAGAGAGAGAGAGAGAGAGCTCTGTTAGCAGGGAACTTCACTGACTTGCCGTTAACAATAGGAAATGGACAATCGGAAATATACAAATGAATGTTTACCGTATCGTTTTTCTCGGCCAATAGAAATGCAGATACTGTGGCGCATGCTCAACAGAAAACCGTTTGGATCGTGGCAGAGGTACTTTTCCCCCTCGTTAGTGGAGCTGGAGAGGGTAAGAGAAAAGAACCTCTTCTAGGAGGGTTTCTGGTTTTCAGACGGTTTGTCAAGGAAAAAATATAGCAACTTTACATTAGGAATACGAAAAAATATCACTATCTCAAAATTTGACCGTAGTAGCACTTTAAATGGAACGCGTTAGTTCTAGGAACTGACTGGATCAGTATTCAGAACTGACTCGTTCTATTTAAGAACTCGCCGATCAGACCAGTCAGTTCGCCTAAATGAAAAGCGCCGTAAGATAAGCTTTCGGCCATATTCATTGACCTTGATCATCACATAGGCAACCTCGCTATGATAGAACTGGCGAAGTTACCGGGATTGTAACGTCACTCGGGCCCAGTGGGCCTAGTCAATGAATATGGCCGAAAGCAGTTATCTTAGTATGCGCATTTGTATCTAGAGAACTGAACTAGGTTTCAAACTCTTTATAGATATATGATAGATGAATCTACACAGTATTAAGGTTATTTTTTTGTGATACGGACTGCCGTTGTGGCGCAATCTGCTGCCGTGCAGTTTACAATTATGAGTGATTGTTAGTACCCCAGAATATCAGGCTGTTGTCTGGAGACAATCCACTACTACTTCTCGAAATAATTAACAATTATTCACCGAAGTGGAGGTGGATAGTTGTGGATATTTACCGAGCCGCTTTTTATAGTTATTTTATTTTCTGTCAAATGGACTGACAAAACTCGCGCGAGATGATCGCTCCTTTGCTCGGAGGTGAATATGAAATCATATTCACTGTTTGGGTAGCCAATCAGAGCGCGCGAAAAGTGATATTCACTGGTGTGGTATATACTAACACAAGTTATTTTACATCCTCCTCGTATACACCTATTTCAAAAAATATAATCCCGGACAAACGACAACCCACATTCTCAGCCCGGACTGGATTGTGTCCAAATCTCCAGTAAACTACAGTGCGTGAATTCGAAAATCGACTCGCAGGAGAGCATAAATTATAAAACAAATGAATTCACCAGATGTTCAGCTACAATCCATTTTGGTCTGAGAATGTCGCTTGCCGTTTGTCGCTTAATTTTGAAATATCTAGGTGTATATTAGATTTATTTAGTAGAGGAAGGAGACAATGCTTATACGTCCCTGCCAAAGGCGCGACCGGGTTTCGAACCCCCGACCTCCCGCACTCTAGAACTGAGTTATCTTAAAGATATCTACCTTTTCCTGTGACTGAACGTAGGAACATGCAAACAACTGCAAACACACACAGCAATCCTCTGTTAGCCGGATACTGCATCGCTCGTACTCTTGTTGAAATGGAACCAGCTTGTTATGCAACCTGTTTCTAATTTTAACTCACAACTAAATGAGAAAGCATAGCAATGCTACGGTTTCTGTAGAAGTAATTAGATATTTAAATTAAAAGTACAAATAGAGCATTGGTTACTTTGTGAAGGGGGCCGTAATTTGTTCACTGGTATTGAAATTCTATTTACAAAATAAAATTTAAAAATAATTTAATTTTTTCCTTAATAATTCATTTAAACACAACATCAGAACCATTGTCACTATACCGGCTTGTGTTGTATGATTTTATGCTTCACTAAGATTTTTTATTGTTATCTTATCAATATTTGTAACTAGCACCAACAAAGCATAAAAACTAAGCATAGTGACGTAATTTATGGCTTATCTTAGCTTTTAAAATTTTATTTCTCTACGCTCTATGTTGACAAGGTTCACTCGCTTTCACCATTTTCAAATTAAGTTTAGAATAAATAAATAGTTGTTAAGCCAGACAGCGGAGAGACGCCATGTGAGTCCGATCGCTTCATTGTTCAAATTCTAAAGTCACACATTTGAAAAATCAAAGAAAAGGCTAAAATTATTAAAGATTCAGGACTTCGTACTGTAAGGTATTAAAAATAACTATGAAACTTGTACTTGGGAAAATGGTTGAGACTAACATACATATATAACAATATATAAATCATGTTTTGAGGAAAGTATATAAGAAAAATAGGCTATCAAATTTACGTTTTGTTAACGGCTTTGGAACTGAGAATTTGAAACATTTGGATGCTTGTTCTAAATCATTTAAACACTTATTTTGTTTAACTTACTTTATTTTGTTTCGGCAAGTTTATTAATAATTAAAAGCGAAAAAACTTTCAATTCTAAAAATCTCTGTTGGAACTTATGCTTTCTATTGTCGGTGATATCAAGGTTACAGGTTACGCGCCTTGTCTTAAGAAAAACATAGGAACCAACGCTAAGCCAATTAGTGCAAAACAGAACAGGTTCATTCACCTTATTTATATCTCGTGTCTGAGCGGGAAGGAGTCTTGTAACTATGGCACCAGAGTGACGCCAGTCGCAAAATTGGAGTCGGTCAGTCATGTATTAGATTTAACGTTATTTTCCGTCATCGACTGTAGATTTTTCTCTTCCTGTGACAAGCTGAGTCAACTGGCCTCGCTTTGATGCCTTTATAAATAATGCCATTAGGAATGAAGTGGTGGCCTACTCGCTTTAACAGGTATAAACAATTCAGTATCAAGTTCGAGTTAATTATTTACAACACTATTTCTATTATTTAAAATTGCCTGTGAACGTGTGTAAGCGTTTCTTAAACAGGAAGTTCATTATAAAAGCCATGGCCAGGCCATTGATACCTTTAGTATTCACTCACCATTGATGAATTTCGCGTGAAATGCGAATCAAACACATAAATGTTAAACTTCAGAGTAAATAAGGGCTACAGAGTTCGTAGACAGTCATCTATTTTTATGGTCTGCTTAATTTTTTAAACCTTAAAAATCTAGAACTGATACACTCGCGTACTTTCTTCGCTAAGGTCCTAGCTGATCAGGAGGGGATTTGTGGTTTGTTTGGTTAGGGTTAGTCGATTGTTTGGTAAGCCATTGTTGTATTGTTTGGTAAGCCATGTTCTTTGTTGTACTCTAACTTTCATTCGCCAATGGTGTGGCTCTTTCAGAGCACTAGGTACTGTCCTACTTTCTTCCCTGTTTCAAATTTCGAGTTCCAAAGACGCGAAAGAGGGGGGCTACACCTTTTACAATTTGTATATCGGAACTTCCTGTGAATATACCGATGCTACTTCGTTTGAGGAAACCTGTGCGTCAAGAGGCATGTCCTTGTGCCTGCAACGACTATTTGTTTCGTTCGAAAAAAAAATTATCTTCCTTTTCGATTTCCACAGAAAGCTGTAGAGAATATTCTCTACATGAAATGAACTAACATTAATATGCAAATGATGAGATCCCGGATATAGTTTCCCCACAAATTCCACACTATTAAATAGCGGTGCTCCACGAGCGGAGCACCATACATATAGGATGTGAACAAAAACCGGTTTCCCAAACCCCGGCGTAGGGCGCGCGGCGAGCGACGTGGTTTCAACAGTGCTCGCGCAGGTGCAGCACCTTTTCAAGCAGGCGGCCTGGATCGAGTCCTTGGCCAAACGGAGGATGTCTCACTAGCATGATTTGTGAACCCTCGAGTTTTCGATTGCGTTTAAGCAAAATGGCCATTCTACATGACGGTTCTCCCGCCAATTTTGTCGTATTTTTACCTAAGAAGTTCTCTCAGTAACAATGCTATTTAAGCAATTTATTTTAAGTTTCGGCTAACCTAACCCTTCTCTCGTCTTTCGATCGAATAAAATGTAAATTCATCTTTCGAAAATAAGCGAAATCGTAACATGAATAAATAACACACGGATCGCTAGACCAATTGTTTCAAAGTCGCGTTAATTGGTTCTCTCAAAGATTATCTCAGTAACATTTGTTTCCCTTGGGACCTTACGAAAAGACCAATACATAATTTTCTTTTTTTTAAAAATTATATTTGACAACAAATATATTAATACACTGTACTGATCTCTAACCATAAAAACGTGAGACATTACAGAAGTGGTACTTTACAGACTACGTACAAATATTGGTAGATAAGAGAATAGTTTGAGTAATTTTGACTTACAGAAGAGCTGGAATTAAATTTTCGATTTTCTCAAGTGGGATTTCAATTTACTTTATAAAATAACACATAAAATACACGCTCTGATTAGGGACAGACCATTTAAAAAAAAAAAAATTGGGGGGGGGGAACCCTGTTTGTTTTTTGCTCGATCTTTTTGAAGGACTCCTATTGCTGCAATAATTTTTTAAGTATTCAGTATTCAGTATTTTGGTTTTACATCAAGAACATTTTGCACAATTTTAAAGTTTCTAGATTTATGGTATTTTCCATGATACATTACCTTTGTTTAGTAGAAAAATATATATACATGTATTCTTCTGGAATCTCTATCTCACCCTCCTTCCCGGATGGATACTTGAATGGATACTTGAAATTGTAATGTTAATTCGTGCAACATATTGCATTCTAGTGCATCATATTGTTCCGTGATCTCAAATAGTCCCTAAAAATAAATCAATGAAAAAGTGACCAGCATTGGCATACATAAGTAATCTCCTGGACATTAATGCATTATCTGTCATATGGGGATGTAGCTTTGATCGTGAGCTTAGATAATACCATCGTGCGTATGCAGGGAAAAAGCAAATTGTCAAAAAGCAAATTGCCGAAAATTTTGAGATTTTATTGCTCTCTAAAACACTGGTTTCCTGTACGTGTTGTGTTTTGGAGATTAAACATTAGCTTGGCATTAAAACAACAATAATTTCAATACATTTTACATGACAAGTACGTAAAAACTTTGATGACCCCCTGCCCCCTGCTCCCCCCCCCCCTTCCAGGAGTAGGTAAAATCTTTGATGGCCCCTCTACAAAAGCACTCAAAACTTTTTTTGTCCCCCTATGATTTACCTCCGAGCAAAGCAGCGAACATCTCGCGCGAGGTTTTGTCCATTTGACAGAAAATAAAATAACTATTTGGTGCTGGCTATTTACCTGAAATGTGGTATATACTAAAACAATTATTCACCTCAGTGTTGGTGAATAGTTAACAATTATTCACCGAAGTGGAGGTGAATAGCGGTGGATATTTACCGAGCCGTTTCGGCGAGGTAAATATCCACCACTATTCACCAACACCGAGGTAAATAATTGGGAAATGTTTCACCCTTGCTCGATTTTTTTCTGGGTGAGTTTGGCTCGCTCGATTTTTCTTTCTGTCAAATTCGGCTTGCTCGATTTTTTTGGGGGATTTGCGGTATCCCCCTCCCTCCCCCATCAATTTTCAAAAGGTCCTTCCCTTAGTTGAAAGTCGTGTTTCTGTTTAACAGTTAGACTATGAGCTCGAAGTTTCTATTATACAAATAGTGTGTCCGTCAAGGAACTATTATAACAATTGTGTGTCGGTCGAGGGCCTATCGGCTGATAGTTGCCCGCACAAAATTGATGTTCTTAAAATAAATATATGGTAGTTTTAAGAACATCAAATTTCCAATGGAAACTATCAGCCGATTATAGTTCAACACAACATTTTCGCGCGCTCTCATTGATTCGCCACTTGGCACTATCAGGCGTTATAGTTCACCACAAAATTTGGCGCGCGCTCATTGGCTGAAAGCGATCACGTGACGTGATACTTGTCGTCCGCGGATGCAAACTATCAGGCGTTATAGTTGACCACAAAATTTTGGCTCGCGCGCATTGGTCAAAAGCGATCAAGTGACATCTCTCGTACGAATCAAATCCCTCATAGCCATCAGGATGATAAGAACTATCGAGGTGTTTAACGCGTTGAAACAAATTACGAATCTGATTCAGACATAGATTCTGTGGAAGAAGGAGGAGGAGGAGACATGATTGAGCTTGAGCCCTGTGATCTTCCAAAATGAATGTATGACGAATTCGCCTCGACCTATTTGAACCTAGAAGACCGCGAGGCCTGCTACGTAGTCCTGATGGGTCTACATGAATGGTATTCTAACTTGGTGACCTCTCTGAAGAACCGTATGAAAGAGATGGTCGTGACAGTGAGCACACCAGAGAGCGATCTCGATCCTGGAACGCCATTGTGGAAGTTGTTTCGTCAGAGGGATGATTTGTGGGATACCATAGACATGTTGAACGTGGCCCACCATGGGGGTTATAGGCTAGATAAGTATCTGACACCTATGACCCATTGGTGTGACATGCAGGAAATGACACACCAACCAGCGCGGGACAATAGCGATGGCGAGGCGGAGATTCGTCATGCATCCATCTAAGACAGAAGTACGTCATGGTAGAAATGTTGTATTTAGGTTCTCAAAAAACAGTGGGGAAAAACATTGTGCTGTGGTTGTGGTTCGCGATGGAGAGTGTGACCAGTGAGGTTGTTGCGGTGCGTGGTGTCGGGAAGGATTGTAAGAAGAAAATAGAGGCCAGGTTGACTAATTTTGGTCCTTTGGATGGGGCTCTGCCAAGACATTATGTGTGGAGAATCTCAGACCCTGACGAGACTTGGGAGACGAATCACTGTGATGTAAAGGATCGTGAGTTTACATCCACTCATGGCAATGCCTACAAAGCCTACCTTGATTACTTGACTGAGAAAGAAGAGCGGTGTGGAAGTTCGGCGATATGTGCAACACAGATAAACGAGTTCACCATGACCCATAGACTCATACGTCTACCTAGTCTCTACCGCTACAATGGGGGTCGGCACGAATTCAGCATTCAAGAAATGGAGCAGAACCTGTACAGAACCTGTACAGGCCGCGGTATGGAGCCCCTATCAATCGTTTAGTAACTAAGGACTGTGACTTCAACATTGTCCATGCCAAGTATGTGAAGGAAAAGGAGGTACATCGACAGCTAGGTTTCGAACGAATAGCCGAGGACCGCAAGATGGCGAGAAATGACAAGTTGATCCACTACTTGGAAGCGAGATTGGAGATTCCATCCAGACCCGTTAGGTTAGATACATTTGCATTGGAGATCCAATCCAGACCCATGAAGAAGAACGAGATGGACCCGCCCATCATCTCGCTACAGATGTTTCTAGGAGGTGTACCCCATGCAGAGTCCGTCTGGTTGTTGAACCATTTGACCCATCCTTTCCGAGAATTGGTGCATCATATTCAACCCACCTTTGCACATCTTCTATCTCATGTCGAAGCAGTCTGTGGAAACGGTCCCCAACAACAGAGAAGCTGTTATATCGAGTGCCGCGATTTCATGAAAACCTTCATCCGCAATTATGGCATTCCACAGACCGAGATTATCTTGTGTTGCCGCACATGGCTTCATGATGATGGATGTTGGAAGATAATCTTCCACCGGAAAAGTGAAGTCAACCAAGAAACACAACAGTCTTTACAAGAAGGAAAGAGACAATGTGAAATCAAAGTCAGGGTGGAGGTTTTAAAGAAACAAGAGACGGCTTTGGAAAAGGACAAAGAACAGAAGGTGGCAAATCAGATTAAGAAGGCCAGATTGAGATTAAGAAAGCCTCGATGGCGATGAGAAGGATGTTGTTTTCTGCTGAGAGTATTTTTTTTTTATTTACAACATTTGGGCGTAACGCCACAGGAAACAAACAATAGGACTCAAGGTCCCCTACGAGGCTTGTCTCCGCCATGTCAGTGGACCTACGATTTTACGTCCTTATCCGAGAAGACGTGAAGGTCTAACCATTTGCAGTTGGTTCACAAAGGCAGCACCTTCTACTCAGTTATTTTAAGACCCTGAGTGTTGGTCCGGCCGGGGTTTGAACCCGCGACCTCCCGCTCGACAGACCGGAGCTTAACCACTGAGCTAACCGGGAGGCGGTCTACCGTACCTCCCCATATAAATATAACTTGTATCTAACATGTGTTTAGTCAGTAGCGTGCTGAGGATCATTGACGATGTCGCACTTGTTTCCCCACCATCTTAATGGGTCACGAAATTACCCTCAGAAAACCGTAACCATTCCACAACGTAAGGAAGAGCGGATGAAACTAATCGACCGGTTTTGTTTTTTAAGAAACGAGTTGTCCGAGGTAACGATGCAGATTTTGCGGGATCGTGTAGAAAAATATTCTGGGAGTACGCAAGATGATCTGGTGAACAAGAAGTTATTAAAGTGGATGTATCCTGCACGAGAGGCAGAGACTGCTTTGCTATCGCAAGAGAAGGACTTGTTGGAGTTTGAACGTGACGTAAAAGCTCAAGGATTTGGTATCGACGTTTTGGATGTCGTGGTCTCCTAAAAAACTGTTCGGGATGATGTTGGGACTGGATATGTTTTTGGTGCATCATCTGGTGCACCGGAAATACGTCACAGACCCCAATGTCCAACGGATGTACGACACGGCAGAACAAGTGGCTTATTTAGGAGGGTTGGGGCACACCATGCCAACCATTCATTCCCAACCACGGAGCTGTAAGGAACTGTAAGAAAAAATAATTGGAGAGAAGCATGGCCTCATCATCATCATCTGTAGGAGTGGGAATACAATTGCGTCTTATTTTGACATTGAAACGTAAAGTTGTAGAGGACAGGACTGTGTTAGAGTTTGACCATGACATACATCTTCTGGTGGGAAAGGCCAAACCCAAGATTCTAGTGTTACGGCGTATGGTGAAGGACATGGATGAAATTCTCGAGTACTTGGAAGCGGTAGGCAAACCAGATGTGACCGCAGAAGATCTGTGTAAGCTGACATTGGTGAAGCGGAAGCTGCCCAATTGGATCGAGCGTGAATTCAGTGAACCCTCATTTACACTGGTGGGTAGCATGATGGATCGTTTAAAGATGCGTCTCTATGTGGAATATATCGACAGACGTCTACGCGAGATGATGAAAGTAGGCATGGGTCGACTGATTGACGTGCATCTGTCGTACGGTGTCTTTCCAGACAGTGTACAAGATAGTCCTTGGAAGAGTCCCGCTGCGTCGGATGAAAAAAAAGCAAGACTACAAAAGCTTTACGATAAGACGAAGAAGAAGAAATGCTGTCAAGCCAGCCTTATTTCATTCGGATTATCACACTTTGCGCCTTTGCTTGAGACCAAACTCAGCGGGAGAACGCGTTGTTTCAAACGACGCGTCGCCCGGTATCCAAGTCTTGCGTCTTCTCATGAAGGACGTATTGAACTTGGCGGTCCCGGCCACCGACTGCATGGTGGTTTTTCCATACCCTAACTGCCTTACTTGTGTAACCATCGCATATGGCGCGGGTGGACTGTCAAATTGTTCGAGCTCATAGTTCTTGTTAGGGAGTATCCATCCCACAAACCTGGGGTATTTACCAATCGGACGTAAAACCACTTTAAACCAACGTGCTAGGTTGAGTTTTGACCCGTCCGTCGTCCACCCGTCATCCGTCTTTCTCCAACTCCAAACGGCTGTTTCCATGCCCAGGGCTCGACGCATTTCCTCGGAGACGTACATCATGTAATTACCCGCCTGCTGTATTAAGAACTGGTGGTGCATGTTGCGCGAGACACGCACATAGCCTTTGATTTTTTTTCTATCGATTTCCCTTTGAGCCACTACATTGTTGTCATCACGATCGGCCCCGTAAAGATCTTCGTTGAACCCCAATAGTTTTAAGATGCTGAAGGAATTAACGTCGATGGCATGTCCTTTCTTGATGATGAAAGCGCACATTTTTTTGTCCGGCCGCTGGTAACACTTGGTTCATACGAAAGTTAAAATTATACCCGAACCCATTCAACCAGGTGCCTATCTCGCACAACAAGTAGGCTCCAGGAGGCATGTAGGCCACAGTCCATTGCCCCGCAACGTCCATGGCATCGGTTTGATACTTCAACTGGTTGTTTGATTTGGTTATATTGTCATCATCAGCAGGGATCACTCGATAACGAGTAAGATTGCCCACCAAGTATTCTTCAGTTCTTGTGCACCCGCAGGTGACTGACCAGTCCAATTTGAAAGTTCGTCATATTGAAAGTTATGAGAGTTTTCACTAGATGCAATTCAAATCTGTTTACAAAATGAGAACAAATGTTCTTCTCCTTCAATTTTAGATAGATTTTAATGTCTCAGCCAATGAGGTGGAAGATTGAAACAATACCACAATTAGCACCTTTTTACATTCCATGCATAACATAAGCCTACCTCTTGCGCGGACCATTACTTAAATTGTAAGTACCACATCCACGTCAGCATACAATGCCTGAAGAATTGACGCTTTGTGATTGGGCAAATCTTAGTACGTCATAAGCCACGCCTCAGGTTGAAAATCAACCGGTAAATCTGGCGCGCTGCAAGTGGGAGGCTAAGAAGGACTTTGAGAAAGTCTAGGAAAATGACAGTAAATAGGAGTCCCATCAACTGTAGTAAGTAGATGCAAGCTATTAAAATATTTTAGTATTGAAAATTTTCTCGTCAGCTTATTACATATTTTTCGTGCAATAAATTATTCCCGTGAAACAAGTTTTGCACTACAAAAACACTAAATAGCACTAAATAATAGGCCCTTTGCAGCTAACAAATCACGTGGTTGTACTGGAGAGCAAAAAATATCTGACTTCATTTATTCAGACATTTTACGGTTGTGTTATTAGCAAAACCTATTTGTAAATGCTATTTTGCACCTCCAATCAATTGTCCATCTTTCTAAAACTGTGTTTTTAAAGTAACTTGCTTTCCAGAATCCATGCGAACGCCTTTCCCATGGGGATCACGAGCTCAATTCATTCGTTAACGAAGTATTATATCAGCACGTGACTGTTAGCTGCAAAGGGCCTATTGTTGGCTGTTGTTTAATTAGTATTTTTTAGTGCTTTGTTAAGAAATGTTTCACGAATATAATGACTGCGCTCTGTTATGTGAGAAACAACAGCATCAAAGAAAACTTACAGCTCCGACGAGTGATGAACTCCGGTAATGGCAAAACAATCTGACTTCATTTATTCATATCACTTGAACGTAAATTAGCTATTTTCAACCTCTAATCGATTTTTTTCTAACACAGCTTTTGAAGTTTGTTTCCATCTCATTTCACGTGACTGTTTCCTGCAAAAGTCCCATTTCTAGCTCGTGGATGCTTGCAAGCACAGAAACGAGTTATTGGCATGGGGAAAATCGTATAACTCACTCGCTCACTAACTCACTCAGATATAAACTAATCGAGATTATCGATCTTCTCATGTGATGTCTCATTTTCCAAGTCCACATGCCTAAAGCACTCACCCCCTGATCCCCATCGCTGGTTCTCTTTTTCGGTTACTTTTCCAACTCCTTCAGTATATATATATATATAGATTGTGGGTTGTAGATAGATTAAAGGCAAGACATCACTTTAGCTGTTACTCCGAGTTTCACGCTTACGCGATCATCAGACAGACTTTAATGAAGAATAAACCTTACTTTAACCTACATATATATACAAGCGGCGCTATTGTTCTAGTTATCTATTGTTGTATAAATCGGTCTATAGTTCTACGGGCTTATTGTTGTTATGTTATTCGGCTTTTGGTGTTCATTAAGTAATACTTGTTCTCGTGGCGGCATTTTGAAATTAGTTCCGATCTTTTGTTGAGGAGGCTGGCTTTGTCGGCTTTAATCATGTGAAGTTTTTCCGCTAGACAGAGATTGCATCTTTTGGAAATGTTGTTGTATGAGCTTGCTGAGGTGATGATTGACCAGTTGATTGCGTAGTTTTTCTTGTTGTCATTGAGTTTCCAGATGTGTTTTGAGAGCTCAGTGCTGTTGGCGTATTTTCTGTTTCGGAATGATAGCTTGTGTTGCGTGTGTCGTTGCTTGAATGTACCCTCTGTCAGTCCAATGTAGTTATTTCCTGTTTTGTCTTCATCTGTAGTTACGCGTGCATTGTAGACTAGGCTGGTTGAAAGGCAGTTGTTGTCGAGTGGACATTGTTCTTTTTTTCTGCAGTTGCATCCGCTCTGGGGGAGGTAATGTTGTTGTTGGTTATTTTCTTGTTGTGCTTGTTAATTATAGTTGCTATGTTTTCCGTGCAGCTGTAACCGACTTTTACGTTGTTCTTGTTGAAGATACAGTGAAACTTGTGTTTTTGAGGGAAGTGTTTCTGGATAAGGTTTAGGAAAGTTTTGCCGACATTGGTTTGGACGTTCTTGCTGTATGGAGGGTTAAACCAGATTATATTCTTTTTTCTGTTGTTTCGGCTGGCGTATGTAAGGTCTTCGGTGAATCCGCTGGATTTTAGGGCTTTTTCGTAGAGTGGCTTGGCTTTGTCAAATGTTTCTTTGTTGCACGATATGTCTGAAATCCTTCCTTATTTATACATATTGATTATTTATACATCCGTCTAACATGTGGGAGAGGTGTCTTTGTCGAGTTTGCATCACCAACTCCGAGAAACGTCTTTATTCCGTGTCGCTAGTCGTTGTCACTGAGTAACTCATTTGCGGGCTTCAAACATTAATACGATTTACTGACCGTGGTCAGAGATAGGAAAAAGCCGCCCGCTCCCGGAAGCAAACAGATCGCAGGAAATCGTGGGAAGCGTGTCAATTAGCATCGACTCTGAACAAGAATAAACTGGTCGGGAAATATCACGGATTTACTACATGAACTGCTATGAAAAGTGACAGGAAAGCTCACCATACAGTAACTAAATACCCAAACATCCTCAAACTTGTACTAACCCTTTTTCAGTGTCAGAAAAAGTAAAAAAAAAGAATACAAATTTATCAAATATAAACGGACGCATCCTCCTTTTTATAAGGAATCCAGATGTTTAACTTTTTACTTGGCCTAATTTTATTGGGCACGCAAATCATTAATACTAATTAGGATTCGTTAATGAAAATATGATACTTACTACAAAAGAAACCTGTTTTCTTGTGGGGAAATGGACACAGACAAGTATAGCCGTCTCTGGTGCTTACGCAGGTGAGGTTTCCCGGACAGATACTTGGTGTCCTTAAGCACAAGTTGTTACCTGATAAACAGAGGACAATATCGTTATCAGATGTATAGTTTTGTTGTCATAATATTTTGCACAGTTTTGTACAGCCTGGTATACCTACAAATCCAAACTTAGGTGATACCCCTTAAGAAAGTCCATATAAATGGGTATAGGCCGCCCAGGAAAGCACTAAAACACCCCAATAAAAACTTTTCACTGTGCACCCCTCTGGTAAATGAATGGGCTGCTGCTAGGTATTATATATTGATTAGACAGGGTTAAACTATATAATATAAATCCCCACTGGCTCATCAGTAAATGTCGGTATGACAGTTTGGGCCACTGCATTTAATTTTTGTATCCTTGGTTGAGAATGTCGGAAATTCTGGGAGTGTCACAACTAAGAGATGCTGGATTTATCAGGGGAGCGTCCATATCCCATACTTGGTATGCGAGAAAGCGCATTCGCAGATCACGTTATTTTTACAAAACCCTAATAACCCCGAGCGGAAGGCCGATAAAATGCTTATTTTTCACAATGGCGAGGTTTTCTCATTGTACGCAATACAGAAATATATATTATAAATAATTAGAATGACTTTTTTACCTGGTACATCGTTGCATAAAATTCCTGTTCACAAGTCTTCTCATTGTTTTCTTTTCTCGCGGCAACCTGACTTAAGGCTGTTTTTCATATCGACGTAAAGCCATCGCAAACAGTCGCAAACAGTTTGCGATGGTTTTATCGCAAACTGTTTGCGATATGACCTAGTTAATGATAATACAGTTTACGTTGCGTTGCGATGAATCGCAGACGGATCGCAAACAATACGTAAAGATAGAACTGGTTCTATCTTTACGTATTGTTTGCGATCCGTTGGATACCCGTCGCAACACAACATGTTTGCGATGGCTTTACGTCGATATGGAAAACAGCCTTAAAAAGAGCCTGATCTCGGAACACGCTGGCTCACGAATGCATAACATTTGGAATAATAAGATCGTGCCATACACCATACATTCTTTGTACATTGTGCACTTTTGAAAATCCGTGTTCTCAAAAACTTTAGACATATTGATCTCAAAGTTTCGTAATCACTAAGTGTGACTTTCTCTGTCAATAAGAGGACTCGGTTTCTTCGCAGCTTGAAGTATGATTTATGTAAAGGTAAAGATTTAAATAAAGATCACCCTAAAGCATGCATAACAGGTTGAAGATCAAGTTTTTTTCTAATGTAACGTTTACGAATGTTGTGCGGAGAGGAAGTTTATTGCTCAGCAGAGGTGCGTCCGTTAAAGGATACACTCACGTGCTGATGTAATACTTCATTGCCGAATGGACCGCGCTCGTGAATCCCATGGGAAAGCGTCAATTGCATGGCAAACAAACTTTAAAATGTCTTTTAGAAAGATCGCCAATCGATTGGAGGTCAAAAATAGTATTACAAACATGTTTTGCTAATAAATAACACTAAAAAATATTTTTTCTTCCCATCCAATACAACCACGTGATTGCATTCCTGCAAAGGGCGCATTAGTCTTGAAATAATTCGCGCGATCAACATTGGCCTACACTTATCGGCAGTATTTCAGTCGAATTGAATGTTAAGGGAAGAAAGGCTGGCTTAACATATATTACTTTTTGGGGGGGATTCATGTTGCTTGAATTTAATTTATATTTGAAGTAAAAAGCTCAGTGATGTCACCCGCTAAACATTTCTTAACAGATAACACTATTTATCACGTATTTAGGGTCGATTTCAGTGTGATAAAGCCGAGACTAAAATCCGCATCAACAGTGAAGGGATATGATATCACTTCACGGGTCGTATTGCCCAATCACATTTCCCGTAATAAGTAACTTAGACCAATCAAATTGGTCATATCATTTTTTGCTGAACGCCAATTTCCTGCCAAGACAGGCTTGACGTGCGCGTCGACGCGCGCTTTGCTGTTTTCTGAAAGAAATGGCAGCTTCAACTAGTTTGAGATTTGTAGTCGTTTCTGAAGAAGAAATTATATGTTTTCTTCAACAAAATGAAAACGAGAACACCGCCAGAAAGACCAACGAAGACTTGGCGTTATTCAAGACTTTTTAAATCCAAAATATAACAAGGAACCAGAATAATTATCGGCACAACGATTGGATGCTTGCTTAAAAAGAATTCATACTTGGCGTGCGTAAACAAGGGGTTGAGAAAAGGAGGATATTCATGACTTCCCATGATGCTCTGCTCGCTCTGTTCTTCGACTCGTGACAAAAAGTAAACATGGCGAGCCCAATCCACGCACATTTTTGTCGTGGCTTTCAAGGACATAGAGTGAACTATGGTACGTATTAACATACTGAGTATTTGTTCACATATTTTATGACGTGACTGTAATAATTTTAAGGGGCACATGTTTCCTCGAAACTTGTTCTGACACGTTAGTGGGAAGGGTCTTCACGCTTCAAGTGGCTTTTCGTGACGGGCTAATTGAAGTGGTGTGCAGGGAATTGCTTTTATCTAATCTATTATTGGAGTTTTTAACATTACATATTTACAGAAATACCATTTAAACCCTTCATGTCACGTAAACTGCGAAGGGACCCTAAGAAACCCACGTTTTATTGACCCGTGAGCACGAATAAAATGATGAAAATGCCTTGTTATATATAAATGAAACTTGTGTAAAAAAGCAAAGGTATCGCAGCTCGTTGTTACACATTCATGAAGTATTATTTGGCTAATCTAACGTGTATTTCAAATCGAAGGATCATAAAGATTGCCAAGCCATAGGCGACAATATATAACAGATAGTCCGTTTTGCATTCAAATGAACCGAGTGCTTCGTCTTTTCAAATGCCAATTTTCGTTTTGTGAACATTTTCCGTACGTTTTAGATATTTCCTGTATTACTGAGTAAGGTTACTAATGTGTGTATGTCCTGTTTAGGAAAAAAAGCCGGCAAAAACCAGAGGAGAAGCAAGTTCTACGAGTAAAAAGAGACAAGTGAAATGTTGATTTTTTCATAAGTTAAAAAATCAAAATTAATTAATAAACATATCACCGATATATTTCTGGGGATTTCTGATTTATAAGCTTATCTCACAGCTACCATTTCATGTATTGGTCCCTTTTGTTGTGTACCCAGGCCCAACTTTAGTAAATGGCAATTAGTAAACATAAGTTGTTCTTTCATCTTTACCAACTTGTCACCTACATGTACAATTTTTTCACTCTCGTAAATTTGAAAAAAAAAAAAAAACGTTTTTTTTACCCGAGCTCTTTATTAGTTTCCAATATGCACACCTCATTGTGCTATGGACCAATCAGATTTTACCTTCCATATCCTGGAAAGTGACGTAGTTACATTTAAAAGGAATTTGCCATTGACCAATCATAGGAGAGTGTTCACTGGCATGCCAATTCTCTAAAATTCTTTCATTGGGTGGTGGGCGGAAAATAAAACAAATGTGCTGACGTCATACTTGCATATTGGAAACTAATTAAGTGTTCGGGTAAGCAGACATTACTTTTTCTTCGAATTTATGGGTGAAAAAATGGGTCAACATAACAGGCTACTTGTCGCCATCATCATGTAATATTTCATGTGCACCTTGAATGATTAGTATACAACTGCCAACTCTAAAGCTCTACTAATAAAGCTATTACTATAGCTGTGATTGCAAGACTGGTAATACTTTCTTACATTGCTCAGATAATTTTGCTCAAGATTCTCTGGTTTTCCTTCCTCCCTTCTGTTTCGAATTGCAATTACCTGGGGAGTACTTATGTGATAAATGGGAGGTATGTTCAAACCCTGACCCTGTTGGACCCCAAAAGGGAGCTCCAAAACACTCATTGCCCTACTTTTTGTGACCCTGATAGCTCAAATTGACCCGCACATATATGCTATGTCCTAAACAGTACCCCCCTCCCCCCCAAGGGCAATTTAATAGAGTCCTGACTTAGATGTACCCATATATTTTGTGTTCATCTTGAATGTGTAGACTGGCAGACTGTGTAGACTAAAGAACTGGCACAACATCTACATATACTTTCATTACTGGGCAATGCTTATGCATCAAATCCAGTTATGTTTCAGGTGCTTTGTAACTACACGAGCTTGCTTTTTTTCCACAAAATCTGTAATCTATTTGTATTATCCATTCTAGCAGTAACTTTCAGTAGAACTTCCATACAAGTTATAATTTCCAATTTGTTAATTTATTGAGTCCCTCCTGAAGTAGCATTCATGCTTTAACATGTACAAATGTATATACTAGTTCAACACACCAATAATATTTAACAAAAATAAAATGGAGATCTAGATCACACAATAATATTAGTAATTATTTCATGAATTGAGAATGCATGTGGTGCTAGTCATTTTTTTTTTGCTTGTCATTTTTACTTTATCTATGATAACCAGGTAGAGAAAGTGTTCAAAGAGTTTCAATTGGTCATAACATTTAGATTTAATTAATTATTTAAGTGCCATAAATAATATTGTAAATAGGATATCAGGCATGCAGATATACTGAATTTATTTCTTGAGTGTTTGGCTTGATAACTCACGGAGTGAGCACAGTACATGTAATTATATAAATGAATGCTATTTATCACAATGGGAATTCTGTATCTCCAAGCAGCCCATACGTAAAGTGTGTTGAAAACCATATAGTGAGCATTTGATTTCTAGTTAGGAACAAATGAGACTCATTAGGCTTAATTTGTGACTGTGTAATATGTGTTTCATAACGTTTGAAACTCAACCGAATTATGGCACAATGCTTTATTTTGGAGGACAATTATTTGAAAGTTTCCAAATAATTTAACAATACCGATGCATGCATGCAATGCACACTGGTTGAGAGAGAGCGCCTTCATATTGTCTATTGTCAAAGTCATGTGCTTCACATCGAGGTAACAAGAAGTTGTATCAGACAAAATATGTTTTGTTCTGTGAAGTGATATATCTGCCGTACGCAAGAAACTAAAAATATTGTTAAATGAAGCTACTAGTAATTTAGTTCTCTGTTGTAAATCATGCACTTCGCGAAGGACATGGAAGCTCAGCTCGAATAACCGTTAACTCTACATACGGTCCTCTACGCTACACATCAGTGGTAGCTGGTTCTTGAATAGAAAGGTAGACGCTTCGTTCAAAGTCCTTATAGTTATACTATAACATTTTTTATCGTGTCTGTGTTTGTATCACAATTATTTGCTTCTGTGTTTGATTCTTCTGAGTTAACTTGAAGGGAAGAATCTGAATTTTCAACAAATCATCCTCACTCATGACACATCTACTGTTAATTTCAAGTCATCGCTAATTAGTGCTATTCTCAGTTACCCACTCTATTGAAAATGAAAAATAGATTGATATGTAAATATTGTTGCTCGATTTCGTAAGGTTGATGTATAATAGATAAGATAGCACTTAAGCACCTTGTAAATTTACATGTAGTAATATCATGTCAAAACTTCTGGCAGTTGATCATCACTATCTGAGCAAGGGACATCATAACTATTTAAATCCACATATTTAAAGAATCGCAGAATTCCTTTTGTAGTTACTTACTATCCAGACTCCCCAATATTGGTAGGTTTCTGCGAGACCTTCAGCCAATCTTTGACATGTCAGACAGATGTAGGAAAGCGATAGGAGAAGTCCCTATGGTTGCATTCAGTAGACCGAAACGTAAGGTTGATGTATAATAGATAAGATAGCACTAAAGCACCTTGTAAATTTACATGTAGTAATATCATGTCAAAACTTCTGGCAGTTGATCATCACTATCTGAGCAAGGGACATCATAACTATTTAAATCCACATATTTAAAGAATCGCAGAATTCCTTTTGTAGTTACTTACTATCCAGAACTCCCCAATATTGGTAGGTTTCTGCGAGACCTTCAGCCAATCTTTGACATGTCAGACAGATGTAGGAAAGCGATAGGATAAGTCCCTATGCTTGCATTCAGTAGACCGAAACGTTTGCAGGATTATTTGGTACACGCTAAAGTTGGCAAGTCAAACAAAGGTCAGAAGGAGGCAAGGGGAAGTTGCAAATGTGGAAACAAGAGATGCGGTGTTTGTCAATACCTTAATTGTAAGAACTCCTTTAAAAGTATTCCATTAACTATACTTTAGATTGTAATTCTAGTAATGTTGTATATCTTATGTCCTGTAAAAAATGCGATGTTCAGTATGTTGGCTCTACAGTTGCCAAATGTAGTTACAGTTACCAAATTTAGGTTTAATAATCACAAGAGCCGCATACGAGCACACGCGGATGACCTCATATATCAACACTTTAGTGGTACGGGACATAACGGTATTAATGATGTTGAAATTCAACTCATAGGTAAGGTTAATAACAAAGAGGATTTAGTGTTTAAGGAAGGACAATTGGCTTATAGGATAGGTACGTTAAAGTGCATATGAGCCTTCGTGCAATTTTCATAGCTATGAACCTCAGGAAAGTTTTGAGTACCCCTGCGAATAATTTTTTGGTTTACAGAGAATACTCTATCTTCTACGTCATCTCATTAATGCATTATTCTCCATGGCACCTTTCTATCACAACAACATCGATTTTTAGATAATATACACAGTTTATGAGCTGTTAGTAAAGGAAAAAGTCATATTAGTGAAAATTGTAAGTTTTTATTCAAATTGTTGCAAAGTTGAATTAATTAAATGACGTCTACCGAGGTATCGACCCAGGCTTTTACTTACGCGGTCATGGGTCAGGAAAGGTCACGTTTCCACGATTTCAAACAAGCGTAGAAAATAGAGTATTCTCTGTAAACCAAAAATTTCTTCGCAGGAGTACTCAAAACTTTTCTGAGATTCACCATAGCTATGAAAATTGGAGGAAGGCTCATATGCACTTTAAGTCTATCGGCACTCAATGACAATGACTTTTTTTAGAGTCAGAACAAGAAACATCGGAACCATCGGTTATAATGTATTTTTTTTTACACAAGCACAATATCATTGTTGCCATATTCCATCTTATTAAGCGCGTGTGTTTAATTTGTGCGCGTGCGATTTATTACGTCACTCTATACCATGACGAGCTTCATACGGTTCTGAAAAGATTGCACCCTACCGATGTTGGTCGATTCACCCGACGAACATCAGCAGGGGAGCTGACAGAGATCAAATACTTTACTTTAGGCGGGTGTCAGCTCTAAAGCTATAAATTCTCACCTTTTAGTTTGTGTGTGCTAGAAGTTGGAAAATTAAACTGTCGAGAGAGACTTCTAATGCAAGAATTCGATGTCGGTTTACTTTAGTGCAATGTATCTCAGACAGAAATTACGGTTCATTACGGAGTCCTTCGTCGGTAATTACAACATAAACAGTTACGTAAATGTTCTTTTGATCGAAACGAAATCGCTATGCAATCTTACACATAACCAGTAAAATTAAATTAAGGGGATCGCAAGAGGAGTATTAATATGTGATTGTGTTATTTATTAAAACAAATGTAGTCATAAAATGTGTTCATGCAAATAAATTACATATATAACACTTGAAAACGGTTCTGCTTCTAGGAAGCCAATCAAACCTATTAAACCTAACCTTAACAAATCAAAAACAATTCTCCTGAAATATTTTATTTCCCGAGGACGCACCAGGAGAAATCCGAGTATTTCTCGCAGAGTAACAGCCTTACAGCCAAGTTGCTCAGCTGCTTCCAGGAAGCCAATTAAACCTATTAAACCTAATCTTAAAGGCCCAGTACGGACCTTGATGCTTTGCGAGCTTAGACGCTGGCCGCCATCTTTTGTCACAGTCGAAACTATTTTCAACCGCTCTATGCAATCCACTTCCATCGGCCGTTTTTCTAATCTGACTTTCGGTATATTTATTTTCACATTTTGCCAAATTGTTAGCCATCATTTCTGTAGCATTTTAAAGACATTTAGGTCGTATAAATGTAGGTGAAATTTATGTTACGAACAATGAGATGTATGTTTATGGGGAGGGCATCATGGCGGAACCGTCGGTAGGAAGACCGTTAGCCTGGTTCTGTTCGGAAAATAAGACTTTGTTCTTCTGTATTTTACGGCCGGAACGAGAGGAAGCCACACATGGGTTTTGCAGGAAAAAGAATCAGTGTTTTTGCGTTGTGTAATGCCACTGTCATCAACGGTAAGCAGTCTTCAGTGATATTATAAATTGGTGAGTTATTCACCGCAAGAGATATCGATTGCACTGGCATGGCTGGACGGAGTAGTCAAAGTTTACTATCATGACAAGTTTCAAGTCGATGCTGGAGAGGTGCAATGGATTTTATAAGCCGTAGTTTTTGATGAGCCGATGGGCATGATTTGAGAGTTTGTCTGTGAATATTTATGTGAACCCACAACAAACAGTCTGAACAACTACATTGTATAAAGGTAAAATGACAGAAAAATTATACTGTTACGTTCATTACAGCAATTTATCAGATACTTTTCTGAATTCACAACTAAATTAACTATTAAGTTGAAACATGGTACTGCTGTGCAAAAATAATTGTAGTAAACATATTGTAGGGTGGTGGAAGTATTCTGCAAGAATATAGCCCAAACATTTTGTGAGACACATTTACGCTTGGCTACCACTACCGTATACATGTATGTATTTCAGTGATCTGCTGAGAGGGACAATATTAGAAACACTATATTATAGCACAGTACTGTAATTTTATAAAAATGTTGATTTTACTTAACTATGGAGTGGCAAATTGGAACAATGAGTGTTCATAATGCTAAAACAAAAACCTATAAATTAACTTTTTTATACAAACAAAGCAGAACAAGTGATTCTAAGTCCCTGCATCTTAATTGGTAAGAGAGTTGGAACTATAGTGGTTTTAATAAAATCAAGGATACTGTACAGGCTGTTGCTCGTTGTCGCTGATATTTACTAGCAACACAGTCTAATCTAAGTTTCAAGCTTAGTGTATTTGACTCGATGTACATGTACTGTAAATATACATGATAAGTATTCTAAAATAATACAAAAAGTAGGTTTACGATAAAAAATTATAAGATAATATCCATATCTAGACAAAGAGATACATGTAATATAGAGTAGATTGAGTACAGGAAATCATTGTAGTAAAAGCTAAACAATATCCACAAATAAGCAATATTCTACTGGCAACAGGTGTAGATTGTCATGAGATTTTATGCACATTGAAAAAATCTAGCATTCTGGCAATGCATCAAATCAAATATTGTGTTTACCCTCTGATATTACATTTAAGGCTTACGAGGCCTCTAGCAGATCCTACTAATGATCCGAGCATTCTCCACACACTTTCACTACATTCAATATTTACAACTCAGATGTTGATGTTTACAGAGGGAGTTAAACCAGAGAACCCGGAGAAAAACCTTCAAAGCGTGGATGAGAATCGACAAACTCAACTCCCACATAATGGTGTATCCGGGATTCGAACCCGAGTCACAATAGTGAGAGGCGAGCACTAATACATGCTGCACCACCCAGCTCTCCTATGAGCCTAATATACAGTCCTGGAGCCTGATTGAGCTAACCAGGATTAAGGGTTTGTTAGGTTTGTTTGTGCATTTCTAACTAGTTGTAATATTAGAGTGCAGAATAACGTTTTACCAAAAGAACCAGAATCCTCCGGATTAGATGCTAATCAGGCTTCAAACAAGGGCTCTGCTATATAGTTTTCAAGTTTTAGGAAAAAGGGATAAAATACTTGAGATTAAAATAATATGACATATTGACCTTTTTAATATCCATATAACTTCAGTCGTATAAATTTTATCCTACCCTCTTCATTTCTGGCCTTGTAGTTATAATACATGATCCCAGCTACATTTATCTATTTAGAAGGGGGATGCGCAGCAAGAATGGTGTGTGTGATTTTCTTTGGTATTTCAGAAGTTCTAATCAGAAAATAAATCGGAACAATATTATTGCATGTACACTGTAACTAAGGTAACTCCAGTAGAATCTGGCAAATAAATATTGCCTGGTTCAAAAAATACTATTGATTTCAAGGGTCAGTGTTATCTTCCCCCAGATTGTGATCCAACATTTCGCTGGAGCCAATCAGCTATCTTTGGATCAATTTATTTGACATAATATATTGAATCCAAGCATTGTACCCAACCTGACCGAGGCCTGAGGTTAGCCTCTAAGCGAAAGGAGGCCTTTGTTACATTTAATAAATCAGTAATTCATTAATATGTATATTTCTGATTTACCTGACAGAAGGGATATAGATACCTCTGGAAATCTGTTGCATATTCGGCAGTATCCCACAGGTTGTTTCAATTCTTTCTACTGCCATAATGTGCTGTATACGCACTCATTACAGATTCCAGTTTTGCTGCCAAAATATTGTGATGTAGCACATGTGCCAGGTGATGAGGTGTGTTCTTTATTTAGTTTGGCATGGGATAAAATAGTTATGCAATGTTTTCTTGTGGTATGCCATGAATATTCCACTCCAGAGGATATTTCTTTGTATACACACTCGCCTAAGGGACCGGGGGGGGGGGGGGGGGGGGCACAATTTTTTAATTAAGCACACTTACTATGGCTTATTTATAGGCTTATCCAAGGGGGAGAACTGTAGGGTCACAATTTTTTGGGCAAGTCACAATGCAGATCTAGTAGCCTCCGGTTCCTAAGGGCTTGTGTGTATACTGAAAAATCAAGTTACTAACATTTATTCATGATTAGTATGTAATTAACAGGGGACTTTAATAAACTTTGTGCGTCTGTAACAAGCTAAGACTATTCAATACAAACTTGATAATCACTTTGTATTTTTGGTATTTACATTCATATAGACACTCAATCCATAGAATCTTCGAACAAATGCAGGTTTAGTAAAACTAAAAGTGGAGACAACAATATAGATGATATTGATAACTAATTTCTTAGTCTTAATTTGTCCAGAAACCCATAAGCTGCATATATACTGCACTGTCATTGGGGTATCATAATATTTTCATTCAAACACACAGAGTTATGGCATTGGATTTTGATGCAGATCAACCTTCAAAATTTCCCGATCTACACAAAATAATCTTTGAAAATGTGAAGGAGGTGATGAATGTCACCTTCTATAAAGCAGACAATTCCCATTTATCTACATATATACCACAGTGGTGAATATTTATTGCCCATTTCTTGGCAAAGTCCGTACTTCCTCTTCCCACACTTAACCGCTTGAAGAAAACAATGTACACCCTTTTCCTGAAACTAATAGAAGAATATTTCTTATCAAAGGTAAAAAAAAAAGAGGCAACCTAACATATGACACTGGAGGTATAGTATTCAATGTAATTAAACTACCACTTTGGGGGGTGGCTATTTATTTCCCGAGGACGCACCAGGAGAAATCCGATTATTTCTAACAGAGTAAGAGCCTTACAGCCAAGTTGCTCCGCTGCTTCCAAGAAGCCAATCAAACCTATTAAATCTAACCTTAACAAATCGAAAACAATTCTCCTGAAATATATTTTATTTCCCGAGGACGCACCAGGAGAAATCCGAGTATTCCTCACAGGGTAATTTTAACAGCCTTACAGCTTAAAGTTGCTCTGCTGCTTCCAGGAAGCCAATAAAACTTGTTAAAACTAAACATGACACATTGTAACAATTCTTATATATATATCCATCTATTTAGCCCCGCTATTTAAGGCTACATACAAACAGGTTCGGCACTTAACAGTTATTATTAAATCCCCTGTACAAAGGCGCTACATATCCAATATTGCGTCACGGTAATTGACGTTATAACTATACCGGCGCCGTTATTTATATAATTTCGAGGCCAAAATGTGGTTCCAAGCTCTTCTAATGAACCAAACTAGCATCCCACATCTAGAATGATAGACCTGCTTTGGCTGCAAATTGCTATGGAGAAAACTTTGATTGTTTTTTAATGCTTTGGATCAGTCTCTGAAATGAATGGCGTGCTCTGATATTCTCGAAAATTGGCGCCAATTTTTTTAAATTTCCATCAACTGATCATGGGCTTCAGGGAATTCAGAATAGCCACATCTGCTAGAAGCTATAAATATCTCTTCGTGTAAAGTGTGTTTGTTCATCTGAAATCTCTTTCTGAAAATGTGAAACAACATTCGGATACAACCGAGGTCTTACTAATGTCGAGCGAAACCCACGCGGAAATTTTACCAACTTGTCCTCCGTTTGTGTTGATCAGGCAAATGTCCAATTGTTGAAAACCTTGATCATTTATCGAAAATAAAAACATTTAGCAGCATCACTTATCCCTTATTTCCTGCACAGCCAGTCGGCTAGAACCTACATATACATACCATATCTTAGAAGGTCGGAATAACGAATTCAAAGGAAGAGAATGTTGCTCCAGCGCTGCTTCTGGTATGAACTTTGGCCCGGGATGCTCGTCGGACATTTTCGATTTGACCCCTAAGAGGTACTAAAATGGGCGTGGCTCAAGCTTATTTTGACCCCTAAAAGATAATAAAAATGTAAATTGATAACAGCTTTTTTGTTCAATTTACACCCGACCCCTAAAAGGTACCGCTTTACATAGAAATGTCTGTGTTTGATGGTGGATACCCTAAGTGGTACCAAACTCCTGATTTTGACCCCTAAAAGGTACGACGAGCATCCATGTACCCCTCACATAAGGGAGTCCCCCCCCCCCCGGGCCTTTGGCTCGTGATAATATAACTCGGTTTCATATTAACTATTCCTAATCATATTTCATGACTGGACTAAACTAACCAATCAAATTACAGCAAAAAAGGGAGGCCAATTCATTTTAGGGAATTTTTTT
Organism: Actinernus sp. WN-2022; assembly: GCA_030867875.1. Lineage (NCBI taxonomy): Eukaryota > Metazoa > Cnidaria > Anthozoa > Actiniaria > Actinernidae > Actinernus > Actinernus sp. WN-2022. The sequence continues at coordinate 39,713,070 of JAOWCC010001368.1, forward strand.
TGCAGTTTTTGCTGAAAAAAATCCTTTTTTCTACACAAAAATGGATGAATTGAATTACTTACAGTTTCTAGATGATGACTATGCTCTCATTGAATCTGAAGAACTCCTGTTGGGTGATTTTCCGAGTTTTGAAATCAGTTTTGACGAAAATGTAGCAGATACTTCTACAAACACGGCTGCAACTTCGTACGCTCCGGAGTCCAGCGAAACCAAAACAAGTGTAACCCAAACAGCAACAACTCAAGTCCCAATCCATGAACAAGATGTTTCAAGATTCCCTATAGTTTCCAACAATGATATAGAGGAACTGAAGTCTGTCGCTGTGAAAAAAAAAACACTTCTCGCTCGACTAAACAATGGCTGAATGTTTTTAAAAGCTGGTGCCAGTCCCGCAACCTCGGTGAATTGGAAATTGAAACAGTGGCGCCGGCAGCGTTGGAGAAACTTTTAACCCAGTTTTATGCTGAAGTGAAGAAAAAGGAAATCGAGGACTATGAACCAGAATCGCTCAGAATTATGCAAAGTTCTCTGGAGAGACACTTGAAAGACAAAAACTACCCTGTCAGCATAGTAAGATCGCGAGAATTTCACCAGTCACAGCAAACCCTGAATGCAAAGGCCATTTCGTTGCGACAACAGGGCAAGGGAAAGAGGCCAAACAAGTCCCAGCCACTGGCACCAGAGGAGGAACTTTCACTCTGGGAAAAGGGTCAGCTTGGAGACCACAATGGCCGCGTTTTAACGAACGTAAACTTCAAAAACTTGACAGAGCAAATGGGATTCCGAGGCCGCCAGGAGCACTACGATGCATATGTCGAGGATTTCATAATCAGGTCACACGAAGATGGAAGTGAAAGCGTAGAATTCTCAGAAAATCCTACCAAAACTCGCACTGGTGGTCTTAGAATCAAGAGAAGAACATCTCCTCAAGTAATGTGGAGTACGGACGGCGGAAAAAGAGATACAGTTCGGCTTTTCAAGCTCTGGTTGGCCAAGCGACCGAGTGGTATGAAAGACAACGGGCCCCTGTAACTGAGCACAATAAATCGACCAAACAATCCAGATGTATGGTACAACAAAGTTAGAATGGGTGAAAACACCATTGGCCAGCTTATGAAATCCATGCCATCATGTCTGCAAACCAACAAAAAAACTCACGAACCACAGCATGAGAAAAACGATCGTTCAGAAGCTCAAGAAATCGGGCCAACCACGGCACCTTATTCTTCAAATAACTGGTCATGCAAGAGAAACATCCCTGGATGATTACGATGAAGTAGACGAGACACAGCGTCGAGAACTTTCCCATATAATAAGTGGCTTTCAGGAGTCGAATTCCAGCAAAAACACTGGGAACATCAAGCAACAGGAAACCGCGACCGAAGCCATTGGCATTGTTCCAGCAAGTTCACATCAGTTGTCTCGAATGAATGAAGCGCCAACTACTATCAATAACAGCTCTAGTGTTGCTTTAATAAGCTCTGTAAGTGGTGAAACACAGTCGCAAAACCAATTCTACCAGGCTGTGGGTCTGATGAATACGGGTTTCATGCCATTTCAGCCAAATCTAAACTCCACAAGTGCATACAGAATGGCGGCTTTCAGTAGCACCACAAACCCGCCAATGATGCAGCTTCCATCCCAAAATTTCACAGGATGCACCTTCAATTTCTTCTCAAAAGAAAACCAAGACACTCCAGAACCACCGAAATGACGAAGGCGAGCATTTATCCTGGATTCAGATGACGAAAACTAGAACTAAAGACACTAGTGGACTCAATGAAGTGTCTTGAACTGAATCCCTTGAATGTATACGTAGCCTCGCGTTTGCGAGAGCTTCAATTTTGCACACTTGTCACGTGAACTTTTGATCATGAATATGCAATGAGTTGTAATCCATTTCCGGTTGAAAATGGCTGTTTTATGTGTGAACTTTAAATATTGAAAGAAACGAGATTAAAAAGTTATTATTTTTAAGTTCATACCATTGTTTGATTTATTTATGAAGCTTTCACATAAAAAAAATTCTTTTATAATAGCGACAAACTCATACTGATTTGAAAATATTATAGGATAGCAGGGGGGGGGGGGGGGGGGGGGAACACGGAAACCCGAAATGTTTGCTTTTAGTAGATTTCAAAATGGATATGGTAATTGCACTTCGTGTCGTGCAATTTTGGTCTGAAATCATACTTGTGATTACAAATCGCGCTGCGCGCTCGTGCGATTTTGTAATCACGCGTATGATTTCAGACCAAATTGCACTCCACTCAGTTCAATTACCATTATTCATCGCCTAATCTAAATTGTTGTCTTTTTATCTTCCAAATGTGTTTACTTAGTTCGGTTGCTTTCATTTTAGATTTTGATTTAAAGAGGCCTTGTGGTTAGCGTATCTGGATTTAAAATCTGTCGTTAGAAATTTCAAAGATCCTAGCACTCTTGGAACGAGAAGCTCACTACAAACACGGTAATTTTCTAGTTAAATATTTTTTTGTGATGTGATGAACTGCATTTGTGCTGAATTTACTGATGGTAATACCTGGTAATACTAGTAGAGTGGAGTAAAATTTGGTCTGAAATCATAGTACGAGAGTTTAGCGGTCGTGCGACATATATTTTTGTAAACAAACTTCCCGCGATTCTTAATCTTCAAGATATTTTTCTTCCGGTTCGTTTATCGGAAGCTGTCAAAAAACTACTTCATCGGGGTGATGTGTCAAGTTGCAAAACAGCCTATACGAGGGAGATTAGGGGAAATATGTCAGCTGTCCATTTCTTCGCTGTGGACTCCAGACGGGAGATCATTCGACAGATTGATTTAAAAAAATTGAATGTGATGACCGTTATAAATCCTTATGATGGCTCATATCTGTCCCGATCATAGGTAGAAAAAAAAATCACCGAAAATCTGGATCAGTTTGACGATTTCTAAGAAGCTTTTACGAATGTGTAACACTCGATGTCGCCGTGAATTACCACCAAAAAGGTAGCTCATTTACTGTTCTTAAATATTTTGAATGTTAGAGAGGGAGCAGGAACCTCGAAGTTTTCGTTTTTCGGCAAAATTCTCGCGCGTCTCGCTTGTCAGCGATGAATTTAGTTGCCGGCCTTGTGTATTTTTATGTAGTTGGCGAGATGAGCCACAGGATGCCCGAGCTATATGTAAACATTCCTGAGCCACAGGAAACCCGAGCTGTATTATGAGCGCGCGCTAAATAAACACATACACCTCAGAATCAAGTCAAAGGGTATTTTATTTCACAATGTGCTAAGAAATGATAGATTATTAAAACATCAGTGACAAATACACAAAATGGTAGGATGGTTTGCCTGTGGTCCAAGTACTGTGCCTTCAACAGAAGAGAGAATGTTGCATTAGATTAAGGCAATAAATTCTGCTTAAAAAACCTTTGCGAGCAGCTTCGCTAGCTTCGCTGCCTTCGTGTCAAGGCAGCGGCTTAGTAGGGCTAGCTAAGATGAAGTCTGTTATCATAAAAGCAGTCTTATCGCCTCAACCCCAATTTGAGCGCTAGTTCAGAGAAAAATATGCTCCCTTTGTCCATACGGTCTTGGTAACGTGTTTTATGAGCTAGCTTTGTTAACGCATTGATGTGGAGCGCTAGTGCTTCCACTTCAAACCCTTTTCGTGTTAACACCTTACATATATATAGACAAGCTCCAATTATTTCAGATCACGGCTAGACTTGTGCTTTTATGTCGGCCTTAACGTAGAGTCAGCTGATATCTAGGAATTGTGGTTTAATGACTAGATGAGAGAGATTTCGGACAGAGGAGTATACCGGTACGTTTTTCCATCGATCGCTTTAAAAGCTGTGATATTTTGGTTTATTATTAAAATGAGATAAATAGATAGATATATTTAATTTAAACACGTAAAATTCAACAACATTACATGTACATGTATTTGCATGAATACAATGTTTAAAAATGTAAAATACACCATATCGAAATCACGAAATAAGATATAATAACATCCATAAAAGCACTTAATATTATTTTTTATAGCTACAATGTAAAAATAGCCATTCAGTCAACCAGCTTGATAGCCTTCGATATGTTCTTAATTTGGTAAGAACGAAAAATACCAGAACATGGAAAGGAGAGCTAAATTAAATGCTGTCAAGTATAAAAAAAAGAGACCTCTTCGAGAATTGAAACCCCGACCTCCTGAACGCGAAGCGAGCGCTCTGCCGTCTGAGATATCAAGGCGTAATCAACTGTGTGGGTGCGACGGCGGGTTCATTCGGAGTTCGCGATTCGGGAATCGGTCGGACGGACGCGCGATCAGCATTTTTTTCGATCGCACACTGTATAGTGCTCCGCTCGCGCGTTCGGCCCGCGCATGAGCTGCGTTATTATAAAACTAAACGGATAAGCAAGTACCGCATACAAAAATCCTGCAAAAACACCGGATCCGAGGTATGGACCTAACCAGCCAAAATATAAAATTAAACGTGTTTTTCTGTTTCCCGCGATCGTTAAAATGTGAACTAAAATGCTTTCAACAGGAATTATTAAATATATATATGCTTACTAAATATATATATGCTTACTCGAAGATTTGAATCTTCTGAAAAAAAATTTTTAACAGCCAATCGATCGAACTTCATCGCCGGATCCAATTCCAAAAGCTGAACATGTTTCTTCCCATTGGCCTGATGTACGGCATTTCAAATGAATAAGTGATTTTAGGTCCGTCTTTCGATTTTCTCCACATTATCGTGCTTTTCAATCTTCTTACCAAGATCAAAATTAGGAAAATATAGCATTTTACATTTATTAAAAAGCTATTAAAAAGGTACTTATAAATGTATGATTACCTGAAGTAAATGGTGCCTTCAAATTAACATTTCTTGAATTACGCGCGGAATTTTATGAGCGGATGGAATTCCAAATGCTTGTGAATATGTTTCTGACCCAGTTCATTTTGTTCCATAGCATTTCAATTATTTTTTTGAGGTCAGATGTCACCTCATTTCGACATTCATTATAACGGGTTGCTTCCTGCTAATGAGATAACTTTCAAACCATTTTTCAGAGAAGTTGGCCTTCAATTTCAAAGATGCGTAGTGTCATTACATCATTGTGCAAGATACTTTCAATTCTTGTAAAATAACCTTCATTTGTAAAACTGCAATATTCAAATTCGTAGTTCGGTCTATAAAATATTTTCTAACGGAAAATAAAAAGGAAAAACGAGCTTTGTAGGTACGTAGTTCTTACAAATAAGAGAAATGAATGAAAATCAACATCAGATAATGGATAGCAAATACACGCAATTCCAGGATTTGAAGCCAGAATTATCGAGTTAATCCAGCTTTTCTTCGTTACTTGTAGAATGTTTCGAATGTTCTATAACACAAGTTCCATTTAATTCCTCAGAGTACAAAATATTGTTTTTAAAATGTAGAGATTATAAACAAAGACGATTTTAACCAATTTCGTTTTCATAATAAGGATGTCTGATGTGAATTTGATTAAAAGTTCAGAACATTTGATTGATATTTGTGCAGTTGATTTATATGTTTACTTCCCGTCTCTTTAATTGTACTTGAAGAAATTTAAGATAATACCTAGACTTCATATTCATGAAACGAAACATCCTCACTGCTTGAGTTCATAAAACATCAATAAATGCTGGCTGATGTTGGACGGCGGTGTTGGGTTCGTGTGGACAGGCCTTTATACTTCTCATAATTCACTTCATAACTTTTATTATATAGATTCTTAAGAAACTAAAACTTCGTTATTTGTAAAATTTCTCTGGTTTATTAATCATGATACCAATGATCATTTCAGTCTCATTATAGAAAATAAGCATTGAATGTTTTGTGTTTGATGTCAACTATTTCATTACGATTAGAATCAACATCGGTGATTCGAATTATTGCTCACTCCTTTATTAAAATCAAACCTTGTTTATTAAGACCGCTTTAGTTCTCTTGCTTAATAACCAATCGCCAATGTAATTAAGGAATAATAACGAAGAAGTTTGCTTTATTAATACGGCGCACCCTGCCTCATAAATTGTTATCGCCAACGTTCTTTTCGTAGTGCAACATCCAACAACACTGCCTCGCCATCAACTCGATCTACCTCCATTTTCCTCGACCGTACAGCGGAAACTAGACTACACAGAGTAAAACAATGAATTCAACGGACATCAATCCTAAAGAAACACTGAGGTATACCATACTAGCAACGAGCAGTGCTCTTCTTGTAACTGCCATTACTATGTGTAACTTTATTGTTCTTTTCTCCATTTACAAAGATCCTCAACGAAACCTTCGCACTCCCTCAACTTTCCTCATTGTAAATCTTGCATGTTCAGACTTTATGACTGGATTCCTTTATGGTTATGGAACCTCAGTTGAGTTTTCTTTTCTGTCAGCAACAAATGAAAAGATTACCGGACTTTGGATTTTCCTATATGTAATTGCAGGCGTTTTGCAATATGTAAACAACTTCACTATTGTAGCGATGTCTTTTGACCGCCTTCTTGCTGTTACGAAACCGCTTCAATACGTTAGTCATGTAACACATCGAAGGATGAAGCAAGTGATTGCTGTTATTTGGGTGTTGGCTTTTCTTGTAATTCTCCCAGCAATTGCTACTAATGATTGGGTGGTTGCACTTGTTTATTGCCACATAAACATTTCGCTACCTCTTCTACTGTTTACACCAACATATCTAGTCATCTTCAAGGCGTTACAAAGACAAAGAAATGAACTTGCACAGCTTCAAGAATCAAACAGAAATGTTGCAAGGAAGAGAATGGAAAGAGATCGAAGATTGATTATAACAATAATACTTGTGATGGCATTCTTCTGGTTGACAGCTTTGCCTTTTTTCATATCAGTTCACTTGGTTTATATTAGCTCTAAAAGCGATTCAGAAATTCCAGAAAGTTACACGAAGAGTTGGACGGTTTCTCTCATATTTTCGACTGTAAACTCATTTCTGGATCCTATCGTATTTCTAACACGAATGCCCAAAATTCGTCAAGCTGTCAAGAACACGTTTAGTTGGAGGAACACAAACGCTCTACCCGCCCAAATTGCTCCAGTTATTACATGAAGAAAGGACACAAATATTTATCTAGCAGCAATTATTTATATAATAATATTATATTGGTTATTGAAGACCAATTGACTGAAGACGAATGTTTTGATTAAGAAGTAATAACGTTTTATCAAGCTCTAGCGAATGTCTCGTGACATGGAAATTAAACGGCAATCACTAACAACGAGAAGGCAGACATAATTGCAATTGAAACAGTGCACAAATATTCGATATTGGAGATAACGTTGCCGACATTAGATTCTTGTTATTAACACTCCCGGTGTTCTTTAAAGAAAAAATACTTTAAATCTCATAACCCAAGTCGATTCTTCTCTTCTTTCTCAGTATTAATTAAAGAGGCCTAAATTGATGTTGTGTATGTATCTGTAATTGCATTGGGTCGAGTAAAATAATGATTAATGTCACGCAGCCGTGTTTTCGAAGTTTTCACAAAACTGATTGCCAGATGTCTCGAAGAGGACAAGAACAACTCCTGGCATTTCCTCCATTTTGATTTTCAATGTTTATAAACAATTGGAACTTACTGTAAGTCTTACATTTCACCACTAAATGTATCAGAGGGCCCGTTAGTAAAATGTAAACAACATTCACACAAACCCATGGCTTTCAATTGATCAGAATGTACGATAGTAAGTATCTCACTGTAAAATTGATTGGTTGTAATAACCAATTTAAATGGTTATAACCATTTCATATTGGTCATACTAACCAACTGAAAAATCGTAGAAAATGTAACCATGCTAGAAATGACAATATCGAACCAGGTTGTAGCAACCAAATAAAATGGTTATATCCATAACCTACTAATTTTATAATGGTCGATAAGATGTTACCATTAAAAATGGTTAAAATTACTTTAGTTTTTGATAAAATTTACCTTTTACACTGGTTGTGTGAAACTACCATTTCAATATTGATTAGTACATACACTGTTATTTTCAGGGAGTTATTTTTACTCCATGTACTAAGGGCGTTAAAATAACTCTAGAGAATGGAGTAACGTTTTGAAGTTATTTTCACTCCAATAAAGGACTTAGTTTTTACTCCTACATGGGAGTTGAACTTTACTATACTCTCTATTGGAGTCAATTTAACTCCCTCAACAGAGTTATTGCAATGTTTTAACATTTAACTCCAAGTTAGAAGTTGTTTTTATTCTTGTGATTCCAGAGATAGAGTTAAAATAACTCCCAATTTGGAGTAAAATTCACTCAATCGAAGGAGTTGAATTAACTCTTCCTTGGAGTTAACTAATATAAAAGCTCTTTGAAAACGCATAGGCATGAACTCTGGTGACATGGGTTGATTCCTATGCCGTAGACCGCAGCGCGTAGGTAAAACAAAAACTGGTAGAATCCGGAAATGTTCTTAGATGCGGAGAACTGTTTTAAATAGTCTCTAATGTGTGAGGAAGTTAGCATGTAAATTGCTTAAGCATTAATAAATGAAAAATAATTCTATAATAACAAATAGTATTATGAAAATATATAGTCCGGAAGATCAGCAGTTGTTCTGCGAGTGCAACCGTGTCTCCTGATACAAGAGTAGAGACTCGTAACTAAAGTACTGTAAATCGCTCAGTGGCAACGCTATGACGCGTGCTCACGAGTACATGTATATCTGGTTTCGGCGGTCGAACTTCAACGATTCCACGATGATTCATGCAGTTTCTGACCGGTCTTTTCCTACAGCTTTAATGGATTTACAGGTTAAATAGTTTAAGAGTTTTAGAACCAAGCTAAGAACTCATCAAGACGTCGTTTGGACGCTATTTATGGGCTGGTATTCTTGGAAGAAAACGAAACACTAAAAACAGTTCGAAGATAACGGTTAGTAATTCCTAGACCTAATTTTAAACGTAGATATGTTGATCAGTAGGTCTCTTAATAATACTTACAAAAAGTAAATGAATATTTCATGGACGAACTAACTATGTAAAAACAATGTATTATTCGCTGGCAACCACGTGTTATTGGGTTGCATCGATGCCACGAAACATATTATTGCTAAAGAAAATGTTTCAAAGCTTGAAGAGGGATCAAAACTACACCTCCAGTCCAAATTGTGAAGCAGAAGTGCATTTCGTTACAGCGTTAATGGCGAACGAATATGTGAAATTCTCCGTATAAAATGCAACATGCGGCAAAATACAGTAATGCTCCAACTAAAAGAACTAACTAAAGCCATATCCTGAACCATAAAAAAACCCTAACCGGTCAGTAAACAAGATCTCGCCCACCTAGAGCTAGGGTTCTCAAAAAATGGTGAGGAAAAATAATTTGAGAGATTTTCTTCTATTTTTGGCCAATCAGAGGTCGGAGCATTCCTGTATTTAATTAGTCACTTTTTTTAATGTAACATGTATGGGGTGGCCATCTTGATGGATAGCCGTGAACCACCAACATGGCCGCCAAAACTTTAAACATTTATAAAGCCAAAAACCTTTAATTTGGCACAAATTTGTTGATTTTCACGATGAGCTCCTGATTACGTCACGTGCAAACGAAGAATATATGCAGATTCCAACTGCTTGGTTTGCTCTCTCGTCTTTTAATATACAATTTAAATACACATCGGCGACTCGAGTTAACCATCTAGTTACAATATTAGGGCATTTGAGTATATTTCTAAGTTATCAATGGCCTTTCTAAGTGAGTAAATAATGAATGCCCTAATAGTCTATGTCCCAGAATTCCTCGAAGGCATCAATATGCTAATTATGTGATAACTTCCGGTAAGCTACAAACAGACAGTCTTAATATTGCCTGATTGCTACATTTGTCTATAGGTTGTTTGCCAGTAATTATTTATTTATTTAGAGTAAGGTTCATCTTCAGGCCATTTCATGACTAAGCAACTAGAAAGTAATCCTTAGAATTTGGACTTTTGTTTTAATTTCTTAATTAACAAAATAACATATACTTTCTTTATTAGATATAATATCTTTGTTAGTGGCGTTTCCAATGGGCACACAAACAACTTCAAATCAAAAACAATTTCGTTATTTCCCAAAATAATGTAAATTAAGTAACTAGAACTACTCTTCCTTTTTCATCATACAGGTATGCCAGAAAAGAAAAGATAGAAAAGGACTGACAGGCATACGTGTACAGTATGCAATAATTTGCTGGTTGGCTGAGTACACATAGGAGAAGACCAACAGATAAGACTTACAAAAACATAAACTAGGCTATGTTAGGATAATTACTAATCTATAAAAAAATACATGTCCAGCTATATGGAAGGTATAATTTCTTAAAATTATGCTTACAACATTTTCTGGGATATTAATGCCATACAATGTATGAGCAGGGTGATTTGAAATAAGCGCAATGGACACTTATTTGAGACCCTGAAATGTATTCAAGACCTGGCCTGGAAGTAATTATTGTGTCAATATATGTACCAATTTACAAGTACCAGGTATACTAGTTTAATTTCTACTGCTTCCATTCTACCGATGTTTGTGCACTTGGTCGCATTCTATCAGCTAGCTGTAGTATGGTTTTAATTAAGAAGTCGAGGTCTCATTCTCTACTAGGTTAGCCCCAGAATATTACGCCAAGCCAACCTCTTTGCTGAGATTGAGAGTGGTCACCGCTAGAGATTTGTTTACGTCGTTAGTGGTTACACATCAATACAAAAGCAATTGTTATTGAAAATCTGATTAGCTGATGAAGTAGGTATTTTTCTTATTGGGGACAAAATTATGTCCTTTTAATTACTTGATAAACACTTGCAAAACTTTGTTACTCGGGAGGCCAAAAGCGTGGCACAAGTATTAACTAGTCAAGCAAGTTTCTTGAACAATACAAATTGTGTGTTGTGTTCATGTTGTTTGATATTTGACACTAACCCGGTTTTCTCATGAGATAGAATGCACACTATTGTGTCAAAAATGTTTGCCCTCTATGTTATTAACAAGTGATCGCATTGGTCATCGTAAACTTAAGGATTCATTTCACTTGTGTCTTCAAAGTTGATAAAATTGCTCTGATGGCTGCATGGGAAATTTTGTAAAGATTAAAAACGTGTGAAATTAATCCTTCATTTTACTTGGCCCCATGCTTCCAGCTCAGGGGAAAATAGTTTTCCAGGTCAAGGAAAAATCAGGGAATGTTAATCATGGCTAGGCCTGTCCCGATTGCGCTGGGCACTTTTTGAGCACTTTTTCGATCTTGGAGCACTATTTTCCATTTTGAGCTCCCGTGAGCACTTTTTCGCAATTTGGGCAATATTTGAGCACTTTTTTCGGATTTGAGGCAAGTTTCTAGAAAACATTTTGTCTTTTTGAACACTTATTGAATAATTAGTAATGCCGAAAGACTGTTGTCATGGAAATGCACGTGCGCTTGTCCTTTTAAGCATGGGAAGAGTAGATTCTGATTGGCTCATGCATGGCGGTAGTTACACAAGAGTCTGAAACTGCTAGACGGAGACTGTGAAGTGACACGGCTGAGAACGTTAGCCATGATGTCGTGCTTCAAACTCCTAATAACGCTTTGTTAAAGTGCCCCTACGATCAAATTTTGACATATCAATGTTTTTGCATATTCATAAAGTAGAGTTCATATATTATTACCAGTTCAAATTGTTTTTCGATACAACGACAGGAAGTCTTATTTTTTGAGCTCCGAATATTGAATCTACACGTCCGCCATTACTGGAAGCCGTGCCCTTTGTTCAGCTTTAAACAAAGGTTTATTCACCGGAAATGATGTCATACACTTAACGCTCGCCTGCAGAACACAATGCCTGGAGGCATATTTCTACTAAAAACGTCTTCACGTACATAAGAAGAAAGTAATATTTATCTTTGCGAGGTTGGCTACTTTTTTATGCACGCTATTTCGCGCCACGAGGTTGTCGTGTTAAGTGTATGACATCACTTCCGGTGAATAAACCTTTGTTTAAAGCTGAACAAAGGGCACGGCTTCCAGCAATGGCGGACAGGATTTTACCGGTAAACTCTCCTAAAATTTGTGGTTTAAGATGCCCATTTGGGAATATTTTTTACTATTTCGAATATTTCTGATACTGATTGACCTATAGACACTGAAAAAGTGGCAAATCGAAATGGTAAATTTTCGTCGTAGTGGCACTTTAAGTTCGAAAAATATTGTTGTTCTATTTATTTCAACATTTCTTAACATGAAAGGTTAATTTGGTCAGTAAAACTAGGCATATTTATGAAAAGCTTAAATTTAATTGTTCAGAATTGAAAGCACTATTTTTAAAAATTTGAGCACTATTTCGAAATTTTGAGCACATTTTTGCTATTTTGAGCACATTTTGAGCACTTTTTGGGCCTTTTTTCGAGCACTTTTCTTGAATTTTTCCAGCGCAATCGGGACAGGCCTAATCATGGCCAAAGAAAACTGGCATTTTGATTAGAAGTCAGGGGAAAATGCCATCAGTTAAGAAAAGTTGAAATTTGGAACATAGTAGGAAAGGCAAAAAAACATACTCAGTTTAGGGTTCAAATTACAATGCCAAAATGCATTCATAACACCTTGGAATATTTTTTCATCATTGTTGATTCTGCTCAGTGTAGTTGCATTTTTGTTGAGCTTTTGTGCCCGAATTTGTGAAAATATTTGATTACAAATGTAAATGCATGAGCGGCTTTAGTTGGAAAGGTTGTAATATGATGTATTGTATGACCATGTAATGTATGACCATTTTTCATGTACATTGTACTCAAACTACGTAGCTTAATCATGCTTTGAGGAGAGAAAATCAAAGAAAAAGTTGATGCCCTTTTAACTTTAGCATTAAAGTAACTGAAATGTAAATGTCTCCATTTTCTCAGTAATATCGCCTGGGCCATTTTTACATAATGCAGCTTGGCTAATAAATAGTTACCAGCAGTCCATGAGGCTGTTGATTGCATACTTTACGATGTTCCGCGAAAAACTATGCATTACGTCTAACACGAAGTGCTTGTCATACTGAAATCCATATAAACTTTATAAAAGTAAAAGTATTGATAAGAATTGATAAGAATTGATAAACAATTGATAATCATGTGTAGCCACATTCTTTTGACTTTCTGTCTTTCACAGACAATCTTTCCTCCTCTTCCATTTCTATTTCAGGAAAAACAGAGATAAATTGTACGTAGGCACGATCGGAAGATCAATTCTCCTAACAGAAACAGTCGTCAGAAATAGATCGACGGAGAGTTTGCACAGCGCGGAAAATCCCTCAAGGCAGAACTTAGAGAAACGAAGGCATACAGTGTGCGGCTCTATTTTGAAAATATCTGCTTCAACATTCCCTGAAAAGAATAACTCGGAATTCAAGACATTTTTTGCCGGAAATTTAAGCAATAAGGCATTCAAGGAGTAGAGGACTTGAACTGGATGTTTTTTGTCGCTGAATGTACGTACACAAGAAAACATGGTTCCCGTCGCTGCTGAACTTTGAAGCAGGTTTTAGTTGAATGAACTTCTTTATTTTCGCCAAACTCAATGGAAAGATCTAGCTGTTGGGACCTTCCTTCCAATGAGATGAGTATAAGAGTGAAAGGTAAGAGGAAAAAGCTCTTAAATCAACACGTTTTGATTTGGTTGCCCAACTTCACAACTGTCGCACGTGAGTTTGCAAAATTCTGATTTTCTTTTCATGTAGTTGTTCATAAAATGGCAAGGAGAAAGCTAAAACCCTTATCTGAATTATCTAATACCAAACAGAGTGAATGATAACAATTGGCCTTATGTAAAGACGTATTATTTCGTGACTTCGTTGCCGACAAAATGTCGAACTTGAACGTTAAGCGTCCCCTCTTTACTACTCTAGTCTCTAGCTCGATTCCTCACTCTATTCATCTATCAGGAGGATTGTTTAAAAACTAGACTTGTTAGCTGCATGTTTATGTGTTTTAGTGTTACCGTACAAAATAAGTTAAAAGAGAAGTGGCCGGTTTTGTTTCTTAAATCCGCGAATAAACATATCTCAGCCTGGATGGTTAGCAAATTTGATAACTTCATGTCGGTCTGTTGTATTTTTGTTGTATTTTTGATTAAAATCACATTGAAAGTCAACGTTTGGTGAATACATTTTTCCTTGTCATTTCCCATTTTGATTTCATTCACAATCACGTTCCATCACCACAGCGAGATGCCAGGAAATTCCATGTTTATAGACTATCATATAAAGACGGCTTTCAGCCAATCAGCGCGCGAGTTTCCTCTGGGTTATTTTATAAGTATTAATACAACTGCAAACTATGCTGTTTTATCCCAAGATCATGAAAAACATGCATCCTGCTTAAAGGGGCACTGTCAAGGCTGTATGTCAATCTCACTGAACCTTCATAATACAAAGCAAAAATACAAACATAATACTTTGACATCGAAGAAAAATGCCTTGCGAGTGCTTTGGTGTTCTTAGTGAATGATTTCGAGAAAGGATTGCAAAGATTAAAGTGAAGTGGATTGGAATAGTGTGTGAAAACAATATTTCATCCAATTTCAAGTTGCTCATAATTTGTCTTAAAAGTAGAAATTTGTATCCACTCGAACCTTGGTTATTTTGCTTTTTAGTTGTCAGAGAACTTATTATTTTTAGGGTTGACAATGCCCCTTTCAGCAGAATACATTTGATGATTGTAGATTGCAGAATTGTACCAACCGTCAATGAAACCATCTCATATTTCTCTAATTAGCGGTTCCAAGAAGGCATCCAGTGAAATTGCCCGTTTCTTCGGCAGCAAATATGACGGGACGAAGCCGACTACATAAACCTCTCCAGATGTACATCGATCTCCTTTTAACAGCGTTGCATATGATTTTTAACAAGAGCCCGTGAGGGAGGCTAAACTCGGGCCTTGGTTGTCATTAAAGTAAACTATTTGTCTTTAGCAACAAATATGTTTCTGATACGATATACCTTCCTTTGGTATACATAAAATTGTTGCTGTATATTTTTTAAATAGGAGCAGTTTTAGGTGAGTGCTGTATAATGACCTGAATCGAATTTTCTTTTCTCGGATTCCTCGAATCGGATCATAATAAATAACAAATGCAAGGTGGTGCTGTCAAAACAAATGATTAGGTTCAGAGTAAACACATTTCAAAATGGCCGAACCGATGCGAAAAATACTTTGCGTTTCTCTTTTGTTGACAGCAGTAGGTCATCTAGGCAGCCGTTGTGTCGTCACGACTTTGTTGCGATGCAGACGGTTGATTCGGAACACTTGAAGGCAAAACCGATGTCTATTTAAACAAATAGACAAGGGAAACCACTGCTATCGATTTTCACGCAGGAAAATACGTCATGTTTAATTTACTGTCTCGTGATTGGTCTAACCAAAACACGTGGTTCTAAATGCTTCATGTATTCGTCAGGTGCTCTGAAGAAAAACGAAATTTATATTTTAGGAATAAGTTACGTTACAAACGCGACGTTTTTTTCAATCAAACCTGACACTTTGACCAATGAAATTCGTTCGTTTGGCGTATGAAACAGCAGAACTACTGATTCACGCGCCAAACGAATGAATTTCGTCGATCAAAGTGTCAGGTTTGATTGAGGCAAACGTTGCATTTGTAACGTAATCAAACTCGACAAAGTGTTCAAGTTTCAAGCTTGGACGCAAATCGGTAGTATTCGATCTTCGCTGGGAGTACACGTCAGTCGCTGTTTTATCAGAGTCTTCACGGACCCCGACGGTTGCCCTGTATCTCGATTTCCATTGGCCGAAAAAGTGAGACAGTAAACATCACCATCGTAGATTTCAAATTGTTCATTTCCTATTGTTAACCGCAAGCCGTCAAGAGCGGGGAAATAAAATATATAATCTCTTCTTCAAGGGTAAAAAATCAAAGCCTTCTATAAGATAAATTAAGGTCGATTTATTGAACGGTAATTTCAAGGTCTTCTCTGCAGTTCAGCAAACTAACAAGAAGACAAAGCCGGAGTTTTGAAACCGAAACCGTGTCAATCTCTTTACCTGACGGAACACGGACACGTCGCGTAAGAGAACTCAACCCTGTCGTAACTCGACCTTTGTGTAAGTGAAATTACTGGCACGTGGGTGCTCGCGCATAAAATATGGCAGACGCCGCACAAATACTACAAGCATGCATCCAGCATCCTATACGCATGTCCGCACGTTTATCGTGTATTTTGTTCGTCACAATCCGAGCATTACAACAATTTTAAAACAAATGTTATCTCTTTTACTTCAAAGATACTTTTCCAGTTGAAAAATTAGGTTTTGAAGTCTTATCAAAGGTTAAGCTTGAAATATCTGTCCTACATCAGAGGCACTGCAACGGTTACCGTACGCACACGTCCTTTTTGCGACGACGACAGCCCAATAGTCCCTTTGCAGCTAACACATCACGTGGTAGTACTGGAGCGCAAAAAATATAGGACTTCATTTATTCAAAGGCCTTGTACGAGATCGGTAGTGTTATTAACAAATTCTGTTTGTAAATGCTATTTTCCACCTCCAATCGTTTGTCGATCTTTCTAAAACTGCGTTTTAAAGATAGCTTGCTCTCCAGCATCCATGGCAACGCCTTTCCCATGGAGATCACGAGCTCAATTCATTCGTTAATGAAGTATTATATCAGCACGTGACTGTTAGCTGCAAAGGGCCTATTTATTACTCGGCTTTATGACTCGGCCTTAGCCTGCGGCCAGCCCGAGTAATAACACAACGATTTAATATCAAGCAAATGTACATAATCTTAAAGCAAAAAGTGCTTGGAATTGTTTTTGGTAGTTATATATATATATATATAATGCTCAACACATCCTCAACAAGACGTTGACAATGGTTGCCAACCATCCCAGTGAGCTAAAAAACATAATTATAATAGTTGCATTTAGATAAGTATGTAAATATGGACAATTACCCTATTTAATGTTGAACACGTCATTTAATAACAACAACTGATGATAATAATAATAATAAACATTGACCTATCAGCTTTTATGATAGAGTATATGGACCCTCACCTACATAGACAATGTTACGTGGATCACCACTGGTCCATTGGAGGTCACACGTGAAAGCAATTTGGGCAATTTATGATACTTCTATTTGCATTACCATCTACAACTTCAGAATCCAGCAGTTCTTGACTAGAAATGACTGTATGACATTCCATGTGTGGACATTTTACTGGAAGAATCCACTGCTTCTCTGCATTCCAAAAGTATGACAAATGTGCAAACCTAGTACCATCCCAAAACTCTTTCTTGATTGGATATCCCCAACCTTCTTGACATTCAGGTCTCATCCAGTGATCTCTTTCGTTCCAGTGAGTTGTCATTTTTCTGCACATGGAAGGAGAAGTGCACCATGTTTCAATTTTCTCAACGAGACGGCTTAGATAGTAGTAAGGTATTGTGCCAAACGTCCCACAGTATTTGCATGGTCCATCCTTTTTTTCCATGAGGATGAGATGAATCTAAACAAATCCAGTACTGTTTAGGATTATGGTATCCTATTTCTTGTAACAGCTGTAACACACCATCCCAGTTATGAGGCCAGTATTCTCTTGCTTCTTCATTGTTCTTGCAATGTAGTTCCTTCCCCCATTCCAACAGCTCTTCAAATGCCTTAATTGATAGTCCATTTTCGCCTTTCATATCCACGAGCTTCATAACTGCATCACAAATGAATTCTTTAAAACCCTGTTCATCGTCAGTTACTGCATCATCGCCATTGCATTCATTTCTTTCTCTGCTATCCGGCTGATCGTCTTCAGAGGAAGACTCCAATCCGCTCATTTCCGCATCACCAAACTCAGAAATGTCATCATTCAATGAATTATTGCCCTCGGCCTCCTCACTGCTGCATTCATTGCCAGCAAAGTTACACGATGTATTCACATTTTCAGAGTACGAAAAAGTGGCACTTGCTCTGAAATCGGTGGATTTATTGTCGCCAGTGCTAGTTTCCTCGGGATTTAAAGCTCGTGAATTTTGTTCAGTTGCAAATATCTCCAAGATGTCATCGGATACACAGCTTCCCATTGCAAAGTTCACAGGAACAGTGAATATGGCCGTGTGTTTTGAAGTTCATATTCCTTGCAGCTTCACTTTCGTTGCAATGACAATGCCATTTTGTACGTCAGTGCAACTTCGTTCCCAAGACCGCAAGTAGCTACAAGTAAAATTAAATCCACATGTATTCCGTTCTTCTCTTCTAATCATAATAAACAAAAATCAATGGGAGTATTACTCGTAAGAAAATAAATTTCGGTTTTTCTTAATTTCCTAAGTTTTCAGGTCCGGCGGTGCCGCAGTCTGCTCCGTTTCCTGCGCTGTTTGATCTGGTTCATTGCTCCAGGCGTTCCATTACATCAGGTGAGCAAAGACTGGGACTGTACAATATCCCAGCTTGCAGCGCGATGCCAGTAGTGCAGTTTTGGCGCGTGAATCTGGCTGAGAGAAAGAACGTGACATTCATTTAGGCTCAGTTTTTCTCCTCTTTAAGATTTAGAAGTGGCAGTGTAGACTGAACAGCATTAGCTAAACATTCGTTTGGATATAGACAGAGTTCCATGGAGCAAGAGAAGAAAAACATTTAAGGTAAAAACACGGATTTCATTCGGTCATGTTTCTCGATTGTAGGATATGACGTTCCGCCATGATGTGACTGCTGCCCCTAGAAAAATGCTAAGAGCGGATGGTCAAAGTCGAAACGGATAAAGCTCGTTGGGAAACTGTTCTATTTTACTATTTTAAGTCCAGAATTTTATGCGCTTTAGTTATAATCTTAAAATCTGTATAAAGCATTTTTGGCGCGAAAATTAACCGACGAATTAACTCAGCTCTTAAACGTTTGCAAATTTTCGCTTATCCTTGTCCACAGTGAGTCAACGTTCCTTTTCGAACTTTTAAGGTTGGACTATGGATGTGGTGATCTGGTTGTCGGAAAACCAAAAAAAGTAGATGAACTATTTACGGGTATATTATCTCAGGCTTTTCAGTTTCTTAGAATAAGATTAAACTTTGTAAAAGTAAAGAGTTAATTTGGGCTCAGAAATAAGCGTATTACAGTTTAGAAATGTTAAGCATGTGATTTGTGGGAGAGCTAATAAAAACAGTACTTGCATTATGGTTTTTTGTGTGTTTTATGTCAAGTAGCTATTGCTGGTTTTCATTCAATCTCCAGAGATTCAAATGACAAACGGCATGGCAGCCATGTTGGTGTACCAAAAGAAGCTAACGAGGAATCTATTGTTTAAGGGAACCAACATGGCGGCTATGACGTCAAGTGAAAGTCAGCAATTTCTGTGTGTTTGACGTGATTACTTTGAAGCTATTTAAAGTTTAAAACTTCAGTTAACATTACAATATCACGGTGACAAGTGAGAAATCTATAACAATTAATTTTATACTACGTATAAGGTGAGGAAAATCATATTTTTCACTCAGCTATCTTGATAATGTGTTATTAATTAAGTCTCCCATTTTACACCATGCGCGCACTTTGACATAATAATAATGCTTTACTCAGGCATGATGAGTGGTGAAGACATTTCCTGAAAACGAGGCTTCCAAACAATACAATCAACTTATTACACACATTTTAAAAGCCCAAGGCTGCGCATATTAAGCTCAATTGAGTTGGCTTCAGTTCTAGAAAAGCATGACCTGGTGGCGTGGTGAACATTTGGCTAATTTTGTTTGTGCTGTCCCCAAAGAGCGCCTTGATAAAGCAGTAAAAGCAAAAAAATATCCACCGTCACAATCATCTTACCTTGCTCCGTACTCGCTTGTCCTTACGATTTCCAGTAATCGGCATTGTTTGCAAAGGATTTTTACGGAAATATTCATCAAACATGCACGAGTACACTTTCACCCTCATCACAAGGGATTCGAAAATTACAGTTAGTGCATGCGCAGACGTTTTGCCGTGTTGTGGCAGTGAACATACATGCATCGATCTGTACTGCAGAATAAATTAGCATCAGCTTCTTAACCATGGTTGTTCAAAATGTATGATACCAAAAACTGGTGGCTGGAACAAACATTAGAACGATCAGGAGCACAATTCTCCTAACAGTAACAGTCGTCAGAAATCGACCAACTGTGAGTTTGCACAGCGCGGGAAATCCCGCAAGGCAGAACTGACAGAAACAAAGGCATGCCCTGTGTCAGTGTATGGCTCTATTTTGAAAATATCTGGTTCAACATTCCCAAAAGAGAATAACTCGGAATTAAAGACATTTTTGCCGGAAATTTAAGCCATAAGACATAAGGAGTAAAGGATTGAGGAAACACGATTCCCCTCTCCGTTGAACTTTGAAGCCGGTTTTAGATGAATGAACTTATATTTTGGCCAAACTCAATGAAAAGATCAAGCTGATGGGACCCTTCCGATGAAATGTGGCTAAGCACCCCTGGGTCAGATACCCCCCTCGAGTTATCATGCTAGCCTCGCTAGGAATTCTGGGTATTCTGAGTTTCCAAGATGGCGGACGAGCGAAACTTGGAGGGGAGGATTCAAAGAAATCTATTTTTGTGCAAATTGGATGTGTTACGTGAAGTCGAGGAAGGCGAGGGGCAAAGGAGGGAGACAATTCAAAATGTTTTCAGAGAAATCGATGGGATTGTAGGTCCTCTTTGCGCCAAACACAGACAACCACACAGTGATTGCCATGCTTTGGTGGATATTTGGCCGATGGCTGAGCGCACGCTCTATCGCATTCAGTGTTATTATATTCGCCGTCTACGCCAGACACCCAGCACAGTAATGCCATGGTTCGTTAGTTTTACGCGAGAGGTACCTGACGAGGTTTTCTCGGTCATACTTAACGACGTGGTTAAGCATAATTCTTTTGGACATTGTCGGAAACTCCAGCAGTCACTCGGATAGCTATAACCGACAGGAGAAAGGCCAACTACATTTTTGTCAACCGCCTGAATTATGTAAATTTTCATGTTACTCGAGCTGAGCTTTTAGTCAAAAACATTTCGGAAGGTTCTCGAGCAGAAGTTGTTATTTCTTCAGAGAAAAGCATGCAGATGAAATATAATAACAGTGAATCTCTTCAAATTTCATTTTACTTCGGATTGTGGAATGCTTTTGGGATAGCCCAGTACTGAACAGCACTATAATCTAGATCTACTCTTTGCAGTAAGGTAAATGATATGGGTTTGTACTGCGAATTCTATATTGTTAATGTTGTACAGAGTTTATTAAGTTCTTATTACAGCAATTTCCAATCATTTTTAGGTATTTATATTTACATGATGTGTTGATATGAAAATTTGATATCAAGGTTTATTACACATTTGGGGTTGATGTCCGTGTGATAAAGCCGTGAATAAGAACCATATCAGTGAAGTGATACGATATCACTTCACTGTACTAGTGCTTTTCGAAATAAATTTTGTTATGCTTAATTTTGTGTTATTGTACTCACTTTAAATGTATAATAAACAAATTATATCGCTCGTTCGCGATATGATACGAAAACCTCGTGAATAAAAACGATATCTAGCTCTTAACATGTAATAATCAAGGTATATCCTTGCTTTAATGAGTCTTGCACATATTTTTATTAGTGCAATATACCTTGTAATCTCATGTTAATAGTAGATAGGCCAAATTCAAAACCAGCCTGTATTTTGTTGTATTTTTTACCCACATTAAATAAAGATTCCTATTCTTATTATAAAGGTTATAGTGTAATATTTATCAGATTAATTTTTATCTGGCTCCAAAAAGTACCCATAATTCCTGCCACCTCTCTCGTGGAGGTACATTCATTAATTTCCAGTTGTCTGTAATTGATTATTTAAGGCTGGTTCTCACTAGCGATGCAAGCATAAACGTAAGAACATAAGCAAGCGCAGATTGTACTAAATGGTTAGTTGGTAGAACAAATAATTCATCCAACCTTAAATAACAATCTGCATTTGTGTATGTTGTTATGCTTATGCTTGCGTCGCTAGTGAGAACCAACCTCAAGAACCTGCCCTCCAGGGAGGGGTTATGGGTATTTTCTGAAACCATACAATACACAATATACAGTGTACATGTAATTAATAATAATAAACTTTTATTAAAGTGTCGATTAAAATCTAGCTGACAAAGGTCAAACTAATTGGAGACACTATTTACAAAAAAATATATATAAATGATAAATTATCTAATCTAATCAAATATATGTTAAAATATTGAAATATATAATATATATTAATAAATATGTAAAAATTGAATAAGGATATAGAAACCTATATACTATATGTTCTCATTGATGAAATTGTTAAAAATATATAATCTTAAGAAAGACTAATCTAATTATTGCACAGGAAACATGCACTTGTCTGACAAAGGTCAAACTAATTGGAGACACTATTTACAAAAAAATATATATAAATGATAAATTATCTAATCTAATCAAATATATGTTAAAATATTGAAATATATAATATATATTAATAAATATGTAAAAATTGAATAAGGATATAGAAACCTATATACTATATGTTCTCATTGATGAAATTGTTAAAAATATATAATCTTAAGAAAGACTAATCTAATTATTGCACAGGAAACATGCACTTGTCTGTTAACTGGTCAACAACATCTAGCTTTCTTACACACTATACCAGTTTTCTGTTTTACTAAAAAGGCTAGAAATTTCTAAAATCCAGTCAATTTTTTTTAAAGTGATATCCTCATGTGTGACAATATCATTTATAATTTCACTTGTGATGATATCATTTATATCTTCACCTGTGCAGATATCACTTTTTAGAAAGAAATATACACTGGTAATTGTATAATTATATATTATATATTTAATATTAATAATAGCATGATCATTGAAATGGCATGCAATCCATATGGGCCACTCTTATCATGGACATTGCATATGCTCTTTAAAAACTGATAGCAAGTTTTATTTTTTGACTAGAAGTTTTAAGAGCTGTTACCATTATTGCACGAGCAAAGGATGTATCTTACGAGATGAACAGCTTTCCATTATGAGAGTCATCGTGTTGCTTGAGCATATTTCACACTCACCTTTGTTAAGGTCTTTCTCGAGACCGCAGAAGCAAAAGCCATCTTCATAGCAGTGAGGTGGAATGTACTGATCTTTATTACATGTAGGTCCCTTGGGTTTAGACTTGCCCTTCTTTCGGTGTTGTTCTCTCAACCAGATGTTTGAAATGAAGTCATGCCTCATTACCCATCACGCAGAATTATATTGTTCTCGGCGACATGTACTTACGGCCGAGAGGTTAAAGTGAGGACGGAATAATTTTAACATTGCTAATTAATTCTGCGGGAGAGCGATTGTGATTGGCTTTTGACAAATCGGTTTGGGAATACTCTACTCCCACATCACATGAAACACATGTCAATCACTGTCAACTGCTCGCTTCGTGGGAATAGTGGACTCCCAACGCTCGTTAAAGAAGGTCATCACACTAATGTTGTTATATTAGAAGCCCATTTGTCATTACCGCCCCTGAAGTTCTAAAGCAAAGCCTTTCCTCTGTTCGATCTTGTTATTTCCTTGGTGGGCCAATTACATAGATACAGACTTAAAACTTATCAATTCAAAGTTTAAGATACCTTGTCTTTGTAAAAGTTTTGGGTTAAATCCATGATTCGAATCGCCGCTTAAATTATCTCTGAGAAATTAAAGAATCGTGTTGGTTTACTTTTTTCCCTATGAATCGGAGAAAGTTATAACTTTGAGATCGCCGGTGTGGTGTTTTTAGCTTTTAAATACTTCTAGAGCACGTAAGTACATGAGCAATGTCTCGATTTGAAGCTTGAATTATTCTGAATACAACGATATGATTTGCTTTTGACGCGCTAAGTTTATAGTTTTTGTTTAATGCTCTCTAAGATTTGTCTTGTAGCGTTTGCCTTTACTCAACTTTAGATTGAAGGGACTTTGCCGCCAACTCCGCCATGGAGATTTTTTTAGCGTTTAAGTACTTCTGGAGCACGTACGACCATGAGCAACGTCTCAATTTGAATCTTGAATTATTCTGAATACAACGTTATGATTTGCTTTTGACGCGCTAAGTTTATAGTTTTTATTTAATGCTCACTAAGATTTGTTTTGTCGCGGTTGCCTTTACTCAGCTTCACGAAAATCAGTGACGTCTCATTTTGAAGCTTGGAAAATCTTGAACTCAACTTTATGATTTGTGTTTGACGCGCAACACCATAGTTTTTATTCAACATACATTCAACACCATCCTATTGAGATAAGTGGATTAATCTTGCATCTCGGCATTTAGGTGAGCCGTATTGTGTCAATTTCAATGGCTAATCATGCGGCGGGTGTGCCATTGTTCGTGGAGGAGGAGCTTAGAGAGTCCAAGAGAAGTCCTGCGGGAATATTCAAACTCCAAAACGGGAGGCGAATTCGAGGTTTTAAGACATGGCCTGGAAATATTGATTTCGATAATACTAATACTGGTCAGATTGCTATGAAAAAACGGCTGGTAGTAAGTAACATACTAAACTAACTTTTCCAGGTGGTACCTAAGTAGCAAACACGATTGTTAGCGAGAAAATTGACCTCAAAGTCAGCTAAAGTGAATATTCCACTGTAGAAACAGTTAAAAAACCCAAAATTCATGGTCCAACCGATAATGCTAATACTCACTAAAATAAGTTGAAATTGGGTGGAAATTGTTCATTGATATCTCTTCTTCAAAAGCCAGGTAGTACCTAAGCTCTAGAAAATTTCATTTAACCATAACTAAGCAAAACCTCTAGTTCACTTAAGCCTTTTAGTCCAATTCCTCTGTTGTTTGCGTCGCTATTTATTGAGTAGGCTTTGAATTTAGCGCTCCTGCATCTAATAAAATTCCCGGATGTGTCGCGCCATTCTGCGCGATGCTGTTCCCATCTTTTTGGTTTTATTGTGTTTTCAACAAACCTAGCCAGCTTTGTGTGCTTAGCCTATCTCCCGTGTTGTGTTTAGGCCAAGTCCATATCCATCATCTTTGAAAAGCACTTCCGCATAGTATGGGATGGAATATCCTATCCCTTCTAAACTTATGCATACATGCAGCAGGCATACCGCATGCATGCAGTGCATGCAAATTGGCACCTCTGCATGCATGTGCATGCATGCAATATGCATGCATGCAGAATGCATGCAGTTGGCATGTGTCATGGATGCATGCAGCTTGCATGAGTCTTGCATGCACACAGCATGCATGTGGCGTGCATGCAAATTGGCACCTCTGCATGCATTTTATGCATGCATGTCATGCATGGATTGCATGCATTGCTTGCATTGCATGCCTCATCGCGCAGAATGGCCTTTGTTCGATGGACACTCATTAGTACTTTGAATAAATTAGGTCATATCATTAGAAAGTCAATGAGTTAGAAGATTGTCTTACGATTGGCTTATATAAATCTGCTTTGGGAGTTGCTAGTCCCTAGCCATCCCCTGCCGGCGGAAAGTGTGAAAGTTGGCTTCAATAGAAGCAAGTTAATTAACAGCTAAACGATAACGATCCTAGAAGTTAAAAAGTCAACCAAAGAAACTCTGTCAGCTAGTTGAGCTGTTTAATTCGCATCGCAAACAAGTCTGAATACTGATTCTTTAAAGTTGTAGCTTTGAAATGAGATATCATTCAAGCTTCTCCGTGCCCTAAAAGTTAAAAAGACACCCAAACAATTTGAGCTTATTTATAAAGTTGTGGTCAACGGCCGAAACGGCAAAGCCAAAGGACTAGCTTTAAAAATCCTGATCTAAATGTTCTTACAAGTCATGTTCAAATCGCATCGCAAAGAAGTCTGAATACTGATTCTTTAAAGTTGTAGCTTTAAAATGAGATATCATTCAAGCTTCTCCGTTCCATAAAAGTTAAAGTCACCCAAAGAAACTGAGCTTATTTATAAAGTTCTGTTCAACCGAAACGGTACTTTAGGCTTTTAAAATCCTGATCTAAATTTGTTACAGTCATGTTCAAATCGCATCGCAAACAAGTCTAAATACAGCTTCTTTGAAGTTGTAGCTTTGAAATAAGATATCATTCAATTTTCTTCGTGCACTATCTAGAAGTTAAAAAGACACCCAAACAATGAGCTTATTTATAAAGTTGTGGTCAACGGCCGAAACGGCAAAGCCAAAGGACTAGCTTTAAAAATCCTGATCTAAATGTTCTTACAAGTCATGTTCAAATCGCATCGCAAAGAAGTCTGAATACTGATTCTTTAAAGTTGTAGCTTTAAAATGAGATATCATTCAAGCTTCTCCGTTCCCTAAAAGTTAAAAAGTCACCCAAAGAAACTGAGCTTATTTATAAAGTTCTGTTCAACCGAAACGGTACTTTTAGGCTTTTTTCTTTCATCGAATGACATAGTAGGGTTTTTCCGACCAATTTAAAAGAGTAACATATCATTTTAAAGTGTATTTCTAGGGCTACCAGAAGCCGATGTTGACTTTTTTTTAAGTTTCGCGCTTGACGAGAAAAAAGACTAAGAAATTTGCTGTTCAGACTTTTTCATACAAAATTGAGATAAAAGTTGCCTTTATTCAGAAAGAACACATAGTAGGTTTTTTAAAGCGGGGACTTTAAAGAACTGTACCTAAGGGTCAATTGGTGTTCCTTTAATAAAAAGCCGATGTTGACTTTTGCGTAAAATGAAAGGAAAAACACCAGTAGCTACTTTTATCAGACTACCTGACGCCAATTCGGCCATTTTCTCTGTATTTGAATCTTCCGCTCAGCAGTTAATGAGCTTGACGCGTGACTGATTTCGGCAGTTAATGGATGTGCATATCGATATGTCCAGTCATTCTGGGCAATGGTGTGATGCATGCAAATCTTATTCAATGCATGCATAGATATACTTATGCAGGCAATTGCATGCAAGTATATGTGATACATGCAACTGTTATCATGCATGAATTGAACAACTCCAACCATAATTTAACAGCCAATTTGTTGTATCTAAGTTAGTGGGGTTTTAAATTAATCTAGACAATCCAGCATACAATACAATACATGTATGTAATATATACAGAACAAGAGGCCCTGAGTGGCTTGAACTCGGGCAACCTATAGGAATAGGTGAATACATGCAGTCCATGGAGTTCTAGCATATTTTTGCGTCGTACATGCATGATCAGTACGTACATGTACCTATACCTGCTGACCACCTATTTGGGGTCCCTGTGACCTCGGGAGTTTAGCCCAGATGGTAAATCCCAGTCTCGTCCGATCAGAAAATTTAAGCCCGATCGGGCGAGGTTAGTAACTGGATGGGTGACCACTTGGGAATAGCTCGTGTCATATCCTGTAGGCATTTCCTTTAGTTATATATTTTTTGCAGGTTTTTCTTTCAGATATCATGTACCAACACATTTAAGGGAATTAAAAGTCATCAATTTTCTTTAGTTAGGATAATTTTAATTTTAATCATAATCCCCAGGTATAGCGAGGCCAAGGCCAGAACAATCACCAGCCGGTCTAGTTCGAGTAAAGAGAAACACAGGTTAAATTAGAATACATAAAACTCTTAAAATAATATCATAGCGAACATTTTAACTCCTGTCATTGATAGCTTTGTACAGTATCAAAGCACTTTACGATCATTCTGGAGTGCGAGTTCTGCATGTAGGCTTGTAGCGCTCGGTACTTGATTTAGAAAAACAATCGACAAGTAAATCGAAGCAACAAAATAATACCTTCTCAATAATCCCTAAAGAAGTACAGGAGTAAAAGAGGACATGTACAAAAGCTTGTGCTCTCAGATGTCGCATCGATCGGTGTTAATATTAAAAAGCAGCTTTAGTTGTATTCTCGGCTTTTATTTGGCCTTGTTGTTCGACCTTGCGGAGTGCGAGGCTTGTAGCGATCGATACTTGACTTAGAATAAAACATTCATTAAGCTGTTTACATTTGAGAGATATCACGACTAGTACTCAGGTCTCAGCCATCCTAGTCTTATGTGTGTAATTTAAGTGACCTGTAGCATCCCGAGCGATATTGAATCTGATTGGTTGACCCTGTCACGTGTTGAGTAATTCTGGCGACACAAAAATTAAACAATAAACGCCTGGCCTCAGTAATGAGTAGCCGTGCTTTATCGGATTTACAAACTCAAGCTGGAAGTGAGAGTTTGTAAAGCACGGACACAATATACTGGCTTATCAAACATCTAGGTGAAGAGCCCTTTTTCAGTTATTTTGGAGATATGACCTAATTCAGCCGAGAAAATCAAAAAAGGTTATGAAAATCAGGAGAAAATCTGTATCAAATTTACAGATCACTTATCGCTCATTGAATTCCTTTGTTTTTTGCTTCATGGATTATTATAAAAGAGATTTGATAATAATAAATACAGAGCAATCAATGCAAGTTTAAAGTTTAAGCACTGTGAGGGTTTAGCAATAAATTAAATATAGATAATTGAGCAAGCCATACATATACATGTGTCTGCAAAAGCAGCTGCTGCTTTGAGCTCATATCAGCAGGTTATTATAGTGTGTGTACAATGTATACAAATATATTCAGCTGACTGCCCTACATGACTATTTTTAGTCCATAATATAAAGTTTTCTAGAGATTTGAAATTTAAATAAGTTGAGTAAATTACATACTAAAACAGGACAAGGGACATCTCTTATAAAAAAATATTGTATGTATTGTAGCACTCCAGTTGCATCCTTAAATCTTACCATGCAAGTTTGCAGTGTACACAAAGGTGGCAAAATAACACTTTACTATGATGTAAAAATGTGTCACTTACAAAAAGATATTGTACCATAGTTCTCAGAGACATTATTGACCTTGTAGGGTGGGTGGGTAGGCCTAAAAAACATTTACAATGTATATCACCTGGATAAGCCTGATTCTTTCACAGACCCCACTCGGTCGCTGCACTTTCCCTTATGCAAAGGGTATGTTACAGTACAATGCTGGCTCTAGAAAATCCTGGATCGCATGCTGCCACTGTACGGACCGCTTCATTACTTGCTTATTCCTTTACAATTGCAGGTATGGGTGTACTATCTTAAATGGCAAGGGAAAATGTACATGTTTTCTTAACCTATAAGCAGAGATGTTTAAAAAAAAAATCTAATTGTCACTGGATCCCATGTTGCATATGTTGTGGGGCAATTTTGATAACTGGTTCAAATATTTTTTAACCCGGGGCAAATATTTTTGAACTGGGGAAGATACATTTTTGAACTGGGGAAAATATGTTTACCTGTGAGCTTAATTGTTCACTGACCGGTCAGTCTCTTTTTGTTGGGGTAAGCCATTGTATTTTGATGAATACAGCCGACAAACTCACATGTTTACCTGTGAACTCTAGTCACCATTTAGCTCTAAAACCCTGTTGTTTACCTGTGAGATTATGTTCACTGACCGGTTAGGGTCTTTTTTATATTGGGGTAAGCAATTGTATTTTGATAAATACAGACAAACTCACATGTTTACCTGTGAACTCTAGTCACCAATTAGCTCTATAAACCTGTTGTTTACCTGTGAGATTATGTTCACTGACCGGTTAGGGTCTTTTTTTTATGTTGTGGTAAGCAATTGTATTTTGATAAATACAGACAAACTCACATGTTTACCTGTGAACTCTAGTCACCAATTAGCTCTATAAACCTGTTGTTTACCTGTGAGATTATGTTCACTGACCGGTTAGGTTCTTTTTATATTGGGGTAAGCTATTATATTTTGATAAATACAGACCGAAACTCACATGTTTACCTGTGAACTCTAGTCACCAATTAGCTCTACAAACACGTTGTTTACCTGTGAGATTATGTTCACTGACCGGTTAGGGTCTTTTTTATATTGGGGTAAGCTATTGTATTTTGATAAATACAGACAAACTCACATGTTTACCTGTGAACTCTAGTCACCAATTAGCTCTAAAAACCCGTTGTTTACCTGTGAGATTATGTTCACTGACCGGTTAGGTTTTTTTTAAATGAAGGGTAAGGATAAGGTAAGACGATTAGTCACTTATAGAATAAACGGGTGGTGGTGAAATCAACAAGCGCTTGTGTGGCGCAGTGCGTTAGTCAGTGGAAAACTGGGCGTGTCAAGGCAGAGCTGCTGAGTTCGAATCCCATTGAGTTCGAATCCCGCCGAGTTCGGTACGTTGATATTACATCTGAATGAAAGGTAAGTGTAAGTATAAGGGAAGAGAGGGAAGGAAGGGAGGGGATGGCGACATTTTTTTTCTAGGAGAGGGTGAAATGTTTTTTTTTTACGAGAGTGGTCGCTTACGAGAGATGCTAAATACAGTGTTTGACTAAGAAATAAAATTTGTGAAGGTGGCCGCTTACGGGAGATGGTCGCTTACGAGAGTGGCCATTCAAAGAGAGTCAACTGTACTTTCAAGACTGCACACACAGTTTTCTTCTATAGTAAGACCAACCCTAAGCCGGTATATAACATTACTTTTTTATCTATTTTCTGTTTAGTTCATGAGACAAATATTATTATTGAACAAACTCCAGTGAATTGAGAGTGCACGCACCGGTTACCGTGACTGTGGTCATATCTGAGAAATGCAAAAAAGGCAGCCTGCTCCCAGAACCAAACCAACATCTATGAACTGGGAACTCTTAAGTACGACGTGCTGGCTGAGTGAGTCTCAACTCGTCAAATATGTCTCATGGATCCACAGCTATTTTAACCATGTTATAATGAAAATCATCATATTTAATGCATGGTGCATAAATATTGTAATATCCCCGTACAATGTTTGACAATACTATTCACATCCCCTAAACTATCTAGAAAATTTCTGGTAGGTCCTAATCTACGGTAGCTCTGCGTTTATTAAATGTCGGGCTACATTAATTGGTTCAGTTTTATTGTAGTCATTCCCCAAGTTCAACTGTAAACACTAACAGCTACAACTCCCAAAGGATTAAGTCTGTTGACGATATCACAAGTTCTCTAGACTAGCTCTTTTCTATAGAGACATAAATTTAATAAATGCAGAGCTACCATAGATTAGGACCTACCGGATCTTTTCTAGATAGTTTAGGGGATGTGAATAGTATTGTCAAACATCGGAAGGAGGTATTATGTACGGGGCTATTACTAACAATATTTATGTATACAAGTTCATAAAACTTTCAAAGCCCTGATCTCGATTGATCACCTCCTTTACTAAAAGTATCAGTCTATATAAATATAAACTTCAGGAAATGAATGTGTGGATTTCATTGTTCATTTCAGAGAACATTCAGGAATTTGCATGTTGATTGTACATTTCAGAACAGCTTTCTCCCTGAACAAACTGTATTTAAATACTAGTATTCGGTGAGCTAGAAATATGAAAGATCTATGAACACAAATGCCTTACCTTGCTGTTTGTTTTGTCATCGAGCTGATATAAGGTATTAATTTCAGCGAGTTTTCGTTTCCTATGTGTCGTCTTCTAAAGCACAAGGAAGCAGTCACGCCAATTCAACACTCCCTTCGGCTTCGGTTTGCCATTCGAAGCGAAATAAACTACTCTCGCGGCCACAAGTCCTCCACAGAATCCCACGAAAAAGGTTGTTCTTTCTTGTGAGTACGCTTTTCCCTCAAATCCAGCCGATATAAGGCAATTCAGCTTGTCAGTTTCGTCTTCTAAAGCACAACTGCCACAAGGCAAATACTCAACACTCCCTTCGGTTTCGCCTAAATGCCACTCGAAGCGAATTAAACTACTCTCGCGGCCACACTCCTCCACAGAATCCCAGTAAAAAGGTTGCTCTTTCTTGTGAGTACGCTTTTCCCTCAAATCCAGCCTTGCATCAGGCATAACAATGCATTTCCTTTCTTCGAAATTCGAAACACCCCGCCACGAACTCAACCGTTAAAAGCCTGTTGGGTAACCAAGCCTGCGCCCTCGAGCACCGGCTACCGGATACCCCTCATATAAGAGAGCATTGTTTTAATCTCGCCGGTGTTGCGTTCACAAATTTATTAAAAAATATCGAAATGCAATAGCCTCCTCTGTAGCCTGCGTAGCAAGTGTTTCTGGGTTTTTTTGGGGGGGCTTTTAAATGGAGGAAGGGGGGAAGAGAAAGTTTCCTTTTTCCCTCCTCTCCTCCCCATCCCTCAATTTTTTTGCGCTCGCCCTATTCTCGCGCGGCCAAAAAAGCGAAAAACCACAGAAACGCTTGCTACGCCAACGCGTTCTCCCCGTTGAATTAACAATTATCCTTAAATGGCAAACACGCTTGAAATAATGATAATCGTTAATCCTACGACAAATCCTAACCCGAACCACAAACCGAACCCTAACCATCGGACGAGTTCACGGGTAAACGACTGATTCTCACTCACCTAGAGCTAACACCACGGCAAAACGGTATGCTCCGCTGGCCAAAAGAACGAAGGCTCTGCTATCAAATACAAATTACCGAGGGTTTCAACTTTTTTAGTAAATAATTTTATAACTTAGTAAACTCACAGTGAATTACAAATTAAGAAAACTTCAACCTGTTAATGTCTTAGGCTTAGCTTTTAAGTAGTTTTCTTATTTTTTGACAAAACAGTTCACAAATGGATACTTTTAAGCAGAAATTATAAAATCACGGGTATGTGCCTGTTGTTTCATTTCAGTTTTCGCGGGGAACTGGAGGCGGCCGCGCGCCGACAAGAAATAGCAAATACGCATGCGCGTAACGTTTTGCCGCGGTGTGCCTAGAGCTAGGGTTCACAGATTAACAAGAAGAGAAGGTAAAGAGAGGGAAATATTTTAATAATAGAGTTTTATCAGATCTACAAACAATCGGGCAGCCCCCTCGTGTTTGTAAATCTGATAAAACACTGCTGCAAGTTTTTGAAACAGTACTACAGACCCTTATCAAATTGACATAAACAGAATTGGGCTTCCTGTGGTGTCTACGCGAAGCGTGCTGTGCAGGACCGGTGTCCTTAATTGTATGATCAGCATAAGGTTATATGAACCGGCGAAAGGGGTAAATTCCACTCTTGTGATTTAGTTGTTGTAACGTTCATTCCATTATAGGGATTATATTCTTTATACAGTCGTATCAAAAATAGAAATACGTGTGTTGTTGGTCATGCGGTGTAAATACCTTGGTATTTTCAGCTGCTAAGGGCTCATCGACAAATCAAAACAAATTTCCTTAACGTCCTTTGGACATTATTGGCCTGGAAGTTAAGAACATATTTTTTGAACCGTCAGGAATAACTTTATTGTACAATTGTATACGAATTGGACGTGGGGAGGGGGGTGGGGGGTCATAGCTTAACGTCTTTTTCATAATTGTCGACGACCCCTAACCTGTTATAATATTATTTTGTAAGCCTAAGTAACTTCTTCCTGCACTTTTTACATGATTTAAACAACGACACAAAGTCCATAAAGTAAGAAAGAATGTTGGTTTGGAGTCTTAGTACAAAGAAACATATGGTATACATGTGTAATTTGAACTTTCTCGTAACTCCTCAGGAATGGGGTTATCTCTGTGGCGAAGATGAGAGAGCCTGTAGCGAGTAAGGGAAGAGAAGGGGAGGGGAGGGGAAAGATTCTCCTCTTCTCGACTCCAGTGCTCTCCCTTCGCCGATAAAGAAACAAGAAACCCAAATCCCTTTATAAAACTCAGGACATTTAAGTAAGGTAATACTAGATAGGAAATAAAAATTGTATTGATCGCGTATCAGAAATATTTTTTTAGAGATCGCGATAGACAAATAGTGAACAAATTGCCCTATTTAATTATGCAGTACTAATTGCTAACTGTAATGTAAATCGTAATATCCAAATTAGACCAGTAAATAAATTGTTATCTAATTGTGATTTTAAAATAGCTATCATTATTGTACATATTCTTAATTATTCAAGGTTTAGTCCAATTAAAATATATGTCTGCAGTGTAAAATAGTCTTCTGTACGTATTTCAGTATCCATACATGCACTTACATTTCCATGCATGCATTCTCAATCTGCATGCATACACTAGAGCTTTCATGCATGCACTTTCAGTATGCATGCATGCACTTTCAGTATGCATGCACTTTCAGTATGCATGCATGAACTTGAGTTTGCATGCATGCAATCGAGGGTGCATGCATGCACATTCAGATTGCATGCATGCATGCATATTTGCATGCTTTGTATGCATGCAAATCTACTGCATGCATGCGCGCATGCATGCATGTTCTTGTGCATGCATGCTGCAGGCATGCGGCATGCATGCATTTTTGGGAAGCGTATGGTGTAGGTTGTTGGACTAGGTTGGATATCAAACATTGCACACACATTGAAATACAGATGAGTTTTCTTTTAGCATTTTATTATCCTCAGCTGAAACTGATACCCTACTGTAGAAAGACGCAGTTTCTGAGCTAGAGACCATGAAATGCCAGGGAGTGCAACTTTATGGTGCGTCTTCTATCAATCCAAGGAGGGTTGAGATTATTTGCATAAAATTCCAGCAGAACAACCTATTTTCTTTTCCTGTGAATCTGTAGGAAAATTCCTCTCCCCTGCTATTTCGTCCTTTCCGTGCCCTAAAAGTTAAAAAGACACCCAAACAATTTGAGCTTATTTATAAAGTTGTGGTCAACGGCCGAAACGGCAAAGCCAAAGGACTAGCTTTAAAAATGCTGATCTAAATGTTCTTACAAGTCATGTTCAAATCGCATCGCAAACAAGTCTAAATACAGCTTCTTTGAAATTGTAGCTTTGAAATGAGATATCATTCAAGCTTCTCCGTTCCCTAAAAGTTAAAAAGACACCCAAAGAAACTGAGCTTATTTATAAAGTTCTGTTCAACCGAAACGGTACTTTTAGGCTTTTAAAATCCTGATCTAAATTTGTTACAGTCATGTTCAAATCGCATCGCAAACAAGTCTGAATACTGATTCTTTAAAGTTGTAGCTTTGAAATGATATATCATTCAAGCTTCTCCGTGCCCTAAAAGTTAAAAAGACACCCAAACAATTTGAGCTTATTTATAAAGTTGTGGTCAATGGCCGAAACGGCAAAGCCAAATGACTACCTTTATAATGATAAACTCAAATGCAGAAGTTCATAGTTTCTTAGCAACGCATTTCCCACCAATCAAGTTAAATTTCGCGCTCCTTCCCTGTCTATTCCCAGAGGGAGTACTTAAGTGTCACCATCCATGACAAGCAGGAGTTCATTTGTTGTTCTAATTATAATAAATGCTCGTTTTAGTAAAGTTTTTGTCTTTCATCGAATGACATAGTAGGGTTTTTCCGACCAATTTAAAAGAGTAACATATCATTTTAAAGTGTATTTCTAGGGCTACCAGAAGCCGATGTTGACTTTTTTTTAAGTTTCGCGCTTGACGAGAAAAAAGACTAAGAAATTTGCTGTTCAGACTTTTTCATACAAAATTGAGATAAAAGTTGCCTTTATTCAGAAAGAACACATAGTAGGTTTTTTAAAGCGGGGACTTTAAAGAACTGTACCTAAGGGTCAATTGGTGTTCCTTTAATAAAAAGCCGATGTTGACTTTTGCGTAAAATGAAAGGAAAAACACCAGTAGCTACTTTTATCAGACTACCTGACGCCAATTCGGCCATTTTCTCTGTATTTGAATCTTCCGCTCAGCAGTTAATGAGCTTGACGCGTGACTGATTTCGGCAGTTAATGGATGTGCATATCGATATGTCCAGTCATTCTGGGCAATGGTGTGATGCATGCAAATCTTATTCAATGCATGCATAGATATACTTATGCAGGCAATTGCATGCAAGTATATGTGATACATGCAACTGTTATCATGCATGAATTGAACAACTCCAACCATAATTTAACAGCCAATTTGTTGTATCTAAGTTAGTGGGGTTTTAAATTAATCTAGACAATCCAGCATACAATACAATACATGTATGTAATATATACAGAACAAGAGGCCCTGAGTGGCTTGAACTCGGGCAACCTATAGGAATAGGTGAATACATGCAGTCCATGGAGTTCTAGCATATTTTTGCGTCGTACATGCATGATCAGTACGTACATGTACCTATACCTGCTGACCACCTATTTGGGGTCCCTGTGACCTCGGGAGTTTAGCCCAGATGGTAAATCCCAGTCTCGTCCGATCAGAAAATTTAAGCCCGATCGGGCGAGGTTAGTAACTGGATGGGTGACCACTTGGGAATAGCTCGTGTCATATCCTGTAGGCATTTCCTTTAGTTATATATTTTTTGCAGGTTTTTCTTTCAGATATCATGTACCAACACATTTAAGGGAATTAAAAGTCATCAATTTTCTTTAGTTAGGATAATTTTAATTTTAATCATAATCCCCAGGTATAGCGAGGCCAAGGCCAGAACAATCACCAGCCGGTCTAGTTCGAGTAAAGAGAAACACAGGTTAAATTAGAATACATAAAACTCTTAAAATAATATCATAGCGAACATTTTAACTCCTGTCATTGATAGCTTTATACAGTATCAAAGCACTTTACGATCATTCTGGAGTGCGAGTTCTGCATGTAGGCTTGTAGCGCTCGGTACTTGATTTAGAAAAACAATCGACAAGTAAATCGAAGCAACAAAATAATACCTTCTCAATAATCCCTAAAGAAGTACAGGAGTAAAAGAGGACATGTACAAAAGCTTGTGCTCTCAGATGTCGCATCGATCGGTGTTAATATTAAAAAGCAGCTTTAGTTGTATTCTCGGCTTTTATTTGGCCTTGTTGTTCGACCTTGCGGAGTGCGAGGCTTGTAGCGATCGATACTTGACTTAGAATAAAACATTCATTAAGCTGTTTACATTTGAGAGATATCACGACTAGTACTCAGGTCTCAGCCATCCTAGTCTTATGTGTGTAATTTAAGTGACCTGCAGCATCCCGAGCGATATTGAATCTGATTGGTTGACCCTGTCACGTGTTGAGTAATTCTGGCGACACAAAAAATAAACAATAAACGCCTGGCCTCAGTAATGAGTAGCCGTGCTTTATCGGATTTACAAACTCAAGCTGGAAGTGAGAGTTTGTAAAGCACGGACACAATATACTGGCTTATCAAACATCTAGGTGAAGAGCCCTTTTTCAGTTATTTTGGAGATATGACCTAATTCAGCCGAGAAAATCAAAAAAGGTTATGAAAATCATGGATTATTATAAAAGAGATTTGATAATAATAAATACAGAGCAATCAATGCAAGTTTAAAGTTTAAGCACTGTGAGGGTTTAGCAATAAATTAAATATAGATAATTGAGCAAGCCATACATATACATGTGTCTGCAAAAGCAGCTGCTGCTTTGAGCTCATATCAGCAGGTTATTATAGTGTTTGTACAATGTATACAAATATATTCAGCTGACTGCCCTACATGACTATTTTTAGTCCATAATATAAAGTTTTCTAGAGATTTGAAATTTAAATAAGTTGAGTAAATTACATACTAAAACAGGACAAGGGACAGCTCTTATAAAAAAATATTGTATGTATTGTAGCACTCCAGTTGCATCCTTAAATCTTACCATGCAAGTTTGCAGTGTACACAAAGGTGGCAAAATAACACTTTACTATGATGTAAAAATGTGTCACTTACAAAAAGATGTTGTACCATAGTTCTCAGAGACATTATTGACCTTGTAGGGTGGGTGGGTAGGCCTAAAAAACATTTACAATGTATATCACCTGGATAAGCCTGATTCTTTCACAGACCCCACTCGGTCGCTGCACTTTCCCTTATGCAAAGGGTATGTTACAGTACAATGCTGGCTCTAGAAAATCCTGGATCGCATGCTGCCACTGTACGGACCGCTTCATTACTTGCTTATTCCTTTACAATTGCAGGTATGGGTGTACTATCTTAAATGGCAAGGGAAAATGTACATGTTTTCTTAACCTATTGGAGAGTTGTCAGAGTACAGATTGGGTACTAGTTTTCTCATATGGCAGACCGCTGACCATACGTCAGGGCCGCCATCTTGTTTGGAACTGAATCGAGTGACTTCTCGAGACTTCATGTTGTAACAGAGACATTATCTGAACTTATAGTCCTTTGTAAGTACTATTGTCGGTTTATGTATTGTATTAGACTCTTGATTCATTGTTTCACTGCATCTTATTGCAGGATATTACTCTCCACATCGTTGTTATATAATAAAACTCCAAAACATCGAAGAGTCTTTCTTTATGTGGAGAGTAATATAACATGGTTCGAATAAAGTGCACAGTCCCAAGCTGCGAGTTCCAGACCGAAGATGCGTCAGAAGCCATCGCCATAGCCTTACTCGGAAACCATGGTTTTACCCATCAAAACCCGACAGTAGCGGCACCGGCCCCAGCACCTGTCTCCCAAGGCCCAAAACTAGACAGACCCAAAGTCGACATTGGTGTCACAACCGAGGGCTGGAACGTCTTCGTGCGTCGTTGGGATGTCTTCAAAACAGGATCAGGCATCGGCGAGACTGCTGCACCCTCGCAGCTCTTCCAGTGCGCAAGTCAAGATCTTGGAGACAGTCTCCTTAAAGCGAACCCAAATGCAGCCAACAGCACCGTGTCCCAGCTGTTAGAAGCGATACGTTCCCTTGCGGTCATCCCTGTCGCGACAGGCGTCCTACGCACCGAGCTACTGAAGATCCACCAGGAACGCGACGAACCATTCCGAGCATTCACAGCACGGGTACGTGGAAAGGCCGAGACATGTGCCTTCAAAGCGAAGTGCGAGTGTGGTAAGGAGGTGGACTACACCGACCACGCTATCCGTGATGTCCTCCTGAATGGAATTGCGGACACAGATATCCGTCGCGAGACACTTGGGACGCTGAACATCCTGACCACCCCGATCAACGATGTCGTGGCCCTGGTAGAAAACAAAGAAATGGCACGAAACGCACATCCCTCTCCTGGCCTATCAGCCATGTCGACATTCCGCCGACAACAGAACGAGCACCCAGCAGCCCCACAAGAAGCACCACCGCCATCCCAAGCGGACCGGGCCAAACAGGCTAGCTGTCCCGACTGCAGGTCCTCGTTCAAAATCTTCACCGAGGGTGCAAGGGGGTGGAACAAAAAGCCCCAACAGGTTTGCATTAACTGCTATAGGACACGTCGAGCACGACGCCAGCGCCCAACCACAGCAAACCCGTCACCCGCAGTCCAGGCTCTAGAATCCATCTCACAGATCGCATCGGTCCAGTCCAGGGGGGGAACGCCCACTCCGCCCCGCCGACAACACAGACGCAGGCGTGGCCGGGCCACCCACGGCCCAGTGACGCTCGACCATCACGTTTTCACGAAAGGAGAGTGGAAAAAAGCACGTCTCCTGCCCCACCCACATATCAAGATCTCCATCTCGGCAGCCGAACGGCAAGGCTCCCAGAACCAGACCACTACACCAACAGCAAAGGTGTCGGCTATCGCAGACACTGGGGCACAATCCGACCTCTGGTCATTGTCTGAATACCTAGCGTGTGGCGCATTCTTCTCCAATCTCCAATCAGCATCGGCGAACGGCAAGACCAACTCCTGTCGTACCATGCTCTATGTGAGCAGCTCCGTACAGTCAATGTACCTATCGTACGAGTCGATGCTCAATCTTGGCATCCTACCATCCACATTCCCGTCCGTTGAAAACAACTGCACTGGCGAATCACAGCCCAACATATCCTCCGAAGACCAATCGACGCCGCCAATCAACGCCGCCCACTCACTGAATGACGGCTGCAGGGCCCCTAGCAGCTCCAACACCACCTCATGCTCATGTCCCCAACGTGACGTAACGCCCCCTCGACCAACCGAGCTGCCATTCCCATGCACTGCAGAGAATAACGAGCGCATGAAGGCGTGGCTACTCGACAGGTACGCGTCATCCACCTTCAATACATGTCCCCACAGACCACTGCCCTGCATGGAAGGACCACCCATTGAGATCCATATTGACCCTGAAGCAACCCCCAAAGCATGCCACATCCCTGCAAGTGTGCCCCTGCACTGGCAAGAGAAGGTGTACGAGGACCTCCTCCGTGATGAAGCCCTCGGCGTAATCGAGCGCGTCCCCTATGGCGAGCCGGTCACGTGGTGTCATCGCATGGTCCTCACACGGAAACACGACGGCTCACCGCGCCGCACGGTTGATCTGTCTCCCCTCAACCGGTTTTGCAAACGGGAGACGTTCGCAATGGAATCGCCATTCCAACTCGCCCGCCGTGTCCCCAAGGACACATGGAAAACAGTGACCGACGCATGGAATGGTTATCACAGTGTGCCCCTGCGCTCGTCTGATAAATACCTAACCACCTTTATAACGCCCTTCGGTCGCTGGCGATACACCAGGGCACCACAAGGGTTCCTGTCATCGGGAGATGGCTACAATCGACGCTTTGACGCCGTCCTATCCAACGTTGAACGCAAGGAGCGCTGCGTCGATGATACGATCCATTACGACACAGACCTTCAAGAGCACTGGTGGAGGACAATCGACCTGCTCACACGAAT
This sequence comes from Actinernus sp. WN-2022, assembly GCA_030867875.1. NCBI lineage: Eukaryota > Metazoa > Cnidaria > Anthozoa > Actiniaria > Actinernidae > Actinernus > Actinernus sp. WN-2022. The sequence goes on from JAOWCC010001368.1 coordinate 39,753,575, forward strand.
AGGGCAGGCCGGGATCGTTCTCAATGCAAACAAGTTCCAGTTTGCGGGGAAAAGCGTTGACTTCGCCGGATTCAGGATCTCAGAATCAACCATCGAGCCGCAACCGAAATACCTGGACGCCATCAGGGATTTCCCATCACCTGCCTCCACGACAGATATCCGAAGCTGGTTCGGCCTTGTCAATCAAGTGGCGAACTACGCCCAGCTCAGAGACACAATGGCGCCATTCAAGCCCTTCCTCAGCGCACGCTGCAAGTTCGCCTGGTCCACAGAACTTGAAGAAGCCTTCCAGACTTCCAAGGCCGCCATCGTAGACGCCATCCGAAAGGGAGTAGAGATCTTCGACATCCAGCGGCGTACATGCCTTCGACCGGATTGGTCACAGCAGGGAATCGGATATTTCCTACTCCAGCAGCACTGCACCTGCCCATCTGGTATACCCAACTGCTGCACGGATGGGTGGCGGATAACACTGGCCGGCTCTCGCTTCCTCTCCCCCACCGAGCAACGGTACGCGGCCATCGAAGGTGAAGCCCTAGCCGTAGCCTGGGGACTCGAGCAAACCCGCTACTTTACCCAAGGTTGCGACAACCTGGTCGTTGTCACCGACCACAAGCCTCTAGTGAAAATATTCGGCGACCGCACCCTTGACGAAATCACTAACTCGCGCCTGTTCCGGCTGAAGCAGCGCACACTACCCTGGCGCTTCGATATCCGGTACCTACCGGGGAAGAGCAACCTCGCCGCCGATGCCACTTCAAGACACCCCTCACTATCAGGCTCCGCTAGTAACACCAACCCACCTGACACCCCAGACCTTAAAGAGTGGGCATTGATGGCATCTATCCGCACTGATGTCGAGGAACTAGGAACCCTCACATGGTCGCTCGTCGCCCAAGAGACAGCTCGAGACGCATCGCTAAGCCCCATCGTAAAGTTGATTGACGAGGGCAGTCACAGCATTGACCGAAATGACCACACATTTGCACCACTCTGGACCATCCGTGACTCTGTCTACACGCAGGAGGGAGTCCTCCTATATGATGACCGTGTCTTAATCCCTGAATCGCTACAACAACGAGTACTGCAATACTTGCATGCCGCTCATCAAGGATCATCAACAATGGAGCAGCGAGCTCGCGCAATCGTATACTGGCCAGGAATGACAAACGACATCCGCGCCACACGAGAACGATGCCGAGACTGCAACCGGAATGCACCGTCACAAGCAACAACACCACCACTCCCCTCAACCCCGCCTTCGACGCCCTTCGAAGCAGTCTTCGCCGACTTCTTCTCCCATGGTGGCAGCCACTACCTGGTAGTCGGAGACCGCCTCTCCGGATGGGTTGAGATTTTCTCGTCACCGGTCAGTACCAACCTTGCAGGTGCTGCTGGGCTGATCCGCCACCTCCGCTCATTCTTTGCAACGTTCGGTGTACCGGAGGAGCTGTCCAGTGACGGTGGCCCTGAGTTCATAGCGAGTCAAACGGAAGCTTTCCTTCGCCTCTGGGGCGTCCGCCCCCGCCTCTCATCTGCCTATTTCCCCCAGTCCAACGGGCGGGCAGAAGTAGCCGTGAAGACAGCAAAGCGCCTCTTGATGTCAAACACACGCCCCACTGGTGGACTGGACCATGACGGATTCCTACGTGCGATACTCCAACTACGCAATACCCCCGACCCAGAATGCAACCTCTCCCCGGCGCAGATCATCTTCGGGCGTAATTTACGTGATACCTTCTCCTTCGTCAACAGGTTAGAGAAGTTCTCGAACCCGAACATTCGCCCGCTTTGGCGCGATGCATGGGCAGCCAAGGAGCAAGCACTTCGCACCCGCATGACCCGCACCACTGAATCGCTCACACAACATTCAAGGCCTCTCCGCCCTCTTGTCGTCGGAGAGAGGGTCTTCCTACAAAATCAGCACGGGAACAGCCCCACGAAATGGGACAGATCAGGGACCGTGATGGAATCCCTCAACCATGATCAATACCGAGTCAAGGTGGATGGATCTGGCCGCCTCACACTACGCAATCGCCGCTTTCTACGTGCTTTCACCCCAGCAACCAAAGATATTGGGACGAGCCCCCCTCCATCACCGCTAACCACCCATCATGGCGGACAGAATAGGCAATCTTCAACCTCCCCACCCGCACCCATCACGCAGAAACGCACCGTTGATCCGCCAGAACCAGCTGTTGTACACAGTACGCCTACCAATACATCGGGACAGCACCCTGACAGTTCACCGCCCGATGGTGTCGACAGCCCCCAATCCACACCCCGAGTAACCCCACAACAGGAGGTGACTGACGTGGCACCGCCTGCCCCCAACACGCCCATCCAAAGGCAGCTACAGCCGCCTCGCCCTCGTCGTGAATGTCAGGCACCCAGGCGGTACGAGCCTGAGACCGGCAACTGGATCTAATCATTACTAGTCCGTCAACGTGTGAATCTCACATTGTCGGACTGGGGGGGATGGAGAGTTGTCAGAGTACAGATTGGGTACTAGTTTTCTCATATGGCAGACCGCTGACCATACGTCAGGGCCGCCATCTTGTTTGGAACTGAATCGAGTGACTTCTCGAGACTTCATGTTGTAACAGAGACATTATCTGAACTTATAGTCCTTTGTAAGTACTATTGTCGGTTTATGTATTGTATTAGACTCTTGATTCATTGTTTCACTGCATCTTATTGCAGGATATTACTCTCCACATCGTTGTTATATAATAAAACTCCAAAACATCGAAGAGTCTTTCTTTACCTATAAGCAGAGATGTTTAAAAAAAAAATCTAATTGTCACTGGATCCCATGTTGCATATGTTGTGGGGCAATTTTGATAACTGGTTCAAATATTTTTTAACCCGGGGCAAATATTTTTGAACTGGGGAAGATACATTTTTGAACTGGGGAAAATATGTTTACCTGTGAGCTTAATTGTTCACTGACCGGTCAGTCTCTTTTTGTTGGGATAAGCCATTGTATTTTGATGAATACAGCCGACAAACTCACATGTTTACCTGGAACTCTAGTCACCATTTAGCTCTAAAACCCTGTTGTTTACCTGTGAGATTATGTTCACTGACCGGTTAGGGTCTTTTTTATATTGGGGTAAGCAATTGTATTTTGATAAATACAGACAAACTCACATGTTTACCTGTGAACTCTAGTCACCAATTAGCTCTATAAACCTGTTGTTTACCTGTGAGATTATGTTCACTGACCGGTTAGGGTCTTTTTTTTATGTTGTGATAAGCAATTGTATTTTGATAAATACAGACAAACTCACATGTTTACCTGTGAACTCTAGTCACCAATTAGCTCTATAAACCTGTTGTTTACCTGTGAGATTATGTTCACTGACCGGTTAGGTTCTTTTTATATTGGGGTAAGCTATTATATTTTGATAAATACAGACCGAAACTCACATGTTTACCTGTGAACTCTAGTCACCAATTAGCTCTATAAACCCGTTGTTTACCTGTGAGATTATGTTCACTGACCGGTTAGGGTCTTTTATATATTGGGGTAAGCTATTGTATTTTGATAAATACAGACAAACTCACATGTTTACCTGTGAACTCTAGTCACCAATTAGCTCTAAAAACCCGTTGTTTACCTGTGAGATTATGTTCACTGACCGGTTAGGGTTTTTTAAAATGAAGGGTAAGGATAAGGTAAGACGATTAGTCACTTATAGAATAAACGGGTGGTGGTGAAATCAACAAGCGCTTGTGTGGCGCAGTGCGTTAGTCAGTGGAAAACTGGGCGTGTCAAGGCAGAGCTGCTGAGTTCGAATCCCATTGAGTTCGAATCCCGCCGAGTTCGGTACGTTGATATTACATCTGAATGAAAGGTAAGTGTAAGTATAAGGGAAGAGAGGGAAGGAAGGGAGGGGATGGCGACATTTTTTTTCTAGGAGAGGGTGAAATGTTTTTTTTTTACGAGAGTGGTCGCTTACGAGAGATGCTAAATACAGTGTTTGACTAAGAAATAAAATTTGTGAAGGTGGCCGCTTACGGGAGATGGTCGCTTACGAGAGTGGCCATTCAAAGAGAGTCAACTGTACTTTCAAGACTGCACACACAGTTTTCTTCTATAGTAAGACCAACCCTAAGCCGGTATATAACATTACTTTTTTATCTATTTTCTGTTTAGTTCATGAGACAAATATTATTATTGAACAAACTCCAGTGAATTGAGAGTGCACGCACCGGTTACCGTGACTGTGGTCATATCTGAGAAATGCAAAAAAGGCAGCCTGCTCCCAGAACCAAACCAACATCTATGAACTGGGAACTCTTAAGTACGACGTGCTGGCTGAGTGAGTCTCAACTCGTCAAATATGTCTCATGGATCCACAGCTATTTTAACCATGTTATAATGAAAATCATCATATTTAATGCATGGTGCATAAATATTGTAATATCCCCGTACAATGTTTGACAATACTATTCACATCCCCTAAACTATCTAGAAAATTTCTGGTAGGTCCTAATCTACGGTAGCTCTGCGTTTATTAAATGTCGGGCTACATTAATTGGTTCAGTTTTATTGTAGTCATTCCCCAAGTTCAAATGTAAACACTAACAGCTACAACTTCCGAAGGAATTAGTCTGTTGACAATTTGCATTGACGAAATCACTATTCAGAAAAGATCTGGTAGGTCCTAATCTACGGTAGCTCTGCGTTTATTAAATGTCGGGCTACATTAATTGGTTCAGTTTTATTATTGTCATTCCTCGAGTTCAACTGTAAACACTAACAGCTACAACTCCCAAAGGATTAAGTCTGTTGACGATATCACAAGTTCTCTAGACTAGCTCTTTTCTATAGAGACATAAATTTAATAAATGCAGAGCTACCATAGATTAGGACCTACCGGATCTTTTCTAGATAGTTTAGGGGATGTGAGTAGTATTGTCAAACATCGCAAGGAGGTATTATGTACGGGGCTATTACTAACAATATTTATGTATACAAGTTCATAAAACTTTCAAAGCCCTGATCTCGATTGATCACCTCCTTTACTAAAAGTATCAGTCTATATAAATATAAACTTCAGGAAATGAATTTGTGGATTTCATTGTTCATTTCAGAGAACATTCAGGAATTTGCATGTTGATTGTACATTTCAGAACAGCTTTCTCCCTGAACAAACTGTATTTAAATACTAGTATTCGGTGAGCTAGAAATATGAAAGATCTATGAACACAAATGCCTTACCTTGCTGTTTGTTTTGTCATCGAGCTGATATAAGGTATTAATTTCAGCGAGTTTTCGTTTCCTATGTGTCGTCTTCTAAAGCACAAGGAAGCAGTCACGCCAATTCAACACTCCCTTCGGCTTCGGTTTGCCATTCGAAGCGAAATAAACTACTCTCGCGGCCACAAGTCCTCCACAGAATCCCACGAAAAAGGTTGTTCTTTCTTGTGAGTACGCTTTTCCCTCAAATCCAGCCGATATAAGGCAATTCAGCGAGTCAGTTTCGTCTTCTAAAGCACAACTGCCACAAGGCAAATACTCAACACTCCCTTCGGTTTCGCCTAAATGCCACTCGAAGCGAATTAAACTACTCTCGCGGCCACAATCCTCCACAGAATCCCAGTAAAAAGGTTGCTCTTTCTTGTGAGTACGCTTTTCCCTCAAATCCAGCCTTGCATCAGGCACAACAATGCATTTCCTTTCTTCGAAATTCGAAACACCCCGCCACGAACTCAACCGTTAAAAGCCTGTTGGGTAACCAAGCCTGCGCCCTCGAGCACCGGCTACCGGATACCCCTCATATAAGAGAGCATTGTTTTAATCTCGCCGGTGTTGCGTTCACAAATTTATTAAAAAATATCGAAATGCAATAGCCTCCTCTGTAGCCTGCGTAGCAAGTGTTTCTGGTTTTTTTTGGGGGGGCTTTTAAATGGAGGAAGGGGGGAAGAGAAAGTTTCCTTTTTCCCTCCTCTCCTCCCCATCCCTCAATTTGTTTGCGCTCGCCCTATTCTCGCGCGGCCAAAAAAGCGAAAAACCACAGAAACGCTTGCTACGCCAACGCGTTCTCCCCGTTGAATTAACAATTATCCTTAAATGGCAAACACGCTTGAAATAATGATAATCGTTAATCCTACGACAAATCCTAACCCGAACCACAAACCGAACCCTAACCATCGGACGAGTTCACGGGTAAACGACTGATTCTCACTCACCTAGAGCTAACACCACGGCAAAACGGTATGCTCCGCTGGCCAAAAGAACGAAGGCTCTGCTATCAAATACAAATTACCGAGGGTTTCAACTTTTTTAGTAAATAATTTTATAACTTAGTAAACTCACAGTGAATTACAAATTAAGAAAACTTCAACCTGTTAATGTCTTAGGCTTAGCTTTTAAGTAGTTTTCTTATTTTTTGACAAAACAGTTCACAAATGGATACTTTTAAGCAGAAATTATAAAATCACGGGTATGTGCCTGTTGTTTCATTTCAGTTTTCGCGGGGAACTGGAGGCGGCCGCGCGCCGACAAGAAATAGCAAATACGCATGCGCGTAACGTTTTGCCGCGGTGTGCCTAGAGCTAGGGTTCACAGATTAACAAGAAGAGAAGGTAAAGAGAGGGAAATATTTTAATAATAGAGTTTTATCAGATCTACAAACAATCGGGCAGCCCCCTCGTGTTTGTAAATCTGATAAAACACTGCTGCAAGTTTTTGAAACAGTACTACAGACCCTTATCAAATTGACATAAACAGAATTGGGCTTCCTGTGGTGTCTACGCGAAGCGTGCTGTGCAGGACCGGTGTCCTTAATTGTATGATCAGCATAAGGTTATATGAACCGGCGAAAGGGGTAAATTCCACTCTTGTGATTTAGTTGTTGTAACGTTCATTCCATTATAGGGATTATATTCTTTATACAGTCGTATCAAAAATAGAAATACGTGTGTTGTTGGTCATGCGGTGTAAATACCTTGGTATTTTCAGCTGCTAAGGGCTCATCGACAAATCAAAACAAATTTCCTTAACGTCCTTTGGACATTATTGGCCTGGAAGTTAAGGACATATTTTTTGAACCGTCAGGAATAACTTTATTGTACAATTGTATACGAATTGGACGTGGGGAGGGGGGTGGGGGGTCATAGCTTAACGTCTTTTTCATAATTGTCGACGACCCCTAACCTGTTATAATATTATTTTGTTAGCCTAAGTAACTTCTTCCTGCACTTTTTACATGATTTAAACAACGACATAAAGTCCATAAAGTAAGAAAGAATGTTGGTTTGGAGTCTTAGTACAAAGAAACATATGGTATACATGTGTAATTTGAACTTTCTCGTAACTCCTCAGGAATGGGGTTATCTCTGTGGCGAAGATGAGAGAGCCTGTAGCGAGTAAGGGAAGAGAAGGGGAGGGGAGTAGAAAGATTCTCCTCTTCTCGACTCCAGTGCTCTCCCTTCGCCGATAAAGAAACAAGAAACCCAAATCCCTTTATAAAACTCAGGACATTTAAGTAAGGTAATACTAGATAGGAAATAAAAATTGTATTGATCGCGTATCAGAAATATTTTTTTAGAGATCGCGATAGACAAATAGTGAACAAATTGCCCTATTTAATTATGCAGTACTAATTGCTAACTGTAATGTAAATCGTAATATCCAAATTAGACCAGTAAATAAATTGTTATCTAATTGTGATTTTAAAATAGCTATCATTATTGTACATATTCTTAATTATTCAAGGTTTAGTCCAATTAAAATATATGTCTGCAGTGTAAAATAGTCTTCTGTACGTATTTCAGTAGCCATACATGCACTTACATTTCCATGCATGCATTCTCAATCTGCAGGCATACACTTGAGTTTTCATGCATGCACTTTCAGTATGCATGCATGAACTTGAGTTTGCATGCATGCAACCGAGGGTGCATGCATGCACATTCAGATTGCATGCATGCATGCATATTTGCATGCTTTGTATGCATGCAAATCTACTGCATGCATGCGCGCATGCATGCATGTTCTTGTGCATGCATGCATTTTTGGGAAGGGTATGGTCCAGGTAGTTGGACTAGGTTGGATATCAAACATTGCACACACATTGAAATACAGATGACAGTTTTCTTTTAGCATTTTATTATCCTCAGCTGAAACTGATACCCTACTGTAGAAAGACGCAGTTTCTGAGCTTGAGACCATGAAATGCCAGGGAGTGCAACTTTATGGTGCGTCTTCTATCAATCCAAGGAGGGTTGAGATTATTTGCATAAAATTCCAGCAGAACAACCTATTTTCTTTTCCTGTGAATCTGTAGGAAAATTCCTCTCCCCTGCTATTTCGTCCTTTTTCATTGAACCACCTTTTGATATTTTTCAGAAGTCTACTGCACTTCACTTGCGACTCAAGGCAGTTTAAGTATGCGATGAATGCACAATTATGTGGGAGCTTAGTGGTATCATTGCAGTTGTTGTCAAATGTTTGGCAATGACTAGGACCTGTGTGTGCCACTTTTGCCAGGCATTATTTGTATTATGCAATGGGTCAGGTATTGCCTCGTTGATATATTTACCTAAAAATGGCTTAAATTGCTGGCGAGAACACTTACTTGCAATAAACTTGGTCACCTTTGTTCTCTCAGTTGTTGTGCACTTGTCTTTAATTTTGATTTCAGCTTTGAAACTACTTACCTCCTGAGCAACTACCAACCTTCGTTCATAGCTCCAAGGCTGCCAAGTGCAAGTGTTATCACCAATACTCCCACCCATGGTCCTGTAATTTGATGATACATTTGCATAACTGGAAAAAAAAGTGGCTGCATTGCTGAGTTCACCCCCCTCACCCCCCTCTCCCCCCCCCCCCCCCCCATACAGGCATGCCATTTTTGATCTGCTGGAATTAAACTGCATTTAAATTTTACTGTTCTACCACACACAGTGTACTGTTTGGCTTCTATAGCTTCCATTTCAGCTACAACATGCTGCACATAGGAGTACATTAATGGGTGTGTTTCAGAGCAATTAGAACCCATTAACAGAAAGTTATTACTACAGCTAGCTACTCCATCAAGGATATTTAATATGCTGACAAGGAAGGCAGTTGCTGTATCATCCTTAACAAACGGTGCACCGTCTGCCCCAATGGCAACATGAAAACAGCCATCCTGCCCGTTAAACCATGTGATGGCATCTGGTTCTTGTAAATACATCTCGCTTATTATTAACAAAAGCTCCTCTGGGTTTTTGTAAACCCCATTTACCTTTGGTTTACTAAGGGATACTGCAAAATCCTCTAACTTATAAACATTACCAAGGTCTAAACCATTGATGTAATTAATGAGCGTGTTATAGGGTACAATACGTGGGACTGAAACATAAGTCATGAAATTAAAATTTTCTAAAGAATCATTGTTTCTCAGTTCTTGATATTTTCTCTTGCTAATCAAACCACCTTGGTATAGAACACCAGCACTGCGAACAACATTTTCTGGGCTTGATTCAAAGGCCTTTACTTTTTCACGTACGATTGAAGGTAAACACCTCTCCGTGCAGATTTTAGAAGTTGAAATATAGCTTTTCAACTGTTTTGGACTGACATCTGTAACAACAGTTGTCCAAAGGCCATCCATAACTGCAGTTTTATCATTACGATTAGAATTTGGGCTTGTATGGATCTTAAGGGCTTCCTAGGTTTTAGCTTTACGCCTTGACTGTTGAGCAGTCCCAAGTTGAAGGTGATGGCTGTTACTTGGCTGCACCTTGCTTTCAATATTTATAAATGGCGGTCACCTTGCTACAACTGCAGGACCATTGTTCTCCAGGTCATCAGCAAGTGCTTGCTCCTGTGAAAAAAAAATTCAACAAGAAGTTTAAATTCAACTTATGAAGCAACTACTGTGGTAAGCATAGAACTCTTTTGTATAATATTGAATAATCTTTGATAAAGAACAAATCAGTAAGGAGAGATTTACAGAAACTCAACATTAAGGGGGCATATACTGTAAATCCTTAATATCCTGACCCAACAGGGCTGCTTTATTTGCACTCGATGCATATGAGCTTGTGGCAAACACTATGGACCATTGAATTCGGTTGCTAGTTTTATTATACCTCTCCAGAAATAATGACCGGTCCCAAATAGTAAGAATTGATTTCCGTTTTAAAACTCAAAATGCTATCAAACAACCTCAGAAAATAGATTTTAAAATCCATTAACTGCTTGCAGGTAAAAACACAGACGAAATTAAACAGCCAACAATGGTTCCTGATTAGCTAAAATCATTGGTGAGCCTAAGGGAAAGACAAAACAGTAATAAAAATACATTTTATGAATCCTGAAATTATTATTGTTGATATTCTCCAAACAATGTTAATACATACATGAATACATACATACATGAAACTAGGGAGAATTCCGTAACTAATCAGACAAACGGCGAATGTAATTGTGGACACTGTCACGCTCGGCTCAAGACTTCGACCTGTGGAAAGTCCGTTAACAACAATACAAAAAGAGTAACATGAGAAAAACATGCATCGTACTGTATTACACATTTAGAACAAGCAGGAAAGACCGACTTCTAGCTGGTTTCTATTTGATAAACAGAGCGCGACCGACGGGGAAGGATACAGCTATTACTAATAATTAAATATATATTTGAAAACTACATGTACTTTGCATAACCAGAAAATACTGATCCATTTCTGCGATAAATAATCTGGTCAAATTAGACCTAATGCAATCCTATACGAGATATTTTGCCCTAATTGTTTCCATAACATGACCATGATCTAAAAAGCTATTATGGAAACATACATGGAAACATCTGTGCGTGATTTGAGAGTTTGTAGTGTTTGACTTGCACTTGATCCAGAAATAACTTTTACAAACATTGAGTTGGGAATGCAAAGGTGACCCATACCTATAGCTGATTCAGTCTCCAAAAGACATTTCTTCTGTTGAGATGTAACTTTGTTTTGTTGGTTTAGTTTTCTCTTCGTGCCAGTTTACAGTTTGTAGTAATGATGGCAAGCAGTGTACTTTTAATACAAATTTGCTGCAAGATTCACCAGAAAAAGTGTTTTACTGAAAAATATTGACATACAGACTAAAGCCCGGTCCTCGCTAGCGACATGCATAAGCATAAGAACATACGCATGCGTATTAAACATCTCTGGCTAAATTTTGTCACCACCTCTACAGAATAAAACAAAATTACAGACGAGTCGTCCTAGAGGTGTTTAATATGCATGCGTATGTTCTTATGCTTATCATTGTTATTGCTGTCATCAATACCTTATGCGCTTGTCATCGGCTTCCCCGAGTGGGAGGACCCCAGGCAAATGTGGGGACGTTGCTAATTTTGTATTGCAAAGCCCCTATATTTCCCCGCATGTGGGACATTTTTCCAGCACAGTCCCCTGGCAGTACTAGTGGGGCAAGGCAAGTCCCCAACAGGAGTTAACCCATGCAATGAATGTGTTAAACTGACTACAATCGAAATTCTATTAAGAATCAATCCAGTTTGGATTTGAATTGCCTGTTTGTGCTGCCCAAGTTCAATTTATTTACACTACATGTATTTATTTTATTTTACAATAATTGCTTCTACTTAAAGCCTTTGCAGTTGTTTAGTAGCAATGAAAGCATTTCAAGCAACAAAAGTATTGTTGAATGGCAATTTCAAGTTTTAACTTCTTTGTTTTCACATTATTTTATTATTTTGTGTTCATGTTCTACAGTTCAGTAGCTCACTCGATTGTACATTCGAGGAAACACTTGCTCCAGGCCCCTCCCCTTAAAAATCCAAGATGGCAGACCATGTGTTTGTAACAGTAAAATTGATGGCAATATGCAAGATCTTTAAGCTGTGAGAGCATGTGTTTTGGAACAGTAAGAGTGACCGCAATATGCAAGATCTTTAAGCTGCGAGAGCATGTGTTTTGGAACAGTAAGAGTGACTGCAATATGCAAGATCTTTAAGCTACGAGAGCATGTGTTTTGGAACAGTAAGAGTGACTGCAATGTGCAAGATCTTTAAGCTGTGAGAGCATGTGTTTTGGAACAGTAAGAGTGACTGCAATATGCAAGATCTTTAAGCTGCAAGAGCATGCTAAGCTTTGCAAAAACCTGATTATCTCTGGATAAAAATGACTATTTTTGAGTCATCAAAAATGAGTTTACACTTCAAAAATGGTCTTCCTGTGGCACAGTTTGTGGGCACTGGGTTGGCATCTCACACGTGTCTGTTTTGGAGGGTTGTTCGTAGTTGCTCGGTGCATCGCTCGCAAGTGTTTGTTTGAAAGAGTTGCTGCTTGGGGGACTGATTTAGCCTTCTTCGTGGGTAAACGGTTTCCCTTCCTCCCCTTTTTCTTTTTCTTTATGTCCACTTCAGTGTGACCCAGTGTACTGGGCTGGGTGGTTGTCTGTTGCCTGACAACCTAGCTCTCAGTAGTATATACAATGCCGGTCCTAATTCACATCCTTATATAAGCCCCCATTATCCCCCCGCTAAGGACCACCACCCACAAAATTTTGTCGTTTCAATTCGCCTCCCCATATAAGCCCCCCGCGGCTGCGTAGTAGCTCCCACAGATGGCCCACCTACCTCAGAAAATTTATAATTTTTCAATTAGAGATATGTAATCTTAATGTATATCTGAAATACCTACGCAGAATTGTATGAAAGAAACATGCGCGGCGAGAATTTATGTAGTTGGTTAAAGGTCGGAGAGCAAGCATTCTGCAGCAAGTCGTGCATAGGTACATATTGTAGGACCCATTTATATAAAATAAGGCAGGGAAGGCGGATTCCAACACCTTGTCGCGGATGAGTAGTATATACAGTGGGGGTTCTAATTCACATCCTTATTTAAGCCTTTTTTCTCCCATCGTATATCCCTACTCCGCGAAAAAATCGTTGAAATTTGTTCCTTATATAAGAACCATTACACCGCCCGCTTTAAACCGCTTTGATAGTCGAAAATCGGGCGGTTCTAATTCACATCCTTATTTAAGCCTTTTTTCTCCCATTGTATATCCCTACTCCACGAAAAAATCGTTGAAATTTGTTCCTTATATAAGCCCTCCTGATTCCCCCAGGAAGAACTATACGCCGCTTGCTTTAAACCGCTTTTCTACACCGCTTGCTTTTAACCGATTTTAACTGCTTTTGATCGTCGAAAAATCGTCAAAATGTACCTTATATAAGCCCCATTTATTCCCCAGTAAGAACCATCGCCAACTACATTTAATGCAACCATTAATAAATCCCAAGCCAATTTTATGCAACCATTAATAAACCCCAATTAGAGAAAATGTTACCGTTATATTATCAGCCATAAGATGCGAGGACAAAATCAGTGCCAATGGTTAACAATAGGCAGGACAACTATTTATGGTAAGAGTTGTTTATTCGAGTGCTGTAAGCAACACCGACACCAGATCAGAGAAGGATCGTTTTAGCCATACCCCTGTCGCGGGTGTTTTATTCCTACACGAAGGATCATCTAGATGTCGCTTAGTCATCTTCATCGTCAGTCCCCTCGTTGACAGCAATTTCTAGCAGCTGAATGTCTTGTTCCACGAGCAGTATTTCGGCTTCCTTCGTCTCTAGGTCTTTTACCAGGGCTCTGAGTCTTTCTTGTAGTTTTCTTCGCTGCCGTAACAAGCGAGATCTCTCCGCTTTTTTTCTGTAAAGCTTTACCCCGACTTGTGATTTTGAAACTTTAGCTTCCCTGGCAAGTCTCTCAAGAAACGGATGGACAAGTTTTCTTGGCTGATCTCCTTCCATGTCACTCGATCTTACTGCTGAGAATACGTCTGACGAAGCCGGTAGAACCTCAGCTATATAAGACGCAGCTGATGTAATAATTACGTAGACGGCTAAAATAGCTCTAGCGTTGACTGAAATTAGAATACGCTCAGAGCCCGAAAAAACTCATTCTGACAGCTTGCTAGCCAAGGGTACTAAGATATATACATTCCAAGTTCCTCCTAAAATTCCTGAGCGACCCAGAAATGCCTTAGCGCCCCAATTTTGCTTGAACGAGTAAAACAGGGGCGGATCGACGCGATAGGAATGTGAATAAGAAAATTCGAGATTGAAACTTTGAAATAAAAAATCCACAGACAATCGCCACCCGTTGTCTCGAAATTTGCATACGAACCAGACATACGAATTAGCAGCTGCCACCGTTCCGACGATTTTGCTATTAGCAAAGACTGCTCTTAGCAAAGTGAAAATAAAACCCCTGTTTGTTCCTCTCATAGGACATTTTGATTTTTATCCCACTAGACTGCCAAGTTGTGCTCGCATTTCCTTTTGCACTTCTTGCTTGAGTTCGGCTCGAATTTGTTCCATGTTTTTTTCACCGCTCGCGGCCGTCGAAGTCTTGCGGCGAATTTCAGCCCTCATAATCTCATATTTATCTACTTCAGCGAGGATGAGGCCGTATTCAGAGTCAGATATATTTTCATCGCGAAGGGCCTTTGATACTAGATCGCGAATCGTATTAATTTTCGCTTTAGCTAACATGGCGGTTTTCTCATGTTTAGAAACTTTTTTTCCGATCTTTTTAGCCCCAATGGTCGTAGCTGCTGAAATCATCCCACAGACCCCACCAATAACACCGAATGGTAGGCCTATTATTATACCAAAACCAGTTAGAGCTATTGCTAATCCTGAACCCGATAATAATACGGATAGACCTCCTGTTACCACAGCGGCACCACGGACAATTCCTTGTGCGCGGGCGTATTTCTTACGCACACCTTCATAGTGTTTTTCTTGAGTTTCGATATATGAAAGAGTATCTCGGACTGTTTGCAACCGAAAATTATCTCCGCTAGCCCCGCTAGCCAGCGGTGGATAAATACCTGGTGCCGTTGGAAGTAGTTGAATCGAATCGCTTGCCATTACGTTATATCATAACTTACTCAATCTTCAATAGGTATCGTATAGGTCGACCACGGAAGTCTATAATATTTCCTTCTTCGTCTCTAAGTGTCAGGCGAAGGCTGTTTCGTCTTGTCCCTAGAGATCGTATGGGCAAGGGAAGCCATTGATTGTAAGTAGATTCTGTAAACCTAAGGCCCTCGAGATTAAAAATAGCCAGTACGTTTGATTGCTTGCCATTAAGAATTGAGAAGCTAGGATCCACCACATCACAATAGATATATACAAAGCGAAGAAGTTGTACCACCAGTTTGTATTCTCCTACTTTGAGTGACACATTATCCCCTTCTGGAGTACCCTTGATATTAAACGAATCGCAGAGATTCTTACTGAACAGGATTGGTTTCTTAATTTTTAGAATCCAAAACTTCCTATAATCGCGGTCTACGAATTCCAATAAACCAGCAGTAACCGCGGGTTTGAGGGCGTCCATCAAGATGTTTATATTGTAATTCCCCGGCTTAAGTTCATAAGGAATCCGTATCTCACCTGGGGCATTCCAAGTGAATGAAGCTTTCTCTGATAGGTTCCACCAACCGTTCTCAAAAGCGACCTCGATTAGAGAAATATTATGGATGTAAATAGGTTCTTGAAAGTAGACCGTATGATCAGTCGAGGTAGTGGTGACATTTAAGATTACCATATTAAAGCCTGAAGTTTACTTCGATATGATATTAACATACGTTCTTTACTTCACGATATTAACATATGTCGTAACTTTAATACGTATCAATATCAAACAGATTAGTCAAGTGGATGAATCGAACGGATTGATTGGCCCGGCGCCAAGGATAAGAAACCATGCCTAGTCTCCAAGCGAGAGTTCATTTCGACGGTGATTGGGGTGACTATATCGCACCTCGCAATGCAAAGGCTTTTGCGTCCTTTAAGGAAAATTATCCTCACGCGGACTTCGATATGTTCTCAGCTAGGACAACGGCATCCGACATACATGATGAGTCTACATACGAGACTAGAATCATGTTTTACGATGGTGGGCAGCATTGGAATATAAGTGGTCTCATACCAGTAGATGTACGAAATCATCTACACGAAGCGTTACGCGTGACAACGCAAAAACATGCGGTGGCCGCATTCGGCATGGGTTTTCCACTTCCATTCAGAAGGACTGATTTTAAGTATCCAGTTCCAGCCGTTTCCTGGGCACACGTCGCTAAAGACATATACCCAATCGTACAAACTCTAAGGATCTACGTAGCAAAAGATCAACTATTTACGTATGAGCCGCGACATATCTTTCAAGAGCTAGGACTTGATCTTAGTGATAAAATAAAAAATAAAGATCCGAGCTATGCCCTGCGAGACAGTATTGCTAATGCTAACGATAGAATAGGAAAAACGAATAAGTGGTTCGATGTTGAACCAATGAAACTTTGGCAGCACCAATTATGTTTCGCCGTTTGGTGTGCTACGGCAGGCTGTGGCGTATCATTCGACGACCATCTTTCTGACAATGCGCCAATCATCGACAATATTCGGAGTTTTTATCGATTTCATGTATACTATACGATCAGGCGAGTACTGTTTGAATTGAGAGTCCCACTCCCCAGGGAAAGCATATTCAATAAGTTCAACAATGTTCCATGGAATTACGTCATATATGACAAGATCAGAAGAGAGTTCGGTGCTTATGAAATCGACTTTACCACACGTCGAAATGATATGAATGAGAAGCACTACAACTGGTTCGTTCCACAGAATGGGAAAGGATTGACAAAGGCCGGGATGGTCCGAATTAATGCGTCAATAATGGTATATTTGTTTTGTGTCATCCCAGGCTTCAACCGGCTCACCAATCGTAGGATCGAAGTCCTCAGCCGCCCAAAATAAATTCGATACGATGTTTGAAAGTGCCATCATAGAATCGGCTTCAGACACTCTAGCCCAATACCGAGAATCTATTAAGGATATTAGTTCTAGTCTAGATCTAGCAGTTGCGAAGGATTGTCTGTTAATGCCTAGCTATATGATTATCTTTAAGGGCGTTACGTACGTAAACAGCCTACGAACGGCAAATAAACCTGGTATCAGTTTAGGAATAAACGATGACATCAATCTTAACGAAAAATCTCCACCACCAGCCCCTATGGAAGGCTCGAAACCAAAGACGAATAAACCTGCTACAGACAGCGGAGCCACGACTGATACGACCGCTACGATTGATACGATACCACACAGTCAACAAAGTCGCGGCGCATCGCCAACGAGTCACGAAACCAATTTAGCAATCGTGGGTATTGTGGCCGGCGTAGCCTCATGGATGATATTTCGTTAGCGCTGACGTTTCAACGATTTATATTGCTCTACTAGGAATATGACCACAGCTACAATGAGTAGCCAGGCATTCTTGGCAAGGAAGCCGAAAACTTCTCCAGCGGTACGGAATATGAAACTCGCAATAGCGCCTATCGCCGCAGGTAGCACGTTAGCCAACTTTTTTCCAAGATCCTTCAAAGTACCACCAACTCCCTTAGCAACGGAAGCCAAGCCTTTTGTCAATATACTAACGACAGTACCAATTACGGCACCAGCGACAGCTAACACTCCAATCACCGTAAATCCATGTTTCTTGAAGATGGCTTTTATGCGGTCTCGTAACGACATACGATCTTTGATGGCTTCTATTTCTTCCTCGATCTCCTGTTTCTGATCCTCTAGCGCTGCTACTTTATTCTTTGCCACTTCATATTCTGGAGTTCCCTTAGTTAATGAATCCATCTTTTTTATTTCCTCGGCCTTTCGTTTATCTTTTTCGGTGGCCATATCCTCTTTCATACTAATCTCCTTTTCCGCAGTAGGTCCAAGAGCGTTTTTAAGCGTTTTCGGTAATACGTTGGGAGTGTCTACGGCGTCCGACAGTAAGTATGATCCAGCATTTTTACGATTGAGTTTTATCACGACCCTATCATAGTCATCCAAACTAGCAGTGAACTTCGTTAGATCTGCTTTTGGAAACTTTATAGTGATTTGGTCCTGTGCATTTTCAGTCCGTCTTTTCAGTCTTTCAAATAGCGTTTCCGCAGTACTACTGCCTGCCGTAAATTGCGTTTCCGCATCATCACCTTGATTGACTAATTCTATATACTCAGCCGAACTGGTTCCCCAGTTACTACGATTTTTCCATAGCCTATCGCGTATGCTTTTCGTCGTATTTTTGAAGCTATGCTTAGCTGTATTCCACCAATCCATTTCTGCCTCGCCATCATCAGGTCTAATCTCCGCCCATTCTTCGGCAGTAAGATCATTCACATCGGCTCTACCTTCTTCGGTTGTAGGATCAAAATCTACATGTTCTTCCATATTGAACACTTGATATGTGATATAATATTAGTATTGGCGATATATTCAATTGTGAAACAAACATGATATCAACGAAGCTCCATCCTGACTATTCTCCTAGAGAAGGTAGATCTCTTAAAGCCAGTCGTGTGTTCCATCGTGTAACTTTCACTCCTTCATCAGCCAATCCGGGGGAAACTTTAATTGTTAATGTTCCTACGTTAGGCGAAAATAGACTTCTAGTACCTGGTAGTCTAGCCCTTAGTGCCAATATCACTCTATCCGGGGGTCATGCCGACAACTATTTGGTGGCCAATGTTGGACGTTGCATAGTCTCAAAGCGAGTCGTATGGATGGGAACTACTAGATTAGAAGATCTAAGTCGACCCGATCTACTACAGGTATATAGCGATCTATACCTATCTGATGTAGAACGAGAGAATAGCGTAGAGCGGGGCATTCAATCTGCTAATGTGAACAAACTTCGTTCAAAGGCCAGTAACGCATCTACGTCTAATGCGGCTGATAATGCGACACTAGCGGCATACGGTAGCGTATATAAGATACCTATTGATCATGAAGTTATCACAACCCATGGCGTCTTTTATCCACATGCGATTCGAGATAAGATGTCATTTCATTTGACACTGGCACCGGCCATAGACGTCATAGTCGGATCCGACAGTACGAAAGTAGGAACGTACAAACTATCGAACATTGAACTAGAATATGAAGTCATCGAAAGTCTCGATCTTGCGTCGCAGGCCAATAGTACCTACGCCAGCGGTAAAGCATTTCTGTATAACCATTATGAGTACTTCAAAACCGTCTCAATCAATCTAGCCACCGATACACTAGTATCTGAAAGCATAAACGTACTTCGTCTCTCTCTCAATGGCATTCTTCTTCTATTTGTGGATCCTCATGTGGCAGGCACTAGAGATAGTGAGAAATTCGTAAATCCAGGAATCACCAAGGTCGAGGTACACGTCAATGGCATTCCTAACGCTCTATATTCTTTTGGGATGCTACCAAAGGATTTATGGAAGTCAGCGAAGAATTGGTTTGTCCCGCGTTTCGGAGAGGCTGCCGCCGCTACATCCATGACGCATAAGAAGTTCTTTGAGAACAAGTTTGCCGCACTCATCGATTGTCGCACCTCGCAAACCAGTATAGTTCATGGAGATGGTTTAGCCCAACAAGATGCTGGAGCATCCATTCGCCTTAGGATTCATCGCAGTGGAGGCTCAGGTACGGTGAACATGCACATATTCGTGCTTTCTGATGCACAAGCAACTATTGAACAAGGAATGCTACAAAATGTTTATCACTAATGTACTCATTAACATGGACACATTAACAGAACAAATTCCCTTTAACGCACTCATAATTGGCCCCACAAACTGCGGAAAGACTCAGTTCATAGTTGATCAATTGAGAGGTCCATTTCGTTTTAAATTTGAATATATCGTATTAATTTGTCCCACCTATGCTAACAATAAAACCTATAAAGGCGTTGGTAGGGGAGATCCTCGTTTCATTGTCCTAGCGCCTTCTCAGAATGACATTGATGCAACCCTAGGCGACTGTGCATGTTTTTTCGAAGGAACAAATACACTTATTATCCTTGATGATTGTGCGGCAAGCAAGGATGTTAAGGGAAGGACCAATAAGATATCCGATTTAGCTTTTTCTGCACGCCACATTGGTATTTCGATTTGGGCCTCATCACAAACACAAAAGAGTATATGTAAGAACTTTCGCGAGAATTGCGCAATCGTTGTGGCATTTCGCATCGCAAGCGCACCGGGATTGAAGGATCTATTCGATGACTACGGCGCTAGCATATCCTTAGATGATAAGAAGCTATTCATTTCAGAACTTGAGACTAAGTTCGCACATATATGTTTCTGTTTGCGACATCCCTTTTCCACACTATTAGAGATACCTTCACCTATGGTATGTCACAATACGTTGAAGTAAGATGGATAAAGATTTGGATGATGAATTAATGAACATACTAGCTGAATCCGGCGAAATAGATGTGACAGGTCCTCCACCAAGGGCCGAATGCGGCTACAGCAGTAGCGGCAGCAAAGCTTCCATCGTAGCTACCTGCAAAAATTGCCATGCAGTACACTGCGCTACCACCAATGAAGATAGTAGCATAGAAATCAGCGAACATAGGGAATCTCTTTCTATTCTAGCCGTGACTGGTACGACAAAAGAATATCTAGGGAAAAATTTTTCTCTTGGGGACATTTCTAAGTTACCTGATAAAGACATAGAACGCCTATATCGTAGATACCAAGCCGTCTTAGCGAAGCAAATAAATGACTGCTTAGTGGATAGAGCACTAAGTCTAGCAACTTGTGTAGTCGCATATGTGAGGACTCTAGATTCTCGACAACAACGAAGGCTGTTGAAAGCTCTAAAGAAAGACCGCTTAGTCCGAAACGAGATATCTGCACTGGCTGGCCGATTGGCCTACAAAGCAGGTCCACTTGTAGCACTAACTAGTGCCCTTTGTCACGTTGTTAACCATTCTATGCCCACTAAACAGGACTCCGAGGCGCAAGTATTGCCTAGCGAAGACGAAGTTGATGAAGTACTTGAGGTATATTCAAATTTTAAAGAATCTTAACGTATTGAAGTTACCTCAACCACTAAGTAATTACTCTTAACAAGATGGAAATTGATACCCATTCCGAAGATCGAAATGATCCCATCACGAAAGAACCAGTAAAACCCCCACCAAATCCAAAACGAGTCGCTGCAGGCAAACTCATAGCGCAAAGAAGGAAAGAAAATATCGCCAATGTGGCGGCAACGCAGGCGCAGGTAGACAGTCATACCAATAAGCCAAGTTTGATATCAACTAATACCACACTTGCTGTAATTGGGGTAAGCATAGCATTTGTGGGTTTGTACTATCAGTATAAGCAATACAAACAAACGCAACGAGTTAACCACAGCTCCACTGAAGCCACAGACAGCTCAGCTGCCGCTACCAAAGAAACCCCAAAAGGTCGTAACCTAAAAACTCAAGGCATGATATAGCATTTGAAGCCACGCCGTAGACACATATTATCGGCGATGTAAACGTTGTTCCAATAAGATGGAAAACAAACTTATGAACACAATACAGGAAGCTACTATATTGACTGGACTTGCGGCAGGTATCGGTTGGGTCGGAAAAAAAGCAATCAAAGAGCCTTTGACTAACGATCCTTCATCTAGTATTTTGAACTTCGTGAAGTGGATAGCGGTTCTATCTGGTGGCCTTGCAGCTAAGAAATACCTAAAGGACAAAGGGTATTGGAAGCCTGTTGAGTAACGGGGGCGACTCTACCTCGGGTTCGAAGCTATGGGAACGATAGTAGTTATGGCGGTTTCTTTTGCCGTAGCAAGTGGTGCTGCTAGTATTGCCACATACGAAATAGAAAAAGCAATTAGCGGGCCTAATGCTACTGCCGCAGAGATGTTAAGACATGATAAGGCCCAGGAGAAGGCAAATGCCGCTATAGCAACCTATGAGAAAAATCGAGAAAAACGACTAGAAGCAAAAGCCACCTGGAACCACTGGAAAGAAAATAACGCACACGTTGGACTTAAAGATAGAATCGATGCAATGCGAAAACTCAATATATATCACATATTGCAAATGAAACTGGAAAAGCCTAAACCCTCAGATTATTATCGACCATCTAATTCGAGGAAAACTGCCGAATTGGTGGCCTTAGGTGGTAGTGTATTCGCGACTGGATACGTTGCCACTCGATTCTTATAAGAATTGGTTATAGCTATGCTTTAAAAAAACGAGCTTTTTTACGTTTAACGTAATTACTAGATCACTTACTAGATTACTAGAGTATTACTAGAGTATTACTAGGTAATTACTCCGCATAAAATGCGACTAATAGGTAGTAACTTTTCTGCTTATTGAAGCTTAGAATGCACACATATGTATGTACATATTAATGGACACTAAACTAAGTTTACGATACTATAGTCCGGAGGGTTATTGGAAAGGACTAGCAGCTATTAAACATCTTGCCAATTCGACAAACATATCTGAAGATGTGACTCGGATGTGGCTAGAAAAACAAGCTATATGGCAGATCTATTTACCACCCCCCAAATACGTTCCACGACCTAAATTCAATGTATCTACACCAAATGAGGTCCATCAAGCCGATTTGATATTTCTACCTCACGATCGACCTGGACGTGGAAGAAAGCTATATAAGTATGCGCTGACGATCGTGGATGTAGCATCCAGATACAAAGAAGCCGAACCATTAGCCACTAAAGAATCTAAAGAAGTTGCTGCGGCATTCGAACGAATATATAAGCGAAGTCCACTAACATGGCCAAAACTTTTACAAGTCGATCCAGGACGTGAATTTATGGGTGCAATGGCTTCGCTACTAGATAAACATGAAGTTTCTGTACGTCGTGGTCGTGTGGATATTCACCGGGATCAAGCAATCGTCGAACGATTTAATCGTACTTTAGCTGAGAGATTGTTTGGATACCAATATGCTCAGGAGATGGTACTTACTTCACAGGGAAAGGATGATAGATCTGTCGAATGGGTGTCTCGTCTACCTGCGGTCGTAAAAGCTTTAAACAACGAAGCTACGCGTTTGACAGGAAAACAACCATCCATAGCAATTACCAAAAACGAAATCGAATCGAACCCAGCAGAACCCGTGCCGGTTCGGGACGAACGGATACGTCTAGTTGGGCTCAAAGAGGAAAGACTTCCATTCGATGTCAGTGTTCGATATCTATACGCTCCTGGTGAGCTAGAAGGTGGACGAAAGCGTGCTACCGATCCTATATGGAGTTTGAAAACGTATAGCATTTCGCGTAGTATGGTTTCTTCGGGTCAGCCAGTCCTATATTATTTGTATGCTCCGCAGGTTTCGAAGAAACAGCCAACGCGTGGATTCGTGCGTGAAGAGCTACAAGTCGTACCACTTGATACCGAACTACCTCCGAATGGGATCCTAAGCTAGTTCGTTTTGGAATAAACATATATCTTTATGGCCATGGGCTAATGTATCGATTCCATTTTTGGAAATCCAACGTTTTGTGTCCAGGGGCGAAAGTGAGATTTTATTAACTCGCAGACCATAGATCTGGTGCCCAATGCTTCGCAGCATATTCATTCCATGTCTGAAGGTCTTCCTATCGAAAAGAGACTCCTTATACTGCTCGTGGCGCATGTGCTTCTTCACAACATACTTCCGTACTCCTTTAGCCTTGCGAATCTCCTTAGTGTCTGCACATACGATCGAATACATCTTAGGTCGAAGTCCAACGTACTCTACGATGGCAACGCCTGCACACTCATCCTTCATCTTTCCAAGAACCTTTTTATTGGTGGTGTCGTATAGTGGATGGTCCTTTGGGTAATCACTCGTATCGTATAGGTCTGCATTTGAGATCATGTCTTCGTAGACGTCTTTGGTTTGGATCTCAAGCAATAGCGAATCTGTGTCTGTGTAGAGAAGTTCACATCGATTACCATATTGGAGCTTAAGTTGGTTGTAATAGAAATCATACATCAGGTGTTTAGATAGGTCTAGGATGCTCATACCAACGTAAACTGGGCGGTTAAGCATGAGCCTGCTTTTATGCATGTGTAGTGCTACGAGGCCATCATCAAAGATATTTGATCTAGCAAATGTTGGGCTCGATATCAGCCGCCGAAGCTTGTCCTCCTCTCTTGCACGCACCAGCTTAACATCCACGCGCTTAAGCAGATTCTCCATTGTCTTACCAAACACTGAGTTGTTCATCAGTTTGTAGAGGTCTTTCTCGAAATTGCTTGTAGCCAGTTTACGAAGATCTGTATTCATACGTATATATGGCTCCATCCAAGGACTTTGGTCAAATCGTAGTGCTCGGTGCACCTTTTTCAATTTCATACCAAGAGAAAGATATAACTGTAGATTTCTATAGTGTAGGACGTAGCGTTCTTTGTCGAATAGATTGGGCACAAGCTTTTCAACTTCGATTGGGAATACTTTTTCACCTAGTAGTCCGCATTGGTACTCTGACATCCATTTTTTCTGGACTTTCATACGCTCTGGGGCTAGTGGATACGCGTTGTGAGCGTCGTGTAGTCCTAGAGGATACTCAAGGTCGACCTCAAGGATATAACCTTTATCCGCTTGTATGTTTACATACGACGCGATGTCGAGGTCGATAGTCTGTAGCTTTTCTACGTCGCACCACTCAAATCCTCCGGTTGGTAGCGCTTGGCTCATAGCCCATCCGTATAGGTTGTTCGCATCCAGATACTGTATGTACGTAGTGGGCTTGATTGGGTCGTATTCTGCCGCATATGGATTGTTGGCCTTTGCATGGCGTCGACTGACCATCGAAATGCCGCCTCGCATCCCTTTCTCGATGAAAAGATGCATATCGTAGTCTGTGAGCAGCTCAAGCTCTACACCAGTCTTCTTTAGCAATGCATCCCACGATAGACCAGGGCTCGTATAGTAGTGAGCTGGGTCCAATCCATAATTTTGCATACATGTCGCTCGAAAGCCTTCAAACACATCTGCGAGTAAAAGTACATCGGTTCTAAGATATAGGTCGTGGTAGTCTCCCATAGTTTGACAATCGAATGCAGCCCAAACCTTCTGTGCGTGAGTATAGTCCTCATCTGAGATCCCTTCATCAGAAAGCTTGCTATAAAAAGCATCGCGCGGCGGTAGCTCATCCTGAAACCGCTCCCAACTGTCCATGTATTCGTATGGGTAGACGCCCTTGCGTAGAAGAAGCCCGCGCTTATGTTCGTCTTGCTCGTATCTGGCTATGATTTGGAATCCTTCCGGGTTTTTAGCCGATACTAGCTGAGCAAGAGAGGATAGCAAAAACTGAACGCTGTCGATGAATCGCAGTTTCCCTAGGGAGAATGAAATGTACTTCTCCATGTTATTTGGTATGCAATTTATCTGCCCCTCTACTTTGGAAATAGACTGCATTAAGAGATGAGAATCGTATCCCCGCAAATTATGGAAGACTACTGGTATTATGGTCTTCTTTGGGTCTATCCGCAGGAGTAGATTACAGGCATTGTGTGCTGCTCCACGATACTTTCCAGTGATATGGCAGTGATCGCGAACTGAATCCCCATTAAGAGATTTCTGACAGATGTGGCAAATTGTTGCACTTCGGTGGGCTATGCTGTCCTCTGGAGTCATGCATAGGGCTTTACGTCTATATAGAGCCGCTTCAACTTTTTGTTCTTCTCGTTGTATTGCCTCCAGGAACATTTCTGTAGCATTGGGCCCTCTATAGACGACTGGAGTCTCTGTATGGCCATCACATCTCACCACGATGTAGCCGAATCCGCAAGCCTCATGTAGTTGAGTTTTCTGGGTGTTGCTGCGCAGTTCTGGTGCCAGCTCTGCTGTCGGCTCTGGTTCTTCGATCTTAGTGGTCAATGCCTCAAAATCGGCGTAAATGACGTAGGGAACCTTCATCTGTTTGTACCAGTTCTGGAAGGATAGCTTGTTCTTACCCTCTTCAGGCATCTCAACTCTCACTGCTGTCTGTCCTATACCTTTACATTCTGGAATGTGTTTTTCGAGTAGATCTTCTCTGCAGTATCCGTGGAGACACCTCTCGCAGAAGTGTTGGCGGTGCTCGTGCTTGCTCTGATCGTGAAGAAGCCGATTCAAATCCTTGATCCAAGTATAGTGATACTTTCCGGATTTCTCTATGAGCAGCAAGTTAATGCGTTGGATGTCCCCACATTGCTTGCTAATCCTGTAGACTATCACCCCTTTCTCCCAGCCGAAGACATTGATTGCAAGGTCGTTTTGCTTCTCAACCCTGCGAATCTGCGATATGGGTGTTGGTGCATCGATTCCTGTAAAGTCTAGGCCGTCGTCTATAGGATACTTAGCTGGTCTTTGGGTATTAATCTTAACGGGGAAGATTGCCGATCGTAGTGCCCATCGTAGGCAGTTATCATCCTTATTTTGGACGTTAACCACGGCTCTCTTGTGTTGGACTTCTGGAGGTAGTGAAATGTATGAGCCGCCTCGTAATGGTTGATATCGTGCAATGTCGAGCCAAAGCAGAACTACTCGGTCTACCACCCAACCTGAGCCTCTATGTGTCCATTTCTCTAGGGTCTCTTGGATCGTTGGAAAAGACTTATCTAGCGCGGGATCGATTTCGTGGACTTGTAAAACGGCCTCCTGCTTATGGCGAAGTATTGCATCGATTAGTTCTTCGCTACCATCAAGTTTGTACTTTAGTAGCTGTACTCTCAGGGCGAGCTGGAACTTCACCCCTTTTAGATCGACAATCTCATCCTCTAGCTTTTTATGGATCGTATGGCGGACACCATCTAAGAATGCCATTGGGTCGGCACTAAATTCGTGGTCCTTTGGAACATCCATCTGCCAGCCTCGTAAGAACTTACCAATAACCCATTTAGTGCGTTCGAATACTAGTGGGGAATTCTGAGCAGCCATGTTTCACACGTATCCCTAGATGGGTTTTCGAATCCGTAAAAGCTCTTGCAGTACTTCTAAGAACTGCCGCTTTGCTGCCTTTTTCTTCCTAGATAGTTCTACGCGTAGAGACACCGAGCCGCACCCAACACAAGTATAAAAAGTGCTCTGGGTGCCCTTCCCACATCCGCGACAAGGTGTTGGAATCCGCCTTCCCTGCCTTATTTTATATAAATGGGTCCTACAATATGTACCTATGCACGACTTGCTGCAGAATGCTTGCTCTCCGACCTTTAACCAACTACATAAATTCTCGCCGCGCATGTTTCTTTCATACAATTCTGCGTAGGTATTTCAGATATACATTAAGATTACATATCTCTAATTGAAAAATTATAAATTTTCTGAGGTAGGTGGGCCATCTGTGGGAGCTACTACGCAGCCGCGGGGGGCTTATATGGGGAGGCGAATTGAAACGACAAAATTTTGTGGGTGGTGGTCCTTAGCGGGGGGATAATGGGGGCTTATATAAGGATGTGAATTAGGACCGGCATTGTATATACTACTCTCTCAAGCACTGACCTTACTTACAGCCTAGGTACTGAACCTCCAATTAGGTATACTCTTAGGTATACCATATACTCTTTAGGTATACCCCCCCCTCCATACAAGCGTATGTTTACATTCGGAGTGTAAATTTACACCAGCGCAGTGTCCACACAGCTGCAAGAGATTTACACCAAAAAAGTGTTGAGACAACACTTCCGATCGTGTTAATTTACACTTCTCCAGGGCCGGGTTAGTGTTAATCCTGGAGTAACTCTGCACAGAACCTATTGGTTGTCATGGAAATTAACCCTGGATTAGCACTAATCGGGCTTTGAACAACCCGGCCCTGGTGTCCACACAGCTGCAAGAATTTACACCGTTTTCGGTGTTGGCTCAACACCCAGGAATTTGTTGTCTGCATGCAGTAGTGTCAAAAAGACAACACTGAAATCATGCTACACTATAGCACACCCCTTAATGTCAGGGAAATCTGCTTAAAAGATATCGATTTCACAATCTTAAATAACATTCTTATATATCATGGTATACCTAAGAGTATACCTAATCATTCGCCCGTCTAAGAGGCCCACAATTGAACTTTTATCATTACACTTCCAGGCTGAATTTAAATCGGACTTTACAAACAAATTTCAGTAATGCAAATGCAACGGATCTACAAATAGTAAAAACAAATTCTGAACATTCTCAGTGAGCGAATAGCAAGTAGATACAAACTAAAACCCTAAACATGATATTAATATATCATAATATATCCCAGGAAATCATTGATTTTGTGAGACACTTCTAACAGTTTGGATTAAAACCTGATCAATGGTGATAACAATTCAAATGATCGAAATTACTAGTAAGAGAAATAAATAATTATCTTAATTGAACCTTCGTTCACGTAGACAAAATGAACCGCTACATACCCGACATAAAACGGCCGGAATTAACTGAATGACTAAGATCTACTAACTAGCAGTAACAACTTATGACCTTCTGTCAGATACAAAAGCTGATTACAAAGAGTAAGCTTAAAATTCAGTTCAACAAACAGCTCTAAATCCGTAATAATTCCTGAATTCAATTCCCAGTGAAAACTGGATGTTTCAGTGAACTCATAATTACTGTCGTTAAAAAATAACTAGGCAGATACACACAACTGAATAAAAGCAATCTGATATAAACTGGATTCAAAACCCAATTATAAGCGAAAAGCAACTGAAAACCGTAAATTATCAGTGTTATTTATAATTATAGGAAGAAAACCTTCCAATTGAACACTAAGAGCATTAAAGTGCACCTAACCCCTTTTGCGATTTTTATACCTTTGAATCTTTGAAAGGTTTTGAGTACTTCTGCGAAGAAATTTTGGCTTACAAAGAATATTCTATGTTCTAGGCTTGTTTGAAAATGGTGAAAATTGCACCTTTCTTGACCCATGACCGCGTAAGAAAAAGCCTGGGTCGATTCTGGATCTTACGTCATCTGATTCATTCGACACCATGTCAAACAAGCCTAAAACATAGAATATTCTTTGCAAGCCAAACATTTCTTCGCAGAAGTACTCAAAACCTTTCAAAGATTCAAAGGTATAAAAATCGCAAAAGGGGTTAGGTGCACTTTAACTCTCAAGCGACTTCGCCTATAGTTTATACAAAACAGGCAATAATTCAAAATCAATGTCACCACGACTATGATTTAAGAATCTTGAAATAATCGAAGACTGTTCGTATAACGACTCATTAATTAGCTAAAAGTTCTTCTTGGTAAAACAATCTGGATGGCGTTTGTATAGGGACTTACGACCCGTTGGCGTTGAGGCCTGCACGTGTGACTGGGCAGCTAACGAAGGACGGCCGACAAGGATCCCGAGATAACAGTTCCTCCAAAAATGTCCGGTTCTCCCGTAGTGGAGACGAGAATTCATAGGAGAAAAGATGGACAAAGAAAAATCATGTCATAAGAGGCTTGTAAAGCACATATATATATAGGAAGCACTAAATGCTATGTACTACCTTTTAAAACTAGAATTTTGGAATTTTCTTAATCTTCTACTGCCTCGTTGACTCAAATCTTTTGCGATTATACAACAGGCTTAAAACACATTACGAATACGTACCGTACCCTAACCCTAGAGTTTCACACGTTCCTCTAATTTACCTCTTTTAAAACAGAATAGAGTACGCCGCCTTCCAAGGAGAAAACTTGAAATAATCTAAAGCCCAAACTCGGTGCTCTTCCGTTGTGTATGACAACGCAAGGTTTCTGAGATAATAGTTCCTCCAAAAATGTCGGATTTCCCGCAGTGGAAACGAGGATTTATAGGAGAAAAGATAGACAGAGAAGAACATTAATGTCACAAGTGGCTTTTAAAGTACATACGAGCCCTAAATAAACGAATCTCCAACATTCTGAAATTGCTCAATCTTATACTGCATCGTTGACTCAAACATTTTGTGAATATAAGACGTGTTTAAAACATTACGGATACGTACCTTGAAATAGAGTTTCACATATAACCTCTACCGTAAAATCTCCATCCGATTAACTAAAGTTTGGATTACTATGTGCTGTCCAACATGCGTTCAGTTCGGATGCGACGCAGGCTACCTCTCCCCGGTTAAGTCCGTCTGCGAAACAGCGACAGAAAGCTTGTTCTAGACCCCCAGCAGCGTACCGTGATTTGAGTACGCGTTCTGATTGGCTTTTAAAAATGCTTTTTCTCACACGCCTTCTGACTGGCTATTTTGAAATGACTAGGATCGTCACGCCATGCGATAGCTCCAACAGCTGGTTACATCAGCACGACATTCCATTCCCCATTTGTCTAGACCAATTACAGGGTAAATGTACAAATTAAATAAGCAACGACTCGCTTTTGTCGGCATTTTACACGAGCTCACTAGTTCAGCCTCAAAATAAATGAGTTCTTCCAAAATATTTGTTATTTCTTGATAAAAGCTAAGAACAGAATATATGCGAAGCTATTTGAACCGATTCTACATCCATATTTTTAAGTTTAGCCTCTATATTTCCACTAACGATTTCCTGCCAGACGAGTGTTCTAGCGCGAGTGGTTCTTGGATTCTGGGGAGACTAACAGGTGACAGGCTGGTGACAGTTGAATTGCAAGTCAGAAGGCGTGTGAGAAAAAGCATTTTTAAAAGCCAATCAGAACGCGTACTCAAATCACGGTACGCTGCTGGGGGTCTAGAACAAGCTTTATGTCGCTGTTTCGCAGACGGACTTAACCGGGGTTCAGTTCGGATGCGACGCAGGCTAGCGAGAGGCAGACAATAAGAGATTCTGCCCTTATATACATAAGGCATGCATATTCAATGCTCGAAATACAAAGGAAGACTAATGAGTTATCACTTAAAGTGACAAAATAGCTACGAGCCGAAACGAAGACACTTTCCGACAACACGTTGTTACGTCGGAAAGCATCTATTCGTTTCATGTAGTTGTTCATGAAATGGCAAGGTGAAAGCTAAAAACCTAATCTAAGAGCAAGCAGGGTGAATGATAACAATTGGCCTTATATAAAGGCTTATGATTTCGTGACTTCTTCGCCGACATCATGTCGGATTTTTAAGCGTACACTTAGTTTGACTTTGAGATAAAAATGACATCGAAAAGTGTTGCCTTTCCCTCTATTCATCTATCATGAGGATTGTTTAAAAACCACACTTGTTAGCTGCATGTTTATATGTGTTAGTGTTACCGTACAAAATAAGTTAAAAGATAAGTGGTTTTTGTTTCTTGTATCCGCGAATAAAAATATATCTGCCGGAATGGTTAGCAAATTTGATAACTTTATGTCGGTCGGTTGTATTTTTGTTAAATATAACTGTCTGTTTTGCTGATTAAAATCATATTGAAAGTCAACGTTTGGTGAAGACATTCTTCCTTGTCGTTTGCCATTTTGATTTCATTCACAATCGCGTTCATCACAGCGAGATACATGTAGCAGTGAATTTCCATGTCTATAGACTCTCATATAAACACGGCTTTCAGCCAATCAGCGCGCGAGTTCCCTCTGGGTTGTTTTATAATAAACATTAAATTAAATGTACATTAAATGTACCGGTTGTCTATTGAAATATTTGCATGCACCTTCGACAACACGCCCCACTCATAATACTGACCATTCTCCTCTGCAGGTGGCCTCCCCTGACACCAAGAACACCTCCGAATGAGACCACTCACTATCTATTAGACAAACTATATAGTATACTACTACGCAGGGGATGCAGGTTCGCGTAATGGTAAAACACTCGCCTCTCACCGCTGCGGTACCGGCATCGATTCCCGGCTCGGGCACCGTATGTGAATTAGGTTTGCTGTTAATTCCTTATCTGCATTCGAGGGTTTTCCTCCGGATTCACCGGTTTTCCTCCATCCGTATAAATCAACCGTGAGTCGACTGTAGTGTGCCGTCGTCCAAAACAGTTAATGTTGTGGGGGGTGTGTGAGGAGTAAAAGCAGCTGTAATACTCAGCCTGCTATAACAAATAAAATATTTATTTATTGTTATTTACTACATATGCATAGAAAGTGATAAGCATATGAGCCATATTTCCAAAACATTACCGGTTAAGCATGAACTTTCAAAGTCTCTACAAAATTACCGTCCATATTTGTTTGGCTTCACTGGGATTGTACTTTGCAGCAGTTGGTAAGTTTGTACTGTTACAATGTATATGTCATATTACACTAGAAAAATAAGCACACAAATAGAGAAAGTTTACATTTCTCTTATATCTGCTTCTGTTTCTACAAGAAACACAAGTATACGAGGTTTAATTTCTCATCAGTAGATACTGCAACTTGGTATTAGTTTTGCCGAAGATTAGTTTCGTTAAATTTAATGAGTCACTTGAAAATTCGTTAGGGAAAATATCCTTAAAAACTACATTTTTTTATTCAATGGTTGAGTTGGTTGAGTGAGGTTGTGAATTTGCCGTCGCGGTAAACGATATCCAATTTTAGAGGTTTATGGACGAGCTTTTGGCAAAATTCAGTGGAAAAATATTTATTCCCTCGTCAGGATCATCTTCATGGAGTTTTCTTGCTGGATGACCATCATATATCATGTAAATAACTCATATGTCATAGTGCATTGCTTTGTAAGTAGGTTTTATATATTTAACATATGGAAATAAAAACCTGACTTGACTTGAGGCATACTCGAGGAGGGAAAACTTAAAGTTTGTAAATATCGATGTGGAAGCGGGAATAATTGGGAATACAGAGCAAGTGCTGAGAGCCTTCCTTGTGTCCACTCTTGCCCTTCAAGAAGGCGAAACGGTGGAGATACGACAGGTTCACCGACTAGAAAAGAAGGATGACGAGTCTTCGAGGTTAATTTTAGCAAAATTATTGAGGTACAAGGATCCCGAGAAAATCAAGAATCTTGGCCGTTGTCTAAAGGGCAAGGAATATCAAATGTTTCGCGACCTACCAAACGAGATTATTAAGCGAAGGCCGGCTTATATAAGAAAGCGAGAGAGAAGAAAATCCCAGCTTCCTTCAGCAAGTCTCAACCCGACAAGTTGTCTGTTAGAGGTAAACTCTGGCCAGTCGGCCTGGAACTCGTAATCTAATCGTTTAGCCTCGTTGTTTTTTCTTTAAATTTCCCAATATGGTAATTAATACTTGTTTACTAAGCGTTGGCTAAGTTATAAAAACTTTGTAACACGATCCGAATCACTCACTTCAGTATGAACAAGTATTTACTTCTTCATATTTTTTCGTTTAGGCTTAGCTTATTTTTTTATTTTTTTTGGGGTTCTCGGGTTCGACATATTTTTAAGCTGTATCTATTATTTATACCCATCTGTTGTTATGAATTTCTTGGACATTGGAAAGTTAAATATTTTTCTCTCTGAAAGTTCAATGGAAACAAAATATTTGACTTTAGTTTGTTATCCTTAAATGTCAAGGGATGCGGGACGTCAGTACGAAGAGTAAAACGTGTTTAATTGGTTCTCTGCGCACAATGGACTTAATGGTATTACTTTATTCAAGAGTCACAGAGCTCCCTAGAATGTGAAATTAAGTGAAAAAATAGAGATCAAGGTGAATTTTTCATGTCCCATGGATCCACGAACAGTAGAGGAGTGGCTATGATTGTTGGCAACAAACTGTATTGCAAGAAAATATTACTGACAATAATGAGCGCTATATCATTTCGTGCTGTGTCGTTCAGGGCTCAGAATTTGTACTTGTTAATTTCTATGCCCCTAATGATGTTGGAGTTACCTCCTTTATCCCAAGAAGGTCCTTGGCGCTTTTAAGTCCCCACCTTTACTGGGCAAATCATATTTTTCTAATAATAAGATCTGTAATGATATAAATATTAATGAGTTATTAAAGCGGCTATGTGCTCAAAATTTGCATATAGCCAGATTAATCCAACTCAGTAGTATTGTGTTTCTGTCCCTCAAACCGAGCTCAACATTGACAGCACGTCCATCATATATACTCACAATTTAGGGAAGGACATAAATAGGTTATTGGCTTGACAATAAAAGTTTTATGTCCTACCCGTATTGGTAATGTAGTACTATACAAAGCACATGGTAAGCACGTGCACAATTGCATGCGGAGTGGGAGTCAATTATGCACACCCCTTACAGGGTCTTACAATACAGCACGAGGTCCAACTCTTGTGAGATCAGCCTTTGCTGCTTACGCTCGACCTAACAGCTTTGTCATTTTTCATCCCTCCTCCTCCCCATGGTCCGTGCCACCTTCTTACTTGTGCTAAGGGTGCTAAGTCGCTTTTAAGTCCCCACCTTTGCTGGGCAAATCATATTTTTTCTAAAAATAAGATCCGTAATTATATAAATATTAATGAGTTATTAAAGCGCATAGCCAGATTAATCCAACTCAGTAGTTTTGCGTTTCTGTCCCTAAAACCGAGCTCAACATTGACAGCAAGTCCATCATATATACTCACAATTTAGGGAAGGACATAAAAAACTTTGTAACACGATTCGAATCACTCACTTCAGTATGGACAAGTATTTACTTCTTCATATTTTTTCGTTTAAGCTTAGCTTAATTTTGTTTTTGTTATTTTTTTGGTTCTCAGGTTCGACAGCTAGATGTTTAAGCTGTATCTATTATTTATACCCATCTGTTATTATGAATTTCTTGGACATTTTAAAGTTAAATATGTCTCTCTAAGGAAGTTCAATGGAAACAATAGACTTTAGTTTGTTATCCTTAAATGTCAAGGGAATGCGGGACTTCAATAGGAAGAGTAAAACATGTTTAATTGGTTCTCTGCGCACAATGGACTTAATGTTTATTACTTTATTCAAGAGTCACAGAGCTCCCTAGAATGTGAAATTAAGTGAAAAAATAGAGATCAAGGTGAATTTTTCATGTCCCATGGATCCACGAACAGTAGAGGAGTGGCTATGATTATTGGCAACAAACTGTATTGCAAGAAAATATTACTGACAATAATGAACGCTATGTCATTTCGTGCTGTGTCATTCAGGGCTCAGAATTTGTACTTGTTAATTCCTATGCCCCTAATGATGAGATGAATCAGGTTGTTTTGTTTCGGGAAATTTGTTCGATTATTACGTCCCTACTAAACGGTAATGACGATGCTTTTATTATTCTCACCAGAGGAATCCGCGTACAATAGCCGATAATTAACGGAATTGCACGATTTATCTCCCTGTACTTGGACCGTGGTATAATAATATAATAATAATAATATTAATAAAGGTTTATTAGCATTCCACTGGGTGGCTCTTCTATGCTAATACTACAATAAATATAATACTACATTAATGCTATTGATAACAAGATAAAAGCTAAAACTATTGAATAGATACTGAAAAAAATACATGACACTAAAATGTACTAATTAATTTATAAATTTAAGGCAAGCGATGTAAAATGTGATTTGCATTTGCGCGTAAATTATGTTGCGAGGGTACAATCCCTAATGTCTGCTGGCAAACTAATAAACAATTTAGCTGCGCAATCCTGCAGAGTACCAGTAGTAAGTGGTACTACAAGTTTACGTTGGCTAGATGATCTTAGAACTCTTGCTGGTTTGTGTTCCCCTAACTGAAGATATGCTGGCCAATGCTCGTTGTAAAAGGCCTTAAATATTCCCTTCGATAGGTGAAAATCTCTACGATAGCTTATAGGGAGCCATCCCAGTTTTAAAACATCTGTCAAGTCTGCAAAATGATTAATTACAAAACCAGCAGCAGCGAGATGGACACGCTGGAGACGCTTAACTAAGTAACAAGGATTAGTATAAACCAACTAGTGGACTATTACAAATCCTGCATTCTGATTGGCTACCCTACTATAGGTCTATTTGTGATAGCCCATGGTGGAGAAAAACCGCACGCATGTTCACGAAATAATGACCTTTTTTCAACTTCAATTTGATTCTTTCTATTATTTTCTACTGTCCCAGTAGTTAGTTTACTGACTAAAACAATTAGACCTCTCGCCCTCATGGGCTATTGACTCGTAGCCCATTCGGGCTGCTGGTCTAATTGTTAAATAGGATAGCTAACAACATCACTATAGTCAATTTTAGAAAAAACAAGGCTTTCAGCTAATTGTTTTTGAGTTTCTTAATTACAGCCAGGGTGCTGTAACAACTAGATATTTTGGACTGTACATCATCGTTCCACTTTAAGTTCTCCTGCACTTCAGTCCCAAGAAGCCTGGTGGTCTTGATCCTCTCAAGCTTGATGCCATTTGTAGTAAGACATCAAGGCGATGTGCACGAGTGAGTTGTGGAGTAGAGAAGAGCATCACTTTGGTCTTTTTAGGATTCAAACAGAGGTTGCACTGTTGAGGTTGGTATGCATTGCATACCTTCATGGCAACTTTCCCTATATATATATACATTGTAATCTCCCGTTCTCATGATAAACCCAAGTTTAGGTCTATTAAACCTGACGAGCAAGTAACTCCTGTTTGTGACGTATTATGTATGTGCCGCGGAGATGGGTCAAGGTTTTGAGTTCAGTTTGGGCAGGTAGGGTCAGGGTTTTGACCTGATTTGGGCAGATAAGGGTCGGGATTTGAGTTTAATTCCTTTTCAGGTAAACGATTTATTTCACAGGGCCTATTTGTTTTTATTTAAAGAAGGGGCAATCAGTTTTTTTTCCCCAAAAAGGGGGAAATCATGGTTTTGGAGCTCGGATTTTGGGTCAAACAGGTCAGGGTTTGAGCCACTTGGCCTCACATACATACCCATTTTTCATGTAAGTACCTCCCTTTTTAGGACCTAACCGCATTAGCAATACAATACAATACAATACAATATATGTTTATTAGCACCTTGAAAACATATGAGTTACATTGGTGTATATCTAATAAAATAAAGAAATAAAAATGAAAATATACGATTTAGGGCTTAATATGTGTAGTATATAACTCTATAATATGTTTTTTAAATGTGGCACTAACATGTATTAAGTTATCGTCTTTCATAGATAAGATGTAGTAGAACAAAGTAGTATGGCTAAAGGAGGAGAGAAGTGGGTTAATAGAATAGAGTTTATCAAGAAAGGACGTTCTAGTCTGTAACATATTGTAATCCTTACATTGAAATAAATAATGAAACTCATTTCCCACTTCTCCTGAATTACATAAAGTACAAATTCTCTGATCTCTAGGCAGTCGTACGTATCTACCCTGTTCTATAGGAAAAAGATGCGCTGAGATACGCAGTTTTGTTACGGCTTTACGGGCATCGAAGTCTTTGATTTTAGAAAGGTATTTCTCGTACGTATAGTTGCCCTTAACTTTAACAAACAATTCAAGTTTGGAATTCTTTAAACCATGATATATTTCTATTTTCTCTTTGTTCCATTCCTCCATATAAACTGTTCTACATTCTTTACAGCTAATTGGAGAATTGGCTTGAATTTCAGGTTCGCTACAGACTTCACGGAGTCACAATTCCCTAATTTTAGGAGGTATAGTCGTAAGACAAAACATTAACCCAACATCGTGTTCCTTTCTTGTTTAAAATACAAGAAATTTCAAGAGCCCCCACTAAAAGAGGATTATCACTATGATCAAGCAAATGAGAAAGATACTTTAGTAATGTTTTGTATATGGATACATGAATAGGTAAGACTCCAAGTTCTGATCTTACTGCATAATTGGTAGATTTAACATTCACTCCGAGAATGATTTTGTACATTTTAAGGTTTAACTTTTCAGCAATTAAGTTGGAGTGAAATAACATTTCCTTAAAATGGGCAAAAGAGTTATATTGCTTACAATAAGCACCCCAAATTTCGCCATTAGCAACTACAATCGTCTGCCATATTGTATTGTCTAGTTTACATATTAGTACAGTAATTAACGGACGGAATTTGACTTGCAAAGTACGTAAATAGGTAAAACCCCAGAGGGATACTTGGTAACAAACTTAGTTAAACTATTAGTATACCGATGGGACTAGAGGTACTTTATATATAATAGGTATTCGTTGACGACGGGTTGACCTAGCTCAGCTTTCCGGTATTAGTGAATACTATCCAAGGAAGTAAAACAATCTAAGATCTCGCACGTACAGTAACAAGGTCAACCTTCGCGTTTGTAACAACAGAGTTGACCTTGCATACATAGAGACAGGGTTGTATTCAGTTCATGTTATGCGAAAGATTGGATAAATGTAGCGACAAGGTTGACCTCGCTAGTTGTATTCAGTTCGATTTGATAAGTGTAGAGACAGGGGTGACCTCGCAAGCGTAGCCACAGGCCACCCAAGCTAATGATTTTTACAAGGAACGTATGGGAATTTTTAGAAAAAATCTAAAACTATACTAAAATGATCAATAAAGTCATGAAATCTTACCTGTGTGTTGTGAAGTTATTCCTCTTCATCGCTGATGTGTTTATTTCTGGTTTGGGACACTTCTGGCTTTTTTTCTCCTCCCTTATATAAATATTGAGAAGGCGGGAAACACGAGACGCCATTAGTCCATGTGGAGACTCTTCGAGGCCTCGTAATTTGCTTCCTTTGGGCACGTGCTCAAAGGGATTAATTGCATAACTGACGGATGCTGGTAGATCTGATTTCAGTTAGTTCCTTTGCTGGATGTGATCGGAGTCGCATGTGGATTAACAGTAGTCTCAAACGTTATTTTCGAAAATCCAAACTTTCAGCATTTTACCTCCAGAAACCCTTTCCCACATTCCTCTAGCACTCATTTATCGATCCATCGCGTATTTTCTCGCTTTGTAAGTAGTCAAGTCGACGGTTTCTGCACCTTACCTAGCCAAGTAAAAAATTGAACCTAATGAACTACCATTGTCATCAAGCGACTAGTGATTTTTTGGACATTATGTACTCTAATAGGTTTTTCCCTTTAGTAACACGTACTACCAGAATAACATTGCAACCCTTATAGATAACAGTTTTATCAACAATCTTGACAATACAGTGGAACCTCGATTTAACGAACCTCTATATAACGAAGTCCTCGGTATAACGAACGATATTCTTCAGCCCGGCAAAATTACGAGTAAAATGTATGTAACAGAACCTCGATATAACGAACCTCGATATAACGAAATCCTCGTTATAACGAACACAATCCGGCAGCCCAAACGTAAAATCTACCCCGATATAACGAATAAATGTCAACACGCGACAAAATATGAATGCGGAACAGGCCAACAGCGATGCAAATCCTTTAATCCTGTAACAAGAGAACCACCTCTCAGTCAACAGCTCATTAGATGTGTATATACAGTACAGACACTGGCACTATCGAGACATCTACAGATCCGCTTTATCCTCTTAGTGCGACGTAACACCGTTACAAAACAATTATTAACTATACCTCGATATAACGAACATTTTTGTTGTTTTTCCGCAAATTCGTTATAACGAGGTTTTCGATTTAACGAACCCTCGATATAACGAACTAATTTCCCCATTCCCTTGGCACTTCGTTAAATCGAGGTTCCACTGTAGTTCGTTTAGTGGTCTATTGTTTACTGATATTTCGGATCACCTGCCCGTTTTTTGTATTCTTTATGCAAATGCGTGTTGAAGCCGACAAAGATTCTTATTTTATTTTCCGCGATAAAAGTAAAACAAATATAGCGAAATTTCACGACCGCCTAAGAAATACAAATTGGTCTGAGTTATCCGGGTATAATGATCCAAACAATGCATATGGAGTTTTTTGGATAAATTTACATACATTTATAACTCTTGTTTCACGCTCAAAAAGGCAAAAGTTGCAAAACACACTCGTAAACCTTGGTTATCAAAGGGTCTTCTGAAGTC
Organism: Actinernus sp. WN-2022; assembly: GCA_030867875.1. Classification (NCBI taxonomy): domain Eukaryota; kingdom Metazoa; phylum Cnidaria; class Anthozoa; order Actiniaria; family Actinernidae; genus Actinernus; species Actinernus sp. WN-2022. Next base: position 39,793,165 of record JAOWCC010001368.1, read on the forward strand.
CGTAAGGAGAAAAAATAAATTATATAAGAAATACCTCGTTTCCTATAGCCCTGAAAATGAAAATTTTACAAGAAATATTAAAACAAATTGACACATTCACTGCGCATTGCAAAACGCCGCTATTATGAGCATAAATTGGAAGACGCTAAATCAGACATGAAAAGTACTTGGAATATTTTTAATGAAGTCATAAACAGGAAAAAACGCATTAGTAAATTACCTTCAGTTTTTAATATTGACAATGAAAATATTTCCAATCATATGGAAATTGCTAATAGATTCTGTGAATATTATCCTAATGTTGGTCCAAACCTGGCTAAGAAAATTCCCACTTCGTTAGATACTCGTCGTTCTTTTCTTACCGGTAGTTACGTGGACTCTATATTTCTTGAGTCGGCTTCTCAAACAGAAATAATTGAAATTGTGAATTCTCTTCGTCCAGGGACGGCTGCAGGTTGCGACAAGATTCCGATGTGGTCTGTAAAAGATTCTATTGCTTTAATTACTGAAGCATTGACTCATGTTATTAACTTGTCCATCGAATCTGGTATTGTTCCGGACCAAATGAAAATTGCTCGTGTCATCCCGTTATTCAAATCTGGCGACAGTAGATTATTTCCTAATTATAGGCCAGTCTCGGTTTTACCAATCTTCTCGAAACTGCTCGAAAGGGTCTTCTATAATCGCTTATTGAAGTATTTAGACAGACATGATATTTTGTTTAATAATCAGTACGGCTTTAGAAAAAAAACATTCAACCTCCCTGGCTTTCCTTCATTTATTCAACAAAATTACATCTGCTATTGACCAAAACAATTCACAGTGGGGATATTTCTAGACCTTTCCAAGGCACTGGATAAAGAATTACTTTTTTAATAGATTCCAATACGTTGAATATAATGGCACCTGTTCTTCGTTTAATGGTATTAAGTATGGTTTTCTTCATTGGTCAATCCTCGGTCCACTGTTCTTCTTAATATACATCAATGATCTCTGTAACGTCTCTAATGTTTTTGATCTGGTTTTATTTGCTGATGACACTAATTTCTTTTTTTTCTCATAATGATTTATCTTGTCTGTCGAATACAGTCAATACAGAAATGGCTTAAGGCTATCGGATTGGTTTAAGGCTAGCAAGTTATCGGTGAATGTAAAAAAATCCAACTATATGATTTTTAGACCAAGGCAGAGAAGGAAAACATTTGATCTGGCGATAGAAATAAACAATGTTAGGATTGACAAGGTTAATGAGGTCGTATTCCTGGGTGTGATCTTGGACGAAAATATGTCTTGGAAGTCTCACATTTCCCATCTTGCCAGTAAAATATCAAAATCAATAGGAACTATATACAAATCAAGTATTTGCCTTTCCAAGCCAGCTTTACGTACTTTATACTACTCCTTAGTTTATCCATATCTTCAATATTGTATCACGGTCTGGGGCTCTACCTATCCATCCAACCTTAATCGTATTGTTCTGCTTCAAAAACGCGTAGTGCGAGTTATTAATAATGACAGAGGCATTTGATGCGCATACTGACCCTATATTAAAAAAAAAATGATTCTGAAATTTGAAGATATTTACTTATTCAATTTAGGAAAGTTCATGTTCCTGTTCAAAAATAATTTATTACCTAGAAGTTTTGACACATCTTTTCTACGAATTTATCAAGTTCACAATTGTAATACTAGACATTCTAAACGTTTTTATATTCCTTTATGTAGAACCGAAATTAGACAGTTTTCTGTTTATTATCAGGGTCCATAATTTTTTAACTCGCTGAACGCAGACATTCGTAATGCCGTGACCGTTTCCTCGTTTCAATCCAAGCTGAAGAAATATCTCTTCTCCCGTCTTTGAAATCGTTTAGTGTTTATTCATTAATTTCTTCATATACGTGTTATCTCAATTTTGGTATAAATTGTTATCTTAGTGTGATTTTCTCCATTCTGTTATTCTTGTTTTCGCGCCACTCCCACTTTGTTATGTATACGCATATATTGTAAAGAGGCAGCCCAATGGCATATAAGCCTTCTGGTTTCCTTATGGGCTTCCTCGCCATTTTGTTAATTACTTTTGTATTCATTTATTATTTTGTTGTTGGCAAATAAAACTGTTAAACTGTTAAACATGTAACGAGCTTAGCATTATTTCATGGGCTACCTGTGCTAGTTAAACGTGGCTTTTCTTCGGGACCAGTGACGAACGAGTGCCGAAGGAATCCGACACCCGTGTTTCTACTAGGAGATTCGGAAAACAAAGTCATTGTGCTCAATCGACCAATCGCTGAACGGTGAATTCTGCAGGACAGACCCACGAACATCAGTTTCAGCAAACAATAGGTGAAGTAAATGTCAAATAGAAATGTAGTCGATTTCTTGATTTAGTTCTATTCAAAAGCTGTTTCAAATGTAAAATAACCAAAAATGGAACCAAGGTAAGTTGTACAAGAATTTCTTATTCAAATCTGTTTACAAAATGAGAAAAATAATATTCTTCTTCAAGTTTAGATAGATTTTAATGTCTAAGCCAATGAGGTGGAAAATTGAAACAATACCACAATTAGTACCTTTTTACATGCCATGCATAACATATGCCTACCTCTTGCGCGGACCATTACTTAATAGAGATTCATGAAGTGTGAACAAGTGTGAACAATCTCTCTTGTATATTTTGATACTACTTGGAAGATTGGAGAGTTTATTAAGTAATGGTCCGCGCAAGAGGTAGGCATATGTTATGCATGGAATGTAAAAAGGTGCTAATTGTGGTATTGTTTCAATCTTCCACCTCATTGGCTTAGACATTAAAATATATCTAAAATTGAAGAAGAAGAAAAAAAATTCTCATTTTGGAAACAGATTTGAATTGCATCTAGTGAAAACTCTCATAACTTTCAATATGACGAACTTTCAATATGGGGAACATTTTTGAATTGAACGTTTTCTTGGTTATTGTTTTGCACTCTTCTGATTGGACAAAATGTTTTCACACAAACGAACTCTACCTATAAAATGCATTTTTAGTGGATATAATTTCAGAAATTTATGATTTAAGGGTTGATGAGTTGTCAGTATGAAAAACAGAAAATACTAAAGTGGGGAAAGCAAATTGCATCTGAATAATAGAATTGTGCCTACCTCTTGCGCGGACTGTTACTTAATAATCAAGAAGTTAGGAAGATTGTCGGTGAGGTCATCGGTTTAAGATATTTCCACTCGTTATGAGATGTTCTGTTCTGTTACACTATGATGTCTTACACTAGAAAGAGAAACACAAACAGAGAACGTTTACATTTCTCTTATATCTGCTTCTGTTTTGCCGGAGTACATAGTTTTAATGAATCTCTTGAAAATTCGCTACGAAAAACATCTTATAAACTACAAATTCCTCATTCAAATTGCCCACCAGGTATACAAATAATGATGTTTTTTTCTTTACAAATTGATGAGGCAGAAAATTTGTTAAACAGCAATTGATTGTTGCTGTTCTAATTGCCAACCAGGAGTAAGAGAATGTTTATTTATTGGCTACATGTATCTGTCGATCGTTACGCTTTGTGGGACTCAAGCGAATTTCGCATGATAAGAAAATAATTCAGTTTGAAAGCGTAAAAAAAATAACGATATACATGCACTTTAGTATTATTTTTAGTATTCCCAGAAGGTATGTAACAATGGGTACATTCTCACAAAGCATAAAGCCCTAGGCAAATGGGAAAAGGTTCTTGCTAAAACATTTGTGAATTTCAGTGTTGCTTTTCCGGGTGATTTGCTTCCGCCACATATGTTTCGCGAGCGGAAAGACGAGGAAATATTTTGGGAAAATCTGCAATTATAAAGTCTTCTTATTTCTCCAGGACTTAATGACCATAGGGGATCTTTAACTTTAGACATTATTTATCATTTTTGTTTTCAAGTTATTTTTGTTTGTTTATTTCCTTGTTTTCAAATTACACAACAGAGTTCCTAATTTGCAGCAAAATGTTAAAATCACACTTTTTTAAGACACAAAATGGAACTGGTAAGAAATTAATTTTAGTGTCACAAGAAAAAGAAAAAGTAGTTGTACTCGCGGGAGAACAACACATCAGTGGAGAAGTGTTTAAATTAGGGGTAATGATATTGGCTAGTTGTCAAGCTACAAATGTTATAACTGTCAAATTTCTCATTCATTTACACTGTATTTTCTTTCTCGTTTGGCAAAGTGATATATCAGGAAAATCACCATAAGTTGAACTGGAATATTGGTGTGTCTTTCAGGGCTCTATTTCTTTGCCTTTGCCTATCGATAAGCCATATGGATTTCTCTTGCAATTTAGGAATAATCAAAACTCGTATCCCGCAGGACTAGGGCCAATTAGTTTATAATTGTTGAGAACTTAGATTAATTTATTTTCTAAAACACCCTATGTCCCCTTATTGCGTTTGCGCGACTCAAGCGAATTTCGTATGATATGAAAATAAGTCAGAGCTTGAAAGCGTAAAAAGCAAGAACGATATACTAAAAGTATTATTTTTAGTATTCCCAGAAGGTATGTAACAATGGGTGCACCTTCGCAAAGTATCAAGGGTCCATGGATCTTCCGTCATTTGATTTTTATCAAAAATTGAAAATTACAAAATGTTCTGCGTGAAATTGACTTAATCCCAGGTCCCTCGACCCTCGACCAGGTCCCTCGACCGGCATGTAAAGTCAAAAGCTGACAGATTAGTTGTCCCTAAAAAGCGCACAATACAGTTTAGTTTTCCCTAAAAAGCGCGACAAATATGCAAACTCCCAGCAATATGCACTAAATTCGCCGCCATCTTTGTATTTAAGTAACCAGGTCTTTGTCACGTCCCAATCCCGGTCGAGTAGTTTTGTCAATTTTCTTTTTTTTTTATTGCATCGAAAATGGTCGCGCGGTTGTAAACGGTAACCTATTCTGTTGGTGATGATTCCAAAAATTCAAAAATTGAAATGTAATTAAAAAGTTTTAATCATACTCACTAATGAAAATGTAGTTCCGAATTTCAATTTCTAATTTTTAAATGAACGAAAATTCAATCCACATTTTCCATTTCTAATTTTAATTTTCTGTGCATTAAACAAAAAAAATTGAAATCAAGACAACAATTTTGTAACTTTCAATTTTGGAAGACACACGGACCATAAAGCCCTAGGCAAATAGGAAAGATTCTTGCAAAAACATTTGTGAATTTTCCAACGCGGAAAGATGAGAAAACATTGTGGGAACAGCTATAATTATAAAGTCTCCTCTTTTGCCCACGACTTAATGACCACAGGAGGTCTTTTAAGTTCAGAAACTATTTCTCATTTATGATTTCATATTTTTGCTTGTATTACATAACAGAGTTCATAATTATGCAAAAACAAAATCACACTTTCTTTTAAAAACACAAAATAGAACTGGTAAGAATTTAAGTTTAGTGCCAAAAAGAAAAAGTATTTGTAATCGTGGGACAACAACAATCATTGGAGAATGTCTTGACATAAAGGTTCGACGTGTCATTTCAGAAAAACGCTCTTGCACGGTCGCAATTAAAGCCACATAGACGTAATATATACCACTTTAAAGGGCTTGAATAGAAGTAAGGATGTATTTAATCGGTTTTTAACAAAAAAATCATCCCATTTTGATACAAACCAAGTCGTAAAATCTGAATGAAAAATTATTTCAAAGTTACCCGACAAATTATTTTAGAAACGACTGTTTTCTACGACTCGTGAAAATTTAAAAAAAATTGGCAAAACGCGAAAACGCTGGACTTCAACAAAGTTCTACTTTTGGCCGAAAAGAAGAGCCGAGAAACAGCTAGGCTTGGTTTCAGCCGTTGGGGTGTCGTTTCTCAAAAGCCTCCCCCTACTAACGGCTGGGCGCGCGGTCAACACACCGTGTCCGTGACGTCACCTGGTTAAAATTCAATATTGTTCAATTTGCGTGTTTTGACAAGAAAAGCCGTTTACCCTTTCACGACTGTAGCGTAGCGTAGGCTCTAAATTTTCAAAACACACTGGAACTCTAAACTAAAATTCCAAGTGTGAAATGAATTCTCAAGAACAAACGCCATTTAATATTGTTGAGAAACTAGGCTGCATTTTTATTTGTTACTCTGTAATATTAATAGTGCCGCTCAAGACACTTCGCTGACAGAAATTAATAGCCGAAATACGGGGGATAAAGTTCAGATATTATCTCGGAACTATTCTGAGCTAGATTCGAGTATTCCCGCTCAGTACTTGTGTCGGAGTATGTTTTAGAGACCTTAAAAAAATGCACAAACTTAGCACATAGGACTTATTAAAGAATTGTAAAACTCGTATGATGCAGCGATTTTCAAGTGAATTGTGATCGCAGAGTTAGTAGCAAGTTTTTGATTGGCTAAAAACCGACAATGCCTCAGCTCGCGCGCCCAGCCGTTAGTGGGGAGAGGATCACTGGCTCACCGAAATCCCCACGGCTGGAAACCGAGCCTAAGAAACAGCGCGATAACGGTTTTCGATTGATTTCACGATTGACTATAAAGAAGTCCGGCCGCCTCCTAGGGTAATCTCATTAACATTAGCAAATCAGAACGATTCATGTTGTTTTCAGTCTCGGCCGATTACAAAGTTCAGACTGCCTGCAGAACAAAGAAATTTGTACAGTTTACAAATGATCGATACTTTACAGAAACTAGTGTCGATTCCAGGTTAATTTTAAGAAGTAATACCATAGAGGACAAATTAATCCCTAATTTGAACTTGAAATTTCACGCGTAATTTTTTTTTAAATTTCTGCATAGTAATATTAATGTGTAAAAAGCAGCTCGGGAAATTACTTCGATTTTGACAAACGCGTGAAATTTATTCCTAATTTGTCTCCATTTGATTACCTATATATACAAACACTCTTTTAGGAGTACAGACAAATGGCACCACAGTAACCAAATTAATATCAGGCAGAGAAAACCATTGAAGTCCACACGCATGTACACGGTAGACTGTTTATGTCATCTAAAACAAAACCTGCAAACCTTAGCTTCCTGCATTGAATTCTCTTTAAATTTTGGTCGATTTAAGAGGGCATCCATGTGAAAACCATGCACCCTGAAAATATGAGTCTACATGGTACATCTCAGATTTTGTTCATATTTTGCACATATGTTACTATTGGCCTGGCATTAGACTTGGTAGAATATTTTGGAAAAATTCCAAAAACTGTAAGAGATATGGGGGTCAGTACGAACTGCCTCGGTTTGAGGGGTATTTCCACTATGTATTTTTAGTCATGTTTACAGAATATTTTTGAACAAACCATATAAGCTATATACACAAAACGTTTCTACAGCATAAACACGACCAATTGCAATTTAATTATGATATAAGTGCCAACAAATATTCAGTATTCAAGGAGTAAGGCTTTCATGTACAAGTGACTTCCGAAATTATTTTTCAAAAAGTCAAATTTTAGGGTAAAATGACATTCGAATACTATCGATGCGGCGAAATTGTAGAAGATGAGAGAGTTAGTATTTTGTAGATCAGTCATTTGGAAATACAACTGGGGACTAAAAAGTTTGTAAAGTTTATTCAGCTTAGGAGCAGTGAGGCCAAAGTAACATACTCCCAACGCCCGGGTCCAACGTAAATAAACAATCAACGCCAGATGCAATCTGTATCGTGTGCAGAATAACGGGACAAATAACGGACAGGAATGAGAAACATAGCCCTAAAATAACTGGGTGATAAATTTATTTGTCACTTATGCCTATGGTTTTGCAATAAACAACAACTAATTAACAATCAACTTCAAAATAAGAGAAATTAGTAATACGAAGGATGAATCAGCGATAAATGCATACCTGATTCTAGCCTTATTTGTGCTCTCCTCCCCAGCTCTGTCATGGTCTCGAAGCCACAACTTACGATAATTATCTTCTTGTCGATTTTACACCGAAAGAACATTTACCCATTATATATACAGATGGCTTTGTAGCGTCCGCCATTTTATTTAGGACTAGAACCCAGTCTGCTGTTCTGCACCACAGGTAGCCCGAACACATATGTGTACATTCCATGTGGAAAACTCTCTACCGTTGAATCAGCCTTTCCTTTCTTGTCTATTTATATATATATATTGCTGATCAGATCCCTACACGCTAGGAGATCCGGTGTTTTATCATTTCGTCTGTGGTGCCCAACATATATACCAGAGTGGGTAATTTATATTGAAATATTTATGAATCTCATGAAACAGAACTGAAAATAATCATAATGCACTACTTAATACGTCTACATAATTTTGTTTGCAAAACTTAATTTTTTTCAAGCTGATTATAGGTTAAAATTACCCATGATGCACCTGATATATGTAACTGTTATGGGGTCAAATGTTTGCATACATTCATACACAAGGTCACAACAATGAATTATAAATGATTTCTAACATCCCGTGCATATATCCTGTATATTCACACGACCCACATACGGCCATCCCAATAAAATGTTCCGTTTCCAATCGCCAGACCGACCCAATTTTTTTTGGAAAAGTTAACAAAAATACAAAGCTTGACATTGACCCAATTCTTGGGAAAAGTTTAAAAAAATATTTGAAGAACATACTTTAATTTCATACTACACCTCTTTTCCTAGCTCTTTTACGTGATCATCCGATCGAGGCACGAGGGATCGAAAAGGCGTAGGCGCGAACACTGCGCTTCTCTGTTTCTCTTAATGTTGCCTGGGTGGCTAATTGAACGAGCAGGAAGCATACAAATGTTTTGCTGCACGGGTGGATATACGAGGAAACGTTGTTGCCGAAAAAAAACTAACGAATGCGCACTGTGTCAAATTGTCTTGCCGGTGGGGTATGGGTTTGTGTTGCTAAGAAACACATATGCTGTGTGTCACTGGAGCCTAGTAAACATTGTTTTCCTCTATAGCCAACGTGAAAACATTGTTGCGGAAGCAAATTTTGCCTCATCGAAACACAAAAATGTCTTTGAAATGCTTCAGAAAAATGTTTTCCTTCCTGGAAGATTGATTTTTTTTGCGCAAATTTTCCCGCGGACTTTGACTCGTTTTTACAGACAAATGTATGGAAAACTAAATCCACGATTGCATGCTTCCCAGCACAGCTACATCCCTCAAATTTCGATCAATTAATCTTTTACCTGGTATCTTAAGTTTGTATCTGAAGAATATTTCAGAAATTCGATTTTACGGATTTTATTTGTCATCGGATTCCCATACAAACACTGTATTTCGCGCCATGTTTACACCCCTTTCAAAATGTCGGAATTATAATAAACCGCGAACTGGTCTATTACCTTAAAACTGTAAAGAAATACGTTATTCTTTGTGTACGAGGTTTGTAGTTTCTCAGCTGTAGGATGTCCGGTGTCCGCGGGGAACAGGATATCAGGACACGTGACTTGTCCCTTCGTGTGTACCGACCTTTACGTCTGCGAGCGGGCGAGGCGCGCGGCGTGATTTTTTTTTCACTTGTGTGGGTTGTTCTTTTATCTTTTGTTTTCCATATTGATTTTCTTTGTTTTTTTATGCAACGAGCTCCGCTATAAAGAGATACGAGGACGACAGTAACAAATCGCATACAAGTGTATCACAGGCAGCTTTAAGCAGAGAGTGAGCCATTATGCACTAGTGTAAATCAACCCCCACCCCCCCCCCCCCCCTTCCCCTCCCACCCTGTCCCGGGTTGGGGGAGGAGGAGGGGGGGGGGGGGGGGGGTGACTTTGACTAGTGCATTACCTAAAATCAAAAATGAATAAAATACCCTGTCTAGACAGTACAGTACAGGTGAAAATATTTATAGATTTTATGATAATTTTACTTGACACGCGCCATCAACAACATCCGCGCCAAGTGCCAAGGCATTTCATACAATTCTTAATAAGGGGGTCGGGACATGCCTTCAACGGTAATATAGTTGTTTTTCCCTGGTAACGCCGAGAAGATATGCCACATTCCCTCGTTGAATATACACAAAATGAGCACTTGATCAAGTCCAAATCCATCTCGTGGATAGGGCGGGAAATACACGTGCAGACGTTACACGCAGTTCCTGTCACGCAATTCTTGAGATATCATTATATCACTGAAGTGATTTCATCTATTTCGGTGATACCACATTTGATTTCATGGATTATACACACATTTTGGTATTTCAACGGAACGAACAGAATATTATGCACAAGATTGAAACAAATTGAGTCCGTAACAAGGTAGTAACGACATCAGAATGGCTTCCCGTTGCTGAATCTAAACGGTTCTAACTTGGCCAACTATTCGATGAGCATATAATAAAGGGCTTCCAAGAAAATGAAACCATTAGGTTTTTTTTTATTATGAAAAGAAAACATCGTTTCTTTACAGAATAAAAACTAAAAACTTGAATAGAGAATCGGCTGAAGAACCTAAATACGACTGTACGTGCATTTCTACTTGTCACTCATTCACCCCGCTACAGAGGCTCGCAAAATTCAGAGTGACTCGCCGGATTAGAAGCTGTATTTAAAGCGTAGCGTAGTTTGAAATCCTCTATATATCATATTCAAAGAAAATTCATTGTCTTTGATCCAATCAAACAATTTTAAACGAAGATACTGCCATAAACTATGAGTACCTATTTTTCAGCTTTGACTCCGTCAAACTCGACAATAATTCAGTCACTTTAGACATCTGCATATCGGGTGATGGACTTGGTCACCCTTCAAAACTAAAATAATATTGAAAATGAATGTGCATTCGAATTCTTAAAGCAATTATTGGCAGAAAATCTGTGAAGTTCACCGTATTTTCGATTTTAATCGGAAAAAAAATCGTCGTGTCGCCATATCGTCGTTTGTTTAATAACTGAACATTGCGGATTTTGAGAGTGCGTAATCTCTAACCCAGCATTAACTTTACAGAGATTTTTTTACCAGATGCAAAGATCTATTGTAAGTCAATCTAGGAATATTTCTAAATTCAAAGAAAAGAAGGCCGCAACTCTGCAAACGGCCATTTCCAGACAGCATTTATCGGGTTTTAAAAAGACCTATTAAAGTAGCGTTAAATAAAAATTCGACAGAAGCGACAAAATATAAATAAAATTAGTTGATTTTGGTTTTAATATGCTGACGGGACTTAGTACTAAAGCAGGTAAAAATATTATCTTTCTACTTAAAATCATTTGCGATTGCGACATGTTACAACATAAGGTATATTTTGCTCTGATTTTGAGCATTTCAGGGGGTCAAACAGTTTGATTGTCATATCTCAAAGGCCTTTTACATTTCAGCCAAACTATTTCACATGGGACATTAGCTAGTTAAGATATAAATGTGTGCCAAGTTTAAAGGAAATCGGAGAGGTGCACTGTAGACTCGTCTGCATGGTTTTCACATGGACCCTCTCTTAAGATAACAAAACTTTACTGCTTGATTCTTTGTGAACTTTCGGTCTTTGATGTTTCTATAAACTTGAGTATAAATCCCTCCAGCCATTGTTTGTCTTAGGAACTTTACCAACCTCGTCCCCAGGGTCTTCTCGGTCAGATCCAAGATGGCAGCTACTCAGAGAGAAGACCCTGGTAAACGCTGAACTGTCACGTATTCTGATTGGCTCTTCGATTATGACGCAAGGGTTGTTCTAACAATGCTTTTTATTGGCCAAACGGACTGAGTCTAGAGAGATGAACTTGTATATAGTTTAGATAGCTCAAATTTTATCAATAAAACGATTTTAAATAACCTTAAAACACGTTGTGTAGATAGAGTAATAGATGAAGTGCATTACTGGGTAGTTTTCTGGTAAGGTTCATCAGTGGGAAAACCAGTTGAAGCCGTTAAACCTGAACATGTGCTATCGATCGCTTCGCTTCAACGCTAACGGAAAATGAACGGCTTTTTAGGATTCTCTTCTAGCTTAGATACATCCTGGTAGCTTTGTGATACCTTTCCACTGGTTCTTTATCCAAGTAAACTCCATTTCGAGCCATTGAGTAGACCTGTTTTCACTGCATCGTTCGCCGCGTGAAAATACCGTTCATCGCTTCTCGCTCGCTCCGGATTGGGATACCTATGGTTTGTACACGTCATGAACCATTCCCATATTTAGCTTGGCCGCCATCTTAGATCGCCAAATCACGTGACAAATACTCCCAAAATCTGGGAGTATTTGATCACGTGATCCAGCCTTTACCAGGGTCTTCTCTCTGAGTAGCCGCCATCTTTGATCTGACCGAGAAGATCCTGGGGACGAGGTTGGAACTTTACACCTGCTGCCAACTTTATTCACAAACTAAATTATCACAAACCACAAAATTGTGTTGCTTTTCTCTTTTCTTCTTCTTTTTTGAATACGGCACCAAGAACGATCTACTTTTACACTTTTGGGTATTGCATTAACGTAGAAATCTTTACCAACGAAAAGTAGCGCAGAAAATCACAGGCCATAGCGAGAATGAAATAACATGCCCAGTGTCAATCATTTTACGCGCCTTTTTCGCGGGAATTCAGAAAGTCGCATTTTCAAGGCTTTAAAAATATATTCGAGTTTGAGATGTTTTGTGATGCTAGATAAGGACTTTTAGATTTAGAATTTGCGAGAAAAAAACGAATTTTCGAAACTTTTCCATTTTGAATCTTTATCGAGACCTCAAATGCAATAATATTGGGCTTGTTCTCAAGCTACAAGTGTAATAACTGTCACATTATTCATTCATTTATACTGTATTTTCTTTCTCTTTTGACAGCGTGGTGTTTAAAAAAATCACAACAACGGCATGAACTGGAATATTGGTGTGTCTTTCAGGGCTCTATTTCGCCGCCTTTGCCTATCAATAAGTCATATGGACTTCTCTTGCAATTGAGGAAATATCATAGCCTGCAGAATAGGCGCTTTTTTGATACGAGCGGAGCGTGTACCCGGGGATTAAAAATGGAATCTGAAAAAAAAAATGGTAAAGTGATTCTAGTAATCCTAAGATAATACTAAGTTAAATACTAATTTAAACTAAGATGCTATGATGATACTAAGATGATACTAATTAATAAATACTAATTAAAACTGAGATAATACTAGTAAGTTAATACTAAGGTAAACATGGCACAAGACTAATCAAGGAGATTTACTTTCCTTAAAAGTAGCGAGAGACTTCGATTCGCGTATTTCTTTAGGTAGTGAGTTCCATAACTGAACACCATTATAACCAAGGCTTTTTTTAAGGAATCAGTTTGGGGTCTAGGGAGGGAACAATTTATTAGAGGCACCAGGAAGGTTGTAAGAGGACACCTGGTCGAGAGGACAAAATAAGACAGTCTTTTAAAGGGGAACTCAACCCTAAAATCAACCCAACGTCTTTACAAACATGTATTCGAAAGAAATAGGTTCTGCTATTTTATTTTTCTGTGTTGCGCATCTATGAGGAGAAAATCAGTATCCAAGTTCGATTTTCCGCTGAAAAATCTATATTGTGTGGCGGCTCAATTCAGTGCAAATTTCCCCATAACGTACGTCACACATACCAAGGAAGAACGATCACACCTCTAGCACAAAGAAAGCACAATGGTCCGTAATTAGAAGCCATTAGGCCTGCTATTCAATGTAGGGGACGGCATGGTAAAACTAATTTATTCCCCGTATACTACGTCACAAATTACAAGACTTGAGCCGTCTGTACATACCGGAGGCTGTGAGGAAGGTTTTCGGATTTTCTCTTGCTAGACGCGCAACACAGAAAAATTAAATAGCAGAACCTATTTATTTCGAAAACATGTTTATATAGACATTGGGTTGATTTTAGGGTTCAGTTCTCCTTTAAGCATTGCGGGGCTTTGTTGTTTAGGATTTTAAACATTAATAGAGCTTTGTGTTTAGCCCTTCTGTCTGCCAACGTTTCCCATCCAAGAGTTAATAGGTTTTCAGGAGAAGGAGTTTCGTATTAGGAAATAGTTCAGTCCCCGCTCAGTTTTTCCTTCATCAGTTCATTTACTCGACCCTGACTGACTCTTTCACTCGAACAGCCTCTGACAGCAGAAGCGAAAATTACTTTAGGGAACTCCGTAATTTCCTTCAGTTCTACGTCTAGTCGTAGAGGGAGATGGCTTTTAAGTCAAAGTGTATTTAGTTTCGATTAACTGATCCTTCACAATGCTTTGCAAATAGCACAATGCCGAAGCGCTGCGTTGGTCCTGTCTGACTCGACTTCCACGGCAAACAGTTGGAAATTAAGGCTTTCATCTATTGGTAAAACCGCCAAAATATTTCGCCTAGAAAGTACAAATGTAGAGTATTCACTACCTGCTTTATTCTTCTAAATACTTTCCTGGATTAACGCTCAACCGCTCGATCACTTCTCTCTTGTCGCCGCCATTTCAGTCAGTTCGCAGGAGGAATGTGCGACATTTCGTGACACATGACAGCGATGACAGCTAATTGACCAATCAGTATTTCCCGTTCAGAATCTGAACGGGAAATGAAAATGTGTAAGGGATGGCTGCAGGCCCTCCTTCTTCTCTCTCGTGCCAGTCTCCTTTTTCCATTTTCACGCGGCCAAATCATTTTATCAATTCCTTTGCGTTGAAATAACACTAAGGTCCTGTTTCGCAGGCTATAAATATCAAAACTCCACGGTAACAATTTGATTCTACCGATAATAACGAACAGAACTGTACGGAGGTTCATAAACTACTTAAAAAACAACTGAAAACATAATTTTACGGTAAAGCTTTTAGCTAAAATGTTATTATTTTTATTTCTAATTTATTGTAAACAGCGCATATTAACATTCCCATGCTAATTTGCGCTTTATAAATGTATTGTTATTATTATTAACTGCTGCTGAGATAAGCTAGGTATATTATTGTATTTGTATTTCTAAACGTTTTTTAACTAGCTTTTTCACAGCGTGATTTTTCATCTTCCAACCAATAAGATGATGAGTTATTCAGTTATTTGGTTATCCCCTAAGACTCCTATACTGCTACATAAGGCACAGAAAGTCGTATCGGGAGGTGTGACCCGTTAACATGAACGTTGAAAGTATCTACAAAAATGTCTTCCCTGTTTGTTTGGCTTCACTGGGATTGTACTTTGCAACAGTTGGTAAGCTTGTATGACGTGTTACAATAGAAAAAAACACAAATAGACAAAGTTTACATTTCTCTTTTTCGATACTTGTTATTATGTTTTTATTTAACAGTATATATTCTCGGCGTTTGCCACAAGAGCAGGAAGCTCATCCAGGGAGCATACGCCATAAACGTTTTCGATACTACGACTACAACAAATAGATTAACAGATGTGTCCCTTCTGTATGGTACTATTATAATAACGCATTAGTTTTTCCGGAGTATATATATTTTAATTTAATGAATCGCTTGAAAATTCGCTAGGGAAACAAATCCTTAAAAAACTACAAATTTTTCATTCGACTTGCCCACCAGGTAAACAAATAATGATGCTTTTTCTTTACAAATTGATGAGGCAGAAAGTTTGTTAAACAGCAATTGATGTTCTAATTGCTAACCAGGCGGAAGAGAATTTAAAGGCCATCTGTCGATCGTCACGCTTTCCGCGACTCAAGCGAATTTGGAATGATATGAAAATAATTCGGAGCTTCACAGCGTAAAAACAATAGCGAAATACTTTAGTATTATGTTTAGTATTCCCAGAAGGTATGTAACAATGAGTACATTCTCACAAAGCATGCACCCCTTGGCAAATGAGAAAAGATTCTTGCTAAAACATTTGTGAATTTCAGTGTTGCTTTACTGAGTGATTTGCTTCCGCCATTTGCTTCATATGTTTCGCGCGCAGAAAGACTAGGAAACGTTTTGGGAAAAACTGCAATTTGATTTTTCCTGTGAAAGTCTCCTCATTTCCCCAGGACTTAATGACCACAGGGATCTTTAAGTTTTGAAATTATTTATCATT
Organism: Actinernus sp. WN-2022; assembly: GCA_030867875.1. Classification (NCBI taxonomy): domain Eukaryota; kingdom Metazoa; phylum Cnidaria; class Anthozoa; order Actiniaria; family Actinernidae; genus Actinernus; species Actinernus sp. WN-2022. The sequence goes on from JAOWCC010001368.1 coordinate 39,809,090, forward strand.
GGTGTTTACAAATATTTGTTGGTTTGTTTAGTCCTTGTTTTCAAATTACACAATAATTATGCAACAAAATGTTAAAATCACACTTTCTTAAGACAACTTTTGAAATGGAACTGATAAGAATTTAATTTTAGTGCCAAAAAGAAAAGAAAAGTGTTTCTAATCGCAGGACAACAACATATCAGTGGACTGAGAAGTGTTTAAATTAGGTGCAATAATATTGCGCTGGTTCTCAAGCTACAAATGTTATAACTGTCACATTTTTCATTGATTTACACTGTATTTTCTTTCTCTTTTTACAAAGAAAAATCATCACAACTGGAATTGGAATATTGGAGTGCTTTTAGGACTTCTCTTGCAATTTAGGAATAATCAAAACTCGTATCCGAACAAGGCCAATTTGTTTATAATGTGTTGATAACTTCCATTAAGGTATTTTCTAAAACAGCCACCGTTTGCGTTTGCACAACTCAATGAATTTCCGAAATTCCGAACTTGATTCCGAGATTACCAGCACAAAAAACCACTGTTCTCCCCGGTGAAGTTTAAACACCGGAAAACAACTGTAATCGAGAATGTGCTCGTAAATGCTAATTGTGTTTTGAACCGGTTGCTTATTTTAACTTTATCGAAGACCAATATATAAGAAAATCATTTGCTGCTCACCATCTTGAAAACAGAAGAGATATTGCCGTTTGCAAATTGATAGCCATTTTCTCCGCCCCAAACTATCAAACTTTAGATGTTCACACTGAGTCCAATCGCGCCTACACGACTCCTGTGACTCGTGCATGAGTCGTCAACTTACATGCATGATCACCAAGTTACAAAACATATTTTGTAAGTTAAACTCGCTTTTTTAGTAAATTCACGTTAAAACGCAAGACTAATAAGGAGCACTGAAGGACCTGTAGTAAAAATACAAACGAAGACGATCAGAATTAGCCTGAAGTACAGCGTACGACAGAGCACTCGCAAATTTGCGTAAATCGCTCTCCTCCTCGACCGTTTCATGCGGCAATCTAAAGAAATTAGTTCTCAGTTGTTCGCTACCAGACGAAGTGTGATAAACATTTTCAAACATTTAAGTATCGCTGAACAGTGCAGTGTTAGGATTGAGAAATATAAATTATATACAGTTAACACGCCATTCAGTATTATGGAAATATTTTTTGAAGAACATTTTGGTTACTATAATAAGACATGTACATTTTTTCGGACTTTCTAAATTACACTTGTCAACAATGTGGCGTAATGTATATGATTAAAATTTGGGCTGTAAAAACAACATCGTATCAGGACTACGTGATAGGGGAATTACAAATGGCTACAAATCATACTTAGACTCTCAAGATATGGCGAAAGTATCAGATGAGTTCTTCTGGCAAAACTTTAAATGTAGGCTAAAAATATATAAGCCATGGAGCTAGGTAATTCGAATAACAGCCGAGCACACCAACCCCAAAGTGATGATACACATTTTCAAACGTATATTAAAGTATCGCTGAATTGTTCAGTATTGGGATTGTGACGTCGATTCTATTATCTGGTATTATGGAAATAATGTTTTGAAGAACATTTCGCCTTCGGTAACTATAAAGCTTTATATTACGTATATTGTTTCAGACCTTTTAAATCACAAATAGCTACAAAAAGACGATATGGCTAAAGTATCAGATGGGTTCTTCGGGCAAAATTTTAAATGAAGGCTAAACATATAAGCCATATACAAATGTAGAACAAGGTAATTTGAATTTTGGGGTTTAAATGGAATAAGGATTTGAATTTAAAGCCTAAAATACTATCACAGTTTCTTGATATGGTATTTGTCAATCACATATTTTCACAGCTAACAATATATAAATAAACCTTTATCTCCATGCTCTGTCTGAAATACTTGTACACACAAAAATGTTTACCACATTTTGCAGGAAACTTATTATTTGTACAAGAACAAATGCTGTCCTTGAAGACGAGGTGATTGCAGATGAAAATGACTCAACTGCTATTATTCTCCACCAAAGCACATGTTGGTTCTACGAGCCGATTTTCATCTGTACTTTTTGTAAGCACACCATGTAATGTAAAAACGCTGCCGTTTCTGTAGAATCCAGTTTCAATCGTGTACCTCTCAGGGATTAAATATCTGCTGTTCTACTCGAACAAAATGCAGCAAAATGCTTCAAATACGCGGTTAAATCGATTTCGGAAGTAGCATGATGAGCAGAGCTAACCTATACTTGATGACTGTAATATCGCTGGCTCAAATATGTTTTACTGCGCAGCGAGCGAAGCGAGTGGAGCAGCAATTAATAATTTGGACAAAATTTCGCAACGGTTCATTGCGTTAATTCGCTGCTTCGACCACAATGCTTTGCGTGGCCGAACACAATGCACTCCTCCCCTCCCCACTGGAGGAATTTTTTTGCACCCACTGATACGATACTGAAGGGCAAGATCTGCGCGTCATTACTGTGTAGGTTGTATGCTTGGTTGTTTGTATTCTCCAACATTTAAGCTTCCTTCTTAATTAAGGGAATACTGATAGCATAATAGCCTCCATTGGGGAGGGGAAGAGCAATCCTCTGACGGATTTATCTTCTTCCCATTCCTCAGCAGGAGAGCGATTTACGCAAATTTGCGAGTGCTTTATCGTATCTGTACTTCAGGCTAATTCTGATCGTCTTCGTTTGTATTTCTATTACAGTTCCTTCAGTGCTCCTTATTAGTCTTGTGTTTTGACGTGAACTTTACTACAACAGCGAGTTTAACCCACAAAATATGTTTTGTAACTTGATGATCATGCATCAGTGCTAAGTTGACGACTCATGCGCGAGTCACTGGAGTCGAGCAGGCGATCGGACTCTATGTGAGCATATATAGTTTGATAGTTTGTGGCGTAGATAATGGCTATCAGTTTCCAAAGAGCAAGATCTCTCCTGTTAAGCAAATAATTGTCTTCTATTGGCCCTCTATATTAAAAGAGGGTCTCGATTGGGGGGTCTACATGTCAGTTGTCAGTTAAAATTTTGGGCCAGTTGTCAGTTAGCCCTAATTAATCATTACTAGAGAAAATTTACAATGTTTGACCCACAAAAACCAAATTTGTCAGTTGTCAGTTATTTTTCGGTTGTCAGTTGTCAGTAAAAAAATAGTCATTTGTCAGTTGTCAGTTATTTTTAAGGCCGTTTGTCAGTAGTCAGTTAACCCCATTCAGACCCTCTTAAAAGTCAAGCAGCAGGTTCAAAACACAATTAGCATTTACAATTACATTCTCAATTACAGTTTATTTTCGGTGTTTAAACTTCACAAGGGAGAAAAGCAGTTTTTTTGTGCTGGGAAATGTCGGGAATTGGTAGGCTAAGGGAGTTTACCGGGAAATCGTTGATATGTCGGGACAAAATGAAAATAGATTGGGACAACTTTTGAGAAAACTCACCAAAGCTTCAGTCGCACGGTAGAGACTACAAAATATATTATTCTAACACCTTGGCATTTTTATCACCCAGTAACATATTTTTCCTGCCAAAGAGCTACTGTAGGTTTTAACTGATCGGCAGCATTCACTACCTGTTAGGTATACTAGTCTAGTTTGTTAAAAGTTGTCAGTAACGCTACGGTCGTGCTCCAGATGCAATGCAATCTGCAAGGAATGCGAAGAACATAGCCTGCAGAACAGGCGCTTTTCCGATACGAGCGGAGTGAGTTCTGCCGGCAATCCCGTTATGTAGAACGACACGAATTTTTACCAAAAATACAATAGAATACAACACAATACAATTCAATACAACAATAGAACGCAACACAATACAATACAATAGAATACAATACAATTTGGTAGCAATTCGTGTCGTCCTACATGAAGGGTGGCCGTTCTGCCGATACGAGCGGAGCGAGTTCTGATACCGATCCTAGCGAAGCGAGACACATGATTATTAAACATGTCAATCAAATTTTGTGTGCTCGTAACTTTGTCGGTATCTAAGAGTAGTATATATGGAGTTAAAATGATACCACTTTTTTGTTGCACAACGAAATAATGTCATGGAGGTCTTCGTTCGTTGTTTTCTGCGAAAACAAACAAAGACCTCCACTCCATTCTTTCCTTGCACAACAAAAAAGTGGTATCAGTTTTAACTCCATATATACTACTAGGGATCGTAAGGGTTGAAATTCTCTCACGACGCCCAGTTTACATACTACTATAACGTAGCGTTGCTCGAAACCATCCCTTGGCATCCTTACACCTAAGTGAACCTATTAGAGATACGATTACTATACTGTATATCGATCTCTTCCACTATGGATTATATATCGTGCCTCCCGATGGAGATCCTGGTCAAGATCGTAGAACTTGCGGGCCCTAGGTCATTCGCGAGTGTCGCTTCGACCTCGAGACGCTTGAATGATGCCGCGTCTATTGTGCAATACGAAGAAGTAGATTACGAGTTTGGCAGACAAGTCCTCACATTGGGTCTCGAGGCTGCCCAAGACGATGAAGACAGAGACGCCTTGGTTAAGAAGTTTGACATTTCTGAAGAATACCATGCCGACGACGCATTTAACGAAGATTATGCCATAACTAGAGCCGCTATTACCGGCAACCTAGACAGCGCGAAGTGGCTAGCTAGTCGCTTCCACCCCATAGAGGACTATTACTACGACGACTCCAGTGCGACTGCGATGGATGCCTGTAGAAACGGACACCTCGATGTCGCGAAGTGGATAGTCGAGCACATCCAACCCACTATAGGTGAGGGATGCGTTGCCGATGCTATGGTGGACGCGTGTAGGAATGGTCACCTTGAAACAGTCGAGTGGCTCGATGAATGCTTCCAGCACTTTATGGATGGAGAGTACGTCCTCGACGCTATGTTTGATGCAAGCAAGCATGGTCACCTCGATGTAGTTTGCTGGCTTGCAAAGCGTTTTCGCCCCGTCATCCCTCACGAGGACTTTGAGGGGATGATGAGCGTTGCGTGCGGTAATGGGTACCGCAGGATCGCCAGGTGGTTCGCAGAGTGCTTCCAACCCATGGAGGAGGAAGATGGCTACTGTGAGTGCGATGGTGGGGAGGCGTGTGAAGGTGGAGAGGACTGTTTTGCACGCCCCGACTACTACTATGCGAGCGAGGCGCGAAGCCCAAATGGTCACTAGATATTCGCGCACGGACCGAATCCAAATTTGAGTACCTGTTAAAGAAATGATTAGTATACTGTATATCGTCATCGAATGGTATTGGTATATATTTTCTATTCCACGACATTAGCGTTCATTGTCATCTTAGTACGCATTAATACCATACAGATCGAACGAATTAATACCATACAGATCGAACGAACCGAAGAACCTAAACGTAGACGTCGCAATGACTGAGATAGTAACTTGTGATTGGTTGATGCGAGGAAAGGACACGAAATGCCCAAGGAAGATTTCGAAGTCGACGAAGTTATGTGCCCAGCACAACTTTCAGATCTTAAAAGGCTGCGCCCCATTCGTGTCGTGCTTGAAGTGCGGTAAAGGATGTCGCACGAGTCTCGAGCTTTGCTCAGTATGCGGAGCACCTCAACGGCGTCTCATTCTCAATAAGAAGAATCGCGACATAAAACGCGCTAAGGAGCAGGAGAAACTTGCAGAGCCAAACATGGTGGAACCGGACGAGCGTCCCGATGTAAGGCGCGCTAGGGAGTCCGACAAGGTGCTAGAGGATCCAAGAAAGGCGAAACCAGAGGAACGTTTCGACGAGGCTCTTACGGTAGAATTGACCGCAGAACCAAGAGCGATGGAACCAGAGGAAGGTTTGGATGGAGCTCTCGGCCGTGCATTCGACGATGTGTTGACTGCCTTGAGGAGCCGTGAGAAGGAAGATTAGTAACCACCACGTAAGAAAAAAAAAGAAGGATGGAGGGAGGTTGTTGCGTGACCCCTCTTCATTCTTCTTTTTTTCTTTTCTTTTCCCATTAGAGATACGATTAGCATATAGTTATATCATGGCCGAGCTCATCAGATTGCTTGGTTCTGGAATTTGTAGAAGCCTGCATATCGAACCACGATTGCAAATCAACACCAGTGAAACATGTTCCGATTGTCTCTGCCCCTTGGAAATACAAGGAACAGAATTCGTGTGTCCCATATGCGGTCTTGTTTCCGAGGCAGAACCATATGAAGAAACGAAGATCGATATTGCTACTACTCGACTGCGTATAGTAGGTCCGGATAGATGTCAGTATCAAAGTGATCTAGACCGTGCAAAACCAAAGCAAAGTGATAACACAGAACTGCAACGACAAACGATCCTACTAGAACTACAAGCGTACAACACTATCTATACACAAAGCTATGGCCTATCTTTCCCTACGAACACGTTAGGAATCGTAGCCGACGCCTTTATCCAAGTAAGGAAAGTCTGTCTCAAGCGTAGCGATGCTAAGAGAAGCATTTTAGCTGCTCTACTCTACCAGGCATGCGTGCAATGCGGGTTTGTGCGATCTAGAGGCGAGGTTGCTCGCTTCATGCAACTAAACGACAAAAGCATCTGCAGCGGAGAGGTCTTTATACGTTCTCTGTATGACGACGATAAGATCGATATGGACTTGAATGCCGAGCGCATAGTTCCTCACATCGCAACGACTTTCCTTAAACTCGACCCTCAAGGAGTACCTATGGACGTTCAACAAATAGTCCACGAGATCGTTACTACGGCAATAGAAAGCAACATAGGCACCAAATCAATACTTAAGACGAAAGTTGTTGGAGCAAGTTACGAGGTTCTACGTCGTTTAGGATCGTCTATGTCTTTTAACGATGTCATTAAACGATGTGACATATTTGGAAGTGCGGTCAAGCGTTTTGTCAATGAGTTGTTTTCTTACCATTCCCACTTCGAACCAATCTACACTAAGCATGGGCTAACTAGCGATAGGACTTGGCGAAGTGAAAGTGAGAGCCACGTTCGTTTCTTTCATAGGAAACGTCGATTCTTACCCCACTAAGCTGCCAAGCTTTTTTCGCATTTCCTTTTGCACTTCTTGCTTGAGTTCGGCTCGAACCCGATCCGGACTTTTTTCACCTTCGTGACGAATTTCAGACCTCATGATTTCATACTTATTTGCTTCGTCCAGGATGAGACCGTATTCGGAGTCGGATATGTTTTCGTCGCGTAGGGCCTTCGATACTAGATCGCGAATCGTATTGATTTTCGCCTTTGCCAACATAGTTGTCATTTCATGTTTAGAAACCTTCATTCCTAACTTCTTAGCTCCAAGGGTCGTAGATGCTGAAATTAATCCACATAGCCCACCAATAACTCCAAGTGGTAGACCAATCACTATTCCAACCCCAGTCAACGCTGCGCCCAATCCAGATCCAGACAAGATCACAGATAGACCTCCCGTTGCCACTGCGATACCATGAACTATTCCTTGAGAACGTGCATATTTCTTGCGCACACCTTCGTAGTGCCTTTCTTGAACTTCGAGGTCCGAAAGCGTGTCTCGGATCGTTTGCAGTCTAAAGTTCTTTCCAGTGTCACTAGCAATCGGTGGATAGATACTTGGTGCAGAGGGAAACGGTTGAATCGAATCGCCTTCCATCGTACGTTATACATATAACTTACTCAAGCTTCAATACGTATCGTATGGGTCGACCACGGAAGTCTATGGTGTTGCCTTTCTCATCGCGAATTGTCAAACGAAGGCTGTTTCGCATTGTCCCAAGAGCTCGAGTGGTTGTTGGTAGTAGAGAGGCGTATGTCGATTTTGCGAATCTTCCACCACGGATCGTAATGCTAGCGAGAACTGTCGAGCGCTTTCCATCTAGAATTGAAAAGCTGGAATCTACGACATCGCAGTGTACATATGCTGTGTGGATATCGTCAAACCTCAGATCGTGACTTCTCCTTTCGAGCGTCTTATTATCTTGCCCATAGTCATCTCCTTTAACACCCAACAGCGTGCAAAGATTTTTACTGAACCGGATTGGTTTAATAACCCTTAGAATGAAAGCCTTACTAGGCTCGAATTTGATAATGCCAGCATCGATTGCGGGTTTTAAATCTTGTTGAATGCTCGTTATATCATGGTGCCCTTTAATGATAGCGTGTGGAAACATAACGCCATCTTCTATGGCCCAATGGACCGAAGCCTTCTTTGCTAGATTCCACCAACTATTCTCAAAAGTGACCTCAACTAGTGAAATATTATTGATAAGAATTGGATCGTCGAAGTAGACAGTATGGTCGGCCAACATCGTGGTGATGTATAAGAGAACCATCTTATGTGTTGAAGGTATAACTATATATACGTATAGCTTCAACATGAGGAGGTCTGGAGGTCTTTTCAGTTACCATTACGAATGGAAAGACGAAGAGGAAGAGGTCCCAACGCCGAATGCTAATGTACGGTCAAAGGCTGAGAATCAAGCTCGGATAGATAGAGAAGATGTGGAAAGTAGAGAGGTCGCAACATTGAATGCAGATCTATTGGCGAAGTTCGAGAAACGATACCCACATGCAGATCTTCACAAGTTCTATGCCTCTACGGAAGTGAATGGTCTAGGCAAATATTCGACGAGTATTTGGTTTCGAGATGGAGACTATAGCTATATCGTTTACGGCGACGATGTCTCAAAGTTACCTGCAGTCACTCAAAGACGCATCGATGACGCATTGCAGGGAATGGTCGATGGTTTCCCATCTACGTTGACCCTAGACAAGAGTGCGAAATATCCTATTACGGCAGTTCCTTCTACTGAACCGGCACAAGATATAGATCTCACTAATCTATGGATATATGTCACCCCGACGAAGAAGTTCAAAGCTGGCGTTCCTAACGTATTCAAGGAGATCGTCGTAAAGCATGTGACAGCAAAGGAGTCCCATGCGTGGTTGTCAGGTCCGGATTTCAAGTACTGGCCTCAGCAATTGAATTTCGCAACGTGGTGTGCGACTTCCGGATGTGGAGTATCGTTGTTCGACCCTACTTTCAAAACGTATCCACCAGTCGTTCAGGGGTTCCTACGATTCCATGTTTATTTCACGATACGAAGGGTTCTACACGAACTTGGTTGCCCTCTACCTGGTGACAGTGCTTTCAAACAACTCGATAACCTCTACAGCAAGTCAGCTCTTGAGAGATTGTGCGTCGAATTTGGTATATCTCGAACGCCAGACTTCCGATGGCACGGAGGTAGGAATCACGGATTAGGAGACGTATTCCTTTTGTATGGTGATGGCTACAAAAACGTCCACGTAATCCGAGGCTACGACAAAGAAGCAGATACGTGGCCCAACCACAATAACTTATTTGCAGACGAGGGAGGTAGGGTGGACAAGGGCGACCTAGTATCCTTCATTCGGAACGACGAACACGAAGGAAAGCAATACGACTGGTTTACGCCGCCGATCGGTAGAGGTTTGACGAACGCTGGGTTAGGTAGATTGAATCGATCCGTTGAGGCTTTTGGATACTGTATTCTAGGTGCTCAAAACGATCTTAACGAATCCATCGTAGATAGCTTCAACGTCAAAGAAAAGTTCAAGAGCTTAGTCGAAGGTGCTATTCTCGAAAACGACTTAGTGGTGAGCTACAAAAACTATCTTACCGCTATAATGACAACGCATAAGAGGCTCGATCTAGCAATAGCTATAGGCGTGCGATTATTGCCAAGCAATCTAGTGTACTATCTTGGTAAGAAAGATGGCTATAGGAATCCAACCCCGAAAGCCACGAAAGATATGACGCTAGGTACTAACGACATCAATGCAGAAGTCAAAGGACGTCCGCCTCCCATGGAAGGACCACCAGATAAGAAATTGGTACCGCCTCTCGAGACGCACAAGAAACGAGTTCCTGTACCAAAGGCTGTCCCACAACATGAGATTAATCTCGCAGTGACATCCATTGCCGCAGCTGGAATCGCATGGACGTTGTTTCGTTAACGTCATTTGTATTGCTCTATCGTGATCACCACTATCGCTACGACGAATAACCAAACGTTCTCTGCTAGTACTCCCAGAGCTTTACCAGCCATAGTAAATATGAAACTCACAATCGATCCAATCATTCCAGGTAGGATCTGGCCAAGTTTCTTTCCCATTTCTTTTAACAACCCACCAGTCGTTTTTAATCCCTTCTTTGCTGCATCTGCTGCTTTATCGATACCAGCCTTTACTGGTTTCGGTACGGATCTCGATAACAGGGAAACTATCGTACTAACGATAGCGCCAATAGAAGTTACCACTGCAAGAACAGTCATTCCATGCTTTCTGAAAATGTATTTGATCCTTTCACGTAGCGATGTACGTTCTAGTATGGCTTCTTCTTGACGTTCAAGGAATTCTATTGACCTATGGATGGACATTAACTCCTTCTTAGCTACTTCTTTCTGAGCGTCGGTTGACGTTGGGTCTTGAAGTATGTTGTCTGCTAGTTTGAGATGTTCGTTAGCCTTCTCAGTAGCTAGGATGACTTCTGCTGCTGCTTCTTCATTCGTAGGGCCTAGAACGTATTTAAGATCCTTACCAATCTTACTATATATGACTCCTTTCGTGGTAGTTAAAGGGACAGGTTTTTCCTTGCTTCCGTAAGCGTGGACATCGATTCTGCTGTCTTTCATGGTCGCTACTTCGAGTATGCCACGAATCCCAGCATCCTTATAGTGCTCCAAAACTTTGTCGAATATCATCTGTTTAGCGTTTTCCCGTAAGCCTTGTGAGAAGTAGAATTGTCGAGTATTGAACTCTAGACCTTTCGAAGCGTAGAGTTCGTCAATGTAATCATCATCGTCTACTGTAAACGAGGTTTCCCGATTCTTTGGTCGAGCGCCTTCCTTCCTGTAGTCGCGTCTAGTTTTCATTTGGATACTTTCTCCTGGCTCTTTTGGAAACATCGCTTTCCACTTCTCCGCATCGATAGTATCCTCATCGTCGTAATCTTCGCCTCCCGCGGCTTCATCAGGTCTTTCCTCTGCAGCGTCAACGTCCATGTTAAACATAACTATGTATCTATATATATTCAACATGATATCGTCAAAGTTGATTCCTGCAAAGGCGCAAAGAGAGCCTCTTGCACTCAAAGCTCAACGAACCTTGTATAGGAAAACTTTCACTCCATCATCTGCCAATCCAGGTGAGACTCTATACGTAGAAGTTCCAACGCTAGGTGAAGGCATAGTACTAGTACCTGGTAGCTTAGCGCTATTGGGCGACATCGTATTATCTGGTGGACATGCGAATAACAGAGTCGTTTCGAACGTTGGACGATGCTTGGTTATACATAGAATCTGTAAGATGGGGGCTGAAATAGTAGAAGACCTTGCCAGGTCAGATCTCCTACAAACGTATTCCGACGCATATCTATCCACGCAAGATAGAGAATCGAGAATACAACAAGGCATTCAATCAGAGAACGTAAACAAGCTACGATCTAAGGCCGGCGATAAGAGTACTTCGGCTGCTGCAGACAACGCACTCCTAGCTGCACACGGTTCCAAATACAGAATTCCATTAGATGTCGATATTCTGACACAACATGGAGTTCTATATCCACATGCACTAGAAGATACTATTTCATTCGAGTTGACTCTAGCGCATGCCATCGATGTCGTAGTTGGATCGGATACGACAAAGATAGGTACGTACAAACTTACCAACATCCAAATAGAATACGAAGCAATCAAGGATGAAACTCTGGCTAGTAGTGCACTTCGCAAATACGAGATAGGTACTGCATTCCTATACGAACACGCTGTTCACTTCAAGACGGTACCTATCGCTAAAGCATCCGATGCTTTGATATCTCAAAACGTCAATGTTCCACGACGATCCTTTGCTGGACTACTTCTACTATTCGTAGATCCACACACTGCTGGTACGCGAGATAGCGAATCATTCTCGAATCCTGATATTTTGAAGATAGAAGTAGATGTCAACGGGATTCCCAACAGATTCTTTCCAAGCGGTATGCTTCCCCCAGATTTCTGGGAGGCTGCAAAAGGATGGTTTGCTACGTCCAATACTTCCATGACTCCAACGAAGTTTTACGAAAATAGATTCGCTATCCTAGTCGATTGTCGCACGGCAAAGGATTCCACAGTTCATGGTGATGGATTAGCACAAACTGGAGGTGGAAAAGATATCGATATTCGCATACATAGAACTGCAGGAGGAAGTGGAAACGTGAACATGCACATCTACGTTCTCGCAGATGCTCAGCTCATGATATTGAACAGATCTTTACATAGTATTACATACTGATGGATTCTCTCGTAGAGCACGTTCCGTTCAACGCACTCATAGTCGGTCCAACGAATTGTGGAAAGACTGCGTTTCTCATAGAACAACTTCGTGGATCATTTCGTGGCAAGTTCGATTACATAGTACTGATTTGTCCTACGTATGCCCACAACAAAACCTATCGCGGATTCGCAAATCGAGATCCTCGTTTCTTCGTCATGTCACCACCGCAGGATGCCATCAACGCTACGTTAAGTATTTGCGCGACTTTTTGGTCAGGTACCAATACTCTATTGATTCTCGATGATTGCGCCGCATCGAAAGATGTAAAGAAAAGAACCGACGAGCTAGTGGACTTAGCATTTTCTGCACGACATATAGGGCTTTCTATTTGGGTGCTGTCCCAACAATTGACGAGCATATGTAAACCCTTCCGCGAGAACGTAGCTATCGTAGTAGCATTCCATACGGCATCGGCCGTAGATGGCAAAAGGATATTTGAGGATTATGGAGGCTCACAAGAATGCAAAGAGTTACGAACGATACTTGGATCTCATAAGTTTGCTCGCATGTGCTTCTGTCTACGAGGTAGTGTTAGAGCTCCCAGCACCTATGACATATTATGACTGATAAAGATATACTCGAGATATTCGGCGAGGACGTAGCAGGCCCACCACCAACCGCCCTAGACGTCGCATCAGACAATCGTGAATCGCTTTCGATCTTAGCCGCAACAGGCGTAACGAAAGAATACCTAGGTAAGAACTTCTCCCTAGGAGACATCTCTAGACTACCTGAAAAAGAAGTAGACAAGTTGTATAGGAGGTACCAGGCCGTTCTAGCTCAGCAAGTAACGAAAGGATTAGTCGACGGCGTGACGCGTCTAGTTGCCCGCGTAGTTGCCTACATAGTACCAATAGATTCTCAAGAAGAACTGATCAAAGATCTACAAGAAGACCCTCTAGTCCGCAACGAGATCAGTGCTGCGACTGGTCTACTATCGCTTAGGGCAGGTCGCTTCGTAGCTCTAGCTAGCGTCTTGTTCCACGTATCTGGTCATATAGTCATTCCTGGAACGCCTGTTGAACCTTCACTAGTACTTACTATACCGAATCAAGATGGAAGGAGCGGACCAGATAACTGCGAATCCTCCGACGACTGCACCCACTGAGGTAGAAGGTCCAACGCGCGTTACAGCTGGAAAGGCACCACGTAGGGAGAAACGTTGGTTCGAAAGCGCGTTCGCTAGGGACGTCATCACAGCTACCGGAGAAGGCGCCATAGGGGCTTTCATAGGTGCTTCATTGGCTGTTATATGCAAAATATTGATTGGACAGTTCTACCCAATTCGAAGAACGCCTACACAACGACGATCGTGTTGCCCCGGACCCAACTCCCCACGTACCCATCGAGTAGGCCCTGTTGGTACACCTGTTGAACCTTCACTAGTACCTACTATATCGAATCAAGATGGAAGGCCAGACGGATCAGATAACTGCGAATCCACCGACGACCGTACCAACTAAGGTAAAAAACCCAAAGCGCGTTGCAGCCTGAAGGGCACTAGCGTTAAGCAACAAACTCGCTAGAGAAGCTCAGCAGAGAGAGTTGACGCGCGAAAGCGAATCATGCAAAGAAGTAGATGTAGAGAAAGGTCAGTTCGAAAACCTGTCTATCCTAGTAGCAGTCATCGGTACTGGCGCTACGTTGGTTTGCACGTACTATGCATATAAAAAGTATGTAGATAGCAACAAGTGCGTTAGCACAATACGACCTGCAGCTCCGGCAAAGCCAGCGGTACCAGATATGGAGTAACACTTAAAGACTAGAGACTACTATATATGTTAAGGATGGAGAAAGAGTTTATGAAAACGGCAACCGACGCAGCCACAATTGTAGGAATCGCCGCTGGTATCGGCTGGATAGTGAAGAAGACTATCAAGGAATCTATACTTAGCGATCCATCTTCTTCCCTAGTAAATTACGCAAAGTGGACTGCCGTGATAGTTGGTAGCTTGTACGCGAAGCAGTACGCGAAGCAGTATCTCGAGAAACAAAAGATCGTATCATAATGGCGGCAGCAATTGCTATGACAGTTTTCGGAGCCGTTTTGAATGCGACGGCATTTACTGGTGGTGGTATACTAGCTAGAATGATTGGAAAGGGTGATACGAATGCAGAACGAGAGAGACACGATAGAGCCATTGAAAGACAAGAATCTGAAATGATAGCATATAGGATCGAACGTCAAAGATTATACGACTTTGCACAAACCCAGGAAGGTCTTGAACGCGACGCCTACAACGTTCAAAGAGATACCAACAAAGCCTTCGTGCAATCCGATAAGTTACGTAAGGCGCTTAAACGGCTCAAAGGAATGGAAGAACCCCAATTATCTGATTACTACCGACCCTCAAACAATCAGAAGACTGGCGAGTTGATCTACGTTGGCGGTGGAATGCTAGGCGCTGGATACGCTATTAGTAGATGGCTATAGATGCTACTAGAAACGTACTAGGTACTGCTAGTAGGCAACTAGTAGGCAACTAGATGCGTACTAGATATGTACTAGATGCGTACTAGATGCTACTAGGAACGTACTAGGTACTGCTAGTAGGCAACTAGTAGGCAACTAGATACTACTAGGTCACTACTAAAGAATACGAAAAGAAAAAAAAAAGAAGAAAAAAAAGAAGAAAAAAAAGAAAGGAATAAGGACTGGTTCTTACTCTTTTCTTTTTTTTCATCTGTTGAAGGTTAGAATGCATAGATGTATGATGGATGCTAAACTTGCGAATATCTTCTATGGTCCTATGGGCTATTGGAAAGGTCACGCTGCAATTGGCAAGCTATCGGTAGCAGCGAAAGCGTCAGAAGACGTAGCTAAGAGTTGGTTGGAAAAGCAATCTATGTGGCAAATATATCTACCACCACCAAAACACATTCCACGACCGCATTGGACTGTATCGAAACCAAATGAAGTCCACCAAGCTGATTTGATATTCTTACCACACGATCGACCTGGGCGTGGACGAAAGCTATACAAGTACGCTTTAGTAGTAATCGATGTAGCTTCTCGATACAAAGAAGCCGAACCTTTAGCTTCGAAAGATAGTGGTGAAGTTGCTGCGGCATTCGAACGAATCTATAAACGTAGTCCACTCGAATGGCCAAAGACGTTGCAAGTGGATCGCGCCGGCCTCCGTAGGTTCGTACACCCGAATACCTATTCCAAAGTGCAACTCGACTTCCTCCAGCTGGTCTAAGGAAGTTCTGGGAACCTCTTGCGTGGGTGCTGTCAGGCGATAGAAGTCCTGGGCAAGTTCCCGAGCCTTGACGCAACACCTATCTACTCGTGCTCCTTCATGCATGACAAGGCAACGCCAAAGACATAGGTTGTCACCATATCGATCAAGGGCAATCATTCCTTTTTTCTGGCGAAGCCATTGGGGCAGTGGGCCTGTTCCCAACAGAGGCTGACGATCGATCACGACTTTGACATCCACGTAGATCCAACGCACGAAGGCCCATTGGGTATTTGGACGATTGATGTTGTCGGGATTCAAACGAGCTGTCTCTTTGCTATTGATCCACTCCTCTGCATTGCCTAGGACATTCAACCATGGAGAGCCGGGGACAGTCTTGGAGAATAGCATCACACGTCCATCGTTGACATTGCGAATGCGATAGGTGTAGCTGTAGCGCAGGTAGAAGCTGGTGGTTACCTTTGCAACTAACTTTTCCATGATCCTAGGGGTCAAATCTCCTGCCACACCTTGGAAGAAGCGCCACTGGATAGTACGGCGGCCTATCTCCACTCCCTCGAGCATTCCATCTCTCTCATAAAGAATAGCACCTGCCTCTCGAGCTAGACTCCGTGGAAGTGGCTCGCTACGAGGCTCTTGCAGGAACCGTCGGATAACTCGTTGCCTATGAGGCACACGGCTTCGAGGGTTTGCTATAGCCCGTTCTTCGACAGCTTTTGCCCTCAGGCTTGCCGCAACCTCCTCATCCAACTGTTTGGTTTCGCGGGCACGTTGAGCTCTTTTGTGGGGATTTTCAGGATCACCTCGAAGAGCTGGGAACCTACCTGTTCGATCGGCTCGTTCGATTCTATTCTCCCATTCGAGAGCGCGAGCCTCAGCTATTGCCTGGGCGAGCTTGGCTTTGTCGAACCCCGAAGTACCTCGCAACCCAAATTGCTTTGCTTGCTCGCGTAGTTCTTCGAGGGTGACCATCTTCTACCTTGCGTGTCGATGTCGCGGACGATCGGTGTCGATATACTATATGCTAACGATATATCTAACGGATACTCAAGTTTGGATCTTTAGGTGTCGATATACTATATGCTAACGATATCTCTAATAGGTGTTTACACTCTTGGATTTTTAGGTGTAAGGATGCCTAGAGACAGTTTGGCTGTTGCGAGAGACCCTTAGGACGCCGTGAGAGAATTTCAACCCTTACGATCCCTAGTAGTATATATATGGAGTTAAAACTGATACCACTTTTTTGTTGTGCAAGGAAAGAATGGAGTGGAGGTCTTTGTTTGTTTTCGCAGAAAACAACGAACGAAGACCTCCATGACATTATTTCGTTGTGCAACAAAAAAGTGGTATCATTTTAACTCCATATATACTACTCTAAGATATGTAGCCAAAACATTGCACTGTTCATTGTTGTTACCTTTATTTCTCCTGTCCAAGTCTCTACAGTGTGGGATTTATTCACGACCACGGCCTTTATAAAGTCGCTCAGTCCCCGCTCAGTTTTTCCTTCATCAGTTCATTTACTCGACCCTGCCTGACTCATTCACTCGAACAGCCTCTGACAGCAGAAGCGAAAATTACTTTAGGGAACTCCGTAATTTCCTTCAGTTCTACGTCTAGATCGTAGAGGGAGATGGCTTTTAAGTCCCAGTGTATTTAGTTTCATTGATCCTTCGCAAGGCTTTGCGAATAGGACAATGCCGAAGCGCTACGTCCTGTCTGACTCGACTTCCCCGGCAAACAGTTGGAAAATAAGGCTTTCACCTATTGGTAAAACCGCCAAAATATATCGCCTGGAAAGTACAAATGTAGACTATTCACTGCCTGCTTTGTTCTTCTAAATACTTTCCTGGATTAACGCTCAACCGCTCGATCACTTCTCTATTGTCGCCGCCATTTCAGTCAGTTCGCAGGAGGAATGTGCGACATTTCGTGACACATGACAGCGATGACAGCTACTTGTCCAATCAGTATTTCTCGTTCAGAATCTGAACGGGAAATGAAAACTTATAAGGGATGGCTGCAGGCCCTCCTTCTTCTCTCTCGTGCCAGTCTCCTTTTTCCATTTTCACGCGGCCAAATCATTTTATCACTTCCTTTGCGTTGAAATAACACTGAGGGCCTGTTTCGCAGGCTACGAAGAACATAAACCCGTCAAAGGATTGCTCCTCCTCTCCCAAATTGAGACTATTATAGTACTAGTATTCCCTAAACTAGACGTTTCTAACAAAATTGAAGTGCTGCAAGCAGTATAGTATATGAAATTGTAGTTTAATAATCTGACTCACCTAGTTAGAGTCGTGTGATATTAGTGCACAAGTAAATAAATTGCCTGAATCTGCCATCGACACTTCATGTAGGGGAGACAACCATTTCAGAGGTTATCTCAAAACCCTTTAGTTGCTTAATTATTGATAATGTATTTGACTTCTTAAGTTATAATCCGCTGAACGTCCGTGGTGCATTGAATAGTGTATATGTTTATACGAGGTCGCAGCAGTACATTGAAATGTAGTGAGGGATCGCTATCGTCGACAGCGCGCATTCAGTTTGTTTTTTCAGTGTTTCTCTCATTAAAAAGCTTCGCGATTGTTATATAAAACAAATAGATTATATTTTCCCGTTTGTTTGTTGTCATATGTGTACAGAGGACGTCACAGCGTGTGAAAATCGACAGTCACGACTCTGTCTAGTGGCGTAGGCCACTGAGTACGACGACCCAGTTCATTTGTCATTGTTTCAGTTTGATCATTTGCATTAAATGCGTTAACACAATGGGTCAAGCAGCTGTTCTTCAGTTCGTTAAAGCACGGAACAGCCGTCAGACAAGGCTTTAATCCTTCTAGCCTTCCCACAGCAGCGACTCTGGTGAGGAAAGAATCAAACACAGAAACTCTGCTCGGATACAAGCCGCATTCACCGAGGAAACAGGGTTTTCTTTCACAACCCAAAGCAGTCAACAGCATCCTAATGTTTTGATAGAATGTTTCAATAACGTTTTGTGCAATATCCTACTTATCTATAGCGATAGCAGCGGGGATTTAAATTGTGTTTGAAGTTGAGGTATCATTCGCTATCCAAAATGGCGAAAGAACAAAACCGAAAGCACGTGATTGTAGTTACCAGCTATCTCCTCCAATGAAATGATAACGAGGCTCGATGTAGGTCGAGGAACCCAAAACAAATTATATGAATTCGGTATGCACATCAAATTCGTTCGAAATAGGTAGGAAGCTTAAATGTTGGAGAATACAAACAACCAAGCATATAACCTACGCAGTAATTATAGTCCGTCAATGACGCGCGATCTTGCCTTTCAGTGTCGTATCAGTGTCTGCTAAAAATGTCCTCCAGTGGGGAGGGGACCGCATTGTGGTTGGCCACGCAAGGGATTGTGGTCGAAACAGCGAATTAACGCAATAAACTGTTGCGAGATTTTGTCCAAATTATTAATTGCTGCTTCGCTCGCAACAACAAAAACAGGCTCGTGCAAATATCAGAAAATATCACTCAGCGCCTATAAATCACCTACAGTAGGAGCAGTTCATGCGATTTCCTCTACGTATTATCTTTGGTGTTTCCAGAAGGGATACAGCAATATTTATGTCGACCGTCATCATGTGCGATGATGTAGGGAATTTGGCGATTTTCAATTCAGAACTTATCTAGGCTGAATGTCGGGAATATCGCATCAATGCTCTTTGGGCACAAGTCATGTTTTGAAGATATTGGTAATTTAACGAGCCTATATTAGTTATTTATAGTATACTCAACAAACAGCGAAGCGTCGTCTAAATAGACCGATTTAGCTTGATCATATGTTATCCCAATTCAGATCATGTGACAACTCTCTACAGGATTCAGTGCTTCGAGGATTCAGCTGGTATTACTTTTGAGTCTACGAATATCAGATTCAGCGGTATTGACCCAAACGCCTCTCTTCAATGTAATGAAGCGCCATTGAAACCATCATTCTTGGATAGTGCTTCATTACGTCGAAGTGAGGCGTTCGGGTCAATTCCGCTGAAACTACTATTCGTGGACTCAACTGTAATATCAGCTATTGATACATTTCCTCTTGGGATACAGAAAACAAGAACACATTACTCAAGGAAAACGTCAGGTGACTTGAATTGGGACAACCAATGTACAAGCTAAATCGGTCAATTCCAACTCCTTGTAAATATTATTTGCAAAATGAGAATTCCACATCAGAGCGCCTTGATATGTTAAATAATAATTAAAGGAATACAAAATATTTAAAGGGAATACCATAGAACAAAAAACACGTACAATGTATGGTCGTCTCAAAATGATAGTTGGGCTGTCCTGAAAACTGAAATCGCAATAAAAACTATTTCTTTTGCATTGCAAGCGTGTAGTATTTTTTTTGAAAGTGTATTGCGCAATAATCTTGATGACGTCTGTTAGCTGTCGATATTACATATAATCCACTCACCGGTCAGTCATTTTCTAATACAATATTCTAATTCTTGTTTATTACACTTTTATTCTTAGAATTGCATTGATAGAGTATACATAGCCTTTTCCAGATTTTCCAACAGAATGAGTAGCTCAGTTTTACTTGGACAACTATACGGCGTCATCACTAGTACGCAATACACAATCATTCAAAACATTCCTACGCGTTTGCATTGCAAAAGAAATCGTTATCGTTACGATTTTCAGTTTTCAGGGCAGTCCAAATATCATTTTGAGATCATAAGTGTTTCCTACTCGGGTATCCCTTTAAGTAATGTTATAGCCAGGTATATTTATGATTATAATATAGATACGATAGTACGCGCGCTCTGATTGGCTAAGAAGCCATGTTTTATCAGAGTATATAACATGGTTAGCCGTGTTATATAGTTTTCAACTGGCGGTTTCCTTTCATCGCGCGCGTAAATCTATATTATAAAACAGATAAAGAAGCCTTAAATCCATGTTTTATACTATCATAAAACACTCTGGTCATTTGAGAACACTCTAGAAATGTTGAAAGCACGCGCCTTCGGCTTCTGCTTTAACATTTCTCTCATGTTCTCAAATGCCCATCGTGTTTTATGATAGTATAAAACATGGCTAAGGCTTCTTTATTTGTTAAATATTAGATATAGGAGTAAAATAATTATCAAAGGCAGGTGGGAGTATGGTAGTGATAGTCAAACATAGAAATAGCATTGTAAAATTCAACATGAATTTTAACAAGTTAAACCGGCATATTTTATATAATTATTCCGTAGAATACTTATCATTATTCTGTTTGAGTATGCAAACTTCTGTAGAAACATCCAGGCTTAAGATCTGGACCTGTTATCTCATTGGGTATCAAGATATATGAGACCAATGTTTCACTAGGCTCGGTTTCCAGCCGTGGGGGTTTCGGTGAGCCCGCGATCCTCTCCCCACTCACGGCTGGGCGCCCGAGCTGAGGCATTGTCGGTTCTTACCCAATCAAAAACTTGCCACTAAAATCCTGTCGCTGAATGTATTTGCATAATTTATATTGTAAACTTTTCAAAGCAAAGCCGGACCAGAAGCTTTGGATTACCGTTCCAAAATGCGTTTAAATTTGCTTTGGAAAAGTTTGCTTTCGAATAATTCAAGGATTCACACAAGGAAGCAGCAAGACAGTTAGTTTTGGGTGAAGACACTGTGTTAGTACGCACCGGGTTTGGAAAGTCACTTGGGAAACCGTCACTTGTACCAAGCTCGAAGTCGAAGGTCGCGAAACCCGTAAAGTTCAGTCATATCTTTGCCTGTGCAAGACCAGTTAGCCATTCTTACTTCAAAGAAAATTAGTGCTGCCTTTATCGGAGAAGAAAAGACGGACGGCTCCATATTAAAATAGTTATAAGAGAGGAAATCACGTCTGACTCAGGCCACGTTTACGCGTTTAATTCTGCGATCACGATTCACTTGAAAATCGCTGCATCAAACGAGTTTTACAATTCTTTAAGTCCTAAGTACTAAGTTTGTGCATTTTCAAGGTCTCCAAAACATACTCTACACAAGTACTGAGCAGAAATACTCGACTCTAGCTCAAAATAATTCCGAGATAATATCTGAACTTTATTCCCCGTATTTCGGCTTTTAATTTCTGTCAGCGAGGTGTTTTGAGCGGCACTATTAATATTACAGAGTAACAAATAAAAATGCAGCCTAGTTTCTCAGTAATTTAAAATGGCGTTTGTTCTTGATAATTCATTTCACACTTGTTTTAGTTTAGAGTTCCAGTGTGTTTCGAAAGTTTAGAGCCACGCTACAGTCGTGATTTCTTGTCAAAACACGCAAATTAAATAATATTGAATTTTAATCAGCTGACGTCACGGACAGGGTGTGTTGACCGCGCGCCCTGCCGTTTTGGAGAAACGACACCCCAACGGCTGAAACCGAGCCTAATGTTTCACCGGCGTGTCGAGAACATGCATGTGATCAAAATGCGTCCATGACTGCTAAACATCCAATGAATAATTCATTAATTTGAGAACAGGGGTTCCAATCCTCGAAAACAATAAATCAGTATTTGGAACCCCTGATCAAACACTGAAATGAGTGCTTGAGATATTACTTCTTAACTTTTAGCCTCTGTTTGTCCTGGTGTGACAAGAAAAGAGTTCGGCGATACCATCGTGAACTACAATCTTTCTGGGCCAGTCCTCTACTCGTTTAGTACTATGGACGAAATTTCATGCCAGTACACCTGTCATTTAGAAGGCAACTGTGGAATGTACAACTTCTGTCCATCGTCCCGCCGCTGTGATTTACTAGACGGTCGTTCTACCGAGTACAGATTGCAAGAGACACCGGGATGTTTCTTCAGGACACAAGAGGTAAATACAGTTGTATTTGGCATAATTTTGAATATCTTACCGACGTAACAAACTTACTGGCAACAATACGGACTTCGGCATTCCAGTGTTTAAATTTTACAACATCAGGGGGACATGGCTCTCAAATGATTTCGATGTTTCTTTTGCCCAAAAATATTTTAGGGTGTGTTTTCGAAGGACTTTCTCACAACAGGAAGCGCGGTCACTTTTCCTGTCAACTGTGCCTGTGGTGGCGTGTGACGTCACAACCAGAACACGAGTCTCTCTCAACATGGCGGATGTGGATTTCGATACGGAAAGTGAAGCGCGGTCAAGCGATTTTTCCACGACATTTAGTGAACTGGTCTCTTGTTTTGGATTTGATGGTTAAAATCCAATTCGATATTTTTGTGCCACATTTCGAAGCTTCAGAGTCCAAAGGAGGCGAGGAAATGCAGATGGAGTCGTGTACACAGTAGAAGAGAAAATATATTCTAGAATGGTATGTGCATGTTTTTTTACCAAAACTAAGTTTAGTATTAGTATCTGGTTAAGCAGAAGTTTTCAGTGTATACCAAATGTTGTGCCGTTTTCTGGTTGAAGAAATAAGCCAAACGGGAACTCTTTAAAGAAGTATATTGACTCGTAATAATAACATAGTGTTGTTGATACTGCAGTATTGAACCGAACTGAGCTGCCGAACAAACAGGAAGTTTATAATCTGCATCGGCTAAGTTTTCCCTTATACAGGTCCGAGATGTAGTTTTAGAGCCACGTATAGGGTTTGGTCTCTTAGCTTCTTCCTAGGTAATGGGGTTTCTGAAGGCCGGAAAGGCTCTATCGCTATTAAAACCAGGCTATGAAGAGTGTGCGTGAAGAGAAGCAAAACGTACGTGTGACTCCCCTCCACGTGCAAGAGCTAAACTATATCAAAGAACTCACAAACAAATCCCCCCATTATCCCCGTAATAAATACTTGAAGCGACACAAGATTTGAAATGAATGACATAATAAACATTTCGCTAAACCTGCTTTGAATCGTACTTGGTCTGAAGACAAACTCGGCGACCATTTATTTCTTTTCATCTGCAAATATTTTGTCCAACATCGAGCAAGTCTAATATCGGGAAGGCCACACACATAACTGATTATCTGCATGATCACAACCAGCTAGCGGCAACGACTTGGCATGATTATTAATAGCAGAACAACAAACATACAAAGAATAAGGTTGATGTTTGTGTTATTCGGTTCACGAAGAATCGAGGTGTCCTGGTTGTGACCTCGCTTTCATGTTATCGGGAAGTCCAAAATTGGTTTGGAAACTGCAGTTTCTCGGGTTGATAAAAAATGATTTTGAAGAAAACCCCAAAAAATGTTCGCCATCACTTTATCCACGTCAAATACCTTTGATTGAGTTTTTAAAACGATGACTCAAAAATCGTGCCACTAGCACTTTAAGCCCACTAATTACACCTAATAAGACTGAGGCGATTATTACTTTTCTATTCATACTTAATCATTTATATTTCAATTCTACTGCTTCTCCCTTTAGTTACATGTCGTTATTTTACAAAAGCCGCATCACTGGGCCTGCATACTCTTGGGAAATTGTATTGAATAAATATGTTTACAAAGATTAGATAAGCAAAACGTTTGCAATACATGTAAAAATTAAGAAACATTAGCAAAACAATGAGAATTATCGTTAAAATATATTATTGGCGGCCATCTTGGTTGGTAGGAACAAAAAATGCAATTAGCTACCCTTTTGTGATTTTATTCCCTTGGGAATGATTGGAATCCAAAAATTCATAGTGTTCAAATGCATTTGTTACATGTGTATTCCCCGAGTCAAGCACCTCTTTTGATTGGACGAGAACGAGTCACATGACAGGCCTCAAAACTCTCTATTACACCACGAACCACGAATGCCATATGTTCGTTTGGAACTTCAAAGTTGTAATTCAAATTCCATAGCAATGAAGAAAGTCAGAGAGCATATCAGTCCTCTCCTGTTAGAATGCTAAATTTCTAAGGTTTTAAAATTAAACAAGTCAACAACAAAAAACAGAACAGAGGGAAGTTATTCATGATAGTTGTTCATGATTGCCAGTGGTTCACGAACTGTGTAACCCTAACTATGAAGTTAAACATTTATGTATTTGTTTTTAACTTCGTGCGATAAACAATCCAGAGAGAGCATTCAAGCGCAGCATCACAGACGGATGTTCACTCCACTAAGGCAGAGTGACAACTGAAGGTGTCATTGGCCTGGCCATGACCCTATTAAACCGGGACATCCTGTTTAATTAGATCACTTGCTCCAGGGGCGTGAGGAAGGTACTGAAAGTTGGAGGGAAACTGCGGGAAAATGATTAATTTTGGAACATTTTCATTGTGATATCTGTCAATCTCTCTTCCGGCTGGGACTGGGAACTGCATTCTCTACGACACTGACTTGCTCGGAGATGTATGCGATTATTCAGTCTTCCATTCCCAATATAAATGTTGAATAGCAATCAACAAAACCTAATATAGTATATTTTATGTTTCTTTAGATAGAGGAAAGATGAGTATGTTCGTGGAATATGAACGATTCATTAATGATCAATTTTGTTGATTGGTATTTAATGGATATGTTTTCAGTGCGAGGTCTCATGCCTAACTGAATACTTTTTGTTAATGGGGATCTTCGACTCCATACCCTCACAGTGGGTAAATGGCTTGGAATTAGAAC
This sequence comes from Actinernus sp. WN-2022, assembly GCA_030867875.1. NCBI lineage: Eukaryota > Metazoa > Cnidaria > Anthozoa > Actiniaria > Actinernidae > Actinernus > Actinernus sp. WN-2022. The sequence continues at coordinate 39,834,143 of JAOWCC010001368.1, forward strand.
AATGGAGAAAACCCTCCCTCTCTTCCTCACAAAGCCTTTTTCTTCAAGGGAAGGAAATATCCTGTGACAGTCTTTCTTCAAAAATGATATACTCTCATTTTATAATTAGCAAGGCCATCGCCCCCACTGCTCAAGCTAAATTCAATTCCCTCTACCCTAATTCTCAGTTTTGTTGGAGAGAAATATATTTATTACCTTTCAAAACTTGTTTAGATACGTCATTAAGGGTATTTCAGTACAAAATTCTAAACCGTATTATGTATACTAATAAGATTTTGTGTAAGATGAAAATAGTCTCCTCTCCACTCTGTACCTTTTGTGAAACTGCAGACGAATCGCTCGAACACATTCTTTATCACTGTCATCATGTTTCTACTTTCTGGACGTCAGTACAGGCATGGCTTGGTAGTTTGGGTGTATATGATGTAATATTATCCGAAAAGGACGTTATATTTCGCCTTTGGAAAAATTATCAAAAATATCTGCTTCCAAATTTCATCCTTTTAGTAGCTAAACAGACAATTTATCAATGTAGATTTAAAAAACTGAAGCCGAGCCTTGCAGTGCTGATTGCCAGACTTAAGTATTTTTATAGCATCGAGCTCTTTATAGCCAGAAAAAATGGAAATCTCCTGACGCATTACCGAAAGTGGGAAAAGTTAAACTTATAAAATATCGTACAGCCACCTATTATTACTTTATCACTTTTTGTATGTATTTTTTTTCTAATGTATACTTGTAGTAGTTTTGAATTTTATAGTTTTTCTTTTGTAGACTAGTATTGTAAAGTTTGCACTTTGTAGCTGTATGCATTTTAGTCGTATTTGTAAGTTGTAGTTCAGTTTTGTAAAGTTCTGCAACTTTGTCTTTGTAATTAAAAGTAGTTCCAATAAATATATTAAAAAAGAAAAAAAAAAGAAAAAAGAAAAAAAAAAAGGTCTCATGCCTTAATGGAGGTTCCTGTTTCACAATTGGGATGAAGACAAACTCCACGTGTCTCTGCCCTTCAGAGTACAGGCTCACTGTGCGAAACCTCACGTAAGTCAGTTTCTTTTACTAGTGAGTTTAGTTAACTTTAATAATGTTAAAATAAAGTCACTCAACGTACAGTGCGAAAATAGTAGTACAGTGAAATTGGAGTTCGTGTCTATTCCACGGAGTTACGCAAAACGTATTGGACTCGTAACGTAACTTAACTTTGTGCATCATTTATTTTGTTCTAGTGTTGCTCAAGCTCGACACGAATCCGGTTTGCTTTGCTGCAAAAGATAACAAATTTGGAAAACTTCTCTCACCGAGGGCCGGCAATGTTGTGGCTTTTAAGTTCGTTCATCTATCGGGGGGAGTTTCTTGGGCAGGTGGGTCTACTAAGGAGGGATTCTGGGCAGGTACCATTCTCGGTCCAAATCCAATCGAGGTACATATCACCAATGATCAGAAACAGAGAATCTTCCCACCTGCCAGCTATGCTATCACTTCCTCGAACGGCGAATATTCCTACACCATTCCTGGAGTCACCAACATGGACCCTGTCCTTACATTGATCCTCTCTTCTCCCCTTCCCGTGACAGCTGGTCAAGAGTTCAGGATGTGGTTCGGACAGGATCTCTATAAAGATTCCTGGGAGCCGGATAATACTGGAATCAGTTGCTCTGAAGCGTACATGATGTACACTGACTAATCAAATCCATAACAATAACTATTGGGAAATACCCCATAATAAAAAGCACAAGTCGAGTTAGGTAAGAAATGGTGACGATTTCGAAATATGGCTCCATTGCACTTTTGAAAAAACGAAAAATATAGTCATTTTCATAAAAGATATAGCATTGCACGAACAACATTGATCACAGCTTTTAAAGGTTCAACACACTGTTGATAATCATTCGAGGAATAATAAAATACACTCATTCAATATTGGTACGGGTCGTAAAGCTTTATAAAACGTTGTTGCATGTGTTCAGATTTCAAGTTTCTTTTTCAAGGATTGTGTTCGAAAGATGTTATCGGCGAAGTCTTTACTTTATTTCGAAAGCTTAGTGAGCTGGGTGTATCCCCTGAGGCACTAAAGTGGTTTGTAAGTTATCTATCGGACAGAGTACAGCGCGTACATGTGTACGTATCACCACCTCCTTGTCCACTCCCCTCAGGGTAAAGCATGGTATGCCTATGTGGTGGTGGTTCTATACTGGGACCACTCTTATTCAATCTTGACATCTATGATTTACTATTATGATTTACATTCTACGGTGGACTCAACAAAAGACCTAGGGGTAGTCGTTGACAGTCAACTCTCGTTTAATAAACACATTAAGTAATGGTCCAGATAAGAACTGTAGTAGAATCCATTGTTCTGCGGCAATGAGCCTCCCTCAGATACGATTTTGCTTGAATATGTCTTAGTGCTTTAGGAGGTGTCTACTGTCCAAACTACATCTCGAAAATAAAGTATATTGTTATGCTATTGGCTCTTTTTTCTGTGAAAACTCAGACAAGCCACCATCCAGCCAATCTGATACAGAGAAAACAAATTTGAGAACGTTCCCCACACACGATATTCTTCGGAATTAAACGATAGTTAGTTTGGTCAAAATAAATTCAAACCACAAAATAATGTTGAATGAAAATGCATTATTTCGATGGGTTTCTATTGAATCTATAAGTATCAACCAATGAAATTACGAGAAAGAATAATAGAAAATTAACACCTTTTAACATTCCTTGCCGTGGAGCACTACTTAACTCTCTAGTTTCATCTCTAATGAGTAAACTGTGTTTAATAAATAGGACTAGCCACTTGTTAGACTACTCAAATTTATTTATAGTCCTAAACTCACTTGTTTTTGGTAAACTTTTTTTTTGTTCTAGTATATGGTCTGGCACCAGTATGTCTAATATCTCAAAGCTACAATTAGTGCAAAACTTCGCTGCTCGTATATTATCCAGGAAGAAGAAATATGAGCATATTACTCCCACATTGAAACAACTTAAACTACTACCTATATCAGATTTATTGTATTTAAGAGACGCCACTATGATGTTTAAGTGCATGAATTCATTAGCATCAGATTGATTGTCATCTATATTTATTAAGCGATCTGATGTCCATGCTCGCAACACACGTTATTGTAGTAATTTACAAATTCCTAAATGTAGAACCACTACTTCACAGCAGTCTTTTATGTGTAGAGCCATTAAATTATGGAACTCTCTCTCTGTTAAATTTAAAGAAATCAAATATGTTAAAGTGTTTAAAACTTCTCTTAAGAGAACACTATCAGGCTAAATCTAAAATAGTCCATAGTTATACTTCAACCAAATGTTTTTAGCTGTAAGATTATTAGTATATTAGTATTAGAAATTAGTATTAATGTTTTTTTATTATTCTTAGACAACAATGTATATTCCTTTTTTGCATTATTGCTTTCAATTCATTGTAAATTGGTCTGAAAAGCTTTTAGGGGAGCCCAATACAATATATGCGTGTATGTATGTATGTTTTAAGTAATGTTTCAAGGCCTCCAATTCGGACTGGACGAGATTTAAATTAGTTCCGGTCCGAGGCCGAAGCGGCCTCGTGCTGTCATCTTTCTCGGTGTTTGGATCCCTTGGTAAAACACTAGCTCTCGTTTTTTATTTATTACGAAAAGCTTAATTCAGCTATGGGATTTTTTATAGTCAAAGTCGCAAGTGAGATACGCTGTTTCGTGCAAAGGAATATTCTTTCTTCTTTTTCTGTCATTTCTTCCTTTGGTTTAATCATATTTGGTAATATTCTCTTCCTCGTGCTGGCTTATTTTACAAACAATTGTTCTTTATTCCTCGAATACAGTCAACTCTCTCTTAAGCGACCACCCTTTGTGCTTGTTAAACGGGTCAGACTTCTATCACAGCTCTAGCGGGCTGTCACCATAACAACATAGCGAAGCACGGGAGTTCTAGCTCAAGTTTTTCCAATCTTTTTCAATTTCTTATCTGTCAGCGCCATTAAAATTTGAACTTTATGGTATTTGAGTAATGATTTTCTAAAAATACAGTACAATCTACTTTTGTGGTCGCTTATCGGAAACAAAACAAAATAGAAAATGTCAAGTGGGGAGACTAAAAAGTGGTCGCGGTCGCTTAATAATTTTTGCGTTGGTCGCTTACGAGAGAGTTTTTACAACAGAATTTGACTGAGAAAAAAACCGTTCTTTGGTAAAGTAGTCGCTTATGGGAGGTGGTCCCTTACGGGAAGTGGTCACAGGAAAGTTGACTGTACCCACAAATTGAAGATTTCGATTATGTGGGTGTTCGCGGACTGCAAATGGACAGTTCAAAGCGACCCAGTAATGGCAGCAAATATTACTAAATTTATTAGTTAGGACATCACAAACATGCATTACATATGTGTCATACACTAGGATGTGGAACTAACGAGAAATTGTGCGATGTTTATAATTGCTTGTAACGACAGCGCGGAGCCTGTCCGATCGGGTTCTTAACTTGATCGGTATGACTCGGGTATAGATGGTAATATAACTACTAGGCGATCAGTTAAACAAACCTTCTTTATTTAATACTCAAGAACAGATCACAGGAGAACGTTCTATTTAAAACAATGGCATTTAAATATGGAAAAAGTTACAAGATTATTATAAAATCTGAAAACAGATTACTGACCTATTTAGTCAAAATACCCAACAGATTGACTCTTTCCATCATATTCAGTAAATAAGTCTCCTTCTATACTTCATCTTCAGCTGATACTACATTTGCTACTGCATTTTAGTATCTTGTTATATCGTCTTAGACATTGTGTATCCTTGATATCCTGTTAGTATTAGTCTAGGTAATCAAATTGGGACGGGTGAAATTAGGGATAAATTTCACGCGTGTTCGAAGGAAATTACGGAGATTTTGACAAACACAAGTAAAATGTATCCCTAATTTCACGAGTCACTATTTGATTACCAATTAATATTATGGAGGGCAAATTACGATCCAGAAAAAAAATTAAGCGCGCGTAGGCGGTATTTGAAATTTCAATTACGCGTGAAATTTCAAGTTGAAATTAGGGATTAATTTGTCCTCTATGGTTTATAAGTGCAATTTCAACTTATACACATTATTGTCTCCACGAACTACTGTAAGAAGTTTCTCGTTTTTAACTCGTGGATGCGCGCATTATTTTTCACACACTCGATCACTCGCTCACTACGATGTTAGCAGAATGGAATGCTTGGGATGTCAATTGATTAGATAATAGTAATCGATATTTAATTAAATTAATAATTATGGGTAACACTAAATAGCAAAGTTAACAAACTTGTGGCCCTCAATAACTGACAACACAAATATTATATAAAAAGCTAAATTTCAAAATTATACAAGATAAAGACGAGACAAATTCACAACTTCATTAAAATCTAATTACACTTTATCTATACTTCGAGAGAAAGTATATAAGCACAAAATAATTGAACAATAGAGATGTAACTAGCTATAATCTAGAAATACAAGATAATACTATTACAAGATCATTAATCTGTAATATACAATACCTTAAAATATTAATAATGAAATAGAAAATGACTGCCAACTACACAATAAAAAAAATGATTTAGGGATTGTTGCTGCCTAAAGATATGATTCCACATATAACTCTTAATGGAACTGATAGATTCTGTCTTAACGATAATGATAGACTGTTCCAAAGCTGGTACATGTATGTTATAACATTAAAAGTCCTGCCTCACTCAGTCTTCCTTTTAAATCTAGAACACACTAAGTTAAAATTAGAGTATATTGTCCGTCGCTCATGTAAATCACTGTCCAATTTGAGTAGATTGGTCAGATATAAAGGCACCCCACCCTTCAGCCTTTGAAATGCGATAAGACACTTAGTTAACTTAGCATCCTCATAAAAAGGTAGCCACTTCAGCTGGTTAAAAAGCGCAACAGAAGGTGCTTGATGATCAGCATTGGGGATTACCCTCGCGGCTTGCTTTTGTAGCTTCAGCTCTGCCCAAACTTACTTTTTCACAGCTTATCCAGATAACATTATAGGCCTTATCTCACTATTAGGTAGACATCTTCTAATTTTCCTTAAGATACCTATACGTTGAGAGAGTTTCTTACAAGGTTTATCGATATCGCAGTGGTAAAAAGGAAAGTTAAATTCTCATCAATTTCAAGGCCCAAAAGCTTGGCACTGGAAGCATTGGAGAGCTTGCTCCATTAACCGTAACAGCTGCTACACAGTCCATTTTAGTGGAGAGGCGCTTTCCTGTGACTAGCAGGACACTGGTCTTTTTTTCGTTAAGAGGAAGCTTGTTAGTTGTCGCCCAATCTACGACCTCTGCTACGGATCTGTTAAGCAATTCCTGCAATTTCTTGACGCCCTTACAATCTGCAGACGATGTAATGGTCGTATTATCTGCTTACAGATCAATCTGCGACGAACTCGCGTACAGAGGCAAGTCATTTTAAGTACTTATTGACTGAGTGGGAGGGCCGGACGGGACAATATTTGGCTCGAGGTCATGACGTATGGACCGAGCGCAGCGAGGTCCGTACGTCATGACCTCGAGACAAATACTTTCCCGTCCGGCCCGACCTATCTCAGTCAATAGGTTTTTTTATCATATGACCATATTTTTTGTAGATCAAACCGCTAAACAGCAAGAAACATTGTGCAGGGCCGGACGGCTTTTTTCGGCCCGCTCACACCATACACGTCCGGCCCTCATCACGTGACTTTTGTAAATGGTTTTGAAAGGAAAGCGCACGCGGGGCCGTATGGATCATATAATAAATAAGACTTCAGTCATGCTAAAGAGCAGTTGTTCACACCGTACGCCTTGAGCTTGTATAAAATGAGGTTTGTAATGCTTTAGGTTTGTAATGCATTTAACAAACATTTTACAGATATCGGCCCAAGTCTAGCCTCTAAGATAAATGCTCCTCGGATCAGTTTTGATGATTACAAAAGGCCGTACGATAGCAATTTTGAGCTCAGGCCACTAAATGTGGAGGAGGTTTTTAAACTCGTTGGTCAGCTACCAACAGGCAAAGCCGACGGTCTCGATGGCATCCCTGCACGCCTTCTCAAGGCATCAATTCCACTAACCGTTGCCTCCTTGACACGCATTTTTAACTCTGTAATCGCCACCGGGGTTATCTCTAGAGAATGGAAAAGTGCTAGAGTTACCCCTATCTTCAAAGCTGACTCGAAGGCCCATATCAGTACTGTCAGTGGTTGCGAAAATATTTGAGAAAGCAATTTTCAATCAGACGTAAAAGTATCTTGAAGACAGCACTATACTTGCAAAGTTTCAGTCTGAGTTTAGATCACTTCACTCTACTCTGACAGCTCTTAAACTGACAAATGGTATCTCAATACTGACCATGGCCAAACAAATCCAATTCTGTTTATAGATCTTAAAAAGGCTTTTGATACCATTGATCATGAGATCCTCCTGTTAAACTACAGTCGTATGGTTTTAAAAGTATAACCCTGCAACTTTTCAAAAACTATCTGTCTGAGAGGGCAGGTTACAGTTATTAATAATGTGCAGTCTGAGATAAGTACCATACGCTGTGGAGTGTCTCAAGGGTCTATCCTGCGGTCTCTGTTATTTATATTGTATATAAATGACTTGCCAAATTGTAATCTCTCGGAAGCGCGAATGTACGCCGACGACACAAGTCTTACTTATTCATCACAAAATCAGGATGAGTTGTTCTCAGCTCTTAGTACGTCATGACCTAAACAACCTAAAGCAATGGCTAGACGCAAATCGATTAAGCCTAAATGTCGTAAAGACTAAGTGTATGTTTACTGGGGCACGCCACAAAATCTCATAGATACCCAGTGAACTAGACATTAACCTTGACGGCCAACAAATCCAAAGAGTCACGACATAGAAGTGTCTTGGTCTGAACTAGATGAAACTCTGTCTTGGAGTGTACACATCTCGGAGGTCACCAGTAAAGTCGCTAAAATACTTGCAGCCCTTAGAAGACTAAAACCAATGTGCACCGAAAGGATCTTAATAGTAATTTATAAGTACCTTATGTTGCCACACTTAGACTACTGTAGTTCTGTATGGGGAAGTATTGGAGTTGGTCCCACCCATAAACCTGAAAACTTACAAAACAGAGCCACATGTATAATAACAGGATCTGATTGGGATGTCAGATCTGCCATGATTCTTCAGGAACTCAGCTGGACGAGCCTAACCGACAGACGTACAAATCAATTGAAACGTTTTATGTTCAAGACCATAAACATGCAAGTTTCCGGGTATTCCTATGAAAACTTTGTCCTGGCCAGCGCCACTCACAATCACAATCTACGGGGCTCGGAACATAATATTTCCATTCCAAGACCAAATACCGAGGCCCTCAAAAAGAGCTTTTGGTACAGGGATGCTGTTTCGTGGAATAGTCTGTCGGTTGAGGCCAAGCAGGCCTCTAGCATGACTGATTTTAGAAGTAAGTTCAAGTTCAAGTTTATTTCACACTATGTATAATATTTACAATAAGGAGAGTAGATAAAAATGTATAAACAAAATAAGTACATGGAATAAATTAAAAGATTCAAGTGTACAGTGGTCAAAGTAGCTAAAAGCTTTCGAGTTGGCCACTGCTTACATGCAAATAATAATTGAATAACTGAGCGTAATACATAGAATACATTAAATAAAGTATTGATTAGAGTAATAAATTGAGCTTGAGAGGAACTACAATATGAGAAAACGAAAGAAAAAATAAGGAGAAAAAAAGAAAACGAAAGAGAGGATTAGGAGGAGAAATAGTTATTGTGAGAAGGTTTATAACAAAGTAAAATGGTGCTCTTAAATTTGATGATTAAGCAGGTAAACTTTATATTGTTTTTTGAAATTGTTTGTTTTTGTTAGGTGCTTTAGGCTAGTAGGTATAGTTTCCCAAATTTTCGTAGCAGTGTATTTAAAAGTAAATTTACCTAAGTTGGTTCTAATTTTAGGGGGGTAGAATTTTTTCCTAGCTGCATACCTGGTATTGTAATTATGTACATTTGTTACGGGTATTAGGAAATCGTGAAACACGGAGGGGATATCAGATGGATTTTTGTATAGTTTATGTGTTAAGGTACAGATGTTCAACTTAACAATATTTTCAAATTTTAAAATGCTCAGAATTTGGTAATAAGGAGAAGCAGATTCTCTGTTGTTGGCAAAAAAGATACTTCGAATGCATTTATTTTGTTTGGTACATATTTTTGTTAAGTTGGTTGGGTATGTGTTTCCCCAGCTGATGGACCCATAGTTTAAATAGGGATATATAAGTGTATAATAAAGTTGTTTTAGCATTTGAAGACTGAGGTAATTCCGTAATTTGTAGAAAATTCCTACATTTTTGGCTATCTTGTTATTGATATGGGTGATTTGACTTTTCCAATTGAGGTATTCATCTAAGTATATTCCTAAATATTTAATGTTCTTTTTTCCTTTCAATATTTAGAATATTCATTTGTGGGAGGGTCTTTCTGGGTGAAGTAATTAACATATAATTGGTCTTTTTCATGTTGACAGAAAGTTGTTAATATTACAGTAACTGAGAACATGTTTTAATTCAGTATTCATAACTGTTTCAAGTTCCTTTGGATTTTTGCAAGAGTAAAATATATTGGCATCATCAGCAAAAATTCGGAAAGATAATTTCGTTGATGAATTAGAGATATCATTTATGTATAGGAGAAATAATAATGGTCCAAGCGTTGATCGCTGAGGAATACCACAAACAAAACTTAAAGGGTTGGATTCAGTATTTTCAATTTTTACATATTGGGTTCTATTCGAAAGATAGCTCCTGAACCAATCAAGTGGTTGTCCACGTATCCCATACTTATGTAGTTTCTTTAACAATATACTATGATTAACGGTGTCGAATGCTTTAGAAATGTCTAAGAAAAGGCCACAAGTTATAAGGTTTTTGTCTACTGATGATTTGAGATTATCAGTTATTTCTAAAATAGCTTGCTCAGTGGAATAACCTTTCCTAAATCCAAATTGATATTGGAAGAGTATATTATGTTTTTCTAAAAATAGGTTTAATTGGTTATAGACAATCTTTTCTAGTGTTTTACTGAAGGGTGACAAAATTGCTATTGGTCTGTAGTTATTAGAGTCAGTTGCAATGCCATTTTTATAAATTGGAGTTACTCTGGAGACTTTAAGTATATTTGGGACTATACCTGATGAGATTGATTGATTATAGATGAAAGTAAAGGGTATGGCTAATAATCTACAAGCAATTTTTATTAGTTTGTTGGGGATATGTAATTTATAGAGCAGCCGTACAGTGCGGACGTGTCGACAAAGCTCTCCTAAGTTTTTTTTCTGCTTTATCTTACAACTAGTCTTACAACGATGACTTTAACAGTAAAATCTCTAAAAAAGGAAAATGATAGTCTCAAAGCACAACTCGCATCTCTTCAGTCCGAGTTCGTGAAATTTCAAGAGAAGTTTCATAAAAGAAGTGAAGCTTCGCCGGCCTCTAATGGCGGCCGCTCGCCTTCGGATGTTCGTGAAGTAGAGAGAAGTATTTAATTTGTCAGCGAGGAATACGATGACCTTAGCAGATGGAGTACCACAGCTAAGTCGGAGTTGCAGCGCCTATCTACCACTTTCAACGTTCTTGCTGCAAAAGTAGATTCGATTGCCGATGCCATCGATGCCTTTGAGAGATACAGCTACCAGTATAATATCAAGCTTCTTGGCGTACCTGAACTTGGCCCAAGAGAGTCAGCCCTCGAGACCTCTTCCCTATGCGTTGGCCTGTTCAAAGCATTTGGAGCTGAGGTCATCGCTCAGGACATAGACATTGCTCACCGGGTCCCGACCAGGAATGCTACCGCCGGTCCGAAACCGATCGTGTGCAAGTTCGTGAGGCGATTAGCGAAAGAGAGAGTTATGACTCTACGAAACGACGTCTCCAAAGTTAACCCAACTGATATCGGCCTACCCGAAGAGGCTCAGCTATCTGATGTCAAAATCTTCGATCACCTCGCTCCCCGAGTACAACAGCTCTTCATCGAAGCCAAGAGGTTCAAGGAACAGCATAACTTCAGTTTCTGCTGGACCAAGAACTCGGTTGTTTTACTCAGAAGATCCGAGGACTCCCGTCCGATCGCAATCAAGAGCCTTAGTGATCTTCAAAACCTGGCTCCCAAAAATTAACAATCTATAGTAAAGATAAGTAAATTTATTTGGTTTTCTAGATTACTTTAATGTTAGCTAGTGTCGAAAATTTCTGGTCAGCTCTCCCGTTTACTCATTTAGATGATACCTCCTTTAACGTAGTTATTTACGAATTAGCTCACGGCCCTTTGTATTTTGATACCGATCGTTTAGATTCATTGCTTTTTAATCCTATCGATCCGCCCGGATCCAGTAGCTTATTTTCGAGCCTTCTTGATCCAGATGTTAATCTTTCTAATCGCCCTCCTACCAGCAACTACATGGTGGAGGATGATATCAACTTGCATACTGAGAACATCAATTCTAGTTTCTCTCTGTTACATCTGAATGCACGTAGTCTACTCGGTAACTTTGACAAATTCAAATTCATGTTGGGTAATCTACATAAGCCATTCTCTGTAATCGGAGTGTCGGAAACATGGTTAAACGATCAAACATCAGATTTAGTCAATATACCTGGATATCAGTTTCTTTCTAACCACCGTTATACTAAAATTGGCGGCGGAACAGGCCTTTATTTACAAGATAATCTCGAGTATAAACTCTGTTCTGAATGTAATTTTTCAGATCCTGACGTCATCGAGTCCCTGTTTGTTGAAATTTCTGTTCCCCACGGGAAAAACCTAATTGTTGGGGCTGTCTACCGGCCGCCCAATCAAAACGTCATGTTATTCTTAGATAAATTCAATGATATTCTTTCCAAAATCTCCAAAGACAACAAACATTGTTATGTAATGGGTGACTATAATCTAGATTTGCTCCATTATGATCACCATCAGCCCACGCAAGAATTTGTTGATAGTTTGTTTTCGCGCTTTTTTTATCCACTAATAACTAGGCCCACGCGCCTCACTTCTAATACCGCAACGCTTATTGATAATATATTTACTAATTATCTCACACCCAACATTTTCAATGGTATTGTTATTAATGATATATCTGATCACCTGCCTGTTTTTGCTTATGTTTCTAATGAGCCGGCTTACCCCTGTAATCGTCAGGAGAACACAGCTAAGCGCGACTTAAGTGAAACTAACATGACAAAATTCCGTTCCTACCTTTCCCAGGTTAATTGGGCTGATACTTTATCTGACCAAGACCCTAACATATCTTATAATACTTTCTTATCAGAATATTCCAAAATCTATGGCCTGTGCTTTCCTTTAAAAATAACTAAGCGAAAGCGCGACACAAGGCCAATTACTCCTTGGATTACGAAAGGTTTGTTGAACTCCGTCAGAAAAAAGAATAGACTCTATAAAAAAATTATGAAAGCGCCTAATCCCATGCGTGAAATGCATTACAAGACTTACAAGAACAAACTCAATCACCTAATCAGAACCGCCAAGCGTGACTACTATGACAACAGATTTGATAAGGCAAAAAATGACCTCAAAGAAACCTGGAAACTAATAAACGAAGTTATTAACAATCGTAGAAAAAAGACCTCGCTGCCTTCATCCTTCAATACCGATGATAAAGAAATATCCGACCCAACTGATATTGCTGACAAATTCTGCAAGTATTTTACTAATATTGGACCTAATTTAGCCAGTAAAATTCCTACGGTTAGACATTCTTTTCGCTCCTTTTTAGCCAACAATGTCAATGAATCTATCATCCTAAAGCCTGTCAATGTAGCTGAATTAGAAGAAATCTGTAAGCTGTTCAAACCAGGGAAAGCCCCTGGATATGATAATCTATCCATGCATGTTATTAAAAAATCTTTTGATCTTATTTCAGAACCCTTAAAGTTTATTATCAATCTTTCGTTAAGACAAGGAATTTTTCCTGAAAAAATAAAAATTGCCAAACTTATCCCAATTTTTAAAGCTGATGATCCGCATCTTTTTACTAATTACCGACCTATTTCTCTTCTACCTTGTTTCTCTAAATTTTTCGAAAAGGTCATGCACAACCGTTTAATTGTATTTTTCGAACGTCTTGAAATTTTGTATTGTCTCCAATTTGTATTCCGTAAAAATCATTCGACCTCACTTTCACTCATTCATCTCATCAACAAAATTGCATCTTCCATTGACCGTAACGAAATTACTGTTGGCGTTTTTTTAGATCTCTCAAAAGCTTTCGATACCCTTGACCATCACATTTTGTTTTCCAAACTTGAACACTACGGCATTCGTGGTTTGGCCTTACAGTGGATCAAAAGCTACTTCTCAGATCGCAAACAATTTGTACAGTTTAACGATGTCTGTTCCGCCAGCCAAACAGTTAAATGCGGTGTGCCTCAAGGTTCCGTCCTGGGGCCATTGTTTTTTATTTTATATATAAATGACCTGCCAAATGCTGCAAAATTGTCAGAATCTTTACTTTTTGCTGATGATACCAGCGTATTCTATTCTCATTCAGATGTTAACCAGTTAGTTTCTGTGTTAAATGACGAACTGCAACAGATTGACACCTGGATGAAAAGTAATAAATTATCTGTTAATTTTAAGAAGACTAACTATATAATTTTTAAAACAAAACAAAAGACCATCAACGCTAATGTGACTCTTTTATTCAATAACCAATTGCTCAAACAGGTACAAGTAGTCAAATTCCTAGGAGTATTTATTGACGAAAGTCTGACATGGAAGGATCACATTAGCCATGTATGTAAAAAGGTATCTAAGTCTGTTGGAATAATTTATAGGTCACGATTTTACCTATCCACTAAAACTAAACTTTCTCTATATTATACTTTAATTTACCCTTACCTAAGTTACTGCAACACAGTATGGTCCTCAACTTATGTTACAAACCTGAACAGGATATTTCTTTTGCAGAAACGCGCTGTCCGGGCCCTGACCAATTCTGAATTTCGGGCGCATACTGCTCCTTTATTCGCCCGTTTGAATATACTTGACATCTTTAAACTTAACTCATTACAAACCGGTAAATTTATGTTCTCATACCACCATCAACTGTTGCCTCAGTCTTTTCACCATTTATTTACAACAAATGATCAAGTGCACAACTATAACACCAGATTGGCATCTAATTATCGACCTCATGCATGTCGTACCAATATTAAACAATTTACTATTTTATACCAAGGCCCAAAAGTGTGGAACTCGCTGCCCTCTTCGGTCACAAATTCCACTACTCTAACTTGCTTCAAAAAGGACTGTTCAATTTTCTACAAAGATAGTTTTTATTTTATTTAAATTATTCTATTGTTACATACTGAATCGGTCATGACGCGCATACGCTGTCCATTTATTTAATTTTTTATACTATCTCGAGGAGGCCTCCTCGCTACAAGCCTGATGGTTTCCTGAGGCCTCCTCGCCACTATATCAACTGTATCATGTATTCTTGAACCTCAATTCTTTATATATATATATATATATATATATATATACAATCATCCACATCTGTCCAATTCGCTAGGTTGAACAAACATGGAATCATGATACAATGCGCCATCTCGGCTATCATATATATATACAGCAATTTTCATAAATTCTGACCCCCTCACCATATATAAATATATATAAAAAAAGTATCAAACATTATGGGATACCTCTTCCTATATTTTTTTCTGAAGCACTTGATGATAGGAAACTTGAAAAAAATATCAGCAATGACATCCCATAATGTTAGATATATGTTTGATATATATTTATATATGGTAAGGAGGTCAGAATTTATGAAAATCGCTGTATATATATATATATATATATATATATATCTATTGTTAATGTATGTATTCTATGTGTGGCAAAGCGCAAATAAAATAAAATAAATGCCTTTTTATCGTTTAATTCAGAGAATAGCTGGGATACATAGTCTTCAGTCACTGGAGACAGATAAAAGCTATGAGTGGGGGTATTTTTTATGTACTTTGTAGGATCATGATTATCAGTATTTTCAATTAAACTAGCTAAGGTTGGACCTACATTAACAAAATGGTGGTTAAATTGCTCTGCAATATCAGATTGTTTAGTGTAAGTCTTGTTATTGCGTATAATTCTGGATGGATAAGACTGTAGACCTTTTGATTTTCTTTTGATAAGTGTCCCGATAAGTTTCCATGTTTCCTTAAGGTTGTCTTTATAAAATTGGAAATGCTGATTATAATATTCATCTTTTGCTTTAGTTTTTATTTGATTAAGTAGATTTGAGTATTGTTTGTAAGTTCTAACATTTGTTGAGTCATTTCCTAAAAAAATATGAGTGGTACATCCTTTGTTTATGTTTGATTGATTTTAATAAGCCTTTTGTTAACCATGGTTTTGCTAATTGTTTCATTTTATTTAGAGAAGCTTGTTTCATGGGGGCATGTTTGTCTACAGCTTGCCTAATTTTATTTATACACTCAGTAGTTATTTCATGGAGGTCTTGGGAATTATTGTAAATGTCCGTCCAGTTAATTGAATATAAGTCTTCCAGGTATTGGTCTTTATTAAACTTACTATAGTCCCTAAGGTATGTTTTAATCTTTTTTCTATATATTGTAGTATTGCAGATGCAGAATACCGGTAGATGGTCTGATAAGTCAATCAGGGCAATGCCGGAAGTGATGTCATTAATTGGTGTATTAGTGTAAATATGGTCAATTAAAGTAGATGAGTGGTCAGTAAGCCTAGTTGGTTTAGTTATTAGAGGTATAAGAATGTTAGAATATAGCATATCTAAGTATTCTTCAGTTTTAGAATGGTCATTATACTTTAGAAAATCAATATTTACATCACCCATTACATAGACCTGATATTTCTGCTCATTTAATTGTTTAATTATGTTTTCTAGTTCTAATGTAAATTCTGATATATTACTAGCAGAAGGATGCCTATAAATACATCCAACAATAATGTGTGGTTTTCCATTATCTGTTATAATTTCAGACCAGCACGATTCTACTAATGGTATTGTAAATGTTAAATCTGGTCTATATATAGCTTTAAGGTTATCTGATATATAAAGACATGTGCCTCCAGCTGCAGTTTCTGAATCAGTGTGAAAACAATTATAGTGGTGTATATCAGTATTTACTACAGTTTTGTTATTTAATTTTGTTTCAGATATGGCTAAAACATCAGGTCTAGCATCTAAGGAGTATAAGAGATCGTTAAGCAGAGTTATTTTTTCTGGTAGGCTCCGTATATTGCAATGAAATAGAGTGAGACTTTTCTTTTGGTTTATAATTCTGAAACAATTGTTAAGTTTAGTAATGGAGTAATAATTAGAGTTTGGAGAAGTTAGCATTAAGTCGGAATCCTTATCATCAAATTTATCAGGATTTGGCATTATATTATAGAGATCAATATCCGTATTAGACAAATCGTAATACCAAGTTCCAGTTACAGCTTTAAATTCTGCATCAGATAAGTTTGAAAAGGGTAAGCACATAAGATCATTGTGATTATTTACACTCATCCTTGTTTTGTAGTGCATCGTACAATTTCAAATTCAGGTCAGTCATTGATTCTTTACTTATCTCAGTTATGCATCCACCGGCTCTGAAGGATTAATAAATTCCTGGAACTCATCCTCAGATGTAAAGTGGAATATATTGGACGTTTCCGTCTCGCGTAGGTGGATTATTCCGTTAGTCGTCCACAGAAATTTAAAGTTGTTGTCTTTCTTGAATGCATGTATTTTCCCGAACAGCTTCTTTCTGTATCCGGTGAGTGATTCATTTATGTGGATCTTGGTGCCTTTTGGTATGCTCTTTCCGATCTCTTCATTTACCGACGGAAGCCAGGTTGTGCTTTTCCCTACGAGCATCGAGCGGTTCTTGTATATTTCATCTCTTTTTGTTCGCCGTACGAACTTGACAATGAATCTATCTCTGACTTTCTTGGTCGGCGGGAGTCTATGCGCTATCGACATATCTTCTTCGTGCAGATCGACATTTAGCAGCGAGCTTAGTTCGGTTACTAGCTTCGTAGGGTTGTCGATGGGGAGGATTGGGATGCCAGTAATTTCCAAGGAGTCACGTCTTGTGTATTGCTGCATGGCGTCCAAGGAGGCTGTATTGTTGTAAATTTCGTCTTGAGCGTTTGAGATTGACTGCTCTTGGGCTTTGATCTTGTTTTCTATGGCTTTTATTTCTTTCTTTGTAGACTGGGTAATATTCAGTAGTCCATCATATTTGTCTGTTACGAAGGACTGGGAAATTTCAACTTGCTGAAGTCGTTTGTTCATTGTGTCGAACTCGTGTTGAAGCCGTTGGCTTATCACATTTATCTCTTCGCGGATTTCTTTCCTCAACTCAGGCAGCATTTCCTTTCTCCAAAAGTCTTTGAAAGACTTAATCGTTATATTTTCATTTTCATCGGGCATGATGTTATTAGTTAGTTGCTCAGTTATTCAATCCAAAAAGAATAGTGTGATCTAGTCAGTCTTGCGACCGGCCGCCATGACAGTCGTGATAGAAGAAAGATGTCTAGGTAAAAGATAGTCTAGGTTATCTTTAGTCACGACTTTTGTATATTTTATTTTTAATTGTTAGATTTTTAATAGTTTTAATGTAGGAATATGTTTAATATTGTAGTTTTATTGTGCACGGTTCCTTGGGAGAGCACTTGAATGTGATTCAGGAACCGTGCATAAATAAAGGTTATTATTATTATTATTTACTTAAAACCAAATACACCGGAGGGCTGTAGGTTAATGACCAATGTTTTACCGGGCGAACAGCAACAACAACAAGATATATCTACCGAGGATAGCGTTTCTAACGTACTGCGTAAGTACGTCGATCAGCAGCGCCTTACAATTTCCCCGCAAGTACAAAAAATGCAAAGCTTGAAGGATGATACGAATACGGTATTAAACCGTAATGATCTCAGTCAGGTCCAAAAAGCAACAAATTAAGTCCAGCTTCAAACCAACTTTATGAGGTATACCAAGCACCAAATTAGTCACTATCCTGTACCTCCTGAAACCCTTTCACCTTTTATCGCAACCCGACCCCAAGAACAAGAAATAGCCGATACACCTATCACACCGACACAATTACACCTACATTGACCCGAATCCGCCACAGTGCCGTATTCAGTAAAAGTATATCAGTCCTCAGACGAACATTTTTTTGCCTCCATATTGAGCTCACCAACCATACCGCCACAATTATACCTAGATTCCTCTGAACAAGCCACAGTGCCTTATTCAGAGAAAGCATACGAGTCCCCATTTCCTAACGTTTCTTTGTCTTCTTTGAGCTAATCAACCAAAAAGCTACTCTCCCCGCTACGAAAACGAAGAAAACACCGACGTTTGGAACTAACGAATTACTTGGATGGTGATGCCGAAGAAAGTGTTGGACCTTATCTAAAAGCCAATCGCACCAGGCGATCAATGCGAATTCGGAAGCGTTATCCCTTCAAGTATTAACATTGTTATTAGAGCTGTAGACAACAGTTACTGTTGCAAATCTTATCGCTTATATCATGGTTTGAGTCAATAAAATCTTGCTCCGGGTAGTTTGTTTTGTTGATTATGTTAATTGTGGTAGTTTCGTTACAGAGAAGAATTTTACTATACGATTGTTTTTTTTCCTCCAACAATAGGGCTATTGCTTCTGTCAAACTGTACTGATGGCCCGTCTTGTATTGCTAACACTTAGAACAATAGCTGAGTTGATCTAATGAACCATACTGGATTTACTGTAAAGGTTTATAAATATTCTAAACTCACAATTACCTTATGAGTTATTAACTCTAAAGGAAAATAATAAAGACATTTTAGAGTAGAGTAGTTTGTTATTCCTGTTTACGCTACAAAGGGGTTTAGACATTTCGAGGTAATTTTTACATTTTTTCATTCAAATTCGAATGGATTCGGGGTCGATCGGTCCTAGCTTTATGGTCGCTTCAAACAATAGGCTCCTAAAAATAGAAGCATGACCTCATCCACAGAAATAATAGATAATGAAAAGCACCGCACTTTATTAACAATAGATAATGAATTCCACAGCACATTAATGAGATTCCACCGCACTTTGTTCATACGGAAAGACAATAGATCCATGACGTCATTGAATATAATTTATGCCACTGCACTTTAATGAGATATCACCCCAAAAATGGTGCTTAATTCCATCCCTCCCCTACTACTTACGTAATCAAGTAATTGACAAGTTCGATCTCTGCATAGAAAGAACAAAACTGGGATTCCTATAAACCAAACGAAAGCTTAGAGAACAGGGATCAAACCAATGTATAGCATTCGTAACTCAGAACTCTGCTTGAGGTAGCTAATGCATGTTTTGCAATATAGTTTAGGTCAAACTGGAAAACCATGTTCGCGACGGACTTCTGTTAGCATTTCGGATTTTTTGACAGGAAATCCTTGATCAGATGTTCTCACACATCATTAGATATTCATGACACATCGGCCAATGAGGAGTCTTGTTTGAGGTCACGTGTTGATACATGAAACTAGGGATAGTACGACAAAGTTAATTATTCAAGTGGGCAGGGCTTTGAAGCTGAGGGAAATTGAGGGGTAAAACAATAACTAATTTACATAATTGCTGTACTTTGAAATCGTTTCAAATACAGAAAATATTCAAATTAGTTAAAACAATAGCAAATTTGCATATTTGCTGTACTTTGAAATCGTTTCCAAGTACAGACAATATGCAAATTAGTTCTAGATTACAGTTCTAAAAACATGAAACATGAGAACATGAGACATGAAATTAGGCAATTTCATGGAACGTGATAACTATCTCCTAGTTTCTACAATAACGGGACAGAAGTTATCCAAATAAGAGATATACATATTTCAATATTTAAGCAATATTTCAGTTCCTAATGTAGTAACGATACAGCTAAACGTAAATTCATGGAACCAGAACTTATTTCTGATGAAATGAAATATTAACCGTACAATTACTAAAGTTGTTGTTTGACAATAGCAGCTGCGCTGCCACATTCTCTGAGATTCTACTTCTGCATACTTATCCAACTCTGACCAGTCAAACTCCCTAATGATTTCGTCAAATTCTTCGTCTGAAAAAAACAGCTTCTCTTCCTCTTTTGACTGAATAGGAGGCACAATAGGCGGTCCAAGACACTTAGAAACTGCCACTGACTTCGCTTTGTCTGCTTTCTCGTATAAAAACAGAGCTGATGAAACATGGCCCGTTCGCTCGCGTATTAGTTTTTCTTCATGCTTTTGTTGAAATAAATTGGAAGCTGTTGTTACACGAAGGCAGTGAGCTGTCTTCTTCTTAAGACCAGCTTTTTCCATCAACGACGGAAGGATTGAATTTAACTTGTGAATACCTACAGGCGCATTTTCAAATTTAAATTCTCTTTTACTCGGTCGAAAATAAAACGCTTCATCGCATTTTTCCAACTTCCTCACTAAAGAAAGATATTGCTTGAACATATCCACAAGACAGAACTCGTGTTGTTCAATGCTTTCTGGATGGCATTCGTGATTCACGACTCTAGCTTTCTTTTTTAAATCTTTTAAACCTCCGTGATAAGTTTTGGAAATATTTTCTTTGTAAGTAATATAATTATTCAGCCGTAACTGCCTATGTTCACATGGCCTCAAGCCAAAAACCTTCCCAACATAAAAGTAAATAGTATTTACTGCATTCTTATCTCCAACTGAGTAATTCCATTGTCCACAGCAGTGTCTCTTCCTCTTGGGTGACTGGTTTCTTCTCCTCACAAGAATGTTTCTCCGACAAGTGGTCGCCAGCTCTGTGTGACTTCTTCATTTCAGCATCCAAAACTTTTCTAAATATCTGAAAACTAAACATAAGACAAAATTAATAACCAGGTTTGTCACGGGTATAAAAAAATGCTCGTTAAAATAAACCTCTGTGTACTTACGAGAAGTTCTTAACATCCAGCGGGTTAGCTTCTGCACGCCCGTTTTGTTCTAAATCACGCTTGATACAACAGATAATTTGGTAGACTGTCTTCTCCGGATAAGGATCTCCATCTTTATCACGTATTTCTCGTTCGAACTTAATAAGCCAAAAATTCAAACTTTCCAAGGATATATCCGCCAGGCTCGTATCCAAATTTTGCACCAAGCTAACATCTAAACCAAACGGGTTAGCCGCCTCTGCTTCGGGAAATTTGTTCTGTCTCTCTGCTTTCCTTGATTCAAATATTCTTAGTCCCCAGCGAGTTTTGTATTCCGTACTTTTTGGAACAGCACGCTTCACACTCGGAAAGCTTTCCTCTTCTGTCTGTGGGTCCCGGAATCTTTTGAATTTAGTCGGCTTTGTGACCATCTCATTTTTTCCCTCCAGCGCAAGTTCTTTCAAAATGCGAATTACGGTGGAAAGACTACTGGAAAGAACACTTTCTGTACACTACGTATTTCATGGAATGTTCACCTTTCAAACCACATCGTTACTCTTATATATTCAGAACGTGCAATAACCAGTAATGTTTGTTCAACATTGTCCTCTGTGTCATGAATATCTAATGATGTGTGAGAAGCATTTCAAAGCCGCGTGATTGTTTTAGACGTGTTTCTAGATCCTCGTGCCTTAAACAATGTATCGAGCTACGCCCTCGACATTGTTCATGGCACTCGGATCTAGAAACCACGTCTAAAACAATCACTTGGCTTAGAAATATTACTTCTAATTTTCCTACACAAGTGAATCCGGATATTGAATATGCCAAGGAGGAAAATTGGTGGCACTCGCGCAAATAGTTTAGGAGAAAGAAACAAAACAAGAAAGTCAAACATTTACGGCATGAGAACGAGGCTGAAGCAAGCCAGCTCTACCATGCTCTAAAACTGTACGGAATCTCTTAGAATGTAACTCCTGAAACCAAATTAACCCGGGAAACGGACAGAGGACAGCCTTGTGAGCAATTCCCGTACATTTGAAGTTATAAAAGTGATTATCCACTGCGTGAAAGCCGATAGACCGCACAATTTAAGAAAGCGCTAGAAACTTCACGCACTTTGCTCCAGCACGGAAAACATTTTATGGACCATGCTCTGAAAACTGAACGAGATCTCCTGGAATGTAACTCCTGAAACCAAAACAACCCGAGGAACTGACAGAGGATGATCTTGCGAGCAATTCTCATACGTTTCAAGCCATAAAAGTGATTATCCACTGCGTGAGAGTCGATAGATGAAACTTGTGAAAAGAGCGCTACTTTATGTCTATCCAGGTTTGAGCCATCTGGTTTTAGAAATGAGGGAGATATGAGAATGTACCTAAAATCACATGACCGATGACGTCATCGTTACGTAATTACCACTAAGTGATTGATAGGGACCCACTAACATGCCTGTCCAAGTTTGAACTGTCTGGCATCGGAAATGAGGGAGATATGGGCATGTACTTCAAACCACGTGACCGATGATGTCATCGTTACGTCATCGCCACTAAGTAATTTGTGGGGACCCAATACCATGTCTGCCCAAGTTTGAACTGTCTGGCATCATAAATGAGGAAGATATGGCATGTACTTAAAGTGCCTATCACCCTTTTGCAATTTTGATAGCTTATGAACCTCCGAAACGTTTTGTGGACTTCTGTGAAGAAAGTTTTGGTTTAAAGTGAATACTTTATGTTCTACGCTTGTTTGAAATCGTGTAAATGTGACCTTTCCTGACTTGACCGCGTAAGTAAAAGCCTGGGTCGAAACCTGGGTAGACGTCATCTTGACGTCATATAATTAATTCGGCTTTGCAATCATTTGAAGAAATACTTAACATGTTGACTAAAATGACTTTTTTCTTCACTAACAACTCAAAACTGTGTATATTTTCTATGCATCGATGTTGTTGTGATAAAAAGGCGCCATGGAGAATAATGCATTAATGAGATAACGTCTACCCAGGTTTCGACCCAGGCTTTTACTTACGCGATCATGGGTCAGGAAAGGTCACATTTACACGATTTCAAACAAGTATTCACTTTAAACCAAAACTTTCTTCACAGAAGTACTCAAAAATGTTCAGATGTTCATAAGCTATCAAAATTGCAAAAGGGTGATAGGCACTTTAATATAATTAACCTGTTAACCATCTAGAGGAGCTCCTCCTGCTATAACTGTCGCTCCTTGCTTCACTGCTGCTGCATTTCTGGCGCCGCGTCCAGGGTATCGCCCCTTCCATTGCGCATAGTCTTCTAGTAAGTATATTTGTTTTTGATTTAATTTCATATTAATTCTCTTTATATTGATTCAAATTACTCATTATATCTTGTAATGTTGTAGCTCGTGCGTTAATTTTTTTCCATACTTCCTTTCCTTTCCATTACGTTTTATTTGTAACATAGAGGGCCGCATGTTAGATAACTATGTAAGATTAATGTCTTCCCTCTGTAAATAAAGAATATTGTATTGTATTGTATTGTATAATGTGATCTATGGCGTCATGGTTACGTCATCCTCACTAGGTGATTGATAGGGACCAGAAGTCCATTACCCGGAGCGTAATATATTCGTGATGCAGCGTATTTTTAGATTTCACATCTCGTTGTTCGTTAGCATCGCGGAATGTTGGTCACCCAACATGGCTGCAACATCATCAATCATTTGAATTAAAATTACGCAATCGCTTGTGATTGGCTAGCTGAACCAAACTCGCGGGAAACACATTCTAAAAATAACCCGGTGTATAAAATCGCTGCACCATAGACGTAGTATGGGAGATGGACGCTCCGAATAATGGGCTCCTTTAGAGACCCACTACCATTTCTGTCCAGGTTTGAGCTGGCTGGCATTAGAAATAAGGGAGATGTACATGGGCATGTACTTACAATCCGTGACCGATGACGTTATCGTTACGTCATCCCCACGAAGTGATTGATAGGGACCCACTACCATGTCTGTCCAGGTATGAACTGTCTGGAATTGGAAATGAGTGAGATATGTGCATGTACTTAAAACTACGTAACCGATGACGTCATCGCCACTAAGTGATTGATAGGGACCCACTGCCATGTCTGTCCTGGTTTGAGCCACCTGCCAGTAATATTAAGCGATTATTATTAATATCAGTTAAGAAAATCGCATATCCCTTTCACAGCTAGCTATCACAAACGTCCGTCAATATATCTTCGTAAAATCAAACGTAAAATCAAAAGTCAACGCCACGGTTGCGCCGCGCTCGGAAATAAAAAACACCTAACCCCAATAAAACGTTACTGCACTTGCGTGCATCCACGAGTTAAAAAGGATCTAAGTATGCACGGTATTCCGTAGTAAATTAATCGTCGTAGAATATTCGGATTGCTGCATTACGTCGAGCTATACGTTTCCGCACATTTCCACGTTTTTTGGCCATAGGGTTTTTCGTGGTTTTTAGTGGTTTTTAGCGGTGTCTGGCAATTTCCCATTAGTTAAGAATACAATTTATGCTAATTAGTTAATTATATTAGAGTACGGAGTTGTATGGCGACTATCCCACACTAAACTATACTTATGAAGTCTCTTGTCAGTGTAGTCAGAATTAATTTATTTTATCAACCGCCGTAATTTATTTTATCAACCGCCGTAATTCACTGGGAAGAATGTCAGCGTTTTGGATGGATCCGGCAATGAAGTTCGATCGATTGTCTAAATAAGATTGTTTTCTATGACTCTTCAGGTAAGCACAGATTTATTTAATAATTCATGTTGAAAGCGTTTTAGTTCCCAGTTTTTAACTCATCACGGGAAACGAAATAAGCGTTATTTTAAACGTGAGAGATTCACCTTCGGCAGGTACGAACTGTTTTCACATCAGTTTAGTCAATAGTGCCGATTGTAGAGATGAATGGATATTCCTGTGTTTTTCAATGCAGATTGAACCGTGTTATTGTTTGTATTGATGAAGTAGATTGCTAGCAAGTCCATTCTACTGCGCAATTTTTTTCAGAATGGCTAAACATGTTTCCAGATGGTTAACGATGGCTATACATTGCCAGACATGGTACATATAGTTGGCTGGGTCTGTAAGTAGGGACTGCCGACTCTTTTGTAAGTTTTGTACCTACCGTGCTGTCAAAAGGATCATATTTTTTGACAGCTCCGCCTCCTAATTACTCCCTAGGAATGCGTGGGTCAGTCTCTCTCAGTTTTCGCAAGTTGATTATTTATTTTATTATTGGAGCAGCAGTGCAGTAGCATGACTGAAACCGCTAAAAACAGATACAGCGTCGTCTCCTTTTATTCTGAACTGTATTCTTTGGTTTACACGATAATTGCAGATAATTGCTGGAACGTTTCGTTCAAATTTTTGTCTCGACATTTTTAACTTGCTAAAGAAACCGGATCAAGAATCAATGCAAAGCGAAGTCGATATGTGCCGCTAATTTAAACAACAACAGTGGTATTTGCAACATCATCGGACAAACCTGAGAATCCTATTAGATCGACAATCCGAACTGATCGTTGTCGATGAACTCGGCGAAATCTTGCACAAAGAGCCTTCACGTTATTGACAGTTTGACGCAAACTTGCAAAGTTTAAACGAAGCATGGAATGCTTAAGAATTATTAGCAGGTTGCTGCAAAATGGCGATCTAGAAGCTCAGCAATCTCTAGCATTAAACTGTTTCACTTGCATGAACGCCATAGCTTTACACTCGACTGTGAGTGTTATTACTGACTCGAGACATTTTGACGAGCCGCTGACAAATTTCTAAAAACTGGCCAATGGTATTTCCCGTTGCTGGGCTGGCGGGGAATTCGACGGTCGGTACAAAAGTTACAAAAGAGTCAGCAGTCCCTACTTACAGACCAGACCCAGCCAACTGCGTGTACCATGTCTAGACATGTCTAGCCATCGTTTGCCATCTGGAAACCATGCTTAGCCATTCTAAGAAAATTGCGCACCAGTAGAAGGGACTTGCTATACCAGTCTATTGATGAAGTGACGGATTACGTTCTGGTTATCAATTAGAATACCTAACAGTTTCAGTTGGTCTTGAATTTCAATGTTAACTGAGTTCAGAGAGATGTCATAGTCATAGCTGGAGCTCCACGCAATCATAGCATAGGTCTTGGCAGTATTGATTGGGCACTGTTCTACACCACTATGTTGTTACTTTTACCACTTATGCAGTGTATTTGTAAATTTAGTGTCAGACAGTAGTAGGAGCACTGTTCTGCATGAATCGGTGTTTAATTTAGCAATTACACCAAACATTTGTACATTCATAGCCAGACAGTTGCATGGGTTCTGTTCTACACCACTATGTTGTTAACTTGATAAAGGAATGATGTATATTGGTATGTTTATCGCCAGACAGTTGCATGGGTACTGTTCTGCACCACTATGCTGTTAACTTGATAAAGGGATGTATTTTAGCCAGACAGTTGCATGGACACTTTTCTGCATCACTCTGTTGTTAATTTGATAAAGTAGTGCTCCACAGCAGTGAAAAATCACTTAGAAGGATTATGATTATAATTCCTACACTTTTCTAAAAACATTGAGCACTAAATTCAATTCGATGAATAACCAGCTACAGTATTGTAAGAAACGACAATGTGTTGTTAGTTTAGAAACAAGACGATGTTTTATTGAACTCAAAACAATCTCAAAGTACGAATTACAACATTCATTTCTGTGGACAAAGTAGAGTTGCTCGCAATTTGTGCGATATTAAACAATAATTTCGTCAAAACAGTCTATTTTGGCTGACTAAGCTCAATTAGAAACTATTGTTTGGTAGATTTAAGCCGGAGAACTTAAAACACATCCTCTCTTAAATATTTCTAACATGATATAGATGCACAAAATAGAAGCTGAAATAGAAATGGGAATCAAAAGTACAGCAAAATGTGGAGCACAAACCTGACATAAAGTTGATCAGCATCCAAGTGCTACAGTCTTGTACATATGCTAAAACTCCATCCAACG
Source organism: Actinernus sp. WN-2022 (assembly GCA_030867875.1). NCBI lineage: Eukaryota > Metazoa > Cnidaria > Anthozoa > Actiniaria > Actinernidae > Actinernus > Actinernus sp. WN-2022. The sequence continues at coordinate 39,861,171 of JAOWCC010001368.1, forward strand.
CCGTCCCTTTCGACTACTTTTGGTTAATTGAGGAATGTACGGTTCAGTATGACTCTCTACAGGTGCCGTATAGGATGAGAAGGGCAAGTCAATCTGATCAAGCTTGAAGTTTCTGATGAAAACAACCTTCCGTCCGTATGCGACCCATGAGGCATGACACACGGCGAATCGTCGAAGTACTAGTCTAGTCTTTGTAAGACAGAATGTACAAAACAACTGATGACCCGAGTGATGACTTCCATGCTTTGTAGCTCTAGATTTTAAAGAGAAATCAAAAATATCCTCCTTTCTTGCAACACGTCTTTATCTCCCGCAAACTTTGTTTGGTACGAAAACCGGCGCCCGCTTGATCCACGTCCACGACGCGAAGTCCATGAGGCAAAATGAACTGTTGAACATTACGTGCTTCCGTGTATTGTCAATCCAGTTTTAGCATTAGTCCATTATAAGAATTTATGTTTTGATGATCATAATAAACGCGCGATTTTCCTTTGTTGTACTTATTTTCTGTGGGTTATTTTATAAAGGAAATAGAAAACATTTTCCCCCTTGTTTCTATAGGGTTAAAGGAACACTTGTGGAAGTTTGGAAGAACTCGAAATGCTGTGGAAATACTCGCCCTTCGGGCTCGTGTTCCCACTGCCATTTCTCGTTCTCCCAAACTCCCACTCGTATTTCTATAACTCTATAAAAACACGGGAAATGTTTTCTATTTCTTAACTATCATACAATAGTCAGAGCGTTTTCGTCTAGAAAATATCGGCTGATAGTTGCCCGCGGAAATTCGATGCCCTTAAAACAAATATAAGCCCGAGAACGCAGTTTGAGCGCTTATATGCTACTTTTAAGAAGATCAATTTTCCAAGAGAAACTATCAGCCGATGGCAAGTTCTGTGTTGCTGACGCGTTATGGCTACCCTGGTTCCAGAGGGGCTCAGGTACGAATATACTGTAATGTGCCGCGATCGAAAGAGTTTTGATTCCCCGAAGGAGTTTTGTTTTGCGTGACGACCGTTGAGCCCCTCTGGCCGCTCGAATAGCCAACCTCAATCTCATGCCCATAGCCTCGAACGCGTTCCAAACTAAAATGAGGTTTTCCAAAGTAGACAAATTCCGTTGAAAATATTTTTTCTTGTCTGAGAAAAAGGAAATTCAGAGTAACATCGGGTAGTTGTACGGACAAAAAAAGTGGTTCCGTTAAATTCCTAGATAGGCATCTAAATAATTTATCAATCGGAGAAAGAAGAAATTGGGTTCTGAATTTCCGAGCGCTTTCTAAGCTCAAAAAAGCTTCCGAATTTCTGATCCCCTTTCCAAGCTCAGAAAAGGCTTCCGAATTTCTGAACCCTTCCAAGTTTAGAAAAAGCTTCTGAATTTCTGACCCCCTTTTGTTCGCTCAGAAAAAGCTTCGGAATTTCTGACCCCCTTTCCAAGCTCAGAAAAAGCTTCCGAATTTCCGACTCCCTTTCCAAGCTCAGAAAAAGCTTCAGAATTTCTGAACCACTTTGCAAGCTCAGAAAAAGCATCCGAATTTCTGACCCGTTTCCAAGCTCTGAAAAAGCTTCCGAATTTCCGACTCTCTTTCCAAGTTCAGAAAAAGCTTCCGAATTTCTGACTCCCTTTCCAAGCTCAGAAAAATCTTCCGAATTTCTGACTCCCTTTCCAAGCTCAGAAAAAGCTTCCGAATTTCTGAACTTATTTGCAAGCTCGGAAAAAGCTTCCGAATTTCTGACTCCTTTCCAAGCTCAGAAAAATCTTCCGAATTTCTGACTCCCTTTCCAAGCTCAGAAAAAGCTTCCGAATTTCTGAACTTATTTGCATGCTCGGAAAAAGCTTCCGAATTTCTGACTCCTTTCCAAGCTCATAAAAATCTTACGAATTTCTGACTCCCTTTCCAAGCTCAGAAAAAGCTTCCGAATTTCTGAACTTATTTGCAAGCTCGGAAAAAGCTTCCGAATTTCTTACTCCTTTTCAAGCTCAGAAAAATCTTCCGAATTTCTGACTCCCTTTCCAAGCTCAGTCAAAGCTTCCGAATTTCTGAGCCCCTTTCCAAGATATACCATATACAACTGTCTGAGTAAAGCTTGGAAAGAGGCCAGAGAAGGTACAACATCCTTGGACGGAGTTGCGGTATTAGATATAATTATGCAGTAACAGAACAAATTTAGTTTTAATTGGAATTGCTTTATTTTTGCAAAACAAACAGTCATTCTTGTCAATACTTAGTTAACAGTTGTAACAGCACCAGCTTTGCATAACTAAACCCTTAAATATTTTGTACATGTACGTTGTCATATATTGTTATAAGAAAAATATTGATAGAAAAGTTAAGTAAGTTACAAATGTAAGTATGACGATACAAAATGCACTTAACTTTAAAATGTTCTGAAAAGCCTTCGTTTAGTACTAATAATATTAAGCCCTGTTAAAGTAAGGTTCAAATGTTTGTTGATTCTAAAATGGCAAAATTATTTAAATGTCTTCTAATGATATTAAGAAATGTACATGTATTTGTTAGATGTGTTGGTTTGGAAAGACTGCAATTTTTTTTATCTCAGATTATCATGACAATACTATGTCTTTCGCATAATTACTTCTGAAGATTCATTTGCATTTATCAGGTTTATTTATCAGGTTTGCAATAGCGATGTTTACTGCCACGTCATTGTTGACTCATTAATGTGCCAACCAGAGATCCATTGGTTCCTGACACAAAGCAGCCTTTTGAAATCATGGTAATTGGCACATTAGCATAACAATTGTAATGTTTATCAACACGAAACATCGCTGTAGTATTTTAAAACATCAACTTTTGATATCAATATGTTTGCTTTATATGGACCTTTCAATCTTATTTTTTTTTGATAATTTTTATCTTTGAATTAAACATACCATTTCGTCATGATTGCAATAATGCTCATGGTTCACACATAATTATCACAATGAAAGACTTAATTCAAAATGGAAAAAATACCTATGAAATGTGCAACTCAAGGAAATAATTAATGTGAAACTGAATTATATTTGATTTCAGTATTACGTGCATAGACCAATCATTTAACATACTTATTCAACACAATGACATTCAACATGCTTTGTAACCAGGCTCACTGGTTTATCATGGTTTTTAGTTATTGAATCTAATAATTTCGGTTCTTTTTCACATTCAAGAACTCGACAGACTTCACCAACATCCATTGCCAACAATAAGTTGTGGGAATTTTTGTGAAATGATTAATATATCTAAAAAAAACTTGAAACACCACCTATGCATGTAACACTGAAATCGGTTGTATATAAATTGTATTAAATCACATTACCATTTGACGAAATGTAATGATTTGTTTTAAAAACTCTTTGTTTAGCACTTTCAACACACCTTTTTTTCACTTAAGTAAACAATACATTTTTTTTATTTTTTTATTTTTTATTTTATTTTTGTGTTGAAGCGGGTATTCGCACCCAGACATCAAATAGGGAGGGTGAGGGAGTAGGGATGGGAGAGGGGGTAAAAATTATCACAGTTGTACATGTAGTTTTGTTTTTGTGTCAGTGTGGGTATTCGCACAGGGAGGGTGGGGGTGAAGGAATAGGGATGAGAGAGAAGGGGTAGATAGGGAAAATTGTGTCAGTTGTTGTTTTTGTGTTTAAGTGTCGGTATAGTTTGGGTGTCAAGGGGGTGGGTGAAGGGATGGGGGGTGTGTGAAAATATCACAAATAGGATTCGGTAGGATCTGGTAAATGGTTGTAGGGATATTTGTGGGTATTAGTAATAAAAAAACAGACTAGGGTCTGATGTGTGTATCTGTGTATACATACGGATGCAAACATGTACAGTCACACTGACATGTGAATTATGTCAAGCCAGCAAAAATAAACGTAAATACAAACATATAAACACACACAGATAAAAAGTGTATACCTGAACGTGAAGATATATACACACATACATGTACATGTAAAAGTATGGATGTGTATCAACATAAATGGTGCTCGGATTGGGGTTTGATGTCTAGAGATCTAGGAGATCTTGGATAGCTTTCCCCGTATTGTGATTAAGTTTTTGTGTTGGGGCGGGTATTCGCACCCAGACATCAAATGGGGAGGGTGAGGGAGTAGGGATGAGAGAGGGGGTAAAAATTATCACAGTTGTACATGTAGTTTTGTTTTTGTGTCAGTTTGGGTATTCGCACAGGAAGGGTGGGGGTGAAGGAATAGGGATGAGAGAAGGGGGTAGGGAGGGTAAAATTGTGACAGTTGTTGTTTTTGTGTTCAAGTGCCGGTATTGATATCCGGACGTCAAGCAGGAAGGGTGAGAGAATGGGGATAAGAGAGGAGGGTGGAGGGTAATATTGTTGAAGAAACCAAAGGTGGAAAACTATGTGGAAAATTGAGGCATGGTAGAAATTAAGGGATAAGTGGATTTAAAAAATGCAATAACTGATGGTGAAAGGAGTAAAATATGTTTTTGTATAAAGGAAGGAGGACTATCAAGAAGCGGAAGGACTGGATATCCCAGGACAGGGTGAACACTGGGTACACTGTGTGGATAATGAATAACATAATTGGTAGAGAAAATACACAGAGAGAGCCTGGACAAAAGGAAAATCCATGAAAATGAGAGAATTGAAGGAGGAGAAGCATGGAAGCAGTGAGCCCGGAGGAAAAATAAATAACTAATTAAATGAAAGCAATGTATATTTGTGTAATTAAATGAAAGCAATGTATCTTGGTGTTATTGAAAGCAGGGTAATAGGTGGAAAAAATGATAAATTAAGATAAAATTGGTAGGTAACACAGAGGAAAAAATTATGAATAAAGTGACGTTTATGATCAAAGGTAAATGTGTAGTTGGATATAAAAGTGGAAACGTATCCGTAGTATAACAGGAGGGGAGAATAAACCAATGAGGGGTTGCCTAGGCCTGGGGAGAGGAGGAGCTTTGATTGCTGTGGAGGAATGTGGGAATTGAGAAATGCCAAATATAAGGGACGGGCCGGTTACGGGATTGCTCAATGTGTAAAGTCATACTTATGTGGGAGAATATAAGGGAATATATCGGAAGAAAACGGTCGTATAAAACGTAGATGAAAGCGGAATGAAAGGAGTGGGAAGGTAAACTATGTGTGATTAGTTCGGGGTCGTAAAGTGACGAAGATGGCTAGCGGTAGATAACAATACAAGACTGTGAACCGGGAAGGGGGCATGAATATAATATAATAAATAGATACATAAATAAATAGATAACGAAGATATTGATAGCTAAGGGGATGGGGACCCTAGTGAGCTCATAGGGGATAGAGCAAGTCCAATGTGAGTCCACCATATCCTGTATAGCAATCTCTTCAGGGGCGGGATGCTATACAGAAAACACTGCAGCTTGGAGGGGAAGCCGAGTAAACTGAGGGAATATGTATAAAGAACCGAGGGGAGTAGTAGAGGGGAGGAAGGGGGATGTGTAGAACGGAAAAAGTGCCGTGGAGAGGATTGCTGCAGGGTTTAACGTGTTTCGAAATGCTTATAGACCGGTCTTGAGCATTCTCGCCCGACACGTGATAGAGTGGACATTGGACTGCTCGTTCTGACAACTAAGCGCGGGACCGACAAGAAGAAAAACAACATATGTTTACCTGGAGGCCGGTAAGGGGCGAAGAGTACCATTGATTTGGCCAGTGTTCTGGTGAGGTTTTTTGCCTTGGCGTTATACATTGGTGTTTAACTGTCGATGTTGAGCGAAGAAAGGGAAGGGATCTCGCGGTGAGGGCAAATAAAACTAGCACATATTGATGTGTGATTGGATGTCATATTGTGAGGGTGTGATGGATGTGACAGTTCTCACTTCGTTAAAGACCAGATCGAGAGGGTGCGGGCGCGGAGGCGGGGCACAAAGCGGCAAAACAGTATGCTCCGCTGGCCAAATGAACGAAGGCTCTGCTATGAAATGCAAATAACCGAGGGCTATAACTTTTTTAGTAAATAATTTAATAACTAAGTAAACTCGAAGAGAAATACAAAAAAAGAAAACTTAAACCTGTAAAAGTCTAAGGCTAATCTTTTAAGTAGTTATCTTATTTTTAGACAAAACACTTCACTTGAAGCAGAAATCCCGCGCTTAGCTGTCAGAACGAGCAGTCCAATGCCCACTCTATCACGTGTCGGGCGAGAATGCTCAAGACCGGTCTATAAGCATTTCGAAACACGTTAAACCCTGCAGCAATCCTCTCCACGGCACTTTTTCCGTTCTACACATCCCCCTTCCTCCCCTCTACTACTCCCCTCGGTTCATCATACATATTCCCTCAGTTTACTCGGCTTCCCCTCCAAGCTGCAGTGTTTTCTGTATAGCATCCCGCCCCTGAAGAGATTGCTATACAGGATATGGTGGACACACATTGGACTTGCTCTATCCCCTATGAGCTCACTAGGGTCCCCATCCCCTTAGCTATCAATATCTTCGTTATCTATTTATTTATGTATCTATTTATTATATTATATTCATGCCCCCTTCCCGGTTCACAGTCTTGGATTGTTATCTACCGCTAGCCACCTTCGTCATTTTTCGTCATTTTACGACCCCGAACTAATTACACATAGTTTGCCTTCCCCACTCCTTTCATTCCGCTTTCATCTACGTTTTATACGACCGTTTTCTTCCGATATATTCCCTTATATTCTCCCACATAAGTACGACTTTACATATTGAGCAATCCCGTAACCGGCCCGTCCCTTCAGTATATTTGGCATTTCTCAAATCCCACACCACAACAATCAAAGCTCCTCCTCTCCCTAGGCCTAGGCAACCCCTCATTGGTTTATTCTCCCCTTCTGTTATACTACGGATACATTTCCACTTTTATGTCCTACTACACATTTACCTTTGATCATAAACGTCACTTTATTCATTTTTTCCTCTGTGTTACCTTCAAATTTTATCTTTATTTATAATTTTTTCCACTTATTACCCTGTTTTCAATAACACCAAGATACACTGCTTTCATTCAATTAGTTATCTATTTTTCCTCCGGGCTCACTGCTTCCATGCTTCTCCTCCTTCAATTTCCTCATTTTCATGGCGAATACCTACTAGACATGGACTTAGACCTTTTCGAAGACGACTTCCCTTACACAGACATAGACCTCACAGAGGAAAACGAAATCTCCCTCACTGCACCCCTCCACCCGCATACCACCTCATATACAGCAACCTGCCACACAGCCACCATAACCTCACCTACCCCTCATGCATGCACCGACCATGACACTTCCCCACCACCAAGCAAAAACACTCCCTTACCTGACCTCCCTGAATCCAGCCCCACACATACCCCCACGACTGACACAAGTGCACAAAATCACGAACAGCCACTCCCACCCTACCCCCCAGGAGCCGCCCCTACCAAACCAACCACAGACCACAAACCATCCACGACCCATAAACAGCCCCTTCTACCTGACCCTACACGAACCTGTCAAACCAGAACTAACACAAATCCCCAGATAACCAAACCACCTTACCCCCCTCAAACCCCATACCACCCACCATCAAACCCCCAGACCAAGCCCTCCCAACTGCACTCCACACACCCTGCCAACAATACCACATCCACAAACCCATGCGTCACCATCCACACCCAAACCCACAACACCCCAACATGGACAGACTTCTCCGTCTACACACACAACACTCACAACAGATTGACCACCTCACACAACACCTGGACTCCAACCTAATACCCCACGAATTCACCCGCCTTAACACACTACCCCACACCCTCCCGCCACCAACAACACTGCACCCCCCGATAACACTAACGGCAACATCCCCAGCCTACTCGATTTCATCCCCCCAGCCCGCACTACACAAACTGACCCACTCCCTAAGAGAAACAACAAGATCCCCAGCCTACTCGACCTCAAAGTCCCCTACCACCCTAGCTTTTCGCACCGCAATACCCTTTTCCGTTCCCACACACCGTCCTCATGACTACCCAACAACAAACACAAACACAATTCCAAACCATGTACGAAACCGACAATTACATCAAAACAACTACCCACCCGCACGGACCGCCTTTTTATGGACACTAACTTCTATCAATTGCTTGATTCATTTCCGACTTTTGTCCTCACATGCTGCCACAGTCTAGACCAAAATATACCACATATACATTAATTTCACATTACCTACCATTACAATTACAATTTAATCAATAAATACATCGGTATACCCGGGATCGTGGGGTGGGTATATTGGTACATATCATTTACTAAATCTACACATTTTCCACACCAACCATTGCAGTTATAGTCAAATTAATTTATAAATAAGTCTATCTAGAATAGTCAAATAAAGATACATCCAATTCCCTCAATTTTTTGTTCAGGGCCACCAGCTCCTATGTTTTCATTCCACACACTGGCCTCATTTTGGCAGCATCTCCACACATACACTATGCACCTATACACCAGTAGTGAAGTACATGTACCTACGTACTATACAACAATAAACCACACTACATACCATAGGAGTTCGTCAACGGCGCATTACCACTTAACCATACTCGACTTTTTGTGGCGTCATCTCTCCCACGAGATGTAAATACTAACTTGGAGAACCCGTCGTATTTCTTCCTTTCAATTTACAAGATGGCCGTCGCTCTTGAAACCGTTCCAGGCCCCCACGATCTACCACAGGCAACCCGTGTAGAGTTCACTCGGACAACCCTTCGCCGCCCCCGCACACCGCGATAAAACGTCACGCGCATTCGTATTTGCTATTTCTTGTCGGCGTGCGGCCGCCCCCAGTTTCCCGCGTAAACTGAAATGAAACAACAGGCACATACCGTGATTTCTGCTTGAAGTGAACCGTTTTGTCAAAAAATAAGATCACTACTTAAAAGATCAGCCTAAGACTTTTACAGGTTCCAGTTTTCTTTATTTGTAATTCTCTTTGAGTTTACCAAGTTACAAAATTATTTACCACAAACGTTATCGCCCTCGGTTATTTGTATTTCATAGCAGAGCCTTCGTTATTTTGGCCAGCGGAGCATACCGTTTTGTCGCTTTGTGCCCCGCCCCCGCTCCCGCACCCTCTCGATCTGGTCTTTAACGCAGTGAGAACTGTCACATTCATCACACCCCTCACAATTTAACATCCAATCACACATCAATATGTGCTAGTTTTATTTGCCCTCACCGCGAGATTCCTTCCCTTTCTCCGCTCAACGTCGACAGCTACAGATTGAAATGTATTACGCCAAGGCAAAAAAACACAACCAGAACACTGGCCAAATCCCTGGGACTCTTCGCCCCTTACTGGCCTCCAGGTAACCATATTTGTTGTTCTTCTTCTTGTCGGTCCCGCGCTTAGCTGTCAGAACGAGCAGTCCAATGCCCACTCTATCACGTGTCGGGCGAGAATGCTCAAGACCGGTCTATAAGCATTTCGAAACACGTTAAACCCTGCAGCAATCCTCTCCACGGCACTTTTTCCGTTCTACACATCCCCCTTCCTCCCCTCTACTACTCCCCTCGGTTCATCATACATATTCCCTCAGTTTACTCGGCTTCCCCTCCAAGCTGCAGTGTTTTCTGTATAGCATCCCGCCCCTGAAGAGATTGCTATACAGGATATGGTGGACACACATTGGACTTGCTCTATCCCCTATGAGCTCACTAGGGTCCCACATCCCCTTAGCTATCAATATCTTCGTTATCTATTTATTTATGTATCTATTTATTATATTATATTCATGCCCCCTTCCCGGTTCACAGTCTTGGATTGTTATCTACCGCTAGCCACCTTCGTCATTTTTCGTCATTTTACGACCCCGAACTAATTACACATAGTTTGCCTTCCCCACTCCTTTCATTCCGCTTTCATCTACGTTTTATACGACCGTTTTCTTCCGATATATTCCCTTATATTCTCCCACATAAGTACGACCTTACATATTGAGCAATCCCGTAACCGGCCCGTCCCTTCAGTATATTTGGCATTTCTCAAATCCCACACCACAACAATCAAAGCTCCTCCTCTCCCTAGGCCTAGGCAACCCCTCATTGGTTTATTCTCCCCTTCTGTTATACTACGGATACATTTCCACTTTTATGTCCTACTACACATTTACCTTTGATCATAAACGTCACTTTATTCATTTTTTCCTCTGTGTTACCTTCAAATTTTATCTTTATTTATAATTTTTTCCACTTATTACCCTGTTTTCAATAACACCAAGATACACTGCTTTCATTCAATTAGTTATCTATTTTTCCTCCGGGCTCACTGCTTCCATGCTTCTCCTCCTTCAATTTCCTCATTTTCATGGCTTTTCCTTTAGTCCAGGCTCACTCTGCATGTTTTCTCTATCAATTATGTAATTCACACAGTGTTCACCCTGCCCTGGGATATCCAGTCCTTCCGCTTCTTGATAGTCCTCCTTCCTATATACAAAAACATATTTTACTCCTTTCACCATCATTTATTGCATTTTTTTCAATCCACTTATCCCCTAATTTCCACCATGGCTCAATTTTCCACATAGTTTTCCCACCTATGGTTTCTTCAACAATATTACCCTCCACCCTCCTCTCTTATCCCCATTCCCTCACCCTTCCTGCTTGACGTCCGGATATCAATACCGGCACTTGAACACAAAAACAACAACTGTCACAATTTTACCCTCTCCTACCCCCTTCTCTCATCCCTATTCCTTCACCCCCACCCTTCCTGTTCGAATACCCAAACTGACACAAAAACAAAACTACATGTACAACTGTGATAATTTTTACCCCCTCTCCCATCTCTACTCCCTCACCCTCCCTATTTGATGTCTGGGTGCGAATACCCGCTCCAACACAAAAACTTTTACCCCCCCCCCCCTCTCATCCCTACTCCCTCACCCTCCCTATTTGATGTCTGGGTGCCAATACCCGCTCCAACACAAAAACTTTTACCCCCCCCCCTCTCTCATCCCTACTCCCTCACCCTCCCTATTTGATGTCTGGGTGCGAATACCCGCTCCAAAACAAAAACTTAATCACAATACGGGGAAAGCTATCCAAGATCTCCTAGATCCCTAGACATCAAACCCCAATCCGAGCACCATCTATGTTGATACACATCCATACTTTTACAAGTACATGTATGTATGTATATATCTTCACGTTCAGGTATACACTTTTTATCTATGTGTGTTTATATATTTGTATTTACACTTTTTATCTATGTGTGTTTATATATTTGTATTTACGTTTATTTTTGCTGGCTTGACATAATTCACATGTCAGTGTGACTGTACATGTTTGCATCCGTATGTATACACAGATACACACATCAGACCCTAGTCTGTTTTTTTATCACTAATACCCACAAATATCCCTACAACCATTTACCAGATCCTACCGAATCCTATTTGTGATATTTTCACACACCCCCCATCCCTTCACCCACTCCCTTGACACCCAAACTATACCGACACTTAAACACAAAAACAACAACTGACACAATTTTACCCTCTCTACCCCTTCTCTCTCATCCCTATTCCTTCACCCCCACCCTCCCTGTGCGAATACCCACACTGACACAAAAACAAAACCACATGTACAACTGTGATAATTTTTACCCCCTCTCCCATCCCTACTCCCTCACCCTCCCTATTTGATGTCTGGGTGCAAATACCCGCTCCAACACAAAAACTTTTTACCCCCCCCCCCTCTCTCATCCCTACTGCCTCACCCTTCCTATTTGATGTCTGGGTGCGAATACCCGCTCCAACACAAAAACATCTCTCTCCCTACCTGCAACCTCACACCCTACAATGCTAATTGACCAATCCACTATGAATGTACCCTTGTTTTGCCAGAAGACAGCCATCCTCCCCAACAATCCACCCTTATCACCCACAAAGAACCCTCAAATCCTACCCACCCTCCCCTCCCATGATACCACAGATCCACCCTCTCCTACAGACGAATACCTACTAGACATGGACTTAGACCTTTTCGAAGACGACTTCCCTTACACAGACATAGACCTCACAGAGGAAAACGAAATCTCCCTCACTGCACCCCTCCACCCGCATACCACCTCATATACAGCAACCTGCCACACAGCCACCATAACCTCACCTACCCCTCATGCATGCACCGACCATGACACTTCCCCACCACCAAGCAAAAACACTCCCTTACCTGACCTCCCTGAATCCAGCCCCACACATACCCCCACGACTGACACAAGTGCACAAAATCACGAACAGCCACTCCCACCCTACCCCCCAGGAGCCGCCCCTACCAAACCAACCACAGACCACAAACCATCCACGACCCATAAACAGCCCCTTCTACCTGACCCTACACGAACCTGTCAAACCAGAACTAACACAAATCCCCAGATAACCAAACCACCTTACCCCCCTCAAACCCCATACCACCCACCATCAAACCCCCAGGCCAAGCCCTCCCAACTGCACTCCACACACCCTGCCAACAATACCACATCCACAAACAAGAGAGCTCCCCTACCAAGACCTCCCACCATGCGTCACCATCCACACCCAAACCCACAACACCCCAACATGGACAGACTTCTCCGTCTACACACACAACACTCACAACAGATTGACCACCTCACACAACACCTGGACTCCAACCTAATACCCCACGAATTCACCCGCCTTAACACACTACCCCACACCCTCCCGCCACCAACAACACTGCACCCCCCGATAACACTAACGGCAACATCCCCAGCCTACTCGATTTCATCCCCCCAGCCCGCACTACACAAACTGACCCACTCCCTAAGAGAAACAACAAGATCCCCAGCCTACTCGACCTCAAAGTCCCCTACCACCCTAGCTTTTCGCACCGCAATACCCTTTTCCGTTCCCACACACCGTCCTCATGACTACCCAACAACAAACACAAACACAATTCCAAACCATGTACGAAACCGACAATTACATCAAAACAACTACCCACCCGCACGGACCGCCTTTTTATGGACACTAACTTCTATCAATTGCTTGATTCATTTCCGACTTTTGTCCTCACATGCTGCCACAGTCTAGACCAAAATATACCACATATACATTAATTTCACATTACCTACCATTACAATTACAATTTAATCAATAAATACATCGGTATACCCGGGATCGTGGGGTGGGTATATTGGTACATATTATTTACTAAATCTACACATTTTCCACACCAACCATTGCAGTTATAGTCAAATTAATTTATAAATAAGTCTATCTAGAATAGTCAAATAAAGATACATCCAATTCCCTCAATTTTTTGTTCAGGGCCACCAGCTCCTATGTTTTCATTCCACACACTGGCCTCATTTTGGCAGCATCTCCACACATACACTATGCACCTATACACCAGTAGTGAAGTACATGTACCTACGTACTATACAACAATAAACCACACTACATACCATAGGAGTTCGTCAACGGCGCATTACCACTTAACCATACTCGACTTTTTGTGGCGTCATCTCTCCCACGAGATGTAAATACTAACTTGGAGAACCCGTCGTATTTCTTCCTTTCAATTTACAAGATGGCCGTCGCTCTTGAAACCGTTCCAGGCCCCCACGATCTACCACAGGCAACCCGTGTAGAGTTCACTCGGACAACCCTTCGCCGCCCCCGCACACCGCGATAAAACGTCACGCGCATTCGTATTTGCTATTTCTTGTCGGCGTGCGGCCGCCCCCAGTTTCCCGCGTAAACTGAAATGAAACAACAGGCACATACCGTGATTTCTGCTTGAAGTGAACCGTTTTGTCAAAAAATAAGATCACTACTTAAAAGATCAGCCTAAGACTTTTACAGGTTCCAGTTTTCTTTATTTGTAATTCTCTTTGAGTTTACCAAGTTACAAAATTATTTACCACAAACGTTATCGCCCTCGGTTATTTGTATTTCATAGCAGAGCCTTCGTTATTTTGGCCAGCGGAGCATACCGTTTTGTCGCTTTGTGCCCCGCCCCCGCTCCCGCACCCTCTCGATCTGGTCTTTAACGCAGTGAGAACTGTCACATTCATCACACCCTCACAATTTAACATCCAATCACACATCAATATGTGCTAGTTTTATTTGCCCTCACCGCGAGATTCCTTCCCTTTCTCCGCTCAACGTCGACAGCTACAGATTGAAATGTATTACGCCAAGGCAAAAAACACAACCAGAACACTGGCCAAATCCCTGGGACTCTTCGCCCCTTACTGGCCTCCAGGTTACCATATTTGTTGTTCTTCTTCTTGTCGGTCCCGCGCTTAGCTGTCAGAACGAGCAGTCCAATGCCCACTCTATCACGTGTCGGGCGAGAATGCTCAAGACCGGTCTATAAGCATTTCGAAACACGTTAAACCCTGCAGCAATCCTCTCCACGGCACTTTTTCCGTTCTACACATCCCCCTTCCTCCCCTCTACTACTCCCCTCGGTTCATCATACATATTCCCTCAGTTTACTCGGCTTCCCCTCCAAGCTGCAGTGTTTTCTGTATAGCATCCCGCCCCTGAAGAGATTGCTATACAGGATATGGTGGACACACATTGGACTTGCTCTATCCCCTATGAGCTCACTAGGGTCCCCATCCCCTTAGCTATCAATATCTTCGTTATCTATTTATTTATGTATCTATTTATTATATTATATTCATGCCCCCTTCCCGGTTCACAGTCTTGGATTGTTATCTACCGCTAGCCACCTTCGTCATTTTTCGTCATTTTACGACCCCGAACTAATTACACATAGTTTGCCTTCCCCACTCCTTTCATTCCGCTTTCATCTACGTTTTATACGACCGTTTTCTTCCGATATATTCCCTTATATTCTCCCACATAAGTACGACTTTACATATTGAGCAATCCCGTAACCGCCCGTCCCTTCAGTATATTTGGCATTTCTCAAATCCCACACCACAACAATCAAAGCTCCTCCTCTCCCTAGGCCTAGGCAACCCCTCATTGGTTTATTCTCCCCTTCTGTTATACTACGGATACATTTCCACTTTTATGTCCTACTACACATTTACCTTTGATCATAAACGTCACTTTATTCATTTTTTCCTCTGTGTTACCTACAAATTTTATCTTTATTTATAATTTTTTCCACTTATTACCCTGTTTTCAATAACACCAAGATACACTGCTTTCATTCAATTAGTTATCTATTTTTCCTCCGGGCTCACTGCTTCCATGCTTCTCCTCCTTCAATTTCCTCATTTTCATGGCTTTTCCTTTAGTCCAGGCTCACTCTGCATGTTTTCTCTATCAATTATGTAATTCACACAGTGTTCACCCTGCCCTGGGATATCCAGTCCTTCCGCTTCTTGATAGTCCTCCTTCCTATATACAAAAACATATTTTACTCCTTTCACCATCATTTATTGCATTTTTTCAATCCACTTATCCCCTAATTTCCACCATGGCTCAATTTTCCACATAGTTTTCCACCTATGGTTTCTTCAACAATATTACCCTCCACCCTCCTCTCTTATCCCCATTCCCTCACCCTTCCTGCTTGACGTCCGGATATCAATACCGGCACTTGAACACAAAAACAACAACTGTCACAATTTTACCCTCTCTACCCCCTTCTCTCATCCCTATTCCTTCACCCCCACCCTTCCTGTTCGAATACCCAAACTGACACAAAAACAAAACTACATGTACAACTGTGATAATTTTTACCCCCTCTCCCATCTCTACTCCTCACCCTCCCTATTTGATGTCTGGGTGCGAATACCCGCTCCAACACAAAAACTTTTACCCCCCCCCCCCTCTCATCCCTACTCCCTCACCCTCCCTATTTGATGTCTGGGTGCCAATACCCGCTCCAACACAAAAACTTTTACCCCCCCCCCTCTCATCCCTACTCCCTCACCCTCCCTATTTGATGTCTGGGTGCGAATACCCGCTCCAAAACAAAAACTTAATCACAATACGGGGAAAGCTATCCAAGATCTCCTAGATCCCTAGACATCAAACCCCAATCCGAGCACCATCTATGTTGATACACATCCATACTTTTACAAGTACATGTATGTATGTATATATCTTCACGTTCAGGTATACACTTTTTATCTATGTGTGTTTATATATTTGTATTTACGTTTATTTTTGCTGGCTTGACATAATTCACATGTCAGTGTGACTGTACATGTTTGCATCCGTATGTATACACAGATACACACATCAGACCCTAGTCTGTTTTTTTATCACTAATACCCACAAATATCCCTACAACCATTTACCAGATCCTACCGAATCCTATTTGTGATATTTTCACACACCCCCCATCCCTTCACCCACCCCCTTGACACCCAAACTATACCGACACTTAAACACAAAAACAACAACTGACACAATTTTACCCTCTCTACCCCTTCTCTCTCATCCCTATTCCTTCACCCCCACCCTCCTGTGCGAATACCCACACTGACACAAAAACAAAACTACATGTACAACTGTGATAATTTTTACCCCCTCTCCCATCCCTACTCCCTCACCCTCCCTATTTGATGTCTGGGTGCGAATACCCGCTCCAACACAAAAACGTTTTACCCCCCCCCCCCCCTCTCTCACCCCTACTCCCTCACCCTCCCTATTTGATGTCTGGGTGCGAATACCCGCTCCAAAACAAAAACTTAATCACAATACGGGGAAAGCTATCCAAGATCTCCTAGATCCCTAGACATCAAACCCCAATCCGAGCACCATCTATGTTGATACACATCCATACTTTTACATGTACATGTATGTATGTATATATCTTCACGTTCAGGTATACACTTTTATCTATGTGTGTTTATATATTTGTATTTACGTTTATTTTTGCTGGCTTGACATAATTCACATGTCAGTGTGACTGTACATGTTTGCATCCGTATGTATACACAGATACACACATCAGACCCTAGTCTGTTTTTTTATCACTAATACCCACAAATATCCCTACAACCATTTACCAGATCCTACCGAATCCTATTTGTGATATTTTCACACACCCCCCATCCCTTCACCCACTCCCTTGACACCCAAACTATACCGACACTTAAACACAAAAACAACAACTGACACAATTTTACCCTCTCTACCCCTTCTCTCTCATCCCTATTCCTTCACCCCACCCTCCCTGTGCGAATACCCACACTGACACAAAAACAAAACCACATGTACAACTGTGATAATTTTTACCCCCTCTCCCATCCCTACTCCCTCACCCTCCCTATTTGATGTCTGGGTGCAAATACCCGCTCCAACACAAAAACTTTTTACCCCCCCCCCCCCTCTCTCATCCCTACTGCCTCACCCTCCCTATTTGATGTCTGGGTGCGAATACCCGCTCCAACACAAAAACATCTCTCTCCCTACCTGCAACCTCACACCCTACAATGCTAATTGACCAATCCACTATGAATGTACCCTTGTTTTGCCAGAAGACAGCCATCCTCCCCAACAATCCACCCTTATCACCCACAAAGAACCCTCAAATCCTACCCACCCTCCCCTCCCATGATACCACAGATCCACCCTCTCCTACAGACGAATACCTACTAGACATGGACTTAGACCTTTTCGAAGACGACTTCCCTTACACAGACATAGACCTCACAGAGGAAAACGAAATCTCCCTCACTGCACCGCTCCACCCGCATACCACCTCATATACAGCAACCTGCCACACAGCCACCATAACCTCACCTACCCCTCATGCATGCACCGACCATGACACTTCCCCACCACCAAGCAAAAACACTCCCTTACCTGACCTCCCTGAATCCAGCCCCACACATACCCCCACGACTGACACAAGTGCACAAAATCACGAACAGCCACTCCCACCCTACCCCCCAGGAGCCGCCCCTACCAAACCAACCACAGACCACAAACCATCCACGACCCATAAACAGCCCCTTCTACCTGACCCTACACGAACCTGTCAAACCAGAACTAACACAAATCCCCAGATAACCAAACCACCTTACCCCCCTCAAACCCCATACCACCCACCATCAAACCCCCAGACCAAGCCCTCCCAACTGCACTCCACACACCCTGCCAACAATACCACATCCACAAACAAGAGAGCTCCCCTACCAAGACCTCCCACCATGCGTCACCATCCACACCCAAACCCACAACACCCCAACATGGACAGACTTCTCCGTCTACACACACAACACTCACAACAGATTGACCACCTCACACAACACCTGGACTCCAACCTAATACCCCACGAATTCACCCGCCTTAACACACTACCCCACACCCTCCCGCCACCAACAACACTGCACCCCCCGATAACACTAACGGCAACATCCCCAGCCTACTCGATTTCATCCCCCCAGCCCGCACTACACAAACTGACCCACTCCCTAAGAGAAACAACAAGATCCCCAGCCTACTCGACCTCAAAGTCCCCTACCACCCCAGCTTTTCGCACCGCAATACCCTTTTCCGTTCCCACACACCGTCCTCATGACTACCCAACAACAAACACAAACACAATTCCAAACCATGTACGAAACCGACAATTACATCAAAACAACTACCCACCCGCACGGACCGCCTTTTTATGGACACTAACTTCTATCAATTGCTTGATTCATTTCCGACTTTTGTCCTCACATGCTGCCACAGTCTAGACCAAAATATACCACATATACATTAATTCCACATTACCTACCATTACAATTACAATTTAATCAATAAATACATCGGTATACCCGGGATCGTGGGGTGGGTATATTGGTACATATCATTTACTAAATCTACACATTTTCCACACCAACCGTTGCAGTTATAGTCAAATTAATTTATAAATAAGTCTATCTAGAA
The DNA here is from genome assembly GCA_030867875.1 of Actinernus sp. WN-2022. NCBI lineage: Eukaryota > Metazoa > Cnidaria > Anthozoa > Actiniaria > Actinernidae > Actinernus > Actinernus sp. WN-2022. Next base: position 39,880,031 of record JAOWCC010001368.1, read on the forward strand.
TAGTCAAATAAAGATACATCCAATTCCCTCAATTTTTTGTTCAGGGCCACCAGCTCCTATGTTTTCATTCCACACACTGGCCTCATTTTGGCAGCATCTCCACACATACACTATGCACCTATACACCAGTAGTGAAGTACATGTACCTACGTACTATACAACAATAAACCACACTACATACCATAGGAGTTCGTCAACGGCGCATTACCACTTAACCATACTCGACTTTTTGTGGCGTCATCTCTCCCACGAGATGTAAATACTAACTTGGAGAACCCGTCGTATTTCTTCCTTTCAATTTACAAGATGGCCGTCGCTCTTGAAACCGTTCCAGGCCCCCACGATCTACCACAGGCAACCCGTGTAGAGTTCACTCGGACAACCCTTCGCCGCCCCCGCACACCGCGATAAAACGTCACGCGCATTCGTATTTGCTATTTCTTGTCGGCGTGCGGCCGCCCCCAGTTTCCCGCGTAAACTGAAATGAAACAACAGGCACATACCGTGATTTCTGCTTGAAGTGAACCGTTTTGTCAAAAAATAAGATCACTACTTAAAAGATCAGCCTAAGACTTTTACAGGTTCCAGTTTTCTTTATTTGTAATTCTCTTTGAGTTTACCAAGTTACAAAATTATTTACCACAAAAGTTATCGCCCTCGGTTATTTGTATTTCATAGCAGAGCCTTCGTTATTTTGGCCAGCGGAGCATACCGTTTTGTCGCTTTGTGCCCCGCCCCCGCTCCCGCACCCTCTCGATCTGGTCTTTAACGCAGTGAGAACTGTCACATTCATCACACCCTCACAATTTAACATCCAATCACACATCAATATGTGCTAGTTTTATTTGCCCTCACCGCGAGATTCCTTCCCTTTCTCCGCTCAACGTCGACAGCTACAGATTGAAATGTATTACGCCAAGGCAAAAAACACAACCAGAACACTGGCCAAATCCCTGGGACTCTTCGCCCCTTACTGGCCTCCAGGTAACCATATTTGTTGTTCTTCTTCTTGTCGGTCCCGCGCTTAGCTGTCAGAACGAGCAGTCCAATGCCCACTCTATCACGTGTCGGGCGAGAATGCTCAAGACCGGTCTATAAGCATTTCGAAACACGTTAAACCCTGCAGCAATCCTCTCCACGGCACTTTTTCCGTTCTACACATCCCCCTTCCTCCCCTCTACTACTCCCCTCGGTTCATCATACATATTCCCTCAGTTTACTCGGCTTCCCCTCCAAGCTGCAGTGTTTTCTGTATAGCATCCCGCCCCTGAAGAGATTGCTATACAGGATATGGTGGACACACATTGGACTTGCTCTATCCCCTATGAGCTCACTAGGGTCCCCATCCCCTTAGCTATCAATATCTTCGTTATCTATTTATTTATGTATCTATTTATTATATTATATTCATGCCCCCTTCCCGGTTCACAGTCTTGGATTGTTATCTACCGCTAGCCACCTTCGTCATTTTTCGTCATTTTACGACCCCGAACTAATTACACATAGTTTGCCTTCCCCACTCCTTTCATTCCGCTTTCATCTACGTTTTATACGACCGTTTTCTTCCGATATATTCCCTTATATTCTCCCACATAAGTACGACTTTACATATTGAGCAATCCCGTAACCGGCCCGTCCCTTCAGTATATTTGGCATTTCTCAAATCCCACACCACAACAATCAAAGCTCCTCCTCTCCCTAGGCCTAGGCAACCCCTCATTGGTTTATTCTCCTCTTCTGTTATACTACGGATACATTTCCACTTTTATGTCCTACTACACATTTACCTTTGATCATAAACGTCACTTTATTCATTTTTTCCTCTGTGTTACCTACAAATTTTATCTTTATTTATAATTTTTCCCACTTATTACCCTGTTTTCAATAACACCAAGATACACTGCTTTCATTCAATTAGTTATCTATTTTTCCTCCGGGCTCACTGCTTCCATGCTTCTCCTCCTTCAATTTCCTCATTTTCATGGCTTTTCCTTTAGTCCAGGCTCACTCTGCATGTTTTCTCTATCAATTATGTAATTCACACAGTGTTCACCCTGCCCTGGGATATCCAGTCCTTCCGCTTCTTGATAGTCCTCCTTCCTATATACAAAAACATATTTTACTTCTTTCACCATCATTTATTGCATTTTTTCAATCCACTTATCCCCTAATTTCCACCATGCCTCAATTTTCCACATAGTTTTCCACCTATGGTTTCTTCAACAATATTACCCTCCACCCTCCTCTCTTATCCCCATTCCCTCACCCTTCCTGCTTGACGTCCGGATATCAATACCGGCACTTGAACACAAAAACAACAACTGTCACAATTTTACCCTCTCTACCCCCTTCTCTCATCCCTATTCCTTCACCCCCACCCTTCCTGTTCGAATACCCAAACTGACACAAAAACAAAACTACATGTACAACTGTGATAATTTTTACCCCCTCTCCCATCTCTACTCCCTCACCCTCCCTATTTGATGTCTGGGTGCGAATACCCGCTCCAACACAAAAACTTTTACCCCCCCCCCTCTCATCCCTACTCCCTCACCCTCCCTATTTGATGTCTGGGTGCCAATACCCGCTCCAACACAAAAACTTTTACCCCCCCCCCCTCTCATCCCTACTCCCTCACCCTCCCTATTTGATGTCTGGGTGCGAATACCCGCTCCAAAACAAAAACCTTACTACTATAAAGACATTTCCGTATTTGCTGGATGTTGTATACAACATTAAGGAATGGCTGTTACCCCATGCTGAGGAACTCCATGAGCACACTCATCCCAAATGCTTCAAGTTTACGAGGGATGAAAGTGGCCACTGTATAATGTTTTATAGGAACTACTCACACATGAAGTGGGAGGGTCCACAAAGGCTGCTGAAGGTACATATATAATGTATATTTTAAAACTTTGTTTTTATTGTTCATGACTGATGAACACAACAATATTTACTTTAATGGCCACTGAAAAATCACTGATGTTTTGTGCAGATGAGTGAGAACATACATGTAGTCATATTAGTCCTAATGAAATGAGTACATGTACAATGTTCAAGCTTGAATTTTCTTTGGGTTACTTAAGTAGTTGACAGTTGTCTAAGTAGCAGGGTTCAAACACCTCCTGGAAAGTCCTAGATTTTTTCCTGGACAGTACTTGAAAGACCAGGAAAATAAAACTAACTCCTGGAAACTGAAATCCCAGGAGTTTCAATAGAAGGCGGCCACCGGCGATAAACTGCCGGTTACTTTGCTTCTTACGACTGGCTACTTCACACGATTTTTTTTTTTATGTTGAGTAAATTTTACTAGGTAAACCACCGTCTCTAATGTCAGGACCACCAGTTGCCTAAAAAGTTATTGAAATGCCTGAAATCCTTGTGACTAAAGAGTGTTTACTTTAAAATAATTGAACATGTCATTGAACGCAGTACTTTTTATCATGAATTATGTGCAAACATATATTTTATGATTTTAAAATAGGTACTCTTTGGAAAATCCTGAAAGTGTACAAAATCATGAAAGTGTACAAAAGTAGGAATCAGCTAGTGATTATATTGAAACAAAAAATGTGAGAGTTACCAAGGAGTAGCTAAGACAGTTGCAATAGAAGACAGACACATACATGTACATGTATTGGCTTCTTTTCATTTAAAAAAGTTTGAATTCATTTATTTACATGCTTCATAATGGCCGGTTTGGTAGTCAATTGAAAGCATTAATTAGGTTAGAAAGTAAATATTTGGAATGATAATCAGGGATGTCAGTAGAAGCCAACAACTGGTGGATTTCCATTGACTGTCAACTGCCTTTTTCACCCAAATTTCCCTGTAAAACACTATGTTGTCTCTTTTTTCAATTTCTACTGACAACCCTGGTAATGCATAACAATGTTTGCAAGTGATGTCAATATGGATCATTGTCTGCAGTTTGGCTATACTGTACAAGAAATATAAAATAATGAATATTAGCAATTCCTCAACCCTGCAGACATCATTTAAAGTCTTTTATTGGTTACTTTCTTTGAGGGTTTCGGTCTTGCTAAGAGATTCCCACACAGCATAATGTATTATATGTAATGTATAAACACATACTGTATGCTCGTATTGAAATGCATTATGCATATTGAAAATGAAAAATATTTCTTTGCCTAATGTTCTTTTCAGTGTAGAAATAGTTAAACATCAGTTTAAAAAACACAGGGCTTTTTCTTTTATAGACTGTTCCAACAGATAAACCAGACCTTGTGCAGCCTACTCTTGTAAAAATTGACATTGATGGTCTTAAACGAGATTCTAAAAAGTTCAAGGATCACTACCCAGCAGGAGTGGCAGAGTCATGGCAACAGTGGTTAGGAGATGTTGGGAAACTAACAGAGTTACCAGCTACCTGGGAATGGCCTATAGACAAGCTACAAGCCTGTGATAAAGTGAGACCTTCAGTCAATGATGTCACTGTGCCTGCTCAGTTGCAAACATTGCATGAGAAAGAAACTCAAGAAACTAGACAGGTGTGTATCATTCTGTTGGTGGTTTCATTTAGAGGCAATTGGTTTGACCCAGCCATGTCATGTAAACCACATTTAGGATGTGCTGACAAGGTTATGATTTTGGTTTCACTAGAAGAGGCATGTAGTAAACAAGATAAACATTGTATATAAACAAAATACTTTAAGTGATGTCATTAAATTTCAAGTTGCATCTTATTATTCAAGCATTACCTCAAAGGAATAATACAACATATTTATTTGGGCTTGCAGATTTGTTGCATGTTCTTGAAGTTTGCATTCAGAATGAACACAGTAAACAGTTATATTTGTTAACAAGAAGCTTCAATTTGTGTATAATTATTATTCTGTCGATCAAGGTGTTTTGCAAATTTCAAAAACACAACAGTAAGTTGTGTTTGCAGCTAACTCAAACAATTAATGTAGTACCACACACATTTGCTTATAAAAAATGATTGTTTTATGAGACAACTTTACTTAATAGAAATATTGATTTCATCAGATTTACACTGGAATGTACCAAACAGTACAGCAGAGGGAAAACCCAGTGGAGTCAGTGGATAACTGGCTAGACAGCTTAGAAGTGGGGGAGTTTGTTGCTGTGCGCTTGGCAAATTGGGACAAAGAGCCTGTGTTAGGTAAAGTCCTGGAGGTATATCCATGTATGGAGAACTTTAAGCTTCACTACTGGAAAGGCTCGTACAAAGGCAAGTGGAGTCCGCAAAATGTGCCTCGTCAACAGATACCTTGGGTAGATGACCTCCCTAAAGCCTGCATTTTGCTTAGGTCATTTTCCCTTACAGAAAATAATAAATTGGTGCCATCGACAAGGAAACACCTCAAAGATGCGTATTCAAAATTGAAAGAAATCAATCAATAAGTTTTTATGTTGCAGCTCAGTGGAGCCATACAGTACCGCTCGAAATGAGCCACAGTATTGGCTTTTAAAACACCTAACCTTTAGAATGAGCAGTACAAAAACAATAGAGCTCTGTACGTTATAATGGTCCAATCAGAATACACGTCTCGCGCGGTACTGTATTACTCGTTCAGTGAGCAATATGTACAATGGACATGTATCTCAATCCTGCAATTTGATTGGTTTGAAAAGTAGAAAAGAAAAGAAAGAAATTGATACAGTGATAGAAAATCGTAAAATTAATGAATTTCATTACAGTAAAAGACAATAAGAATTTTAAGATATAATTTCAGAGTAGCAATCAATAAACATTGCACTTCTGCATCTAGACTCTTCACCCTTTAGTAATAACCTGAAATTATTATTTGAGATGGGTGATGGCTTTTGACACAAATAATTCAAAGAAAGTTTTTTTGTTGAAATGCTAGAATAATGCGTTTGAGATTAATTTTCAGAGGGATCAGACTTGGCCAGATAATAACATGAAGCCTTGGGGTGTACGCTGCAAAGTTAAATACTTAGCAGGTTCTTGTTCTAATAGTAGGAAACGAAATTCGTTCAGTTCTCAATTCTGTAAAAAAAGCAAGTAAGCCATAGCTCAAATAATGATTTAGAGTAAAATAATTTTTGTACATGAAACTACTTTTGTTAGTGGTTTATGAACAACCATCAGATTTGAGTGTACAGAGAATACTAGAAAATAAATCAGGTTACATGTAAAATGCTAAGGTACATGTATTATTTTAGTTTTAAGCTCACATTGCTTGGTAGGTTCGAAAGGGAGTCAGAAATTCGGAAGCATTTTCGGAGCTTGGAAAGGGGTCAGAAATTCGGAAGCTTTTTCTGAGCTTGGAAGGGGGTCAGAAATTCGGAAGCTTTTTGTGAGCTTGGAAAGGGGGTCAGAAATTCGAAAGCTTTTTCCGAGCTTGGAAAGGGGTCAGAAATTCGGAATCTTTTTTGAGCGTAGAAAGGGTTCAGAAATTCGGAAGCTTTTTCTGAGCCTAGAAAGGGGCTCAGAAATTCGGAAGCTTTTTCTGAGCTTGGAAAGGGGTCAGAAATTCGGAAGCTTTTTCTGAGCTTGGAAAGGGGTCAGAAATTCGGAAGCTTTTACTGAGCTTGGAAAGGGGTCAGAAATTCGGAAGCTTTTTTGAGCGTAGAAAGGGTTCAGAAATTCGGAAGCTTTTTCTGAGCATAGAAAGGGGCTCAGAAATTCGGAAGCTTTTTCTGAGCTTGGAAAGGGGTCAGAAATTCGGAAGCTTTTACTGAGCTTGGAAAGGGGTCAGAAATTCGGAAGCTTTTTTGAGCGTAGAAAGGGTTCAGAAATTCGGAAGCTTTTTCTGAGCATAGAAAGGGGGTCAGAAATTCGGAAGCTTTTTCTGAGCTTGGAAAGGGGTCAGAAATTCGGAAGCTTTTACTGAGCTTGGAAAGGGGTCAGAAATTCGGAAGCTTTTACTGAGCTTGGAAAGGGGTCAGAAATTCGGAAGCTTTTACTGAGCTTGGAAAGGGGTCAGAAATTCGGAAGCTTTTACTGAGCTTGGAAAGGGGTCAGAAATTCGGAAGCTTTTTCTGAGCTTGGAAAGGGGGTCAGAAATTCGGAAGCTTTTTCTGAGCTCGAAGATTTCAGGTTGAACCAAGGTAATTGATTGGAACGTATTTTAGCTTCAGTACTATCAGAGTATTTTTCAACCTGATATTTTAATGCGGTTTTCGAATCAGAAGTATTTATATCAATTACAACTACGTTTTTCTCAAGATTATGCTTTTCGGTGTAAACTATATGTTTTATTTTAGGCCGTTTTTGTTTGTGATTCCGCAATTAATTGGAAATGTTTCTGTAAATATATAAACTTCCGACAAGAGATATTCATTTGCACCGAAAAGCGTTTCTTTTTCAAAGCAATTTCTGTGTTTTGCTCTGATTTTCTCATTTTGGAAAACCTCATTTTAGTTTGGAACGCGTTCTCGCTTTTATGTTTACAAGTCTAGTCAAACTGGTTTCGACTCAGCGGTTAATTTGCATGTCACTTTCACGTGGTGAAGTCGTGTGTGATTCAAAACATAAAACATGCCGTTGTCGAGATTTGTGAAGATAAAGGAAACTTCTCCTCGATTTACTTCGTCGGGTTTGATGTTTGGATCTCCCAATGATCATGCTTTGATTCCTCGTTGTTCTAGCTCTGTTATGTGGGAGTAAATCAGGGCATATAGACAATTGTATAGAGGGCAAACCACCAGTACAATTGCTCGTTTTGGATAATCGAACGTGAAGGAAGAAGCAAATACCAGGTATGAGTTGGAAAATCAGGCCAGTAGGCCGTACTGAGAAGACATCACGCCGCTTCAAGAACGTGAACAGACTTCAACTCGTTTCAAGATTTTGAGGCTAACTCAAATTGTACAGCACTGTGAAACATTAACGTTTGTGTATAATCTGTCACGACCCGTGAACCGGTTTGTAACACGATCTCAAGATGAAAGCCAATCAAAATGTTCCTTTGATCCGAATGCCTCAGTTTCCATGGCCACAACTCAATCAACCAATCAGGGACGAGGTACAGATTCTGTACCGGAAGAAACGAAAATCTCTACTCGGGCGGCCAGAGGCTCGTCGCTTCGCGACTCGTGCTGAAATCTTGATTGCAGCTGGTCTCGCTTCGCTCGCCCCGACGATTTCGAGCCTCTGGTATCCAGGATACGTTATGGCTGGATGACTGGCTGTACACCTGCACTGCCTCTTCCTTTCTCAAATTGGAGCTTGGAAGATTTGCCGGTATTGGTACCAGTGGGGATCTGCCATTTACTGAATGTGCCAGGGCTCTCTTTGGACTAGCTGTAAGGATATTTGAGTCTTGTGCATCTACGAAACCTCTTACAATAGTAGAGGAATGAGCCTGTTGTTCAAACGTTGGTCTCGCGTTGTACGACTATTGTGGCCGGTGACACTCTTCACTCGGGAATTATCCACTCCAGCTGATTTTAGGATAGTCACAGCAGTAGCACGAATACAATGTGGAGTGTAGGGAACCGAGAGGTTAGCCTTCTTGCTCATAATGGTGAGTAGATTGGCAACGATATTTTTCCCATTGGCGAATTACAGTACCAAACAGAGGCATCTGAATGAAACTTTTCTGACTTCGCGTTTCTGGCCTTCTGCCACAAAGCTGGGCACTGTAGGTGTCGCTTATCAAAGTATTTCTTGATACATCGAACTGGACACCTCTCTAGGTTTTGTAGCCATTCACTCAATATAGCTAGCGAGTTGTCTTCACCATCTTTGAGGCCTCCAGGATGGTTCTTCGTCGCACGCTCTCTTAAGGTAAAGTACTCGAGGCCGCTTGTTGTTTTTCCAAAAACTATGTCATCGGCGACCATAGCCCTCTGTTTCTCTCTTCCTCTTTTACCGAAATATAGCATGATGTAAAACCATGCAGTTTGAATAAGGCTTTCCGGGGTTTTGTTGCCAAGCTGGCCTGTTGCATAGAGCTTTTCTAAATCTTCTTTTGAAATAGCTTGCTTATGTTTCCTAGAGAAAATGTGAGTCCAGAGCATCGTTGGCGGGAACAATAATTGGTCTCCTATCAAAGAAAATGGCTTGTGGTATGGTGCTTTAGTTAGGAAGCGTTCAAAGCCAGAACGGATAGCTCTCATTGAATTTCGTGAATAATGTTCTCCATTCACTGTTCGCGCTTACACGTAAAACCTTCGCAGACCGTTGCAAGGGATTCAGCGGTAAAATCTTGGATTTTATCTTTTATTCCTCTTTCATTGCACCAAGCTGAAAATGTAAAATAATATTACCGTTTGTTCTCTCTATCGTGTTTATTGGAAGCATGTAAAGGTGAATTACATAGTCGTAAGTGGAAAATTACATCAAGAAACTTTGCAACAGTCTTGTGGTTTTGCAACTTACCTTCAAAAAAGTTTACTGCATATAGGGTAGTTTGCTTTGTTTTTATATTGTGGAATTCCCTCATCTGCAAGCTTCTGTATCCTTGTTTCGGTGACTTCTGGAAAGCGTGAAGACATATTCTTGAGCGGTAGAACCCTTCGTAAAGACAAATTTCTCTCACGAAAATCAAGTTGATAGTGCCCACGGGCCGACTATCACCTGTTATCGTTCACCACAAAATTTTGGAGCGCGCTCATTGGCTAAAAGCGATCACGTGACGTGATAGTTGTCGTCCGCGGAGGCAAACTATCAGGCGATAGTGCCCACGGAGCACGAAAGACAATTTTGTGTTGAACAATAACGCAAATAGACTGTGTCTGTCTCGGACCTATCGGCTGATAGTTTCCCTTGGAAAATTGGATGTTCTTAAAACTAGCATATAAGCCCTCGAACGAATTTGTTTTTAGAACATAAAGTTTTCACGGGCAACTATCAGCCGATAGTTCCTCGACGGACACAGTCTATTTGTATAATAGTGCCAAGTGGCGAACGAATGAGAGCGCGCGAAAATGTTGTGTTGAACTACTAACGCCCGATAGTTTGCAACCGCGGACGACAACTATCACGTCACGTGATCGACGGTTTTAGCCAATGACCGCACGCCAAGAGTTTGTGGTGAACTATAACTATTGATAGAGACCTCGAACTCGCAGTCTAATTGTTAAATATAAGTACATTTATAGTCAGACAGTAGCAGGAGCACTGTTGTGCGCCAGTTATTGGTAATTTTCGCAATTACATAGTCCATATTTCGAATAGTTTAATTAGCTTATTATGAGGATCTGGATTGGGTTAACTGACAAACGGCCTAAAATTTAACTGGCAGCTAATGGTATTTTTAACTGTTAACTGATAATTGAAAATTTGCTGTTAGCTAATAAATTGGAGATGCAGCTTTGAAATTCAACAAAATAATGCTAATTCTCGAAGATTATCCCTAAAATGGTGTTGTTGGCGGTTAACTGTCAGCTGACAAATGGACTAAATTGGTAACCCTCTATTAGAACATCTTTCAGAGGTCGCAACCCATCGATCTGCCATAAAACAATGATCGAAAATGACACAAGATAGCTGGTAATCTTGCTACAATCAATCTTAAATTGCCAAACTTATGATTTAAAACTTTGGATAACATTTTTGGGTAACTCCATTGCTTTTCAATTTTTGTATTCTGAACTTTGCAAGGAAAAAACGCCATTGGGAGAGGTGCAAGAAGTCTAATAAAGGTTAATCAAAGTTATCAGCTGTATTTTATAGGTATTGAGACAATAATTCTAGATCGCATCTTTGGGTTTTATACCCATATTTTACATCATTGTCAAGTTAAATAAACACACTACATGTATGCAAGTAATCAAGTAAATTTGTTTATTTGTTTGTTTTACTGACAGATATGACACCAATTGTCGCGTAACGTCATAAATAAACAATTTTAAATATCCAGCGGAAGACTATTGATACTGCCATTTTAAACCTTGTAGATCGTATTAATTATTATTGTTATTAAATAATAATAGCTGTTGCTATTCTTGTTGCTATTCTTATTATTATTAAATAACAATAATAACAGCACCAATAATAGCAACAGCAACAACAACAGCTTCAGCATCAGTAGCAACAACACCAGCACAAACAACAGCATCAGCAACAGCAGTAACAACAACAGCTCCAACAACCGCACCAACAACAGCATCAGCAACAGTAACAACAGTACCAGCACCAACAACACCACCAAGAACAGAAATAGCAACAACAACAACAGCACCAACAACAGCAACAACAGCAGCTCCAACAGCAACAGCAGCTCCAACAGCAACAACAGCAGCATAACAACAGCAACTCCAACAACAGAACCAACAATAGCATCAGCAACATCAACAACAGCAGCAACAACAACAGCAACAGCAGCAGCAGCACCAACAGCAAAAGTAACAACATCAGCAACACAGGCAACAATACCAGCACCAACCACATCATATTACCAACAACAACATCAGCAACATCAACAACAGTATCAATAAATAAAGTAATAATAATAAGACTTTACTCAGCTGCGTTAATTAGATAGGTCTTAAAATGGCCACACAAAATCAGGAGGGGGTTGTCTATCTCTTTCTGTTTGTAATCTTTTCCCTTACAATTTTGACAAATACGATGTAGACACGACCTTAACAATTACACATGACAATTTGTACGAAAACATGGAATGTGTCATTTAATTCGAACTCTAATTAAACTATGTTATTTAAAAGCCTCCGGCAGCAAGGCAAAGTGGTTTCATGATCATATACAGGTTTTTTTATGCATGTGAATGAGAGATGGTCCACAGTTTATAACTCATGAGGACACTAGAGACACATTCATGAACAGACATGACTATTGAGCATCAAATGTTACATTAGCATAAATCAGTCTTCCCCAGAATATTTCCAATTGTTTTTGAGGTGTGAAACCCCTGATCAAACACGAACATTAGAGTTTGAAATGACTTCTCATAAGGAAGTATTGTTCTGTCAAGAACGTACAAAATATGCACAAGACAGCACCAAATAAACAAGGCCGTATTTCGGGTAGTCACAGTGAAATGGCTTTCCATCACCATGATACATGTACGTAAATCCATTTCAAGCTTTTTGGTTATTATATAAATATAGGTTACTTAATGGAAAGTGCTGGCGTATGGCATTTAGGCACGAGTTTGTTTTCACAAAACGAACGAGCGAGGTACGAGCGAGTGAATTTTGTGAAAACAAACAAGTGTGTAAAAACCATACAAAAGCACTTTTCATCTTGTAATTTGTTTATTTTATACATACTGAGATTTTTCTCCAATATCAAACAGGTTTTCTTCAGGTCTTGTCATTGAACACGTACATTTGCAACTCTCAATTTTTTGTTTTGTATTTCGTATCCGACTACCCTGCGAGCAGACCCCTATTTTCTTTGGTTTTCTGTTCTCCGGCAGGGAAAACAGAAAACCAAAGAAAATAAGGGTCTGCTCGCAGGGTAGTCTCCGACTGAACGTAGACTAAAATTTATGCTCGCTACAATCAAAATGGAAAGAAAATCTTACATTCTGAACTGACATAAGCCTTGAAATAGTTCTTCAACAACAATATGGAACTGTCTTTGATTCAACAACTAAAGTTTATAAGCTTACATCGTCAATACATTAGTATACCTGCTTTTTCCAAGTTGTTTGCTACGAGTTTCCAGACATCTCCACGGCTTGTAGGTTTTCTCTGCTCACAGAATATTTACGATTTTTCAAATGTCGATGGTCTATGGAAGTTGAAAACACTCCACGAAGGATTGAAAGCTCGTAATCTTCGCCGTATTTTCTTTTGACACTAACAATGATTTCACATAGATTACCTCAATATATGTTGAGTTCTTTCGGTAGACTTTCGTCTTTTGTGCTTCTTCTTTATCTCTTTAGAAATCAAGTAACTTAAGTAACTTTGCGTTGGTTTTTGCTCTTGTGATTTTGTTTCCTTGGTCGATAATATACTCCTCGATTGACTTGGAAGTTTTAATATCGTTAGGCGGCTGTTTAAGATCAATATTACATTATTTAAAAAGAGAGTCAAAACCTCCAACTTTCGTAGTGAATGAAAGTGGCGCCTCCGATCTCAACATCCAGTTTGAAAATCGCAATATGTTTTGACATGTGTTTTCTGATTGGACGAAACGCTTTTCGCACGTGTGAAAAAATCGTTTCGCGATTCTGATTGGCTAAGGAAAATTTTGAAGTGGGTTTTCGCATGAATGATACCATTCGTAAATCTCAGTATGTATGTGATAAAGAAAATTTCGTTTCTTGGCAGAATTTATATAATAAACAACTTATTATTTGGCCAAAAATCTAATACGGCTGTGTATTTTTATTCATCACTCGTATTTTGGCTGGCCTAATAAACGGCTCGCCAAAATACCAATGACTCGTAAAAATACACAGCCGTGTTAGATGATTAGCCGACTAATAGAGAACTTAAGCAACCACGATGGCATCGTATAGGAGGACTAGAGGTGAGAATGTCCGTGTGAGGCTCGCTCGGAGAACACGCGGTCCTTTTCCGAGGCTTGCATTTGGATTTGTACTAGGCCGGAGTCCCATTTCATCAAAAGTGGACTTTGCTTCTATTACATCATTTTTACACTTGTTATTGATATATTTGTGTTTTTCTTATTATTGGTAATTTGGGTTGGGTCTTCAGGTTTCATACTAGGGGTGGGTTGATAGGTGTCTAATACCTTGCAGGAGACCTCGTGTCGTATTGTATTTCTCACATGTCACTAACTTGGCAAATCTTGAAATAAATAAATAGACTTAATTACAAAATACAATAACTGCACGTGAAAATGCACGCAGTCGTCTACATGTGAACCGTTGTCTGCAAAAACACAAACCAAATTTCACGTTTTAAAAACAAGCGAACATAAGAAATATAATCAATCTGTTTTTCGTTCGGCGTGAATGGAACTCTATGCTCGTCATATTTTTCGAAAATCTGGTTGTGAAAAACAAATAAATATGAACGAAGGAAAGAGTAAAACCCAATTTTCGGCAGAAAACACTTCTCTACGTCCCGTTGTCACTGCCGTCGCCGTCCTGGTTGCTTAAGTTATCTAATAACCTCTATGTGGCCCAGACTCATAAAATACATAACGTCCCTGGGATGTTATATACCATTCCAGGGATTATATATAATCAGGAGCGTAGCTGTCTCAGCGTTTTCACAAGTTGGGCTATTTTTAGATCATTTTCCCTGCCAATTAGTGGATTGTGTCAGTGGCGGAACAAAGATGCCTGATTGCTGAATTGTTCACCTTTTTACTTCACGTCTGTATTTTCCAACAACTCGGTCGATCTACCCCCAGATGCAACCCTCTCAATTCCCGGCCTAGTTATCTCAGATCTGGAAATCCTAACTAACGAGGTACTAACATCACTGAAACAGTTTATGTTAATAAAGCATACGGGCCCGATGGCATTCCAGCACGTCTCTTGGAGGAAACGGCAGAGCAGATATCTCCATCTTTAGCTCTGCTGTTTAACAGGTCCCTCAGAGAAGGCGTGCTCCCAGAGGACTTAGAAACTGGCTAACATCGTACCAGTCTTCAAGAAAGGAAAGAGGGAATGTGTCGAAAACTACAGACCTATTTCCTTACTTCCCGTTGTCTCTAAACTTCGAGAGCGCTGTGTGCTGTCCGGTATTAGGGACCATATCTACCTCCTTATCAACTCTGCGCAGCACGGGTTTCTACCAGGAAGGTCGTGTGTGACTCAACTAACATCAGTCTTAGACTACGTTGGATCGCAACTTGACTCAGGCAATCAAATTGACATTATCTATTTAGACATGTCTAAGGCGTTTGACAAGGTTAGCCACGCCCTTCTGCTCAATAAGCTCTCCGTTTTAAACATCGCTGGCAAGTTGTTTGACTGATTTAGTTGTTCCCTACGTGATCGTGGACAGCGAGTCACTGTAATGGAAGCCACATCTCAAGAGCAGCCAGTGACGTCCGGTGTGCCACATGTGTTCAATATTGTTCCTATTGTTTGTCCACAACCTACCGGGCGCCGTTACGTCATTAACCGTAGCTTGTTTTGCTGACGATACCAAGATATACAAAAGAGTGGACTCTGTTGTGAATGCTGTGGCCCTATATTCTGACCTGACGAACCTCGTTGACTGGTCGGAATATTCAGGGCTAACATTCAACCGCTCTAAGTGTAAGTGCCAACAAATTACAAGCAAGAAGAACCCTGTTCATTTTAAATACTCCATGAAAGAAAACTGCTGAGAAACCTGTGACACAGAGAAGGATATCGACGTCTGGATATCGAGCGACCTCATGTGGTCTATATAAGCAGGGCCTCGAACAATGCTGCAAGGCGAACAAGCTGCTGGGCTTCGCCCGTATATCTTCCAGGGACATCCAGAGCACTACGACACGCCACACCCTTTACCTGGCTCTGGTCCGTCCATAGCTTGGGTACGCTACTCATGTGTTGGGCACCGCAGTCCATCGAGCTACTTAAGCGCGTGGAACGAGTACAGAGACGTGCATCTAAATTGTGTTGAAACTTCCTTTCCGATGTGAGATTTCATACAAGGAGAGACTGCACCTAACTAACCTGTTTTTTTTAAGGCCATTAATGGCTTGATTGACATAAGTAATGACACTCTATACCCTCTCTTAGGAACATAGGTAGGACAACCCGATCATCATCTAGTAACGATATATGTACTTTCATACCAAGGGAATGCAAAACTGTTACGTATCAGCGCTCCTTTCGTATTAGAATATACAGAATATGGAATATACCTTCTGAAAACGTAAGACATAGAACTGTTACTCCGAACTCTTTTAGCAAATTTTTATTGGAATATTACTTCTGCGCTTTAAATAATGTATACAACCAAGACGACCCACGGACGTGGAAGTCTATATGTCCTAAGTGTAATGCTGCCCACGCTCTAGTCCACGTTCCATCTTGTTATTTTTAGATGCTTATCGTATGATTTTCTTCCTGTAAATAACTTGATAACATTGTAGACGTGGTTTGTTATGTTTCTTAATTCACGGGTCCACAGTAATTGGCGAAAGCTGTTTTGGTATCCCAGTCTTCCTATTATTCACTCGTTTCATTATCCATTCTATTTGTACAATGTATGTCCACCTATTACTTTTACAAGTAAGTTGTATTTCAATATGGCTGTATTAAAACTTTGGCGAAGCTTAATAAAAAAACATTTTTCTGTTATACCAACAACATGCGTACATGGCTGCTCGCTTTTGTTATTTTTTCCCCTTAGGAATGATTGCTACCCAAGAATAGCGGGAAACCGTTCTAAAAATAACCTAGCTTGTGAAAACGATGTGACATAGGCCTAGTATGCAGGATGGACACTCCGAGTTATAGGCTCCTGATATAATGTATGGGTTTATTCTCTAACACACTGGTTGTTCGAGGTAATTCAGCTGGACCGATGACCGCGGGACCTCAAAGATAATGGACCAAACTATGCACCTTATTCATATCTCATGCCCGGGCGGTAAGAAGTCTGGTAACAACGGTATCAGAGCGAGGCCAGTTGTCCCAAATATTTAAAAAATGGAGTTTCTGTCGTACCGCACTGATGCATTCTTTAGTGTCAAGGAAACTACAGTTATTTTCGCCATCGACTGTAAATTGTATTCGCACGCGCATCTCACTAGCGACTTTGACAGAAACAAAATCCCACACAGAACCGAATTTAAGATCCTACCCAGAATTAAGCTTTACAATAAATTGAAGCATAGACTTCGCCGATAACAATTCTTCCAACACAAAATCCTTGAAAAAGAAGCTTGGAATTTGAACATATGCAAAATGTCGTCCTACGTTTTTATAAAGCTCTACGATCCGTACCAATATTGAATGAGTGTACTTTACGATTCCTCGAAGGATTATTAACGGTGTGTTGAACCTTTGAAAGCTGTGATCAATGTTGCTGGTGCATGCATGCTATATATTTTATGAAAATGACTATATTTTTCGTTTTTTCAAAAGTGCAATGGAGCCATATTTCGAAATCTTCACCATTTCTTATCTAACTCGACTTGTGCTTTGTTATTATGGGTTATTTCCCAATAGTTATTGTTATGGATTTGATTAGTCAGTGTACAACATGTACGCATCAGAGCAGCTGAATCCAGTATTATCCAGCTCCCAGGAATCCCTATAGAGATCCTGTCCGAACCACATCCTGAACTCTTGACCAGTTGTCACGGGAAGGGGAGAAGAGAGGATCAATGTAAGGACAGGGTCCATGTTGGTGACTCCAGGAATGGTGTAGGAATATGCACCGTTTGAGGAAGTGACAGCATAACTGGCAGGTGGGAAGATTCTAAGGTTCTGATCATTGGTGATATGTACCTCGATTGGATTTGGACCGAGCTTATTACATGCCCAGAATCCCTCCTTAGTAGACCCACCTGCCCAAGAAACTCCCCCCGACAGATGAACAAACTTAAAAGCCACAACATTGCCGGCCCTCGGTGAGAGAAGTTTTCCAAATCTGTTACCTTTTGCAGCAAAGCAAACAGGATTCGTGTCGAGCTTGAGGAACACTAGAAACAATAAATGATGCACAAAGTTAGGATACGTTACGAGCCCAATACGTTTTCCGTTCGTTTTATGCATATTCAAACAGCGTGAAATAGACACGAACTCTAATTTCACTGTACTGCTATTTTCGTACTGACGAGTGACTTTATTTTAACATTGTTAGAGTTGATTTTGGGAATTAAACATGGTAACCCACTGTTTCCAGTTATTCACTCTAGGGTGGTCCAGGGAACTGGACGTTACAACTTAAGATCAGGAGCGACTGCAAAACCAAAGTTATGTAAGACCAAACGATTAGGTGCTTCTGTAACTGTTAGGTATCGGGATGTTTAACGCGCTACCAATTTATTATTATATAATTATTAAGTTAACTAAATTGTAAATTGCCTGTAACTCAGTTGATACTGCGAGAAGTAATTAATAAACAGCGTATTATTATTAACTGTGTTCACCAGTAAAAGAAACTGACTTACGCGAGGTTTCGCACAGTGAGCCTGTCCACTCTGAAGGGCAGAGACACGTAGAGTTTGCCTTCATTCCAATTGTGAAACAGGAACCTCCATTAAGGCATGAGACCTCGCACTGAAAACATATCCATTAAATACCAATTAACAAAATTGATATTTCATATTCAAACGAACACACCCATCTTAGAGCGGATTTCAATTGAGTGCCGGAAGTGTTTTGGTTTTGTGTTTACTAAGCTCTCCTATTGGCTGAGAAAGTAAACCAACCAATCAGAATCCAAAGTAAAACCAAACGCAAATTGTTTTGGTTTTGCTTTGGTTTGTCATTGGCTCACAGGGAAGCCATTTATGAGTTACTTGTGATTACTCGCTGCTATGATTGGCTGCATGGCTGTGGGTAATTTGCGTTTGGTTTCGCTACACTCAACTGAAAACCGCTCTAACACAAAATACACTATATTAGGTTTTGTTGATTGCTATTCAACATTTATGTTGGGAATGGAAGACTGAATAATCATATACATTTCAGAGCAAGTCAGTGTCGTAGAGAGTGCAGTTCCCAGTCCCAGCCGGAAGAGAGATTTACAGAAGTCATCAATGAAAATGTCCCATAATTAATCATTTTCTCCCAGTTTCCCCCAATTTTCAGGGCCTCCCTTACGCCCCTGGAGCATGTGATCCAATTAAACATTAACAGGATGTCCCGGTTTAATAGGGTCATGGCCAGGCCAATGACACCTTCAGTTGTCACTCTGCCTTTGTGGAGTGAACATCCGTCTGTGATGCTGCGCTTGAGTGCTTTCTCGCACGAAGTTAAAATCAAATACATAAATGTTTAACTTTATAGTAAGGGCTATACAATTCGTGAACCACTGGCAATCATGAACAACTTCCCTCTGTTCAGTTTTTTGTTGTTGACTTGGTTAATTTTAAAAGCTTAGAAATTTAGCATTCTAACAGGAGAGGACTGATAATTGCTCTCTTACTTTCTTCACTGCTCTGTAATTTGAAGTCATGTGACTCGTTCTCATCCAATCAAAAGAGGTGCTTGACTCGGGGAATATAACAAATGTATTTGTACACTATGAATTCTTGGATTCCAATCATTCCTTAGGGAATAAAATCACAAAAGAGAAGCTAATTGTATCTTTTGTTCCTACCAACCAACATGGCTGCCAATATATTTTAATGAGAAACCGTTATGTTTTGCTAATGTTTCTTATTTTACATGTATGATAATCGTTTCGGTTATCTAATTTTTGTAAACATATTTATTCGATACAATTTCCCAAGAGTACGCAGGCTGAGTGATGGAGCTCTTGTAAAATAACTTAACAACATGTTGATAACTGTATTTTTCTGCGTTTGACCTTGGGGAATTAGCAGGAAAATATGCTCTCATCGGTATTCAATGTTTTGATAGGAAATGTGCGTAGGAATGCCACGGAGTGGCAGCAGTATTTATGTCAGGGAGTCTTTTCCTGAGCTTAGGGGGTTTTCGTAGAGCTGTGACGACAACCAATGTTGGATCTTAACGTACTTTATTACTGGTCTCAATGACTGGCAACTTACAAGAGTATTGACTGGCCATGACGAATCATGGGCGCACCATGGTTTCTGCTTCCTTCGACTATGTTACAAGATATTCGTTCTGTATTTATGTCATTTACAAACAATAGTTATTGAGAACCAAACAGGTGTCTTTACATGGACTCCTATTGTAAGTAGGATCATGGCCCAAACAAAGCAAAACTGACCTTGAAAGAAAGGTGTTTCAAACGATCGACAACATAGATAAGATATGTCAAAGGGCAAACTAGAAATCAAATATCATAGTTTGAGCGTAAAACATTATACGAGTCTTTAGATATGTTCCATAGAAATTCAACTTGAGGTTTTTAACTAATTTGCATTGACGGAAGTTCAATGTATTTGGTACCTGACAAAGTACGGAACTGTAATTAGAAATACTCAAATCTTATTGGCTTGTTGTCGGGATCGCTTGGTACCGATAGCTTAAAATATAATCAATACTTAATTAGTTCCCTGTAACAACACAGGTTGTTGGAAAATGAGTTATATTCAATGTTGTCAATGGGTCGAAAGCGACCTTAGTAAATACAGGCTCGAGTTTAACAAAGAATGTTTTAATTAAAGTAACTCAACTTTGGATGCGTCGAGCGTGGGCTAAACTAGAACTTGTTAATTTATTATATGTTTCTCCTAAAGCAGAATTTTATCTCAAATCGTAAGATCCCTTTTCTTAACATTTATATATCTGAAATCACAAGGTCTTCCATCTCGGTCTCGTATTCTCAATCAACGTAAAGCTTATTTTGCTTAGTAGAACAGGAACGAATTCATCGAGTTTATGGGCAGACCCATGAAAATATTTTGCCGAAGATGTTGATCCAAAGTTAAAACGAAGATCTTTATTTCCCGTCGTCAGGCATCATACCTGACTATTTGAAAGCCAGAGAATGTCGGGTTAGAACTTATCTAGATTACTTTGATATGGAGATGGCTGTTTGGGTATCTTTCAATGCAATTTTTGAATCCCAAAAGGGTACTTTCGAAAACTGCGCGCTGCTAGCAGCCGTGCGAGATAAGAACTTCTGAGTTATGTAGCTTCTCGCTTGTATATTTCGTTTCAGTCACACTTTCTTGCTAGCATCCCACTCTGAATGATAAAAAAAATTCATAGACTGAATCGAACCAAAACGGCTATTATTATTTTTATTTTCACTGATTCAATGTGAAGCTGCCGAGTTTCTGTAGATTTTGTCACCGGCATTTAAAAAAAAAAATGAATATACAAAAAATGGCCTTCCCGCTCTGACTTTGTGTACTTGATTACTAGTACTGTGTACATTTTCGGAATGGTTCTAGTCCGTGTAGTTTATTACAATTGTTGTTCTAAAGAATCTGAACTAAGTATTTATGCTTAAACGTTAACTGTATTTTCTTACGTATTTCATAGAGTTTGCTTGGCTCAATCTTGTGAAAATGCTGTCCAGTTTAGCTCTTTTTCTCTTCTTCTGAACAGCCTTCCTTTAGAAAACTAGTTACATGTGTTTTTAAGTTAGGGTAATTTTCAGTTATTTTCGCCATGTTTTTGCAGAAAAAAGCCAAACCTACAATGTATGACGTCATTTCCATGTTTACATAGCCTCATGCAAACACGGCTTTCAACCAATCAGAGCGCGCGTTTTCTTTGGGTTATTTTATAAAGAGCTATATAAAGGCTCTTCAATACCTAATCAGGTCTTTATATTGAAATTCACTGGAATGTTAGTGAAATTAAGGTTATCGAATAACAATGAAATAATTCAGTTAAGTAACAGTCCGCGCAAGAGGTAGGCACAATTCTATTGTTCAGATGCAATTTGCTTTCCCCACTTTAGTATTTTCTGTTTTTCATACTGAGAACTCATCAACCCTTAAATCATAAATTTCTGAAATTATATCCACTAAAAATGCATTTTAAAGGTAGAGTTCTTTTGTGTGAAAACATTTTGTCCAATCAGAAGAGTGCAAAACAATAACCAAGAAAAGTTCAATTTAAAAATGTTCCCCATATTGAAAGTTGGTCATATTGAAAGTTATGAGAGTTTTCACTAGATGTAATTCAAATCTGTTTAGAAAATGAGAAAAAATATTCTTCTTCTTCAATTTTAGATAGATTTTAATGTCTAAGCCAATGAGGTGGAAGATTGAAACAATACCACAATTAGCACCTTTTTACATTCCATGCATAACATATGCCTACCTCTTGCGCGACCATTGCTTAAATACCTCGAACCTCGAACCTCGGCATACAGCCATATACATGTACATCCCTCTGGTCTATGTATAGAGCTGAATGCCTCGGTTCTGGGTATTTAATTTCTAAACAGGAACTCCCGCATACTGCTAGTAACCTTATCGTTACTACTCCTAGAACTTCACACAGATATATTTGACCTAAGACCACAAAGCTAACAATCCCGGCCGCCCTATTGTTTCTGCTTGTAGTTGTCCTACTGAATTAATTTCTAGTTACTTAGATAAGCAGATGGCTCCTTTCGTACAGTCTTTACCTTGCTACATTAAGGACACTAACCATGCACTCCAGATTTTTGACCAGTTTACATTTCATACCGACAAGAAGCTGATATTCACACTGTCATACCTAATGACGAGGGACTTAAAGCACTTAAACACTTTTTTGACCGCCGAACTATCCTGGAACCTAGCACCGAAACTCTAATTCGTTTAGCCGAGGTCGTTCTTACTCTCAATTGCTTTTCATTTTCTGATGAATTTTACAAGCAGACTAACGGCGTAGCTATGGGCAGGAAAATGGGCCCCAGTTATGCTAACCTTTTTGTTGGTTATGTAGAGAAACACATTTTTGATCAGTAGGACGGTCCTACGCCTGTTTTGTTCGGTCGTTACATCGATGACTGCATCGGTGCAACTTCTTGTAGTAAACAGGATCTAGAACGGTTTATTGATTTTGTTAACAACTTTCATCCGGCTCTCGACTTTACATGGGAGATTTCAGATTATTCTATAAGTACTGAGATTTATTCACAGAAATGACAGTGATGAAACAGTCGTTCTGTTTTTAGGCAGAGCCAATAAGCGACGCGAACGATGAAATTTCACTAGTGAAAAAACATCGTTCGCGGCTTCTGATTGGACGAACGATGTTTCTTCACTAGTGAAAAATGATCGTACGGGAAACTACGTCATCCTTGGCGCGAAAGCTGGCAAGCCGCCTTTGAGTTTGATCAAAATTCAATATGTCGGAAAGATTTGTTGACGCCGGTTCGGTTGCTGCTTTTATTTCAGGACAAGAAAACAAAGCCACTGTACAAAAAACTCAACGAGACATAAAGCTTCTTCAAAAGTTTTTAGAAACCAAGAATGAGCTTAGAAAAATTGAAGAAATTCCAGCTGTGGAGCTGAACGAATACATGTGTGAGTTTGTCATTTCGGTCAGGACAAAAGATGGGAAAGACTACGAGCCTTCTTCTGTCCGAAGTTTAGTAGCAAGTTTTGAGCGACACCTGAAGAAGAAAAGCTACTCCGCCAGTATCATGAATGACCTCGTATTTGAGAAGACAAGGAAAGTCCTTCTCTCCAAACAGAAAGAGCTAAAGAAAAAAGGAAAAGGAAATAAGCCAAACGCTTCGGTAGCTTTAACTAGAGATGAAGTCAATACGCTATACGAAAAAGGCCTTCTTGGTACACGAAATCCTGAAGCGCTTCTGAACACACTCTGGTTAAATAACACCATACATTTTGGACTCAGAGGCTGTAAAGAAAATAGAGATATGTGCTGGGGTGATGTAAAGTTGAAGAAAACGGACGGCAAGGAGTTTTTGGAGTTTAATGAAAGACAAACGAAAACAAGAACCGGTTCAGACTGCCGTGATGTCAGGGCAATGCCGCCTAAAATGTTTGCTACCGACGGATCAGAAAAAGATCCTGTAGTGGTCTACAAGCTCTTTGCTCAGAAGAGACCTGAGAAAATGAAGGAAGACGATTCTCCTTTTTATCTAGCTGTCAATAACAACTTAAAGGCAGATTCGCTTGAAACGAAAGACTGGTTCAAGTGTAGTCCTGTTGGCATAAACAAACTTAACAGTCTCATGAAAACTATGGCTCAAAAAGCAGGAATCAACAACGACCGCCTCCGAAATCACAGCAGTAGAAAGACTATGATTCAAACTCTAAGCGATAATGATATTCCACCGACTCATATCGCTCAACTATCAGGACATAAAAACTTAAAGAGCATAGAAAACTACAGCAAAGTGTCAACAAAACAGCAAATGCACATGTCCAAAGTTCTTAGCACTGCTATAGCTGGTACAGCAACAAAGACATCCTCGTACGAAACTGCTAATATTAATCCAGCCATATCTCCATCCACTTCTGACTCACAGCAATCTATGGCTTTATTCAGCGGGGCTGTCATTCAAGGTGGCCATTTTTCCATCAACATAAACACAGTTAATCAATCACCAAAGTTCACACTAGAGGAATCTAACTTAGCTACTGCTGAAGCATCGACACGATGGAAGAGAGTGAGGCCTTTGGTCGACAGTGATGATGAGTGAGCTTGACTTGACTTTAAATAACATTAATCATTATTTTGAATAGTTAAAAGTAAATTTAGCTGCTTTATGATTTCCTTTTTTTTCATTTTGCATAAACTTTGAAAAGGAAATGTTGAACTTTTATACTTTTGAGTGAATAAAACTCATATTGACTATTGATTGTTTGATTTGAAAGAAATCTCAGTACTTATAAAATAAACAAATAACTTCATGGTTGGTTCGCTTGTACGATTTTTATTCACTTGTTGTGAATAAAAATCGTACGCGCTCACCAACCATGAAGTAATCTCTATTGTTGCTATCACTTTTTTGGATGTCAATGTTTCTGTTAGCGGCAATAATCTAACCACTACTGTTCATTACAAGCCAACTGATTCGCACAGTTATTTTTGTTTTCATCTTCTCAACCTACACATGTTAAAACCTCTATCCCGTATTCTCAATTCCTTAGGCTTCGCTGTTTGTGCAGCGATGAATCCGACTTCAATTCAAAGTCCGAGGAGATGCACCAGTTCTTTGTCGAACGCGGTTATCCTAACGCTGTTGTGACAACTGCATTGGACGGCGCCCGTGGCATCGACAGAAGAACGGATCTGCTACCCGGTCCAAACCGAAGACTGAAGATAGGATTCCGTTTCAAATGACTTACCATCCGTCTAATCTGTCTATCAAGAAAATTATCCAGAGAAACTTTAAGATTTTACAGAGTGATCCAGAGACCGCCTCTATTTCCCCGCAGCCTCCTCTCATTTCTTTCAAACGTGACAAGAATCTCCGTGATTCCCTAGTCAAAGGATCACTACAGCCTGATCTTCAACCAGGCACTTTTAAATGTTCTAGGACACGATGCAATACCTGTGCTTACACTAAACCTACGACATTTATTTCAGGACCGAAAGGCTCTCTTAAAGTCACTGATCATTTTGATTGTACTTCTAGTAATGTCATTTATTGTCATAAATGAAATTCCACAAGACAGGAACCCAGTCCCGGATGTTTCACCGTTGACCACACACTTCTATCTTCTTTTAGTTAAGTATGAGGTGAACCAGCAAATAGCAGAATTTGAAAGGCCATAGCTCTCAGGTTTTTGAGAATAATTAAGTGGTCAACGGTGTCAAATGCCTTTTTTAGATCAACAAAAACGATAGCATTTACGAGGCCTTTGTCGATATTTAATGACCATTTATCAGTGGCATCGAGCAGTGCAGTAAGCGTAGAATGCAGTTTACGAAAGCCCGATTGGCAATTTGTTAATAAATTATTATGTTTCAGATAGATATATAGTTGGTCATTTCCCTGCTAGCAGAGGTCTCTCTCTGTCTTGGTAAAATGGAAAGCGAGGGAGAGACCTCTGCCGACATCCGACGCTTTCTCTGTCGCGCATGCGTGAAGTTTCCTTGGCAACAACTGACGCGATCTCACGTGTACTTTTGAACGCACGAAACAACTGTAACAAACAACTGACGCGTACAGCTATTTCCGGTAAAACGTGTTTTCGAAACTGGTTTGACTCGTCCATGAATATGGACGGCAAGCATCGGATGTCGGCAGAGGTCTCTCCGGCCTCGCCTTCTATTTTACCAAGACAGAGAGAGACCTCTGCTAGCAGGGAAGTTGGTCATATGTTATCCTTTCAAATATCTTTGCGACTTATTGCGGATCTTTCATTTTTGTGAGTTTATATATTTGGAAAAGTCAGTCCGATACGAAGACATCAGTTCAAACTGTTTTATACTTATTTTCAATCGGGTTATTATTTCTTCACTTTTGACCTCAAATCGGTCTACCACTAACAGGCCCAATACCTTGGGTGTTCTTGGTGTGGTGACTTACGGTCTAGTACTTTTATTTTTATAGTTTTGCCATTTGGTTCGTCTTCATGTTCAGCTCTGTACTTTTTTACTAAATTAGCACGTTCTTTTGGACGCTGTTTGAGAAGTCTCGGTCGTCGTATTGTCGATATCAGAGAGCTTAAGCATCAACGACGGCGACGGCAGCGAGGACGGGACCTAGAAAAATGTTTTCTACCGAAATGTGATGCTTACTATTTCCTTCGTTCGCCTTTAATTACTTTTCACATTCATATCTTCGAAAAATATGACAAGCATAGAGTTCCGTTCACGCCGAAAGAAAAACGGAGTGACTTACTTTATACGTTGGCGTTCTCTTGTAAACGTAAAATGTGGGGTTTTCACGTTCTGTTTTTCCAGACAACGGTTGAAATGTAGGTGACTGCGTGCATTCCCACGTGCAGTTATTGTATTTTGCAATTAAGGCTATTGTTTCATGCCGTCGTCCTAGACGTTGCCGTCGTGGTTGCTTAAGCTCTCTAATTTTCTTGAATGACGGTAGTCCTGACCTGGCCTCTCTTTCGACCGCTTCGTAGACTGGTGGGTCACGGGAAAGAGTCCAGTAGATATTGCGCATGCTCAAAACTGTCCAATCAGGAACAAGGTCAAATTCGCGGAGTTTACCGAATACATTTCTATTTGAAGATTTAAAATGGCCGATAATACCAGTGCAGAATTTCTCGCAGCTATATCCTCCCGCAACACAAACACAAATCATTTATTGCTTTAGAGTCTTTATTGCTTCTCGTATGGACCGCTTGGACTAAACCCTTCAGGTGAGGGCATAAACTATTGGTATTTACACTTATAGATCGAAGGATCAAGTCCATGCATTTCGTTTTCACTGGGATCAGTCAGCTTCACTCTCCTTTAGTTTAGACATTTGATTATCCATCAGAGATACGAGTGGAAAATCAAATTATAATCAACGAAGTCTGTTGTGGTGAGGATCGCGAAATGAAATAAAGTATAAAGGAGCGACTTGCCAAACACAGTACTAAAGTTGACGAAGACACCCTCCCTTTGCATAGATTAAATAATACTTCTAGTTGTTCAAACTTCGGTACAAATTTATAATTTCACACTTTGAAGACATAATAAACGTTGATACCGTTCAATAAACACCTGATTATGAGCTATGTAACCAGGCCACACCATATGTTTGTGGTGTTGTCTGGTTACATTTCTGACATGCGCATGAAATATCTACTGGACTCTCTTTCCCGCGACTCCTTTCCAGTCTACGGAGCGGTCGAAAGAGAGGCCAGGCCACTAGAATGACGGTATTGTGGAGCCGCCAATTTCCACTCGGCCAGGAATTTAGCTCCCAATTCCGCTCCGATTTGGTTTCTGTGGGGTTCTTCAATAATGAGCAAAAAAATCACGTTTGCGAACCCTCCCAATCCGGTGTTTGACATGGCTTCCAATTAGATTTTAGTCGGGCTAGAACTTTATAGAACTACGGTATTTCTAAAGTTTCTGGTTTAATAATATCAGCTTGAGGATAGTGTTAAGGTGGCCGTGAAATTGACCTTTTGGTTCATTAGCTTAGTTCACCATTATGGCCTCTTACTTGGTTAAATCTAGTATAGTTAGGTTGCTTTTTCAGATGCTAGTGATTCTGGTTATGTCGGCTACGTCGTATAGATGGCGTACTGCTGCGCAGGTGACTGTGACAGTGTCCAAGCGCAATTGAAATATAAATGATTAAGTATGAATAGAAAAGTAATAACCGCAGCGGATTTGTTGGAAAGTCTTATTAGGTCTAATTAGTGTACTTAAAGACTCTATGTCGACCGGCATCCATTGCGGGCGTTTGTTTTTGTTTTGATTCAAGAATTCGACCTGGCGTTCCTCGCTAGCCTTCGTGACGGCCATCTTGATCTCACAAGACATCGGAAGACGAATTGCAGAGGATTAATGTTTATGGTGAGTTTTAAGTTTCTATGAAACGCCAACAAGTCAATAGACAATACGATCGGTATTTATCTGTGTTTCTTTCAATTCAATTTTACTGAAGGTTGCCGGCGAAGCCGAAGTTCTACACGAAGACAGAGCCGATATTTGCAGTTCAACTTATACTTGTATTATTTCTATATATAAAAAAAAAAGGAAAGATGGCCAAACACGTGGCTGCCCTTGTAGGACGGCTGACTTAGAATGTATGGCGAATCGGTATAAGTGTGGTACATCGAGAAAGCCATGTGCAACTGAAGGTATGAACAGCTGAAAAGAAAGTAAAAAGTTTGTGCAAACAACAAAACACCCGACTAAATATTTTTATCACAGCCAAACTAAAGACAAAAATAAAAAGGTGTAAAACATGTTTTTGTATTACTCAAGCATGTTAAGGCATGGTTTGAACATGAAAACGAGGCTACAGCTATTTTCTTGAATAGAGTCACTTGAATTTGCTCAAATCCTAGAACAATGGTGGTTATAACTAATATCAGCGTTTTTAATCGTCCTAATATAAAATTTGGGTAAAATGTCTATCACGTGACCAACCACGTGATCACAAAAAGTTGAAAATTAAACTAAAAACGGGGTGGTGCGTTTTATATTTTAAGTAACGATTTTGTGTTTATCTGATTACACTTGTGGTTGACTTTAAAGATCAGTTCGGAATGGTTGACCCTGATAGACTGTTAAGGCGAAAATATAGAAAACAGGTCACGTGACCTATTATTGGAACCATTTTTCGCCATTTATATCCTCTTCAGTGATAAAAAGTCAACCATTCCGGACACAGTCTCATTTCCCATAACAAGCTTAACATTTCGAATTGAAAATCTGAAACAAAACAATAACTTCCGCTACCCCATTTTGATTTCTTTGTTTTATCAGCCTTAAGGTCACGTGACCTTCAAAACACCAAAATACCGATACTTAAATGTTAAGACACATGATTACCGTATTATTTCAAAGTTATAGGGTATTTCATACATAAATAACAAAGATAACGAATTTTGAATGTTTTATCAGAATGGCCGATTAGATCACTAGTTTGATCCAACGTACACCAGCAGGATTGTCGTTCACGGTTGCTTGCTTGAACAATTCGTTAAAAAACTATGCCTTAACATGCTTGAGTATGAACATTATTTCAGAATTAGAAACAGTTCCTCAAGGAAGTGCGCATTATGTAAGTGTACCAGACTGTTCACTAGTGAGGCAAAGAAGAGAACACCAAACAGGAAATAGCTAGTGTATTAAAGTACACGATTTATATTTTTCAGAAGGATTTTAGTATAATCTCCCCACATTTCTTTTTATAAAGATTTCTTTAACGATTTAGCACGACGACAGAGTTGAAATTCTTGTAAAACTCCAGGGGGGGGGGGGGGGGTACTCCCTTATATGGCCTAAACAGGGACGTGCGCTGGACAGGGTACGGTTTTTGGCCTCTGTCCTGAACAGGGTATATAATTTCACGAGTCTGTCCTACCTGTCCTAACCAGGGTATTGATTGCACGATTATCCTCATCTCACCGGTCTTTAACAAGTCATCAGTGACTCCACAAGATCATTGTCACCCAATCATTGCAATTGCCAATAAAACACAATTGTGTAAAACAAGACAGTCTGTATTTTGTCATTTGTCCTAAACAGGGTCTTAAACTAGAGGGTGTTGTCCTACACAGGGTAGGTATTTAGAGTTTTTCTGTCCTAAACAGGGTCAGGGTTTCAACCCTATACCCAAACATGGGTCCAGTACCCCCCAGGGTAAAACTGTCGAACAATGGCTGTGGGAGCTTAGATTTTACAATCTTCACGAGTCACAAATCCAGGCCCAGAACCCGGAATTCCAGGAGCGTTGTGCCTTGCTCCTGAGAATAAAATTTAATGTTACAGACGAAGGGAATGCATCACTTCATACGCCCTGGACGAAGCCTAGCATGTCTAAACAGACATGTTCCCGAAATTGCCATTTGCTGTAGGTGAAATTAGGGTGGATCTTCTAGACATTTCAATGGCCAGCTACCGCAAGACAGCCTAGACAGTTTGTTTTGTGGGAGCATGGCTATTTGGGGAAAGGAAGTTATTCCTTCTTGTGCCATAAAAAACATCCATCAACAGATCCCTCCCCAGATAATGTCTATATAGCCTTGAGATCTGATTAGAAAACCCTCCGGGGGCTCCCATATAAAAGTGATGGATGCTTGTTGAAAAATTCCAAAGGAACCAATACCATAAAGGTATTGTTGGCATTTCAAATTAAACACCCAAAATATGCATTTTTACCCCAAAAGGTATGAGCATCGCCATCAGCTAGATATAGGGAGTCACCCCCAGGAGAGTCCCCGTCGTACCCCCCCCCCCCCCCACCCGCACAGCTGAGTTCACACAAACTATGAACAGGGATGGATGGATGGATTATTAAAGTGAGGTGGGACCCATTGAATGCCCTGGTTTGTTGGAATGTGTAATATCTATATTTTCAAACTAATTTATCTTCAGAATATTCTTTAAACAAGTTAATTGCTTGCATGAATTGTTTTGCGCTTATCATCTGCTTGTAGGAATTTCTTGGTTAACCTTTTACCTTGCACAATTTTTTTAGTGGGGAGTTGTCAACCACAGTCCAGTCAGTGGTTTCTAATGGTCCACCCCTTACAAACACTTTTCCTATAGCCCACATTCGATATAGCATAGGGGGTGGAGTCAGGTGGGCTCTCACAAATATTAGTCAGAGAAACAAAGTTGAGGGTTTATATCAGTTTTATATCAGGGTTATACAACATCAAATTTCCAAGGAAAATATCAGATTATAGGCTCAAGGCAGAAAGTCTGTATTCACTGCTTTCTTATCCCAAAATTGTGCAATTTGTTGGAGGACACTTTGTATAAATACAATAGTTATTCATCTTTCCTGGAACAACTCATCTTTTCCAAAAACATTGTCCCATGGAAGATAAAAAAGCTATTGTGCTTATGCAAAGTGCCCTCCAAGAATTGAAAAATTTTGGGTTGAGAAAGTGGTGAATCTTTATTGTTCAAATAAAATAACAATTCCTTTGCTCTCATTGGACAAAGATGACCAGACACATGACTAGGCAATATGAGAGCATAGTGGAAAGTGCCCAGCTAGCACTATTGCAAAAAAAAACAGAGTAATAACAACAACAATAGAGTTTCTGTTGTGGGCCTATAGTGCAATATTCATTTACCTGACATATATTAGTTGTTAGAAATCAATTGTGCTCTATCAGCAATCTAATTGGCTAAGCTACTCACTACAACACTTGTGTGGTATATACTAAAAACATTATTCAACACAGATCCAGTGACAATTGGTGGATATTTACCTCCCTGTGAAGTGACATGGCAAGTTACAGTGTCACAACTTCAACATGGGCCACCACATTGTCAAATTTGATTGGCTTGGAAGCTACTGATGTCTAGGCCTTTAAATATTATTGGCTTGGGGACTACCAAAGCCTGGATCATTTGTTATAAACTTGTGCTGTGACTGGCTGGTTAGTGTCGGGTGGTCCTGTTAGAAGTAGTCACACTGTAAATATCCACTACTAGTCACAGACACTGTAAGGGATATTTATTTAATTATTTCTTAGCCCTAAATCTGCTGCAATATTAAGTAATCAAATAAATCAATTCTGGACTTTCTCGTAAAGCAATAGTTGGAGCCAGATGTCTTGGATGTTGTTGTGGCAGAGGCACTACTTTTAAAATTATGTCCTGTAATATAAGCGATAAGTGTTTTTGAGGAATAATTCTCAAGTTGTGATTCTAATTGTCACCACAGAGCTAAGGCTTATGATTTGAGAAATAGGATTTTAGTGTGAAACCCTGATCCTTGGGCCTAGCTACAATGTATTACAAGGTTACTCTTGTAATTTTGAGAATGCATTCAAGAAAAAATGAAATTCCCTACCCTATAGAAGACTTATTAACCTATCCAAACTTGAAGCTAAATACTGAAGAACTTCAAGAATGCTAAAGGTAAATTGTATAGCCTACGTGTATATCAGACCAATACGACTGTGAAACCTGCATGCAACTGTACTCACTCATGAAATTACATAATGATAGTGACATGACATGTATAAAGTTCTTGAGGTAGACTTTGCTCGTGCTGATCACCTCCAGATCCTGTTGTGCTGATTGGACATGAACTGAAGACAAGACCAATACGTAAAAAAAAGATAAGAACATATTTACGTGAGTAGAGCAGAGAGTGAGAACAGACTACAAACTCAAGTACGGAGCGCAAAGAATTTAAAGTATTACTTACTGCAGTAAAACTTGAGCGAATTCACTGTCCGTGAGTCTTGAATAACCCTTCGAGGCTTTCCAATCCCTCCACTGGTCTTGTACCGATTCTCTTAAGTATATCACTTTCAAAGTCACTGTTTTTTTGGGCCGTCCTCCTCTACCTAGTTGCCGTTTTGGTTCCTTGGACGCCATCTAAAAGATGGACGTCTCTAAGTCTAAACTCATGACTCATAACAGGTCTAACAAGAGTATAGAATTGAATGATTTTTGCGAAATAACTGAATGTAAAGTTAACTGATTGACTTATACGTCTTTTGAGAGTAATTTTGTTCCAAAAAGTCGCTATGATTACAAGGATGGAAGAAGATTACTGAACTATACCGTCTAAGTTGCTAAATTCGAGGTTTCGTATGATACGAAACCTCCAAAGCGCCGGCATTGCATGCCGGTCGACATAGTCTTCAAACACAGGAATACCGAAGTCAGTTTGTTGCCAGTAAGTTTCTTACTTCAGTAAAATATTCAAAATTAATATAAATACAACTGTATTTACCTTTTGTGTCCTGAAAAAACATCCCGGTGTCTCTTGCAATCTGTACTCGGTAGAACGACCGTCTAGTAAATCACAGCGGCGGGACGATGGACAGAAGTTGTACATTCCACAGTTGCCTTCTAAATGACAGGTGTACTGGCATGAAATTTCGTCCATAGTACTAAACGAGTAAAGGACTGGCCCAGAAAGATTGTAGTTCACGATGGTATCGCCGAACTCTTTTCTTGTCACACCAGGACAAACGGAGGCTAAAAGTTAAGAAGTAATATTTCAAGTACTTATTTCAGTGTTTGATCAGGGTTCCAAACACTGATTTATTGTTTTCGAGGTTTGGAACCCCTGTTCTCAAACTCATGAAGTATTCATTAGATGTTTAGTCTGTCAGGGACTACATTTTGATCACATGCATGTTCTTGTCACGCCTGTGAAACACTGGTCCAATATATCTTGATACCCATTGAGATAACATGTCAAGATCGGAAACCTGCATGTTTCTACAGAAGTTTCCGCACTCAAACAGAATAAATACCTCTTACCGGATACCTTCAAGGCAGGTTTTTATTTGTAAAAAAATATTATTGATTATTTGGAAAGTTTATGGATTGTTCTACAATTTAGAAAAAAGATTATTTCAAAAGATATAAAAGCTTGCGAGATATTTAGATAAAAACGTATTTAGAAGGAAACTAAATAAATCACCGAGGCTTTATAATCTCTTTACGTGCCACAGGCACCCCGTGGACTTTTAGCGGGAGCTGTTATCCGAGTAATTTGCAACTGTTGTTGTAGTTTACCTTTTTCAAAATAACAGACGTGCATTTAGAGTGTTTTATCAATCGTTTGTTTGGGGAAATCCAAAAGAGAAAAGCAAAGTCCTTGGGTAAAACATAAAGCGAACCCTAGACCGAAAAAGAAAGGAAACGATAAGGAGGAACTTCGGTAAAACGAGGATTGAGCTCGCGGACAGCGACAAAGGCTCGTGGTTCGAAGAACGTGCGAAAGGCAGCGAAGAACAACCTCCAACTTCAGGGTCAACTCCAAAAGAAAGCAGCGCCAGCATGCTTACACTATCGTTTGGCTTACCAGGAACCAGCAAGTCATTTGAAGAGACTGAGGACGTGAGCAGCGATGAGTTCACATCGGAGTCTGATTCAGATGGCGAGACCAACTCCGAGTTTCACTCCTGGGCCGTTGTCAATCCTCAATTTCTCAATCGTGAGCTTGAGAGGTCATCAACTTGCAGTTGTTGTGGAACTTTGGGAATGAAACTTATCTGCTCTCGAACTTAGCGAACCTATTGAATTGTTGTGAGGGCGAAATGTTTCTTATATGAAATATGACCTAGTTTACCAATTTCCCGCGAATTTCGCTACTGCTTTGACCTTGCGTAGTCATTGGCTAGTTGGTTCGAAGTGTTGACATTTGCTTTGATGAGGTGTGAAATATTGACAAAACTTTACATGCCAAATCTCCGACTAGGTTTTTCTTCGTATCCCCTCTCTTCGAATGAATTAATAGGGTATGCAGACTTGCCAAAAGACAGATAAGTTACTGACGAAGAAAAGGGTTTGAGCGTTTAGCAAAATTCAAAGTATTTTTCCTCGTAGAGTATCCCGCGTAATGTGACTCGGACATTATTCAAGACTAAAACTTTAGGAATTAATTGCATTTGAATGAAGTAAAATATTAACAAATGCTCACCCTTTTTTAGGCTGTCATGTGCTGATTGACATTGTGCAATTGAATTGTTCTTATGCGTTAACCCGACGGCTGCTAATTCACTTTTATAAACCTTGTCAGTTTTTTGTTTGTTGGCTTAGAATTGCTTTATAATTTAATATTTTTATAAACAAATTCATTCAGCGTATTCTGCACTTCATAAGATTTACAGAGGTATATAGGTTTCTGTAGATTTCTTTAAAACAACGCGCGTACAAAATTATTAACGAGAGAGACCGGCGAAGGTATCCGGTATCCTTAACCGAGTGCGAGGTCTGTACCATAAGTTATGGACCGAGTTCTTCCCTTTTTTTATGGCCGGAATGCGTTTTATGGCCCAAGAGCGAAGCGCGGGCCGTAACTTATGGTACAGATCGAGCAAATGAGGTTAATAAGATGTTTATTCACTCCCGCCATCAACCCTATACTCCGATACCAACGAGCAAATAAAAGAATTGAATTGAATTATAGAGGTATAACAAGAGGCCCTGAGTGGCCTTAACTCGGGCCACCCAGGGATATGTGAATACATTTAGTTTATGAGTTCTAGCTTTCTTTTGACAGTGTTATACATGGTTTGTGCTTGCCTGTTTGTTGCCCCATTTCATGGCTAGATCAGGCCAATCAAAATGCAGGAAATTTTGCGCCCTTTCTTTATCAGCCAATAGGAATTCAAGATTTTGATTACATAATTAATCTGCAGACACGTCCTTCACTAGAAACTTCTGTTTTCCGGCGAAGAAATTTGCAGTCTGTCGTCCGGTAAGTTACATTGTTTTCGTGATCAATCTTCCCTTCTTTTCAGCGATAGGGTTTGGTGTATTATTCTCATGAAAGATAGAATTTAATGCTCAAAAGCTCAAAAACTGCCTCCCGGTTAGCTCAGTGGTTAATCTCCGGTCTGTCGAGCGGGAGGTCGCGGGTTCAAACCCCGGCCGGACTAACACTCAGGGTCTTAAAATAACTGAGTAGAAGGTGCTACCTTTGAAAAACAACTGCAAATGGTTAGACCTTCACATCTTCTCGAATAAGGACGTAAAATCGTAGGTCCACTGACGGAGGCAGGCCTAGAAGGGACCTTGAGTCCTATTATTTGTACTCATGTGATCAGGCTCTGATCCAAATGTCTCAAATTATATCAAAAATCTCTGTGGATACTTTTTTAGAAAACCTGAAATTTGTAGATTATATTTTTTGAGGTTTTTGCCATTCTGTTTAGACTTTTTTACTCTCTCAAAAGAAATATTCACAAACTTTTCTCTGTTTTTCCTAGCGCAATTTTATTTGGCATCAAGATTTAGTAAGCTTTGGGAAATACTTTTAACCAGTTTGGATTCTAATCACTTCTACTGACAGAAAGCTACGCTGCTTTCAACTTTGACAACGTTAAGGTAAGAAATTGGTAGGCCAAGCCAACTTCCGCCCAACGGATTTTGATAAAATGTCTACTGTGTACGTGTATTGTAAGTATGAACAGTTTTCAGTTATTCCATTTCGAATAATGGTTCAAAATGTCAAAAAGTGGGGTTGACTTATGTCACAATTACAACATTAATATGTCATTGGATCGAGATTTTTACATTATTAGTTGTATCAATAAATTGTGTACGGTTTGTGAAAACTTGACCAGAATCGGTCAAAAATCTTAAAAGTTATGTAATTTTGTTTAAATTCGCAAAGTGCCTTCGGAGTTTCGATCGAGACAACAAACAAAACACTGAAGCGCATTTAATTTCGTTCTAAAACTTGAATTTTCATGCGATTCTATTTTAAAAAGCAGTGTGCATTAGCAATTCAGATCATTAAGGATTTTTTTTGGATTTTTTCTTTGGAAATTAATTTCAAGCAACAATTAAAGTTGACAAAAATATATACTCCATTGAAGCCTATACCAAGTCATAGTATCATGCTGATGAAAAACCATCTGTCGACTTATTATTCTCTTGTAGAAACAGAACCAGATATAATGTATAAGAGAAATGTAAACATTGTCTATTTGTGTGTTTTATTCTAGTGTAACATGCCATGGACAATTGTAATAGTACAAAACTTACCAACTGCTGCAAAGTACAATCCCAGTGAAGCCAAACAAACAAGTAAGGCGATTTTGTATAGACTTTCAAAGTTCATGTTAACGGGTACACCTGTAAACTGTGGTTCCCAATACGATTTCTGTGCACTGAGTAGCAGTACATGACTCTTTGAGGATAACCAAGTAACCGAATAATTCATTATCTTATTGGTTAGTTGACGAACGTTTAGAAATGAAAATACAATACCTAGTTTATTTCAGCAATAGTAATATATTTTCACCCGGGGCTCCCGCTGACAAAGCCAAGGGCTTTGGGTAGAATCGGCCCAAGGCTGATGAGAACGAGAGCTCCTATAACGTTGGATTTCATCGCTGCGGGGAGGTGGGTGGGGAGTCGTTGTCCACCCGTTCGTTAGGTTTAAAAGACCTAAACTTGGTTTTTTCATGAGAACGGGGGATTATATGAGATTATATAACAGGGGTATGAAATGCATACCACGGGCCAAATACGAGGAGATAAATCGTGCAATCCTGTTAATTTTTGGCTATTGTACGCGGATTCCCCTGGTGAGAATAGTTTATAGTTTATGAACCTCCCTACAGTTTTATCAGTAGAAACAATTTCTTACTTGCCTAATAATCATTCTGTTTTATGCGCCGACAATAGACCCTTTCAGCTTGCCGGTTTGTTGCCCCATTTCAGACCACGTGATAGTTCTCCAGAGGATCCAATAGCGCTGCGCGTGAGTGACGTCACGAAAATTAAGACCCCCCCGCATGACTCAGACAAATTTTATTTAGAACTTACAAGAATTGACTAGCACTTCTGTTCGTCGTCTGACTATTCTACCAGAAATGATGGCTTTCCTGCATTATACTTCGAAAGAGAACCTGATGATTGTACTGTCGAACAGCTTATACCTTGGCTAAAATACAGAGGGTTGAAACAAAGCGACAAACAGCGATCTTATCCAGCGAGTTTCGCGTCTGGGGGTGCAAAGATGGCGCGAAATACAGTGTTTGTATGGGAATCCGATGCCAAATAATTTCCGTAAAATCGAATTTCTGAAATATTCACTGCCTGCAAACTTTAGATACCAGGTAAGAGATTAACTCATCAAAATTTGAGGGATGTAGTTGTACTGGGAAGCGTGCAATCGTGTTTTCAGTTTCCCATACATTTCGGCTGTTTAAAACAACGAGTCAAAGTCCGCAGGAAAATTTACAGACAAAGGTATAGAAAACTGAAAACACGATTGCACGCTTCCCAGCACAGCTACATCCCTCAAATTTTGATCAGTTAATCTTTTACCTGGTATCTTAAGTTTGCTGACAGTGAATATTTCAGAAACTCGATTTTACGGAAATTATTTGGCATCTGATTCCCATACAAAACACTGTATTTCGCGCCGTGTTTCCCCGGCTCCTACAAAAAGTGGTGAAAATTATCTTGGACTGGCCTATTCGTTGCCGCAACCTTTAATATAGTCAATCTCTAGCTGAATCCCAAACCTATGTTTTCCCATTGAATATCGTTGTAAGACTTCACCTAAACTTTGAAAAGTCAGGTTTTCCGTAAGAGATTCATCGGCGAATGGGAATATTGACTGTATATTGTAGCCAGCAGGTAACTTAATATTTGAAATTCTTTAAGAGAGACCAAAATTAATGTAATGGCTGGAAAATAGATACCAACTGTGCAAGATTTTGAACAGACTAACAAACGTACGAGCTAATCATTTATGGTTAGACAAATCTTCACAGACAAATATGCCCGGAATTTTCTCTGTAATATTTCTCTGTACAAATGATATTTTTGTTTGTAAATTTATAGCTTTGTAAAAAAAATATTACCCTAAAATTAAGCAGTCTTGCTTTATATTTTGGTGTGCTCTTTCAAGCTATTATATTATGTTTTGCATTTGTCGAGTTTTCAAATTACCTGCAAGATAACCATTCCGTGCGACATTTCGGAAAGAAATTTTAAAACTTCATTTGTGTTCGTAAAATAAATCAAAGCATTGTAGATGTACATGAGTCAGTTCGCTTCAAAACTTTATTTCAAAACCATAAATTCAAGTAAACTATGGTTGAACTGTAATTCCTTCTCGCTATGTTTACTGGCGGGTAGTGTATAGTTCAGACAAACTCCCCCTTGCATTTCAATGCACTTGTCTCGTTATAACGTTATTATTCTGTGCTTTTGAAGTCTCCTGTAAAAACATTTATCCAACGCTGACATTTCTCACTGAGTTTTGGAACGGAAAAGCACTGAGAAAAGATGAGAAACTCTGTTAGCGGTGTACCAATCGATGCTTCCATCTCCGAGAGGATATCTATTTGAGCGATTTATGAAGGTTTTTATACATCTAGAGTCACTCTTACATCTTCCCCAGCAACAGTGCTTGGTAGTTACCATTACTGATATGACTGGGAATCTTATTTCAGGTATTTCTTCTTTTTTTGATCGAAAAACCTATGAATCATGTTCTAACACGACTCTCAAAGTCACTGAAATACTGTAAACAGCCGCGTGTGTTTGTATGAGTTTTGCGGGGGGTCTCGTTTCAGACAATCTATTTTTAGACCTCACGCGCAGCGCTATTATAGGTACATTTCCTCTTGGGATACAGAAAAACAAAAAATCAATACTCAAGGGAAAAGTCACGTGGTCTGAAATGGGGCAACGAACAGGCAAACTGAAGGGTCTATTCTACGTCTCACAATATCAGAAAAGTTTACGGCGGAAGGCGTTTATATAGGGACGCCAAGATGGCGGCGGGACATCGACAAAATGTTACAAAATTCGTTTTTCCATGTCTTTATTCTCTGTTACAAACGCGAGGGATGTTGGGAGAACAAAGAAACACTTGAAAATCATGTGCCGCTAGGCGAGTGATCTTCAAGTTTTTCTGCGTTCTCCCAAAATCCCAAGTGTTTGTAACAGAGAATAAAGACATTCCGGGAAAACGAATTTTATTGCTGTTATACAATAATGAACCGGAAAAATACGAGAAATAAATATTACGCACACATGATCAGGGCCGGGTTGTTCAAAGCCCGATTAGTGTTAATCCTGGATTAACTCTGCACAGAAGCTATTGGTTGTCATGGAAATTAACCCTGGATTAGCACTAATCGGGCTTTGAACAACCCGGCCCAGAAGATTAATTAGTATAGTAATCAAATGGAACGAGTGAAATTAGAGATACATTTCACGCGTGTTTGTCAAAATCGAAGTAATTACGTTGATTTTGAGAAACACAAGTAAAATTTATCCCTAATATTATGGAGGGCAAATAACGATCCAGAAAAAAATATTTTAAGCGCACGAAGGCAGCGTTTGAAATTTCACATGTGAAATTACAAATTAAGCGTGACATTTCAAGTTGAAATTAGGGATGGTATTATCCTAAAAATCATCAGAAATCGGCCGACGGTATTTTGTGAGTTTGAACAGCTCGGAATTTAAAATCCCGCAAGACCAGCGCCAAGGCATAACTGAGAGAAACGAATGTACTTCTCTGTGTGGCTGTATTTTGAAAATATCTTCCGAAAAGAATAACACAGAATTCAAGTCATTTTTTTGCCGGATATTTATGTCCCTATCAATTCCAAGCCCGCCCATGCCCAACGTGTCGTTGTTCTTAAAATGTTACTGGAGAAAGCTAAAAATCCTCTCTGGATTATCAAAGACCAAGCAGGCAGAATCATTGGCCTTATTATTTCGTGACTTAATTGACTGTCGGACTCACGGAGATGGACTGTTATTATCAAGCTTACAAGTTTCATTGAAGGTAAAAAGACATATCGTAAACACTGAAATACTTTTTAATACTTTCCCCTCTCTAGCTCGATTACTCATTCTAGTCGTCTGTCAGGAGAATTGTTTGAAAACTAGACTTATTAGAAGGCGTTTATGTGTTTTACGTACAAATACATGCAGCCGAAATTAAAAGACAAGTGCTTTTATTTATTTTAACATGACCCACGAATACTATTTGTTGGGTTTAGCAAATTTGATAAGCTTGATGTTGCAGTCGTGAAGCCATTATATTCTTGTCAAATTATCTCTGCCAGTCATTGCTGATTAAAATCACATTCAAAGTCAACGTTTGGTCATTCTAACAGACATTCTTCCTTGTTGTTTCCAGTTGCCATTTTGATTTCATTCACAATCGCGTGCCCAGAATTTCTGTCTATAGACTCTCAGACAAATACACACCATGAAATAACCAGTAATTATGTTACTCCTATATATATCTAATATTCACAATATAATACAAGACTGCCGTCATATTGTATACCTCTTACCTCCAATACGAACTAACTACGGTAAATATGATTCAAAACATCAAGCCGCTGTGATCTCGACTTTATAGTAAAAACTATTTTAAGGTGGCCCGCGGCTATTTATTTTGGCAACGGGGGTCTTTTTAAATCGCGTTTTTGAACAGCTAAACATTATCCGATTTCTGAGATTTTTTGAATTTTTAATAAAGAATCCTCGAATGTTATAAAAAGTACAATTAGAAAGTGATTAACAAAGAATTTCTGATGATATAAGCGATTTTCGAAAACGTTTTTTTTAGGAAAGAGCGTATATTTCAAAACCCAAAAGATGGATTTGTTCCATTTTACTTTCAACAAGCGCCGAACCTCCAAGGTACACTGTGACAGGCAAGTCTCAGGTTAATCGGCACCATACAAGTTTCTCAACAAACGGCTGATCAATTTTAATCTTAAAATATTATGCTCAGGCATCTGGTTCAACTGCCGGAGAAATATTACAGTAATAATCAAATCGTACATACCATATGGAAGTTCAATACCATTTGAAACTTATGTGCCAAAGTCAAGAAGATCGGAAAACTGCAGGTTATTGCTGAATATTTGCGAAAATCGAGAAATTTGTATTCTTTCAGCATAAAAAAAACACTCGTTTGTTTTTCTTAAGTTTCTAATATGACTCACAGTAGCATATTTTGAAGTACCTTACCGAGTTTCAGCGAGCTTTGACCATACGCTTTTGAGAAATAAAGGCTGTAAATTTCAGTTTGTGCGAGACTTCTAAAATCTAAATGCTTGGAAAACCCCTCATGTTCGCTAATTTATTCAATGGGTTTGTTTTGAATTTCCGCACGGGTTCTGCCACTTGAGAATCGCGATCGCGAGGAATAATTAAAATTAATGTTGAAATTAAAATGAGGATTAATTTTGCAAGGGTAAGTAAGGTATTTGTAAATATATTTAGTAGCGTTACGGAATGTACACAAGTGGGTAGTAAATTAATGCAGTATGTTATGTTATATAAACAAGTTATATAATCCGGTTGGGATAATGTTGAGGGTATATAAAGAGGAGTGATTAATATGTAAGAATCATTCGAAGGTCTTTCTCTACCTTATACCTAAATTTTCTTTTAGACATATGTTAAGAATAGAGGAAATGTACCGACTACACATCTAATATATAGACTTGATTTGCCAACATTATATACTGCTGTAATTTACAAAGCATAATGTCCGACAAGTATCAATAAACGAGATGCCCGCCCCTGATCTGTTGTTTGTGTTTTTAAAATGCAGTTTAGCTGTTAAATGTTTTATGCTCGTTTCAGAGTGATAAGAGTATACTAATAGTTCCAGGCTGAGTAATGTTTTGGTGGCAAGGAGTATCAGAGTATCAGAGCATAATACTG
This sequence comes from Actinernus sp. WN-2022, assembly GCA_030867875.1. Lineage (NCBI taxonomy): Eukaryota > Metazoa > Cnidaria > Anthozoa > Actiniaria > Actinernidae > Actinernus > Actinernus sp. WN-2022. The sequence continues at coordinate 39,922,198 of JAOWCC010001368.1, forward strand.
CTTTTTATACATTTTGTTTCTCGACGTTACGGATCTTTTTTACTTTTATTTTGAATCACTGTCCCTTATTTAAAACGAACACTGTTTTAGCCAGGATTTGCGTGTTAGTTGTCACTCTTGGTTTGTCCTCGCCAGCTGCCAGCAGGGCAACCACACCCTTTGTTTTCATTGTAACGTTGTAACATTTTCATTTCTTTTTTTACCACGTCATACGATAGGCCAGCTTTGGCCATTAATTCCCAATCATATACGGCGTCAAGACAGCGTCCAAGTTTCCTTTGAACGTTAGCGATCGTTTTGAGATTTCCTCCTTCTCATTCCAGTCTAGAGGGCACGTTTGATATGAACTGCATTTTCACGAGTACCGCTTAGACATGCCTTTTACATTGTACTTTCTCCTTTTCCTTCCTACTGTGGAAACGTTCTTCAAATTGTCTCCCCTCATCGCTACTTACTACCATGTGGGCATAGCACGTAACACCTGCTTCATGGGTTACTGCACACAGTCGCATGAATTGCAATGTAATCCTCATTTTAATTTCAACAATAATTTTAATTATTCCTTGCCGCGCGATTCCCAAGTGGCAGAACCCGTGCGGAAATTCAAAACAAACCCATTGAATATATTAGCGAACATGAGGGGTTTTCCAAGCATTTAGATTTTAGAAGTCTCGCACAAGCTGAAGTTTACAGCCTTTATTTCTCAAAAGCGTATGGTCAAAGCTCGCTGAAACTCGGTAAGTTACTTTAAAATATGCTACTCTAAGTCATATTAGGAACTTAAGAAAAACAAACGAGTGATTTGTTTTTACGCCGAAAGTATACAAATTTCTCGATTTTCGCAAATATTCAGCAATATCCTATCTTACTTCGTTCGCCGCTTAACGTCAGGTGCAGTTTTCCGATCTTCTTGACTTTGGCACATAAGTTTCAAATGGTATTGAACTTCCATATGGTATGTACGATTTAATTATTACTGTAATATTTCTCTGGCAGTTAAACCAGATGCATGAGCATAATATTTTAAGGTTAAAATTGATCAGCCGTTTGCTGAGAAACTTGTATAGTGCCGATTAACCTAAAACTTGCCTGTTACAGACCTTGGAGGTTGGACACTCGTTGAAAGTAAAACGGAACAAATCCATCTTTTTTGGTTTTGAAATATACGCTCTTTCCAAAAAAAAAAAACGTTTTCGAAAATCGCTTATATCTTCAGCAATTCTTTGTTAATGACTTTCTAATTGTACTTTTTATAACATTCGAGGATTCTTTATTAAAAATTCAAAAAATCTCAGAAATCGGATAATGTTTAGCTGTTGAAAAACGCGATTTAAAAAGACCCCCGTTGCCAAAATAAATAGCCGCGGGCAACCTTAAAAACAAATTCAAATCTGATTTCGACGAGTGTACTATAAACAAAATAGGCTCGTCCAATTACGAAAACTTTCAAAACATCACTGTTGTGATTCTGTGCTTCTTAGGATAGATTTAAAAGACCTAAACTTGGTTTTTATCATGAGAACGGGGGATTATATATAGGAAAAGTTGCCATGAGGGTATGCAATGCATATATAACACGGTCCAAGTACAGGGAGATAAATCGTGCAATCCTACAGTTCTGTTAGTTATTATCAGTAGAAACAATTTCTTACTTGCCTAATAATCATTCTGTTTTATGCGCCGACAATAGACCCTTTCAGCTTGCCTGTTTGTTGCCCCATTTCAGACCACGTGATAGTTCTCCAGAGGATTCAGTGCTTTGTTTTCCAATTATAGGAATTGGTACATTTCCTCTTGGGATGCAGAAAAACAAAGAAATCAATACTCGAGGGAAAGGTCACGTGGTCTGAAATGGGCAACAAACAGGCAAGCTGAAAGGGTCTATTCTACGTCTCACTATATCAGAAAGGTTTACGTCGGAAGGCGTTTATATAGGGACGCCAAGATGGCGGTCGGACATGGACAAAATGTTATAAAATTCGTTTTTCCATGTCTTTATTCTCTGTTACAAACGCGCGGGATGTTAGAAGAACACAGAAAAAACTTGAAAATCATGTGCCGCTAGGCGAGTGATCTTCAAGTTTTTCTGCGTTCTCCCAAAATCCCAAGTGTTTTTAACAGAAAATAAAGACATGGAAAACGAAATTTATTGCTTCTATAAAATAACGAACCGGAAAGATACGAGAAATAAATATTACGCACGCACGATTAGAAGATTAATTATCCTAAAAATCATCAGAAATCGGCCGACGGTATTTTGTGAGTTTGGACATGTACAGCGCGGAAAATCCCCTAAGGCCAGCGCCAAGGCATAACTGAGAGAAGAGAATGTACTTCTCTGTGTGGCTGTATTTTGAAAATATCTTGCGAAAAGAATAACTCAGAATTCAAGACATTTTTTACCGGAAATTTAAGCCAAGGCATAAGATATTCAAGGTAATAGAATACTTCAAATGAGTACTAGTGTTTTAGTCGCCGAATGTGCGGCACGAGGAAAAATGATTCCTGCAGAACGAAGAAATCAAAATCGCCTAAATCAATGGAAAGATATAGTTGTTGGGACCTTCCTTCCAATGAGATTAGGCTTAGAGTGCAAGATAAGAGGGAAAAGGTCGCTTTGACATATTTTTTGTTCTGAGAAAACTCAACAAGTTTGCTTTGGTTACACAACTTTACCACTGTCACACGTGTGAGTTTGAAAAAATTCTTTACATGTCGTTGTTCTTAAAATGTTACTGGAGAAAGCTAAAAATCCTCTCTGGATTATCAAAGACCAAGCAGGCAGAATCATTGGCCTTATTATTTCGTGACTTAATTGACTGTCGGACTCACGGAGATGGACTGTTATTATCAAGCTTACAAGTTTCATTGAAGGTAAAAAGACATATCGTAAAAACTGAAATACTTTGTTAATACTTTCCCCTCTCCAGCTCGATTCCTCATTCTAGTCGTCTGTCAGAAGAATTGTTTGAAAACTAGGCTTATTAGAAGGCATTTATGTGTTTTACGTACACATACATGCAGCCGAAATTAAAAGACAAGTGCTTTTATTTATTTTAACATGACCCACGAATACTATTTGTTGGGTTTAGCAAATTTGATAAGCTTGATGTTGCAGTCGTGAAGACATTATATTCTTGTCAAATTATCTCTGCCAGTCATGCTGATTAAAATCACATTCAAAGTCAACGTTTGGTCATTCTAACAGACATTCTTCCTTGTTGTTTCCAGTTGCCATTTTGATTTCATTCACAATCGGGTGCCCAGAATTTCTGTCTATAGACTCTCAGACAAATACACACCATGAAATAACCAGTAATTATGTTACTCCTATATATATCTAATATTCACAATATAATACAAGACTGCCGTCATATTGTATACCTCTTACCTCCAATACGAACTAACTACGGTAAATATGATTCAAAACATCAAGCCGCTGTGATCTCGACTTTATAGTAAAAACTATTTTAAGGTGGCCCGCGGCTATTTATTTTGGCAACGGGGGTCTTTTTAAATCGCGTTTTTGAACAGCTAAACATTATCCGATTTCTGAGATTTTTTGAATTTTTAATAAAGAATCCTCGAATGTTATAAAAAGTACAATTAGAAAGTGATTAACAAAGAATTTCTGATGATATAAGCGATTTTCGAAAACGTTTTTTTTTTAGGAAAGAGCTTATATTTCAAAACCCAAAAGATGGATTTGTTCCATTTTACTTTCAACGAGCGCCGAACCTCCAAGGTACACTGTGACAGGCAAGTCTCAGGTTAATCGGCACCATACAAGTTTCTCAACAAACGGCTGATCAATTTTAAGCTTAAAATATTATGCTCAGGCATCTGGTTCAACTGCCGGAGAAATATTACAGTAATAATTAAATCGTACATACCATATGGAAGTTCAATACCACTTGAAACTTATGTGCCAAAGTCAAGAAGATCGGAAAACTGCAGGTTATTGCTGAATATTTGCGAAAATCGAGAAATTTGTATTCTTTCAGCATAAAAAAAACACTCGTTTGTTTTTCTTAAGTTTCTAATATGACTCACAGTAGCATATTTTAAAGTACCTTACCGAGTTTCAGCGAGCTTTGACCATACGCTTTTGAGAAATAAAGGCTGTAAATTTCAGCTTGTGCGAGACTTTTAAAATCTAAATGCTTGGAAAACACCTCATGTTCGCTAATTTATTCAATGGGTTTGTTTTGAATTTCCGCACGGGTTCTGCCACTTGGGAATCGCGAGGCAAGGAATAATTAAAATTAATGTTGAAATTAAAATGAGGATTAATTTTGCAAGTGTAAGTAAGGTATTTGTAAATATATTTAGTAGCGTTACAGAATGTACACAAGTGGGTAGTAAATTAATGCAGTATGTTATGTTATATAAACAAGTTATATAATCCCGTTGGGATAATGTTGAGGGTGTATAAAGAGGAGTGATTAATATGTAAGAATCGTTCGAAGGCGTTTCTCTACCTTGATACCTAAATTTTCTTTAAGACATGTTAAGAATAGAGGAAATGTACTGACCACACATCTAATATATAGACTTTATTTGCCAACATTATATACTGCTGTAATTAACAAAGCATAATGTCCGACAAGTATCAATAAACGAGATGCCCACCCCTGATCTGTTGTCTGTGTTTAATGCAGTTTATCTATTAAATGTTTTATGCTCGTTACGTTTCAGAGTGATACTAATAGTTCCAGGCTGAGTAATGTTTTGGTGCCAAGGAGTATCAAGAGTATCAAAAGCATAATACTGCTTTTTATACATTTTTTCTCGACGTACGGATCTTTTTTACTTTTATTTTGAATCACTGTCCCTTATTTAAAACTAACACTGTTTTAGCCAGGATTTGCGTGTTAGTTGTTACTCTTGGTTTGTCCTCGCCAGCTGCCAGCAGGGCAACCACACCCTTTGTTTTCATTGTAACGTCTACTTTTTTACCACGTCATACGATAGGCCAGCTTTGGCCATTTTCCCAATCATATACGGCGTCAAGACAGCGTCCAAGTTTCCTTTGAACGTTAGCGATCGTTTTGAGATTTCCTCTTTCTCATTCCAGTCTAGAGGGCAGGTTTGATATGAACTGAATTTTCACGAGTAGCGCTTAGACATGCCTTTTACATTGTACTTTCTCTTTTTCCTTCCTAGTGTGGAAACGTTCTTCAAATTTTCTCCCCTTATCGCTACTTACTACCATGTAGACATAGCACGTAACACCTGCTTCATGGGTTACTGCACACAGTCGCATGAATTGCAATGTAATCCTCATTTTAATTTCAACAATAATTTTAATTATTCCTTGCCGCGCGATTCCCAAGTGGCAGAACCCGTGCGGAAAGTCAAAACAAACCCATTGAATATATTAGCGAACATGAGGGGTTTTCCAATCATTTAGATTTTAGAAGTCTCGCACAAGCTGAAGTTTACAGCCTTTATTTCTCAAAAGCGTATGGTCAAAGCTCGCTGAAACTCTGTAAGTTACTTTAAAATATGCTACTGTAAGTCATATTAGGAACTTAAGAAAACCAAACGAGTGAAATTTTTTTACGCCGAAAGAATACAAATTTCTCGATTTTCGCAAATATTCAGCAATAACCTGCAGTTTTCCGATCTTCTTGACTTTGGCACATAAGTTTCAAGTGGTATTGAACTTCCATATGGTATGTGCGATTTAATTATTACTGTAATATTTCTTCGGCAGTTGAACCAGATGCCTGAGCATAATATTTTAAGGTTAAAATTGATCAGCAGTTTGCTGAGAAACTTGTATAGTGCTGATTAACCTAAAACTTGCCTGTCACAGACCTTGGAGGTTGGACACTCGTTGAAAGTAAAATGGAACAAATCCATCTTTTGGGTTTTGAAATATACGCTCTTTCCAAAAAAAAAAAACGTTTTCGAAAATCGCTTATATCTTCAGCAATTCTTTGTTAATCGCTTTCTAATTGTACTTTTTATAACATTCGAGGATTCTTTATTAAAAATTCAAAAAATCTCCGAAATCGGATAATGTTTAGCTGTTCAAAAACGCGATTTGAAAAGACCCCCGTTGCCAAAATAAATAGCCGCGGGCAACCTTAAAAACAAATTCAAATCTAATTTCGACGAGTGTACTATAAACAAAATAGGCTCGTCCAATTTCGAAAACTTTCAAAACATCACTGTTGTGATTCTATGCTTCTTAGGATAGGTTTAAAAGACCTAAACTTGGTTTTTATCATGAGAACGGGGGATTCTATATAGGGAAGTTGCCATGAGGGTATGCAATGCATATATAACACGGTCCAAGTACAGGGAGATAAATCGTGCAATCCTGTTATTTTTTGGCTATTGTAAGCGGATTGTCCTAGTGAGAATAGTTTATGAACCTCCCAACAGTTCTGTTAGTTATTATCTGTAGAAACAATTTCTTACTTGCCTAATAATCATTCTGTTTTATGCGCCGACAATAGACCCTTTCAGCTTGCCTGTTTGTTGCCCCATTTCAGACCACGTGATAGTTCTCCAGAAGATTAAGTGCTTTGTTTTCCAATGATAGGAATTGGTACATTTCCTCTTGGGATGCAGAAAAACAAAGAAATCAATACTCGAGGGAAAAGTCACGTGGTCTGAAATGGGGCAACAAACGGGCAAGCTGAAAGGGTCTATTCTACATCTCACTATATCAGAAAGGTTTACAATGGAAGGCGTTTATATAGGGACGCCAAGATGGCGGCCGGACATGGACAAAATGTTATAAAATTCGTTTTTCCATGTCTTTATTCTCTGTTACAAACGCGCGGGATGTTAGAAGAACAAAGAAAAAACTTGAAAATCATGTGCCGCTAGGCGAGTGATCTTCAAGTTTTTCTGCGTTCTCCCAAAATCCCAAGTGTTTTTAACAGAAAATAAAGACATGGAAAACGAGATGTATTGCTTTTATAAAATAACGAACCGGAAAAAGACGAGAAATAAATATTACGCACGCACGATCAGAAGATTAATTATCCTAAAATCATCAGAAATCGGCCGACGGTATTTTGTGAGTTTGGACAGCGCGGAAAATCCCCTAAGGCCAGCGCCAAGGCATCACTGAGAGAAACGAATGTACTTCTCTGTGTGGCTGTATTTTGAAAATATCTTCCGAAAAGAATAACTCAGAATTCAAGACATTTTTTGCCGGAAATTTAAGCCAAGGCATAAGATATTCAAGGTAATAGAATACTTCAAATGAGTACTAGTGTTTTAGTCGCCGAATGTGCGGCACGAGGAAAAATGATTCCTGCAGAACGAAGAAATCAAAATCGCCTAAATCAATGGAAAGATATAGTTGTTGGGACCTTCCTTCCAATGAGATTAGGCTTAGAGTGCAAGATAAGAGGAAAAAGGTCGCTTTTTGACATATTTTTTGTTCTGAGAAAACTCAACAAGTTTGATTTGGTTACACAACTTTACCACTGTCACACGTGTGAGTTTGAAAAATTCGGATTTTTCTTTACGTGTCGTTGTTCTTAAAATGTTACTGGAGAAAGCTAAAAATCCTCTCTGGATTATCAAAGACCAAGCAGGCAGAATGATTGGCCTTATTATTTCGTGACTTAATTGACTGTCGGTCTCACGGAGATGGACTGTTATTATCATGCTTACAAGTTTCATTGAAGGTAAAAAGATATATCGTAAACACTGAAATACTTTTTAATACTTTCCCCTCTCTAGCTCGATTACTCATTCTAGTCGTCTGTCAGGAGAATTGTTTGAAAACTAGACTAATTAGAAGGCGTTTATGTGTTTTACGTACAAATACATGCAGCCGAAATTAAAAGACTAAGTGCTTTTAGTACTTTAAGTCAGAAATCGCAAGTGTTTATTATTTTTATTTTTGTGTCGATGTTTGGCACCGGTAACCAATGAGATTACACAGGAGCGTATTGTTCGATTCCCAACACACGTACGTGACAGGATCAACCAATCAGATTCGACACCCGCCGTATCTTGGTTGTGGAGGCAAAGCCAGCAACGTCCGAGCGAAGATTCGGGGCCATTCTTAACCATTAATATTATTTTGCTGAAACCAAAGGTTTCTTCGAATGAAATATCAAGATGTTCTGTTATTCTAGGGCTGACAGGACTTTTAGGGCCTTTCGATGGAAAATTCTCACATTTACGAAAGGTATGTGGCGATCCAATCGCACAGTCAGCTAGTCTGGCCGACAGGAGTTGTGATGACTGATGGTTTTGGTCCAATAATCCACGTAAACTGAAAGAAAATGCCTGTACTGCTGCATCTAAGTGCCATAGGATTGCAGTGTTGCGTTGTTAATATTGTTCAAATGCTCTTCATTACCGTCACACACTGTGAGGAGGTCAAATGAGGGATTTTGATTATTTGCAATGTTGGCTGTTCACCACCAAGTCCTCTCCTGAAATGCCCTTGAGATTATACAACTGGGAAGTCTTGACTAAACCAGTCAACCAATGCCGAGCTTTACTAAGACTTCAACTCAGGAGTCGCAAAAGCTGGAAGTGAATAGTGATTGACCCTTGTCTTTGAACGCGAACGGAAATCAAAACTGGTGAGGTTGAAATTATGTGTTTTTATTATATGGAAGTGTTTTACTGAGAAATAAACCACTCGTAGAACTCATACGAAACTACATTCGGGTACTGAGTAGCGTATTTTCCATATCCTCACTAGTGAAAATATCGATTGCGTCACGTTTACCGCCTTTTGAACTAACAAAGATGGCAGCGAAAGAATCAAAAATAGCGCACGCATACATTACTTCACAAAATGAGCCCGCGTTACATCCTTGAAATTTTGATTAGATTGGCGCGCGAATTGCTCGTGTCCGAACTAGCAAAAGAAAACAACTAATTCGTGGCACAGCTCATCACGCATATTAACTTAATTGATTCATGTCTTTATAAGAAGCGACAGCTCCTTCTCAATAAATGAAATGTATAACATTTTGTGATATTTGGGAAAAAGAAATCACAACAATTTGCTGTGGTAATGTCTTATAGAAGGGCTAGCGAATGTTCTGTTGGTGGCACAGCTCATCACGCATATTAACTTAATTGATTCATGTCTTTATAAGAAGCGACAGCTCCTTCTCAATAAATGAAATGTATAACATTTTGTGATATTTGGGAAAAAGAAATCACAACAATTTGCTGTGGTAATGTCTTATAGAAGGGCTAGCGAATGTTCTGTTGGTTTTAGCCTTAAATGCTCAGATGCTCGCAGAAAACGTATGTGCTCGACCGCTCGTGCTAGTGAAAATGCTTGGTGGTCGTGATCGCAGCGGTGGTGATGGCGACGTAATGTCTTGATAAACAACGCGACGTTTTTACCTTGTGCCGGACCTTACGCTTTGTGTGGGGAGAACACATAGAGCAATGGCATGACTGGGGAAGTTCGGAAAGTCGGTTTGGCACAAAATATCAGTGTTATTTTGAATTAATTGTACGAGTTTTAAAATGACCGTATTTTGTTTAAAAGTAAGTGTATATTTTCGCTTGCCGTTGTGGTAGGGTGTAGCATCTTGAAGGAGAATTAAGAAAATGATAGAGGTTGCAAGGAGACTGATCGACAGATATGAGAAAATAAATTTTCATTGCAATAAGAAAATCTAACAACTTAGAATTCAAGTTATTTTCCTGTTGGTATAATTTGTTACCACAAATCAGTCATACGTTTGAATCCTCTAAATAATAGAAAAGTTAGGGGCTTAGACATTGGCTTAGATTAACTTGACAACCTTTATCTCTTAAAACAGAATCATTGATAATAGACCACCTCGAAGTTTTCGACGCCATTTTGTTTGGTATGTAAGAATTCCTGGCGGGGTTACTCAGTCCCCATACAAACCTTTGTAATTCGGACACGCTTCGTCAAAGCGCTCTGAAGAACATTGTAATTACGGCAAGCTGACCTAATAATTCTACAAGAACCGACAACAGAATCAAAGGTAAGATAATAACGAAGATTATTTGTGAATTTAAACCCAGTAGGATGACTTTTGCCAGATGATTTTGATCGAACTCTGCTTAGAACCGGGAAAGAAGAGAAATTACGAATCACAAATGTATTGAAATAGCGAACTGAATATTAAAATAGGGGTTAAAGTAAACATTATATGTAGGAATAAAACTTTGTGGTTTAAGTTAATTTCGAGAGAAAGAAAAAAAAAATTGCTCTCACACCACATGCTTATGACGACGACGCCATTTTTTTAACAGTTTACACCGTATTCGGAGTGCCGATCAAAAATCATCCGGCAAAAGTTATCCTACTGAACTTACCTTTGATTCTGTTGTCGGTTCTTGTAGAATTATTAGGTCAGCTTGCCGTAATTACAATGTTCTTCAGAGCGCTTTGACGAAGCGTGTCCGAATTACAAAGGGTTGTATGGGGACTGAGTAACCGCGCCAGGAATTCTTGCATACCAAACAAAATGGGGCGCTTTCTCAGTGTAAGCATATTAATAATTCATTTTGTCGAATTTTCATACAAACCTTCTAAAACCTAACCCCAAAATTTGAAAAAACCCTAACCATTTTAAATCCCAAATCATTAATAGAACGAGTCTAAATACACCTGAACTTAAAGGAGCTCATTCAACCAAGATGCATTGCGAGCTCAAATTTCTCGAACCGCCATTTTCGGGGCCCCCGATAATGGCTCTGGAGAGTTTCTTGAAACAAATCCTATTCCATCGGTCTCACAGGGGCGTACCAGTTGATTACTTATAGGGGAAAATGTTCCTTATTTATTAGCTTTTGTGTTCAGTCATATATTTCTGAATTTTCACCTGCCAGGGGAAATATTGAACGTACTCTGGAGTCGCCTTTGGTCAGTGAAATTATTACTAGAGCCTGTACTGGAGTTAGCGGACTCCTACAGTTTATCCAAACCAGGGCCTTTCTACACTGGCTTGATCGGCCCGCAGACCTAAATGACAAGAAATTTAAAGGTCAGAAGAGCTGAGCCTTTTCCTTATCATTATCGGACACTTACAACATTTAAAGCAAATTGCTTTGACTTGAAGACTCAAGTACGCGGTACATGCAAGATTACAAATCTCGCAGTTTCTCTCTTAGTCTTATAGTCTTGGTTTTCGCTCAATGTACATGGACAACGCTGAGACAATTAAAGTAAGTAAAAGTGAAATGTTGTGTTGATATCTGCATGAGCGGCTGTAAAGTGGAAACCTATTTTATAAATGTTTCTTTTCTGATGAATCAACTTCAAGTTCAAGTGCCGCATCACGTCGAGGAATTTTGATCGGAGAACCGTAGTAATTCCGCTCATTCTATTGTATTTCTTCAAGTATAAAGGCAACTGATCTCCCCGCCGATCTCGGCCATTCAGTTCAACTCGTAAACTCTATTTATAAACAGCCCAATATCACATTTTCTGATTGGCAGCTGTCCGATTTCAAGTAGTTTACCATATGAAAACAATAACAGTGACTCGCAATGCATCTTGGTTGAATGAGCTCCTTTAATGGAGAATTTAGCGATGTTTTCAAGTGTTTTCAAGTGCACTTTTGCTTTAACAATTTCAGGACATGCTTACACTGAGAAACCCCCCAAAATGGCGTCGAAAACTTCGAGTGGTCTATTGCGAACACCAGGAAAGTCTTCGGCATCCATATACAGCGCTCATTTAATTGATAGTTCCTACAGCCGCTAAAGTAGCTCCCCCCGTAGAATTTAACCCGAGAATACTCAATATGGCAAACAAGACTGAGTTCGGTGATAGTCTTCATAACAGTCCGAATAATTTAGCGATTTTCGACATTTTGCTGAATTTCTTAAATATCTGCGAAAAAATCAAACCTTGTATTTTCATCTCCTTCAGAAGAGCTTGTGGGACAAGATGGCGGCCGTATTTTCTCCTGGGGAACATTACTGCATTCTGATTGGTCTGATCTGTTTTTAATTGACAGGTTCGGAACTATGAATTGCTATCTTACCAGAAAACTCCACCAGTACATGTGATGTCCACCAACCATGTCGACCATCAGTAAACACCGTACCCAACATACCGGATTGTGAACCTAGCCATTCGTAACGTCACAATGGGCCTTCTGGGAGAGGCCCTAGGGCCTACGGCGGATCCTTTAATATAAACTGAAAAATGCATGAAGCACAAGAATTCCGATCTTCCAAAATATCTGAAAAACCCCACTGGTTATAGCCTATGTGATCTATTTTTTATAACAGAAAACTAAGCAGGCAGAACTTTGAAGATGAGCGGGAAACGTCGAGGGAAGAATCAAGAAGCAAATGGTGACGATGCAGAAGAGGCATCTAAACTGTGAGTCGAGGGGGAGGGGAGGAGAATGGTAGCCTGAGGACTCTACAATCTCGTACCCAGACCCCATTTGTTACTTACTGCGCATGCTCGACGAAGAAATAGGGCTCTGGAAGAATCCGATTCCGGAAGTCCGCGAATCACGGACTTCCGTTGACTCTGCGCATGCTTATCATTACGTCACCCTGAGAAGTCGTTTCTTCGGGTTCGATTCTCGCTCAGCGCCTCAGGTCCAGGTTTTGGTTTGGATTTGGACGTTCACCCGGTATCTTGATAGTGATCTTTTGCTTGCTAGTGTCAGGGCAAGCCTTGGGGAGTCTCTTTCATCTTCTGCCGTTTTTAGTTTGGATTTTAAGGCTTTATTTTCATGCATTAGGCTCGTATTTCTTTATCGTGCGATGGATATCAGACATCACAGATTCCTGAGTACACAAGAGGATTCATGGGGATCGAAAACTCGCTGAAATCGCCTTACCTGAGCCAGTTGACCACACAAACAGCAACTGAATACACCGTAGAAGCAAGTCAAGGCATTTGTAATTACGATTCTCTCGCATTTTAGCTCCTTGAAACTCCAGTTCGTTACATTCCCATACAAACGCTTATATTTAAGCGATCAGCGCCTGTTCACAAGTCTACGAAATCGGAAAACGCCACTTCTGCCTATAGAGCACTTACGAACATTGTTATTAATATGGGAATGTATAGTATTACCTATCTGTTACGGTAAATCCCTCGGCTATATCCAGTTGAGTTTGATTTTCGAAATTTCAATATAAAGACCTCATTAGGTATTCAAGAGCCTTTATATAGCTCATTAGATATTCAACGTCTTTATTCATATAAAGACCTCAAAATAATAGCCTTGAATATCTAATGAGCAATATATTGAAATTGACTGGGATCTCAGTGAAATAAAGGTTATCGAATAACAATAGAAAATGTGTCAAAAATGAAATAATGCAAAATATAAACCGGAAATTAAGAAGTTCAAAATTGAACTTTGCCAATACCGGCAATCAACAATGGTCTCAATCGTGTTTCTTTCGTAAAACTTTAGCACTGGTTCTAGACTCCAGCTACCAGCCTTATTACACCGGTTAAACAGCATTTCTGCTACATTCTACATACATTTTCTAAAATTCACATTACAGCATTGTCATATCATTTCTCATTGTTATTCAGACTTCTTTTTGTTGGATAATGATTGGCTGAAACTAGACTCCGGAGGCGATACATTATTCCCAAGCAAAGGGGTTGCCTGGGAAGGACCGATAGAAGATAACATATACACTTGTAATAAAAATTAGTTGCATATGTTTTTCGACGAATTCGTGGCTTATACGTTTCTTTCAAGCTTGAGAGAGAAAACACTGGTTATTGGGCGGCGGCAGTAAATAGGAAGAACATTTTAGGTAAGTGGTTTGAAATCATTAATATTATAAGCCTGCTAATTCCATTGTTAGTAAGAGAAATAACATACCTAAATCGTGTCTTCTAGCAAAATTATAACCGGAACTTGTAAAATTTATTCTTAATTATAGAAAGTCTTATGTTTCAATTCTTTTCACGGATGCGGTTTAGAGTATCGGATAAACAGGAAATACGGATAAAAAACAAATATATTTGCGACTCTGGACAAAGGGTATAGAAAGTGTAAATTAAGATATCTGTGATATGAACTGCGAAGAAAAGATACGTTTATTCCGTCTAGGGAACTGTTTCGGATATTATTTGGTTAATGACAACAATAACTCTTCTAAGAAGGTTTGGTGTCTCCAGTCATTATCAGAATCTCTAGACTCTTAAAGTACTGAATCTATCCAGTTTTGCAAGGAAATAACTGATCACTTGTGCATGTAGACATTTTTAGTTCTCTTGGTCTGGTGAGAGGGCTGCATTCACGGTTATATTAACATAAGTTCAGTTCTATTGCTTCAATTAAATGTCTGAGGCAGCTTTGATGTGTACTTTAACTATAACAATTAGAATACTAGGTGATAGTAGAATAATTTATGAATGATACGAATTAAAGCAAACTGATGTTGAGTTGGAGCTTTATCCACCAATCTGATTTTTTCGTTGCTGGTGCGGTATCCTGCGAGCAGAGCCTTCTTCGACTCCACGAAAAGCGAGAAGAAAAGCAGGCTCTGCATCATTATAAATAAATGGTTTATTTTAACGTCGAAGATACAGGAAGCCGTTACCGGGTCTCCCAAGTCAGAGGCTTATATTTAAGTATTCGGAATTGGAATTTAGGTTGGTTTTGGAGAAGGGAGGAAAACCGGAGAACCCGGAGAAAAACCCTCGGAGCAAGGACGAGATACCAACAAACTCAACTCACATTCTTTTTTTTCCCCGCAAAATATCATGCGTTTGACCGCTAAAAACCGGTTTATCAGCGCCCAGCTAATTTCTCGTTTAAAACTGATTACCAAACCTGCGCCCACTGCAACGGTGATACGACTGAGTGACCGAGTGAGTCTGGCCACGAGAAAAAGCCGTTACGAAAACAGCACGAGTGCTAGTCCTGCAGAGCCTTCTTTTTTCTCGCTTGTCGTAGTGAGTTGAAGAAGCCTCTGCTCGCAGGGTAGTGCAATGGGAAATTAAACACGATTTCACTGATCTGGGCAACGAATGCATTCACTTTATTTAAGCATTTGGCCCTCTCCCAACCCCTACGTAGTAGGACTTGCACTCTGCTCAATCTTTGCACGGCCATAGCGATCAAAACACGACTAGTGACCAAGAAAAATAAAGCGACTTGCTCAGTCTAATTATGAACTAATATCTAGGTTGCCGTGGCCAACCTTCATCATACGTTGCCTAGGTAGCGTAAGTCTCACATTCGTATTTTTCAATTCGTAATGTTTTCTTGTCGTTACCAGTCTTTTTCTTTTGAAGCCCATTCTTTTGTATCTTTAATATCGATTCTACATCTGTATAAGTGAATAGGTAAATAGTAAAATATTATTTTGATTTGAGTGCCAAAGGCACTTAGGTTGAGCCTTCATAATATTACACTGTTAGGAGTAAACATTGACAGTAAGCTGACTTTTACTTATCATATAAGTAGTCAGCGAGTAGATGTTATTATGAGGCTGCGCAACTTGATTCCAACTAGTGCAAGGTTGCAGTTATATAAAGCAGCAATCCTCCCACATTTGACATATTGTAATACGTCCTGTGTGGCATTTCTGTAAGGCCAGTGATGCCAGAAATTAGATAGGCCTACGGGCTGTGTACTGTGATTGGAGTTCATCATATAATCAACTATTGAGATGGGCTAAATACTCCAGTTTCCTATCCGAAAATTACCGCTAAATGCAATGACTACAGACGCATGTACTCAGGCTTAGCCTCATTCTGGAGTTAAACATTCATAAATACCAGCGAGAAGGTGGGCTATTCACAACTCTGCGTATTGTTGTAGTTTCGCATTTTGCACCACATTTTGCCCACTCTAAAAATAAGAGATTGCAGGATATCGCTAATATTATGTTTAGAGTTAAGGATGGCCTTTACCCTAAGTATATCTGTGATATATTTTCATTGAATAATACAACATACAACTTAAGAGTCAAAGAATTTCAGATTCCTAGATTCATAGAGTAAGTTATGGCAAACATTCCCTTAGATGTTTCGGGCCATTACTCTGGTCTAAGCTGAAATCAAATGTGCGTAATTTACAATATCTAGAAGCTATGAAGAGGGCCATCAGAAAACTGGATCTTGAGCAGTTGGTTAGCAATGATTGTCAGAACTGTATTTAGTGTTTCCTGAATAGACCCTTCCACGTTTTTTTTGAACTTTTGATATATACGCATAACAGCAAAACCGTCGATACTGCTGAAAAGAGCACCTCGAAGTTACTCAAAACCCCAAATTTGAGAGTTATATATTGAAGAGGAGCAAAGATACAGGCCCGAAAACATGGAAAATTTCGGGAAATTTCTTGACGTTTGTATGGAAATTTCGACCGGGGCGTTTGCCCCCAGTCAAAATTTCCATACAAATGTCTGTAAACTTTTCCAAGTTTGCGGACCAATAACTTTGCTCCTATTCAAGATATAACTCTCAAATTTGGTAGTATCGACGGTTTTGCTGTTATACGTATATATCAAAAGTTCAAAAAACCGTAGAAGGGTCTATTTCTGTGACATGTAATGTATAATGTAAATATTTATCTTTTTAGCCTTTTAATATTTAGTATTACAATTCACTGATCACTTTGTTTACTTTTTGAGACGCCAATATAACATGGGCCGCGTTAGGCAAAAAGGGCCCGGACGACATTGAAGCTAAATAATTCCTACCTAGGTGTTCCTAATAACAGGTTGAAGATTGTATTGTATTCTTGACGAGAAGCGCTACATTTCATTCCTAACAATAAATGTCAGTTTCAAGAAATTGACAACAAAAATCAGAGGTGAAATTTACGTGATTTTGATGTAAGGGCCCGATTACAAATATGACCACGAAAATTAGGAATCCTGTCAGAGGGGATGATTTTGATGTATGACATTCATTTATACCTGCTGCCATTAAAGAGTAAAAATAAAAAAGATGAACAAGATGACTAATTTTTGGCCAAATTTTTTTTTCTGCAGTCATTCTACTCCCATAGATCATAATACGATTTTAGCAATAGTACAAATTACACCTTGAAACAATCGTCTGTTGATAAGGAATCATTTGCGCTTGCTAAAATTGTGATCACACCCTCGTGAAAAAATATCGTAAATTTCATCTTCGATTTCATGAAATCAACACGACTTGTTAGTAGCACAATGTGGCGCTCGCGATGCATATTGTGATCGCACCACAAGTATAAAAAACATGGTACAATTTCAAAAATACATTTACACATTATGTCGTCAGGGCCCTTTTTGCCTGACGCGGCCCACATGGTATTGGCGTCTAGGAATACCAGCCTCTGATTGGCTCTTGCGCGAGCCCTTGCAGTTACATGGGTTCCCGGTCAAGTTCAAAGGCCGTTTGTTCAACAGCATTTATTGAGTGCGTCGTGGCAAGATTTCTACATTTTTACCTTCAAATCGTTGTAAATTACAAGATAAGAATTCTTCAATCCTAAAAGTAAGGTTGGCATTGTAGTTTTCGTCAGAAATCTAACACTCTTATCCGCTAAAAGTACAATTTTCACCGTCTGAAAGCAGTAAAATTGCAAAAGTCGTTCAAATCAAGCCTCAAAGTCAAAGCAAAGTTCCTTAAATAACCCTTAAATTCGAAATCACTTATCATTTTTGAACTAATGTTTATTTGACAAGAATTGATGTAGAAGCGTTGAAGAGATTTCAAAACACGTCGCGAAAGTTTTCTTCACTCAAGTCTCAAGCGGTGAAACCGTTGCCATGGATAGGCGCCTTTTGAGAATTGAAATTACGATCAGCATGAGTTTGGTGCTTCATTCTCTTATTTCTTTTAACAATTCCCAACTTAATTGTTGAATCGCGATACAAAGTCTGCGCGACTCCGCCCAATACGAAATATATTTTCTCCCAACTGGCCGGCAATATAATTCGGTAGCGGCGTCTCAAAATCGCAATTAGGTTATAGTATTTTAATCAACATTGTAAATAGCTATCATCTCAGATAAATAATTAATGGACGGGGTTAGGTAGTGAATTTTATGGTTTTAATTTCTGTATTTATTTATTTCTAGTGTCCTCATTTAGTGGTAAACTGCTATCGATTCTGACACTGAAATAAAGTAATTATTATTATTACTGTTTCTAATTTATACACAATATTTGGTAAATAACTGATATAAACCAATTTATAATATAGATACGATAGTACGCGCGCTCTGATTGGCTAAGAAGCCATGTTTTATCAGAGTATATAACATGGTTAGCCGTGTTATATAGTTTTCGACTAATCTATATTATAAAACAGATAAAGAAGCCTTAAATCCATGTTTTATACTATCATAAAACACTCTGGTCATTTGAGAACACTCTAGAAATGTTGAAAGCACGCGCCTTCGGCTTGTGCTTTAACATTTCTCTCATGTTCTCAAATGCCCATCGTGTTTTATGATAGTATAAAACATGGCTAAGGCTTCTTTATTTGTTAAATAACATTGATGTGTATAAAAGGTAATTATCTCTACCAGCATGTTAGTGTATAATAAGTGAAGCTTTTTTGACATCACATATATTAAAATAAGTATTCTGGATGTGTTAGTGTCAACACAGTGCCCTTCTTTTCGATCACTGGTTCCACATTTACTGAACTAATTGGTTGAGGGAAGAATTTACCCTCAGTCCATGAAGAACCCGTTATTTGATGTAAAACCGATACGTTCTTTAAATTGCAGAAATATGGAACGCTTTGGTGCAATAATGGATAACCTAACTCGCAGAAAACATATGGATACTTGGCTACCTGACACCCCACTAAGAAAATCTCTCACAGTCGGTGATTTGATCTGGCTGGGGACAGCCCCTCTTGTGGGAGTCGGTATTTATATCATGACCGGTGACGTCACAAGATACACACAAGGACCTGTTCTCATCCTTGGGTTCTTCGTCGCTTCCGTTTCAGCTTTCTTGGCGGCGTTCAGTTATGCTGAGTTTGGTAGTCGTGTCCAGGAAAATGGTTCTGCCTATATCTATAGCTACATCACCTTGGGCGAAGTTTGGGCTTTCTCGATTGGTTGGACAATGATTTTTGAAAACCTTTTTGCCGCTGCAAGCGTAACAAAGCTTTGCAGTCAATACGTTAACTTTCTTACCAATGGAACCTTGTATGAGACTATTAAGAGGAGCTCCATAGCTCTGGACTTGAGTGGAGTAGTAGAAGTTCCCGACGCACTGTCTCCTGCCTTGACACTCGTGGTCGGGGTGCTGATTTCCGTCGGGACCAAGTGGACATCAAAAGTAATCTCTCTGTTAAACCTTGTCAGTATTGTTATTCTGGTATTCATCGTGGCCACGGGGTTTTACTTTAATAACAACTGGCTGGATTTTACACCGAAAAAGACGATCAGTATCGAAATAATAGATATTTTCGCAGTTGCTGCTTCATCTTACTACGCATTCGCAAACCTTGAAATTATTTCTGTGGCAACAGAAGAAACATCAAAACCAAGAACTCAGGTTCCTCTCGGGATTTTTTCTGCCATGGCTATCGGTACTTTGGTGTTCCTGGGAACCAGTGTTATCATTACCTTAATGATACCTTTTCAGGTCCCGCTACACGTAATTCCAATGGCTGAAGCTTTTGCCCAGAATTCATTCCTTAATAGTAAGTACATTATCCTTTCAGGAGGAATTATAGCAGCTATGGGTAGCATGCTTGCATTTACATTTACAGTTGCAAGGATTACCTACCAAATGGCAAATGACGGGTTGATTTTTAACTTCTTTGGACACGTTTCTGGGGCAACAAGGGTGCCCGTTCGAGCCGCTTTAATAGATGCATTAATTATCGGACTTTTAGCAACGTTTATGAAAATAAAGCAACTAGTACACTTACTATCCATTGGGACACTAATTTCACACATCATGGTGGCGGTATCGGTAATATTCACCCGGTATCAATTTGGAGCTCAAAGTGTTAAATACATAGAAGCAGAAAACTCTGAAAAGACGAAGTCTTGGCTTAAATCAGTTTGTTGTGTTCGTCCGGAGATTAATGTTGCCGAAAATGAAAACACATTGAAGCAAAGGAAAGTGACAAAAAGTCCTGCACAAAACCTCAACCAAGAAACCTTGAATAATGCTGAAGCAGACTCAATAAAAATGCCGCGGAAACCAAACGAAAAAACAAGCCTCCAAGCAAGCGTTGCTCTTGTGATAATACTCCTTGGTATTGTCGGTCTTTGCTTAACCTTAACTCTGACGTACCCATCTTTTAGCGTCCATGATGCCTGGTCAATATCCCTGGCGTGTGTCTGCATGGTTGTTGTTGTGATAGGCGTTATAGCACTTGAGTCACAACCCAAGAATGAGGTGAGTCTCCCTGTGGAGGTGCCATGGGTACCTTACCTGCCTCTGCTCGGTGTGTTCCTAAATGTTCTACTTTTGGTGATGCTGGACTACTGGGCGTTTGCAAGATTTGGAGCGTGGCTTGCGTTAGGTAAGTACGTCATGTCCAATTTTTAAGGACTGGCGTGCGTGTTTTATTGCCAAATACAGGCACACGCTGACTGTACGATGAATGAAAAATAATGAATACTGCGTGAGGCCGAAAGTCGAATGCATGATGAAGAAATTTTGAGTTCATCGTAGAGTCAGCAAGTGCCTGTATTCAGTTGTCAACAAATCACAAACATAAAGTCTCTAACTTTTAATATTTCAACTGAGCGCACAGCGTGCTGTGATTACCAATAGAGCATTGTCTTTAGCCAATCACCTGCTTGGATTTGTACTAAGCACGAAGTTAGAATATTAAGTGCCCTTTTCTGGGTTAGGTTGTTCGAAGCCCGATTAAGCTAATCCACGAGGATTAAAGGTAATTAGTGGTTTGAATTTCTAACTTGACGAATGCAGATTCTGGGTTAAAAAACTTATTATGGTTAGATGCGGAATGAGTAGTGCATATTTCAAATTGTAATCCTAGATTTCAAAAGGACACCTTTACCAAGAAAACCAGACTACTCGGTTAACATTTAATCCACGATTAACGCTAATGGACTTAAAGTGCCCTCAGCACCAATTTAGATTTATTTCTTTTCAAAGTTTAGATGAAAATTGAAAATATAAATATGAATTCGGTAGCATGCCTGATTTATAAATTGTGATTAAACTCCCGAACAATTTGTTTCACGATCGCGCAGCTCGTGTCTTGATCGAGTTACGTGAAGATCAGGCATAAACCCATTGTTCGTTAGCACTTGGTGTAGTTTCTATTATTATGGATGCCTTATATCTCTTACGTCAATCACACACGATGCACGATCTACTATACCAATGCTTCTAATTTGTATATTGTCATTCGGTTGTGAAAAGAGCCCAGCTTTCGCCTTTCCAAGGCCCGATAGGCCCTTTGCAGCTAACACATCATTAAAGAAAACACAAACAATTGTTCAACAAACCACTGCGAAATATAAATCAAAAACTCACTGGCCACAAACACTCACTGGCCACAAACACTCACTGGCCACAAATGTCAATTATGGAACTACAGTATGATGTTTAAATAGCCCACTTCCCAGATATGCCTCACTTCCTCAAAGGAATCAATACGAGGCTCCGTGCATAATGCTCAGTCGTTCGTGACAAGCTACATCACTTCTGTTATTTGTCACGAACGACTGAGCATTATGCACGTAGCCGACGTTTCGCATATTTTCGTCGTGATCATTCAATCAAGTGCGAGAATGGTCTGTCAAGTAATCAAAACGAAACCACAAATGGAAGTACGAAAACTTGGGAAAAGTATTTTCAGAAAAATGAAATGTAAGTAAAATACGATATTATCTTATTTGAATTATACTACACAGAGAAAATGAGTCTCAAACTTTCAAACATTAGTGATGATCTAAACAATTACCAGTGACCTGCGTGGACTCGTGGACTCGATTTGTCAACAAGAAATATTCGAAGGCATCCAAAGGGCCCAAAATTCTTGAACTGGTTTTCGTTTTGCCGCGGGGTTCACTCGTTTTCTCGAAGGGAAATTGCTAAAATTGTAAAAAAGTCAAATTGTCAGTAGCACTAGTGTATTCAAACGAATACTCGAGGATGTTGGCTCCCTTTATAGAAAGCTTACAACAGACCGGGGAGCACTAGAAAATTGTCAACCTGTAGCTTGAATCCTTCGATTTTAGACGAAAGTCTTCAATTGCTGGTTTAAAATCAATGGCCCCAGAGATTCAAATAACAAAGACGTGGCGGCTATGTTGGTTGAACCAAACAAAGAAATATTTTGGTTCATGGTTGATCGAACGAGGAATCTTTTGTTAACGTCAACCAAGATGGCGGTGATGATGTCACGTGCAACCTAGCAATAGAACAATAGACTTCTCATAATGTTCCTGTTTCACACTCTCGATGTATGCGAAACATTATTTAAAAGTGGTCACATAGCTTGTCGTGCTGTAATGAGTACGCCACCATTAGTGATACTGTGATGTTTGATTTGGAAAGTTTGAAATGGTACAAAGTGATCTAGATCTCAATTGATGGGATTTTCAATGATCAACAATCAACAAATCGACAATTAAGCAAGTAATTTTTTTATTATATTTCTCATAGCAATTTCGTAAACTGATAAAGAACTGGGCACGAGTACGAGTACGTGTGTAAATTTAATCGAATTCCAAACAAATATTTAATTGTTTTTAATGAACCCCACTACCATGAACAATCACATGGAAATTAGTCTGTTTAGCGAGTTTGAAGATGTTTGAGTAGTAAGAACTAAAAACAAGCTTTCAAAAATCACAACAATAAGAGAGTTTAGTACTGCTGTCCCTCCAAACCATACTGAGCTCTCTTATTTTTGTGCTTTTTGCAAGCTCGCCACCTCGTTATAATTGATATGGATCCAAGTCCCCAGACTCAGTCAATTATGTTAAGTAATGGATTCGCCTAAGAAGTAAAGCAAAATACAATAGGCTGCGGCAAGACAATAGGCTGCGGCAATGACCATATCCTCACATGCGATGTTGCTCGAATGTGCCTTAAGTGTTGTCTGAGATGTCTACAGTTGAAGTCACAAGCGAAAATTGTGTGCTGTTGACCATGTTTACTGTGAAAATGTAAAGAAAACACCATCTAGCCAACGGGAAAGGGAGAAAACAAAAGATCTTGTGTCACAAATTTGAAAACATTCTGCATATACGAATTTCTCAACCATAGTTTAATGAAAACGTTTTTAAACTTCAACAATTATCTAATGAAAGTGCATTACTTCCATGGTCTTCTATTGAATTTATGAGTATCAATCAATGAAATTAAGAGAAAGAAGAATAGAAAAGCATTTATATAAATTTGTCCGGAAAACTACAGGCGATTTACAATAAGGCAAATGGTTCTTTCAGTCACAAAAAACTTTAAATGTTACAGTTACAGTAACGCTGCGCTCTTCCAGTGTCTTTTCAGACCCATACAAAATCCTCTGTATTTCGCATAAATAGTACATATTTCCTTATTCCTTCAAATTCTGTCTCCACAGGACTACTGCTTTACGGGCTTTACGGATATCGATACAGCAAAGAGGGGCTAAAGCCTCAGGAACTACAACATGCACGAGAGTTTGTTAGACTATCCGTCGCGCCATCGTTTCAACAACAAGTTTACCATCAACAACCTTCTTACGCGCAAGCGTTTAACGACACTGAACGACAACAAGAGGAGAGCTGTGAGAATATATGCTTAGATAAACAGGTTAATAGAGAGCTAAATGGATATATAGATGAACAGGTTAATAGGGAGCTAAATGGATATATAGATGAGCAGGTTAATAGAGAGCTAAATGGATATACAGATGAGCAGGTTAATAGAGAGCTAGATGGATATATAGATGAGCAGGTTAATACAGAGCTAAATGGAAATATAGATGAGCAGGTTAATAGAGAGCTAGATGGATATATAGATGAACAGGTTAATAGAGAGCTAAATGAAAATATAGATGAATAAATAATTTGATAGATAAATGGATAGGTGAATAGATAGCTATATGGATAGATGAAAACTGATACGTATATAGTAGATAGATGGATGGATAGATAGACGGATGGATGGATGTATATCGATTAATAAATAATTTGATAGCTATAGATAGATAGGTGAAAAAGATAGATATAGACAGACTGACTGACAGAGATGAATGAATGAATGAATAAATTGTATGCGGAATGTATGAATATATGAGTAAATGAATGAATATGGATAGATTAATAGATGGATCGGTTAATTGGTAAATAATCAATCAATGGATAGATTAATGGACGAATAGATAGAGATATAGAGGGATAAATAATTAGCTGGATAGAGATAAATGGATGGATAAATATATGTAGATGATAATTTAGAGAGATATTGATTTATGATTTGGTTGGGTAATCCCTCTCTATTGGGATAGATTATTTGACTAAAAGTGTAATAAAAGATTCGTTATTCGATAATTTAAATATACGAATTAAATAAAATTAAAGGACACATTAGCCTAAAGTATAAGGTACTACCTGACGTCAAATGTTGCGTATCGTAAAGTGATAATAAGGATCTATCGCTTTATGTATGCCAGTGAAACAATAGACATCATGCAACCCCCTGGGCATACGTGGGGCATTTGACTGAATTTCTGTCCCGCGGGTGGGGCATTTGCTTGGTTTCTAGTTGTTTGATAGGCTTCCCATAAATGTTGGTATGTAATCAACTAAAGTCGATTGAGGTATGCTAACCGCCGTGGAAAGCGAGTAGCAGCTGACGTTTCGAGCGCTAGCCCTTCGTCAGAGCAAAGGGCTAGCGCTCGAAACGTCGAAACGTCGAAACGTCGCTCGACGAAGGGCTAGCGCTCGAAACGTCAGCTGCTACTCGCTTTCCACGGCGGTTAGCATACCTCAATCGACTTTAGTTGATTACATACCAGTGTTTATCTTCCCCGCCGACGCAGACCAAAACTAGTTTTTACAGGAACTAGTTGCCTATCATATTCCCATAAATGTGCCGATTTGCCCTTTATGATTGTTTTTTGAGTGCATCCCTCTGAAACATAAGCCTCTTTATATGATGTGATAACCATGGCGCTGCCGCATTTCTAACTAGCTCGCTTTCTCCTCACAGGAGCATGGTTATCCAGCACCTCTAAGAACAGTATTTTCCAAATATCGACCATATCACTCGGATCGTCACTTAGATTAATTAAATCCCAAGGTTGGTTTCTCAAATTAGATATGAAAAATTCATTATCAAAATCGTTATAACATCGCTTTTCGATAATGCGTGGATTCTGACGTGGTATATTAAGGCGACGAACGCCATAAATAAGGCTATGGTCGCTAATTCCTAAATGAGAAATACCTGATTTGACATTACGATGAGACATATTTGTAATAAAGTGATCAATAAGAGTAGAAGTCGCCCTCACTAGTAATGCGCCTGCGAGGAAATAGCTGAAAACGAAAACGCAGGCGTTTGCAATTGAGACCGGGTCCTGTCTTGTGAAATTCCACAGAGAACCATATTAGGACCTTTTTTGATATTCATAAACGATCTCCCAAATTGCCTAAAATTCTAGGATACACAAATGTATGCCGATTATACAAATATCACTGTGGCTAGTGAGTCAAGTTACGAAATAGAATTACAAATGAATATTGATTTGGAAAACATCTATGAGTGGTTGAAGGCAAATAAACTTACCCTAAACACAACCAAAACAGAATTTATATTAATGGGGTCTCATCAGAGACTCTCGCAGATAGCCGGTCCATCGCTTCAAATCAGAAATGAAACCATTCCAAGAATTTCGACCGCGAAAACGCTCGGTGTTTACATTGACCAAACACTATCCTGGTCGAAGCACGTAGAGGGTTTGTCCAAAAGAATCTCTTCTGCAATTGAGCGCTTAAACGTGTCCGATCCTTTGTCCTCCTAACGACTTTGCAGACTATGTACACCAGCTTAATACAGTCAAAATTTGACTACTGCAGCACAGTCTGGGATTGGAAAGGACAACACAGGAAAGCTGCAAAAAAACTACAAAACCGAGCGGCCAGGATTATAACAAACTCCCCGTTTGATGCAAGTTCAGCCCCTTTGCTTGAACAATTAGGATGGGACAAGCCTCGTAGAGGACTTTGAGTCCTATTGTTTGTTTCCTGTGGCGTTACGCCCAAATGTTGTAAATAAATAAAATAAAAGCTATATGTACGAAGGCATAAGCGAATGGCAATTGAAATGTTTAAAGTTTACAACAACCTAGCGCCTGCTTATCTCCTTCAAAAAATTTCAAAGATACTGACAAATTATAATTTACGGGGCGTTCCTCTAAACTTCAGTTGCCCCTTCCAAAAACAAATTATGGAAAGAAGCGGTTTAGTTACAGGGGACCTTATGTTTGGAACTCACTGCCTAAAAATTTACGAGACAGCAAATTACTGGATTCGTTTAAGAATGGCCTAAACAATTTAACTCCCTGTTTCTTTGACGCACTGTAGATATCTCGAGACTAATTTTTTTTATTCATTCACTATGTAAGTTATATTTTATGCACGGCTTTTATGTAAACCAGTCTCTGACTGAAAAAACAACCGTGACTAAATAAAGATTTTACTTTCTTACTTATTTACTAGTGGGTTCTTTTATTAACTGTGTATACTGAAATTCATTGAAGATACCTTCCAAAATGCAAGTATTTGAATCCAAAGGATTAGCCAATAGATGGTTTGCACTCAATCCCCAGAGATTCTAATGACAAAGGGCATGGCGGGCATGTTGGTGTACAGAACAAAAGGAGCTAACGAAGAATCTATTGTTAACTGTACACAAACATGGCGGCTATGCCGTCACGTGCAAAGGGTCCATAAGTTGCAGTTGAGATCCCCCAAGATAATATATTCTTTGTCCGGCGTCCTGGTCGACTTTTACAAGAAGGTCTCAAAGGATTATAGATCATCCATTTTGGCACCTGGCGGTCGATAACAACTTGTTACCAAAACCGGTTTAATGAAAGAACCACTAATTTCAATTGTTATTGATTCGAAATTTTCGATAAGCAAATCATGGCGAAGTACACATGGAATGCGATCTTTGACATAAATGGCCACTCCCCCGCCATGACTGTTTCTATCTTTGCGAACAATATTATAACCTGGAATAGAAACGAGCTCGTCGGGGAACGACTCGTCTAATCTAGATTCGTGAATTGCGAATAAAAATATATATTACCGAATTCAAAATGACAGCTCTCGATTCGTCTAGATGCTTAATCAAGCTGGTTATATTTAGGGAAGCCATTTTAAACCTTTAGAATTTTTTAAGGTTTCGAAAGAATTGAATTGGGAATGTCATGGCTTCGAGAAAGCGGGATATTTTTATTAGCTGCATATAGTGCCGGAGTAATCGCCTGGATTCAATCGAAATTTAAATGGTTAACAATGGAATTAGCGAGAATAGCTAGGCCTTTATGATTCAAATGCAAACCATCATTACCTAAACATTCTGGGCTAGTAATATCATCATGTGCAATTAATGACCAGTTATTCTGATTGCATAATTTCCTCAGCGTCCTATTAGCGTCATTGACTTTTTGATTTAAATCTGGACTTCCTCTAACCATAGTTAATATAGTGGAATGGTTATGAAACCCAGCGACCTTCTTTGTTATATGTCTTTGTTAGCTTTTTTCAACCGTGACCCTGCACAAAACACAATAGAAATTCCAATGTGTTAATCAATCAGCCAATAGAAACGTGTGAGTTCAGTCGTTCAGGGGACGCTAATGAACTATGACCCTGCACAATCTTTTGTCTTGCCCCCTTCCAACCTAAATCGCAGCGCCTTTGTTAGCCCCTTTGAAGTTTGCCAGGTTTCCTAACCATTCCACTCTATTAACTATGCTCTAACAGTTATTTCCGATAGAGTTATCTTGATAAGCGGAGATTCCCAGTGCTAGAGATGTCATTCGCGATTTCCTCGCCAATATCCCTTCCGTTGGCAGAGCTATTTCTGATGTCGTTTGAGCCTAAATGAATAATAATCTCATCTGGATTCTTAAACGCTTGTGGAATGGCATAATACCGCATGTCGTGCACTGTACATCCTAGAAATACCTGTGTAGTGACATGTTCTCCTGTGTAGTGACTCATCTGTTTATTCTTGAGTCCCTTTATGATTGAATCCCCTAAAATGATAGTGGATTTTTGTGTTTCGCGAGATTGGCGTGGTTTCTTTGGGAGAGTCTGAGATTTTGCTTTTTCCTGCCAGTTTCTGGTTGCATTTGTTGTACCATCATTCAAATTTGATCGCCGAGTGGAATCACTTGCACTAGTAGGAGTATCTTTCATACCAGCACGGCCTCTTTTGTTTTGACGAATAACCGTGTTCCATGATTGACTTCTATCGTCATTGTTTAGTTGAGTTTCTGCGACGTTGGCATCTCGGTTTGATCTTTAGCTAGAATGTAAATAACTTTATTCAGCGAAGCCTTTTCGTCTTGCAAATGGAAATTTTGGTTTTCAATTTCTTTTAGTTTAGTTCGCAAATTAAAAAAATTCCGTAATACTGAAATCTTTGGTTACTAACGTATCGCCGACATTGCGACATCCTTCATCATCGTGGTTTTCTGGGGCGGTTTTGGGATCGATTTCAGTGTCGCTTTCAATGTCGCTATCTTCTTCCTCGGAGGCTGAATCCAAATTCACTTGACTATAGCATCGCCATGGTCAGTAGAATTACGCAGAGTTTTCTCTGCATCTTGATTAATATGCTTTACCGATTCTCTCAAATTGGACATTGAATCTTGACCGTGAGTTTCCTGAGTTGTAGATACAATGTCTTCCGTAATTTGACTCTCTTTGTCCCCATTTTTTTTACTCTTCTTCGTAATCTCTCCTATATACTTTAAGCTTCCTCGAGGGTTTTACATTTCTTGTTATTCCCTCCTTTCTTACCCGTATAACTTTCTCTACAGTCAACTCTTTGCTATGAAACTCGCGTTTTGGATAAATTTAGAAGTAATAGCGGAGCTGCTAAAATACACGTCTTCACTCTTCGCATTTGACTGACATTGGTCAAAGAGAGTCAAAATAGTTCCAAAGTATTTGCATGGGGCATTTGCATACTTAGCTGGCCCCACGATGGGGCATCTGCAACGTTCTGATTCCAAAATATCAAATGCCCCACAAATTCCCGGGGGGGGGGGGGGAATGGAATTGATAGAGCCATTACTCTACTAATTTCCTTTTGTCTACTAAGGGGTGGACCATTAGAAATCCTGGGAGGGGGGGTGGAAAACTTTTTGTGCACGATATTTTTTTTAGCAGTGTGAGTTATGCACGATTTTTTTTTTTAGTGCACATTCTATAGAGATTTTTCAGTGTACATCCTATATAGATTTATAGCCTGTGAATACAACCATAATATAATATAATAATAATAATGTTATTTATAGCAGAGAATATGTCTCCGAAGAGTTTTTTCAATAGAGCCCTGCATAACATAAATAAGAAACAAAAATAAAAATACATTAATAATCTAGAGTTAAAAACTAGGCTAAAATACATTTATAGAGTGACTAGAGCTAAAATTTATGAGGCAATTCAAAAACATGTCTTTTGACATTTTGTTTAAAAAGAGTTAGGGATTCGAGTTCCCGCAACGAATTATCTAAAGTATTCCATTCACTAAAACATTGGTACAATAAACGTTGTTTGCCATAATTAAGCTTGATTATTGGAAGTCTAAAATCGTTCTTTCTTCTTGTATTATACATGTGAATGTCCTTTAAGATATTAAAATCATAATCAATGAGTTAATTAACATACTTATATATTAAAATATGACGATGTACAAGACGACGTTTGGAACGAGTAGGCCAATTGAGATTTGACAAGGCTTGTGCTGAAGAACTTTAACCAGGTAAATTCAAGAATTATCTTGGCCGCTTATTTTGCAAAATCTGAAGATCGTCTATGAGGGTTGAGTTGTATTTGTCACCCTATATCGCATCAGCGGTATTCAAAAAGTGGACATACTAAACTATTATACAAAGTAAGGCGTGTCTCGAGGGGCAATAAGTGCCTGATACGCTTGGCCAGACCAATCCTTTGGTTTACTTTAATAGATAAGGCCTCTACCAGGTCATGCGAAGTCATATACTTATTAATTATAATACCGAGGTACTTGATATTGTCAGAGCGTTCGAGGGGCACGTTGTCTATAATGACATCGATGCTAGAGCAAGATTTCAGTTTATGTGGACTACCTATTAACATAAACTTAGATTTAGAAGTATTCAAAGTCAGGCGATGTATACGAAACCAAGAGGCCAATGTTGCCAAGTCATGATTTAAGCAATGTTCGATGTCATTGATAGAAGGACGACTACAGTATATCACGGTGTCATCAGCGTACATGGTCACTTGGCAATGATCTACAGTAAGAGGAAGGTCGGCATTGACGTAAACCAAGAACAAGAGAGGACCGAGAATACTCTGTGGCACGCCAACTCCCACTGAGCACGAAGAGGACTGAGAGTCGCCTATTGCAGTTATCTGGTGTCGGTTATCAAGGTAGGAAGTAAACCAATTTACAACTTCACTGCAAGCACCAATGCCCTTGAGCTTTGTCAGCAAAAGGTTGTGGTCCACAGTCACAAAAGCCTTGGACAGGTCTAAGAATACTGCACCAGTCACCTTGCCATTGTCCATGTGTCGTAGAATGTTGTCAGTTGTTGAGAAATAACACGGCTTCTTTGGTTTATAAACTCAACTTGACTTGACTACGACATACAACATGGCTGGTGTTACAAAACTCTCCTCACAGGCTAGGGGAGGGATACAAATGTAAACCACAGGTAACCCGTTAATATTACATGTCTAGTTTCTTAGGTACTTTCACGGCTCTTCCTGAACGGGTGTACCTACTATGGGCTGTTACATCAGTGAAGTGTGCTAAGCCAATTTCAGTAGATAACCTCGGGCGGAAACCAAACTGATTAGGTGTGAGGATTTTCTCTTACGAGAGATAGCCGTAGAGTTGTTGATGTACAGCCCTTTCAAGAATCTTACTTACATCAGGTAGAATATAATTGTGATAGGCCTGTAATTGTTAAAATTAGAGTGATCGCCGGATTTAAACAGGGCGGTAACTTTTCCTTGTCCAGAGAACGATTAAACAGTTTGGTTAAAACTGGTCAGGAGTCATACACACAGCCGAGTCATTTAGTAGCCTCGAGCTGATTCGGTCTAAACCAATAGCTTTGTTTGTTTTCAAACCTCTTAATTGTTTAAAAACAAAGCTCTCGGAAATGTTCGAAAAGCGAAAGACAATTTCACTGTTATTTGTCCTAGCTGGAGTAATGATGTCAATGGCGCCGACCAGAGATTGAAACTTTGCTGCTAACAAAGGTCTGATCGATCGACGCTGGCTCTGTTAACTGTACTCCATCAGATTCAGATTGGATAAAGGTCGGCTGAGGCCCGTCGGCTGAGAGCCATTATTAGATCTTATTACGGCAAGTCAATCATTTATAGTTTTCCATAGAGCACCTGAATTTCTTTGTTTTGTCTAATCAGATCTTTATAGTAATTTGCTTTACATTCCTTGACTTGTTTATTTACTTTGAGCCGCAGTTTTTTTTGTAACGAGCCCAGTGATGTGAGGAATTTAATTTGATCGCCTTAGAATGCATATGGTCCCGGTCTTTCATTGCTTGGCTCCGATTCAGGCCAAATCAAAAATGCATACCCCAAGATTTCATTGTCCATGAAGTTTTGCACAAGACGGCAATACATGAAAATATTTCTATGCGCTCTAAATTGCTGGCACAGAATCTGTAATCTTTGAAAATGTGGACATTGAAGTTTACTCAATGAAACCTGACGTTAAACTCGGTTGCAAAAACTGCTGGCATCAGAAAATAATTTGAGGCTTCAGTAATTGCAGAGAAGGTTTATTTGCCAATAATATAGCTGTTTTTAGCTTGTCTAGTGTTTTAGACCGCAAATAGTTTATTCTTGTGGTTTGCTACCGGTATCGGGGGAATTAAGGCCAGTTGATATTTCCATGACAACAGTGACTAAACTATTGTTATGAAGGTTGGGGAGGTTGTTTTCATCTGGAAATACCTGAAAATCAGTTAGGCCAGATAAAAAAATACTTGTTTAGCGTCCACCCATTTCAATTTTTCCAGGTAGGGAGGGAGGGTTTTTTTTTTTCTATGTGAAGTCACCTCGTGTTGTAGAAACAAAATGGCGTCGATGTTAAAATATTTAATGCGCCGGCGCATATTTTAAGTGGTACATGTAGGGGTCTGGGTACAAGAACTGGTGTTCGCGGGCGCATTTACACTTTCTAAGTTTTTTTATGAAAAATAAAATAAAAATAAAAATTAGAGATCGGGGACATTTCTCAGGTCAGGCGGGGACACTAACCAAGTATTTGTTTTTATCTGGCCTTACACAGACTGTGTGGGTAATCTTTAGAACTATATTTTGAATTGGTAAAACTGAATTGCTAGTATTTTTTCAAAACAAAAATTGAACAATGCATTGGTTTATGGTTGCCGGATTGTTGCAATATTCAGTAAACCTATTTTACATTCAGTAAACCCGATTTTATATTCAATAAACAGGTTTTATATTCAGTAAACCATTTTATATTCAGTAAAACCGATTTTATATTCAATAAACAGGTTTTATATTCAGTAAACCGATTTTATATTCAATAAACCCGATTTTATATTCAATAAACAAGTTTTATATTCAGTAAACCGGATTTATATTCAATAGAAACGATTTACGTTCAACGTTTTAGTTCAATAAATTATTGCTTAATATGTTCAATCCTCAACCCGTTATTTATTCAGTAAACGCCATTTATATTCAATACCTATTATTTTATTCAGTAAATTTCATTTATATTCAATAATTTCTGCAGTCCAATATGGTCAGCGGAAGACCAAATTCGCGCGCCATTTGTATCACGTGACTTGCTTATTGAGAACAAGATGGGGAGGGGGTGGAGAGAAGGATAAGGAGAGGAGTAGCTGCTATCAGAAGTGTTCCCACTAATGACCTAACTCAGGATTCCTCGAGAAGCTTATCTTCAGGTACTGATGATGGTTCACTTAAGCTTACAAATATATATGATATAGACCGATTTCGCTATCACTACACTATCCCTTCATCAAGAAACATAGCTGGAATGGTAGGTAGCCATGGGGAACGCAGTGTCTGGTTCGTTGTCGCAGGGTCCAAAGCGTCATGACAATAGTATCACTGTTCCGGAAAACAAGATGTCATTTTCCCCAAAAGGATAATCTTGAATTACCCGAGAGCTTTATTTATTTATTTCAAGATTCGCCAAAAAGGCAGGTGGGAAAACACTAGGACACGAAGTCCCCTACAAGGCTTTCACACCCAAGGGATTTCACATCCAAGGGCCGTTCCTGTCATCGTCAGCAAATTCTGATGGATCCACCTAGTCGGCACAGGCTACTTCAAGTGTCTTTTTCTCAGTTCAGGATGTTTCACCTTTGATTTGTACGCAGTGTACGTATTGGTGACCAAGTATTCGACGCTTTGGACCCTGCGACAACAAACCAGACACAGCGTTCCGGCCATGTCTACCACATGTGCACGGAGCGGATCACGGGAACGACATACCATTCCAGCTATGTTTCTTGATAAAGGGACATGGACTGCCAAACCTACAGAGGATAGTGTCGATAGCCAAGTCGGTCTATATCATAAATAGAAGTGAACCATCATAGTACCTGAAACTAAGCTTCTCAAGGAATCCTGAGTTAGATCATTAGTAGAAACACTTCTGACTGCAGCTACTGCTCTACTAACCCCTCTCTTCGCCACTCAGTCTTCGATCTCGTGCAAGCTTGGGTGATCGCCCGCCATCTTGTTCCGAAAAGTGACCCACGAATTCCTAGGTACTTCCAGGTACTTCGTGTAACGTACACAAAGAGTATTGAACCCGTAGTTGACGGTTAGTTTTTTTTTAAATGTAGGGGTAGGGTTTGTATTAGTCTAAAGGAGCATTAAAGAAGCATTATATTTATTATAGTTATATATTTATATATTTGTTGTTTAGTGACCTCCCACAATACTCTTTGTGTACGTTACACGAAGTAGCTACCCACGAATTTTGTCTTCCGCTGACCATGTTGGACTGCAGAAATTATTGAATATAAATGAAATTTACTGAATAAAATAATAGGTATTGAATATAAATGGCGTTTACTGAATAAATAATGGGTTGAGGATTGAACATATTAAGCAATAATTTATTGAACTAAAACGTTGAACGTAAATCGTTTCTATTGAATATAAATCCGGTTTACTGAATATAAAACTTGTTTATTGAATATAAAATCGGGTTTATTGAATATAAAATCGGTTTACTGAATATAAAACCTGTTTATTGAATATAAAATCGGTTTTACTGAATATAAAACCTGTTTATTGAATATAAAATCGGGTTTACTGAATGTAAAATAGGTTTACTGAATATTGCAACAATCCGGCAACCATATTGGTTCCTTTGCACGAATTTTTTTTTGTGCCTTAGTGCTTTGCAGGAATTTTCTTTTGGGACATTTAGCCTTGCACGAAATTTTTTTTTGGACTACCCACCCCCCTCCCAGGATTTCTAATGGTCCACCCCTAAGTACGAGTTCACTAAAATCTACTAATTACTAAATATTATGTTTTGACAGACGTATCGTCAAACTTAAAGTAGTACTGCGATCAGATTACACTTCTCCTGTTTTCTTCAGCTTCGGAAAGTAAAAGTACTAAATACTTACCATTCAAACGTTTGACAGTTTGTGTGACAGTTTGAATAATTTGCAAAGTGGTTTCGGAGTTTCGATCGAAACACTTTAATACTATATATTTAATACCAAACTCGTTGCATGGCACTACACAACACACGCTATGACGTAGCTAGCGTCTAATACGCATGCTCACATCTTATTACCGGTAGAGTGGCAACCATGTACAGCTGTTTCGTCCTTGTTAGGACTCATCAGCATGGCATAGCTCCCAAGACCGTCAGCCTCACTTTAGATCATAGGCCTCAGAATCTGGTTACTCTAACGGCGAGCTCGAAAGCTGCTTTAAACCCCAGCCACCACGCTACACGTGTGGGAGCTAGAGATGTGAACAAGCGCTATAGCAATGTGGATCTCTCCGAAGAGGATCTAGTAGTGCAAAATGGAAATGGCACGGCCAAATCCGAAATTATAATACCAAACTCGTTGCATGGCACTACACAACACACGCTATGACGTAGCTAGCGTCTAATACGCATGCTCACATCTTATTACCGGTAGAGTGGCAACCATGTACAGCTGTTTCGTCCTTGTTAGGACTCATCAGCATGGCATAGCCCCCAAGACCTGTAATTATTAGGACATTTCAGTACAATGCATCTATTCTTTTAATAATACAAACATTTTATCAACCTGTTAGTGTTGTTTAGCTAATAGAGCCTTTTTCCAATAGAACATAGAGATTAGAATATTTTAGCGATTTAGTAATTGGTTAGAATTTTAGTAATTACATGTCTTGCTAATTATTCAAACCTCCCGCTTGCGTTTCATTGTCATTTATCTCGTTTTCCTGAAACCTTCTACTCCTTCATTAATTTCATCTTGATCTAAACTTTCAGAACTTCTTCATCAAAGAAGTCGCTAACAAGAAAACAAAACATGCCTTACGACTTGACTTGCGTCGACCGAACTGAGCTCGTTCGAATATCGATTGCTATGAGCTGTCGATTGTTTACGCGTTGCAGATCCACCTGGTGACAAAACTCCCCCATTTCAATAACTTCCTGTACTTTTGCATATCCACGAATTAAAAAGGAAGCGTTCTTTTGGAACTTATTTCGGCTATTTGAAAATTAGTTGGGATGCTAAACTAGTTGTTATGTCTTTTAGCGAGGGCTGTATATGCCAAAAATAGGTTCGCAATGCGAACACAGGCGACATTTTTGTTATTTACCATAAAAAAATTCAAACTAGCAATAATTAATAATCCGTGATGTGATCCAATCCAATCCTTGGTACGATCTGATGAGATCCGGATTTTGCAATGGGCCCTCGTGGAATCAACTAAGAGAATGCGATCTTTAATACATTTGGACTCAAAATAAATATTTCCTCCTTCAAGACTGACCTATAATATGGTTAAAATTATTTGTTTTTCTATTATTTTCTAATATTACGGTAAATATTGACAGGAATTTGTAAAGCTGTATCCCTTCTTGAAGCATCCAAAATTTGCAATACACTAATTCATGCTAAATAAATGATATCTTATAATTGATACAATAGAAAGACAAAAGTTCAGCTGGCTTCTTTCCAATTTAATTTGAAGTAGAATAAACGCTTGTAAGATCAAAGCGTTCTGGTTGTGTTGGCAACATCAATTCTGGCGGAAATATACTGGCCACTTTAAAAATGAGAAGGACTGAAATGAGAAGGACTGAATCTGACTAAAAAATGAAACCGACACAAGAAAGCCCACATCAACATTAGTAACTAAATATTAGGTTTGGGTGAATATGAACTGAATGGCAAGCATTCATAAGTCGCTAAAATAAGAGAAATGGATGTAAGGGTGTGTACGCGTCTCCTGTAACCATACCAATCTTCTTCAAGCTTTGTAAACCTATTAATTTTGATGTGGAATTTCTTGTGGTGGGATTCATGTTTTAATCAGATATTAATTCCTCACATTCTAGACAAATAACCAACTCTCAAACACGAAAACTATTTTACAGGAGAATTAAAGAAAAACTCTAATCTAAGTGAACAGAGAATTTTGTTCAGCGACTGTCTTGGCAAATTTTGAAGCTTCATTTATTTTTCCGAGCCACCAGAAAAGGAAGAGTTGAGCTTGCAAATCTGTACGAACGACGATAAAGAAATGCGAGCTTCTGCACTGAGTTTTGGATCCTGAAACATCCAGAAAGCTAAAGGACGGACAAAATAGACGACGAACTGTTCAATCTCGATATTTAGAGGGGCAGCATTTTTGATTATTAAAAAAATCCAGGCGAGTTTTATGAGCTAATTAAAAGAAACCACAATGCCAATGGTTTATTTGGTAGAAACTAAACTTATATCAGTAAAGTCGAAAACCGCCGAAGAGGCAGAAGTGTACATAGTGGACTTATTAAAAACGAATAAACCTCATTAAATGTTCTCTAGTGTCCTAATATTAATGCAAACTACAGAATAATGAATAAGCTCCACATTCAGTGAGTTCATTTTTATACAACGAGATAATTTTATTGCCACTTTTGGATGTGAAAGTAATTAAACTTACAATTTTAGAGAACAACAAACAAACTTACTTCGATAGATTGTCTCAAGCATATCCCGTACTGGCACAAATGACAACAGCAACAAGCCAAAACCAGGAGATTCAGCTGACAGTTCACTCCATAGGAAAAACGACGAATTCCAAACTTCTGGTACAGACGATTACTCCAATGACTTGTAGAGTTGGGCAGATCGTTTTTAATTCCGCCGAAAGCTATTCAGTCGAATGAAACCTTTTCTTAATTTTTGCTTTACCAAAGCGATTGCTTCCAGCAAAAGGACTGAATAAATGTCTTTCTCTTGCAGTTCGAGAACTTTTTAGCAGGCTAGATCTTCTCTTTTCCTTGAGACCAAGGTTTGAAGAAACATTTTGTTGAGCAGAGATCAATGAATGACCTGGTGATCAACAGCCGCGCCAGCGCTCAGCTTAATTTATGCGAATGTTTTCGCGCGCTTCATATATTAAGAATTTATATTTCATCACCAATAAAAAAAGTATTTGCTCTTTAATTGTCGTGGTTATGTTATAAAAGAAATGGTAAACGCCACAGCTGGGAGGTTGCCTAAGCACTCAAGAAGCTAGAGTCGCTCGAGCTTCTTTCGTGCTTAACAACCTCCCGCGTGCGTCCATTCGATGGACGCACGCTGCACGTTTACCATTTCTTTACTGGTTGTCCACTAGCTGGTGGCGTTGCAGTTGATCCTGTAGCACCTGACAGTGTATTGGACTCCATATTACAAAGGGATATGTGGTGATCCGAACATTTTAATCCACTGCGACAGCTTCTAGACAAATGGCCAACCCTCAAACAGAGAAAACATCTCCACTTTTCCTTCAAGATTCGTTTCCTGGCATCGGGGTTGGTAATAACATTACATTTGGAGTTTTGATGTTCTTGACTACAACACGAACACCAGGTAGCCTTCCTAAGCTTATTCTCTGAAAAGAGTGTGGAAGTTGTGTGAGGTAGTTTACCCCTGATGACAACGGTTTCTCTTCAGAGGTAGAGTTCAAATCCTTGTCAGCAAACACGCATTGCTGTCTGAGTTGTAACTCCTTGTGAAATGCATAGACGATATCCTCCAATACCCAGGTCTCGTTCCTTACCACTGCGATCTAACACGGCCTCGATATCCGTAACACATTCTTGAATGCTTCCAGCGAAGTCACAGCTTTCGATTACCTCGTCGTCGATTTCTTCGTCCTTTTCTAAACGCACCGTAATTTCATAATAATTGGCTTAAAAACATCGATCATGGACTCCTTAATAGGTTCTATTTATAGATTTGAAAAATGCCTTTGACACGGTAAACCACCAAATCCTGCTAAAAAAGCTATACCTCTATGGAATACGAGAACTTACCCTAGAATGGTTTAAATCTTATTTATCAAATCGTACTCAACAATGCCGAGTTTTCTTCTTACTTCATACTTTATTCATCTTTCCTTAAAAAGGCTTTTCAAAGACAAAATACAAATACAATACAACTACAGTGTACTTGATAATTTGAATTACATCTATTAATTTAACCTATTTTGAGTTTGATATAGTTTGCTCTTCAGCTTTCGCTTGAAACTTAAAACGTCTTTACTTAATTTCAGTTCATTATCTAGTGAGTTCCATATTGTTACTGTTCTGTAATACAAACTTCTCTGACCACTCGCAGATTTGAATAAGGGGATTTGTAATAATTGCGAGTTTCGAGTTTAACGACCACTAATATTGAAGCGCTTCGTGAATTTAGATATTAAATAACCTGGTGCGGAATTACTCATGCATTTGAATGCCAGAGTGGCACTTCTAAAATACACTAGCTTATCTACTGGGAGCCAATTTAGCTCTTTTAGTATAGGTGTAATATGGTTATACTTTTGGCCCCGCTAACAATACAACAGGCATAGTTTTGACATGATTGTAGCTTACGTATGTTTCTATTAGATGCATTTGCCCATACATTCGAGCAGTAAAGCAACTTACTAAATACTAATGTATTAATAACAGTAATTAAAGTGTTCTTATTAAACGCGTGTTTAACACGGTTTATTTGTGCTAGTCGAGAAAAGTATGAAGAAACGGTCTTAGTAATGTGTTCATCGGAAGTTAAGTTCGTGTCTAAGATCACGCCCAAGTCTTTGGCACTGGATACTGGTAACAGCTCCTTTCCTAGCAATGAAATCTTAAATTATTCGAGTTAATGCTGTTATGTCTGCGGCCGATTCCCCATGGGTCTATCCTCGGCCCTTTACTTATCATCTTATATATTAACGATTTCCCTAACTCGTTAAAACATTACAAAATAGAGCTGGTAGAATAATAACCAAATCTGATTATAGTGTACGTTCTATTGCAATACATAAACAGTTGGTCTCGCTCTCGTTAGGTGAGAGTAGAAAAAACAAGAGGCCATTAAGATGTACAAAGCTCTAAATGGCCTTGGGCCTGGATATTTAAGAAACGTGTTCTCCTATACTGGTGAACATTGTCATTATGACCTTAAAAATGGTCATAATTAATCTGAAATTACCAGCTCCTAAATCAAATTCTGGAAAACGAGCCTTCTCTTTTAGTGGTGCGGCAACGTGGCATAGCCTTCCTGTTACTATGCGTCGCGCTTCAACCCTAAATTATTTTAAGTGTAAATATGATGAATTATATATTGTGACGGTTCATGTCTGTCACTAACTATGTAAATGTTTTCGAGTAGCTAATATTATGTATGACGTTTTATTGACCCTGTCAGGGTGTTAATGATTACCATCAGTGAAATTGTAAGTCTTGTGACTAACATAGTATCTCGAATATCAGGATCGATTATCTGTTGAGCAAGAGTTGAGCAAGAGAACGCGTCTCTCTCTATCGAGGAATAAACGACTTTCAGCTAAATTACCGTCTCGTGTATTGGAAACCTTGGTCCGTTGCAACTGGTGGCAAGCGCTGGGATTTAAATTATTATGGCAAGTCATTTAGATACGGACGGCGAAGTGCGATTCGGTACTTTAATCGACATGAACCCCGATAAAATCGAGAGAGCTTGCTCGGAGACGTGGAGAATGTCGACGCCGCTATCGACTAAGCCACAAGTTATTCCCGAAATAAAGAGCATAATCACAGCAGTCGAGTCTCTAGCAAAGACGATCGACACGCAGAATAGCCGATTCGACGAACGGCTGGGCGAACTCACGCAGAGATTAAAGACCATGGAAGAATTAGGACACTCACGTAAACAGACAACTCCAATCCAGCAGCGTGAAGTGAATACCGGCCTAGTAGATTCCGGTTAAAATTTAACAATTTTTTAAATAGTTATTTATTACTCGGGCTGCCTGTGGCAGCGCCGAGTCTTAAAATGCAAGTCGTTTATTTTTTTTTATTTTTTATTCTGTGCAACAAGTCTTCTGCGCATGCGTTAAAGGTCAAATTCACACCAATCAGATTGCACTGTGCTGGTCACGCAACAATCGCCAGGTTAATTTATTTACATAATTGAATACAGTAAAATCAAGATGGTGGACTTGACGGACGGCTGTACATAGCGGTCGAACATACTGTAGGCTAGTTTGAGGTACGTTTGGTAGGTTTTATGCCACATTTCATTTTACTTTCGGTCATAGTACATACCAGCGCAAACACCGTGATTGGTAGGCCAACACTAAAATAATTTTGACCGCGTTTTTGGCAGGTTTACCGATCTCGTATCAAGACTTGTGTACGTTATACTATGCAAGTATACTGAATAGCTGATTTATAGCGAAATATAGCGATTTACTAGCAAATATATATGCTGTGGTTGAGCAGTTATAGCTTGCTGTACTCTATCGAAGTCTGAAAACATCTGAATTCCTGAACTGTGAGAGCAACGTTAACAGTATACACGAAGGCAGAAATATACACATTCCGCACAGAATTATGATGAGACAAGCACTATTCAACTCTCAAGCCTCAAGGTAAACTTAAATTTAAATTAAAGATCTACTTTGGTCTTTTATTGTGGATTACTGTGTATGATTGTAATGTGAGTGATCTGTACAGGGTGTTCATGCTCAAAGATATTCTAGTATTCTTTACGTTGTGTTTTGTAACAGCGATTATCTGTTTGAATTTGACGTAGCCTGAATTTCAGCCGTCTCCTCTGGGTTCGTTCCTCCCGAGAGGAACGAACCCAGAGGAGACGGCTGAAATTCAGGCTAAATTTGACGAAGCTTTGCCTGGGAATATATAATCTTAATGTTATGGGAAATGCAACTTGTATATATCTTAAATATCAACAAAACATCCGGATCGGAGGCTGAAGAAATGGTAAACATAAATTTATATGAACACAAAGTGGATAAACAGCTTAAAGAAGACTGTAGATCTCGTACGCGTTTACATATAAATTCAACAGCGACACGAAGAAATATATATCTACGGCTTAGAAACGATCGAGGCTGAAATGATATGAACCGACCGGAGCTGATCATGAGTGCAAAGACTGTACGAAAAGTTAGATAAAACCTATCTTTGATGGCAAAACAACCTCATGAACTCAAATACGATGCCTTGTGAGCAATCTACGTACATATGAAGCTATAGAAGTTTATATTATCGACTACGTGAGAGTCTGCAAACATCGAACTGCTATGAAACCGCTTGTCAGTATTCGCACTTCGTGACAAGCGAACTTTTCTACTTTCGACACACGGTCGCTAAACTGTACGAAATCTCCAAGAATAAATCCCTAATGTCCAAACTAACGGGAAAAACTGAAAGAGGAAATCCTTGTGAGCAATCGACGTACAAATGAAGCTATATAAGTTATCATCGACTATATATGAGAGTCCAACATCGAGCTGCTATGAAACCGCTTGTGACAGTTTGTTTACGCACTTTCGTGACAAGCGTTCGACACACGGTCGCTTAACTGTACGAAATCTCCAAGGATATATCCCTAATGTCCAAACTAAAGGGAAAAACTGAAAGAGGAAATCATTGTGACCAATCGACATACATATGAAGCTCCAGAAGTAATTATCGAATACATGAGAACCCATAGAGAAAACCGATAATAATGAACACGGTATTAGTTTCACGGACATTTGTGGCTTAACTGAACTCGCGCTACAGCATAGCTTGAAATACTGTACGAAAACTCCCGTTTAAAAATTTCCAGACTGCCGAAAGGACCGTAGCATCTTAAATAAGATATCCTTCTGACCAATCGACATACATATTAAGCTGTGAAAGTATGTTTCCATTCCATAACAGCCGATAGTGCAAACTAGTAAACTGCCACTAGTAAATTAACCTTGCGTACTTCCGCGAGTACTGAACTTTCTAGCGTCAAATGCATGTGTTACGTTTCCAAACTTTAGGACAAGAAATCTTCCATAGAATGTTCTATTTTTTTACAGCTGAGAACTGTATTATTAAACATAAGAAATAAAACAATGGTGCCATTTGAAGAATTATATCATGTCAAAAGTGCATAACGAAAAAATATAAATCTACGGACGCGAGCAGCTCGTTTCACTTTGGTCAAATTCGGACTGTTTACGACTGGAACCTGCAGTATAACAGAACAGCAGACTAAATTGTAAACGTAAGGTCAACTACTTTATTTACATACGAGAAAACAAAAATATTAAATTACATACATGTATATATACTAGGGGAGTAGTATATCACCGCGCTACCGGCCACTCCTAAAGACTGCTAATATTCAGCTAATAATTCTTCTAAGAGGATTTCAAATGAAAGTGTATTTCATCTTCAATCTCATGTGGCCCGAGTGAAAGCCCAGATGGGCTCTTGTTTCAATTACCTTCGGAGATATTAGCATCTTAATGCTACTCTGTAAATTCGAAGTTAAATAAAGTTTATGTATGTATGTAACATTGAAGCGTTGGCAAAGGAGAACCAAGGAAGAGCTGGTCCAACAAACCAAGGAGGCGATGGCCCAACAAATCAACATCGCAGTGGAAATCCACACGTGCGTCCCGCTGCGTTCGACGGATCAGCATCCTGGGAAGATTACAAAGCCCAATTCGAATTAATAGCTGACCTGAACGAATGGGATAGCACGACAAAAGCCACCTACCTGGCTGTCAGCCTCACAGGCCAAGCTCGAGCAGTGTTAGGCGACATTAGCAGCTCGGAGAGACGGAATAATGAATGCCTCACCTCCGCTTTGTCAACAAGATTCGGCACGGAAACAGAACGGAGATGTTCAGGGCAGCCATCAAGACTCATACCCGGGAGAAAAACGAGAGTCTACCGGAATTGGCCCAGGCGATAAGGCGACTTACCGGCCAAGCGTACCCAAGCGCACCTGCAGACCTGTGTGAAACTCTGGCTCGTGATTATTTTATAGACGCCCTTGGTGAAGCTGAAATGCGCTGGAAAATTTGTCAGGCCAGGCCAAATACTCTGAATGAAGCCCTCAACGTAGCAGTAGAACTTGAAGCATTCATCAGTGCCGATGAACAGCGCCTACGACCAACGAGAGCAGTGCATATCTCGACCGGGCCTGAGCCCAGTGAGGCGGAGCTACGGGAAGGAGCTACGGGAAGAGATCGAGGAGCTAAAACGACTTGTTCAGTGCCTAGGGTCATAACAGCAAGGTAGACAGCGATAGGGAGAAGGATGTTGGACTTGTGGTGACAAAGACCACCTACGACGTGACTGCCCAGAGGAGCCGAAACGGCAGCAGTGAAGGCCACCACTACAACAACAGCGACTCCAGGGGCA
Organism: Actinernus sp. WN-2022; assembly: GCA_030867875.1. Classification (NCBI taxonomy): domain Eukaryota; kingdom Metazoa; phylum Cnidaria; class Anthozoa; order Actiniaria; family Actinernidae; genus Actinernus; species Actinernus sp. WN-2022. Next base: position 39,966,229 of record JAOWCC010001368.1, read on the forward strand.
GCAGCAAGCAGGGAACCGATGGTCTGAACCGGCTCGGCGGATCAGCAGCCATTAAGGCCCACCAACCCAGCGGTAAAGTCAGGGAAAGTGACGGACTTTAACGATGGACTTTACGTCGCCAGATGTGGACAAGGGATATCGGTCAAATTCTTAGTTGACACTGGCGCCAACATCACCATTATAAATCCAGCCGTTATGGAACAGATCTCTCTCGAGGACCGACCAGAGCTGGACAGCATGCATACGACCATGGTAGTGGCTTATGGGAGCTCTGCACCGTTCATGGGGCGTGGCTTATTTAGACGTCACCTGGGAGGCGCAGAGACTGATCACCCTATATGGGTAGTGGACATCGAGCCAGACGGAATTCTTGGCTTGGACTTTATTCGTGCCTTCAACGGTGAGCTCGTACGTAAAGATGATGAGTAGGAGCTGAAGTTTGACCAGAAGAAGGTGATGATGATGAATCCAAGCAAGTTATCTTCTCCGCCATGTCGCAATGTTGTTTGTATCGACAAGACTCGCACGACTCCGCTGCATCCGCAATCGGACGGAATGGTAGAGCGCTTCAACCGGACTCTAGAAGAAATGCTGTCTAAGTTCGTCTCAGACAAGCAACGCGACTGGGATGAGCATTTACCGATTGTAATGATGGCTTACAGGTCATCGGTATACATGAGACCACAGGCTGTTTACCGAGTCTGATGATGCTGGACCGCGAGATTTCTCAACGGGTTGACCTGATCTTTGGCAGGCCAAGACGAAATATGGTGCAAGGCTCGGAGAGGGCATAGACTGCGTACACAAGTTAGCGAGAGGTCACCTCAAAATTGAAACTGACCGGCAGAAACGTACCACGACCATCGCGGAGTGCATCACAACACCTTCCACCTAAACAACACGAAGCGCAGGAAGGGTCTCAGCCCAAAGTTGCAAAGCAACGTGTAGGAGGGACCGTTTCTGGTGATCGGCCGAATTGACGACCTCACCTACAGGATACAAAAGTGACTGAAGTAGAAGGCCAAGGTATTTATTTATTTATGATATCCCTCAGTTTTACATTAGTAAAGGTTGTGCACCATAATCGGTTGAAAGCATACTAGGGGACCAACGTACCGGACTGGCTAACAGAACCCACTAAAGGAGAAGACTGCGAAGCTAGCATGGACCAGAGCGCGAGTGAACCAGATAGATCTACCTAACATGCCTGTCCCTCAAGGGCCAGAACGCAGTTCCACCAGACCATGCCGCACCAAAAGACCTCCCACATGGGCTACGGCTTACGATTTTGGTTGATCGGACTTTTCAACTGAGTCACTTTTTGTTACTGCCTGTTGTTTTCCTTTCCTTACCTTGGACGTCGGGTCACGTCCTCTAAAAGGAGGGAGTAGTGTGACGGTTCATGTCTGGCACTAACTATATAAATATTTTAGACTAGCTCGTATTAGGTATGACCTTTTATTGACCCTGTCAGGGTGTTAATGATTACCATCTGTGGAATTGTAAGAGTCTTGTATCTAACAGAGGCTCTCGAATATCAGGATCGATTAGCTGTTGAGCAAGAGAACGCTTCTCTTTCTCTCTATCAAGGAATATACGACTTTCAGCTAAATTACCGTCTCGTGTATTGGAAACCTTGGTCCGTTACAATATTATTAATTAGATATATTTAGCCACTTCTTATTTACTCTTAATTATTCATTGTCACTATTTTATTTATTTATTTTTTACTATTTGTATTATATAAATTATATTAAAATAGAATATTGTAATTAGTTTATTGATAACATTGTAATTAGTACTTGAATTATTATTGCTTAGAGAATAGTTGTAATTAGTTAGTTACACGGCTTGACTGAAAACCAGTTCTTCTGATTGTTAATTACCGTGTATAAATAAAGTTAAATAAATAAATAATCGAGCTTCTTTAACTCGACTAATTTCTCCTTCAGGGTCGAGTGGAACTACCTTAGCTTCTTTAAAGGAGAACTGAACCCTAAATCAATCCTACAGCTATACAAACTTGTATTCAAGAGAAATAAGTTCTGCTATTTTATTTCTTTGTGGTGCACGTCTACAAAGAGGAAGGGTGGAAACATAGCCGTTTCTCCGCTGATAAAGCTAGTTTGTGTGGCGGCTCAATTCAGTGCTTTTTACCCCGTATCGTACGTCATGCATACCAAGGAAAACAACCACACCTTCAGCACAAAGAATGCGCGATAGCGCGCAATTACGAGTCGTTAGTCCATCTATTCAAACCCGAGAACAGCTTGACAAAACTAATTTTTGCCCGTATCGTACGTCGCAGATTACAGGAATTGAGCCGTCTGTACTTAGCAGCGGTTGGAAGGAAGATTTGCAGATTTTTTTTTTACTTTGACGCAAAATACAGTAAAATAAATTTTGGTACGAGTCTTCTTCTGTTTAGATCTACTCATTGGGCTAAAATTTATTTTAGGCTTCAGTTCTAGATCTCCTTTAAGTCAACAGAAACCTCACTGGCACTTCCAATGATTTCCTTTACTTTGTATGACGACCTTTCTCACATATGTACGATGCCCTCCACGTATTTTGACTATTTTTTTTATGTCAGACGTCTTGCTAGGTTCTTCAGTCTAGTTCAGTAGCGACGCGACGAAACACGACTCCAACTTAAGTCCCGGATGTCGGCACCAATATATAATAAGTAATAATCGTGTGGGCTCATAGTTCTTCTGCTTTTAATCCGACACGATTTCAATCGATTAATTATAGTTGTTCGTTCTAGACTACTGTCAGATTAGCACGAGGCTTCTCAACGTAGGGGGTCCTTGATATGCGGCGGGTAACTACTAGTACCCAGGCTTAACCGCGAAGTTCAGAATGACGTAATCGAATTCAGATTCTAGTTTCAACAGGGTGCCAGAGGCTCGAACAAATAAAAGGCGAAAAGGGAGTTCCATCTAATTGCGAAAAAGAACCCGAATTGTCTCCCTGTTTGATTTTTCTGAATCGTCTATAGAGCAGTTTATATCCATGAAACAAGTTTAGCACTAAATAGTGCTAAATAATAATAATAATTAGTATATAGCACCGAAATATTTTGATTTGTATTGTTTAATTAATGTTATTTAGTTCTGTGCTATTTGTTAAGAAATGATTCATGGATAGAACGACTGCGCTCTAACCCGGAACTAGATATATTTTTATGAAAAACCTGGAACCGGAAATCGACATTAGGTTCAAATCCCCTGTACTGCCGCACATTTATATTACGTCATAAACAAAAGAGCCCCCAGGAGGAGGCCCTTCTTATTTATTCGAGCCTCTGGAACTTACTGCACCATTATATACTCTCTACATAAAAAAAAGAGAAACAGAAAACGTCACTTGAAATGTATGTGTATGAAATTTATGTTCATGGCTGTTCAATATTTTGTTGAAAGGATATATTAAGGAAGCCTGTGTCTGTAATTCAATATTTTTCTTACCAAACCCTACCACCCCCCCCCCCCCCCCCCCCCGGTTACAATTTGCAATTTTTGGTTGATCCACCGTCAGATAGTCCTCTTAATACAGTAGAACATACTACACTGCGCATGCGCAATGGTTACTGATTGAAAAGTGAAATGGTACGCGTCGTTTAGTTCGGAACGTTTTGCAAAACGTGGGATACCGGTTGTTGTTACACAGCCATAAGTTTTCCAGACACAATGCACGCTCGCATTGGCTGATTCTGGATCACGTGGCAGTCATCAAAATCCAATGTTCCCCGCGCGGGCAACAATTGATGAATTGTTGCCCACCACGTGATTACATCGTGACAGAAGATGGTGTGATGTGTCGCGCGCGCCACTGGCCAGCTAAAGGCGGGAAATATTTGTTTACCAAAATGTCTAGAGCTGACCATTTTTCGTCGAAAGAAAGCGTTCAAAATGGAACCACATCCAAAGAAACAATTTACATTTTTATCAAGCGCGAGAGTGTGAAATTGGTATCTAAAAAAGGATGCAAGAAAGACACAAAACGACACCAAAAATGCCGTAGCGATGCTGGCAGCGTTTTGGGTTGTAAAGCAGCTTCCCGAAGAGAACTGGTTCGGGGGTCAAATTTCGGGTAAAAACGGTTTTCCTTATTTCAGCACAGCCGAGTGTGGTAAGTACACCAGGTTTCTCACGATAATAGATATCGCCATTCTTGACTACCTTAAATGGTTTGTGTGTAGTAAAACGTGTCACGTGGTATGTCACGTGACTTAGACACGAAATCAGTAAATCAAAAACGCGGCTCCGAGTTTAAAACAACTAGGATGATGAGTGGATATGTTAAGTTAAGGTTGAAGCCTTTTACCTAAATCAGCTCAGAAAAGATGACTACAATGTTTCGTTAACGAGTAATTAAGGCGAAATATACAAAATAGGTCACGTGACTTTTTGTACCCTTAATATGTCCTTATCTTTACATGATAGTCATATTTTCTAAGCGTGGTCTAAAACACTGCGGGAGGACTAATGTTTTAGCAGGGTTACTTTATATTTATATGTTATCGTCGCAGCCGCATTTCACTTAAACGATTTTATATAGTTATGACGTCATCGATCACTTGATACGACAACCATCCACTTAACAAATTTAAGGAAGTTGATATTAGTATTATGGTGTAATTGGATCAGTTTTGTTTAAACTGTTATTTCTGTCAGAAAACATTTTTAACGTAAATCTATTTTCCGTTAAATGAACCAGGCCTTAACATGCTTGAGGAAGAAGACAAACCTCGCTCGCATCATGTAGGTCTTGTTTTTTATGCACAACTTTGCCTCTAGTAAAACTTATGTCTATATAACAAATCACTTAATGACTGTCCCCTCGGGAATCAGCGAGTTTTGTTTCCCTTCGATGTTCCCCTCGACTTCGTCTCGGGGACATCTCGACTCCGTCTCGGGGTCGGGGAACATCGAGGATCTCGGGGAAACAAAACTCAGTTTCCCTCGGGGCCAGTCAATAAGGTGTTTAATGTAATCCACTTTTCCCGCTCTTTCCAGTGGACATGCATATCATTGATATATTTGTTTAAACTATCTTTCCCATTTTTATTTATATATAAATTTGATGTAACTGGTAAGAAATCTCTCTAATTTCAAATTGCTGTAACTTTACAGCCTTTTATGCTACACCACTCAAATTCTACAGAATCACCAATGTTGGTATGCTCTTTCGCAAGGCAAGGATGTTGTTTTTCATACATTGAACATGTGGCTAAACTGATAAAATACAGAGACCACGCCCTTATGAAAGGTGTATAGCGAGTTACTTTTACGTGCCCGGATTACGAGTCTACTACATTTATGGTTCTCCCTTCATGTAGGCAGACACGAATTACTACCAAATTGTATTGTGTTCTATTGTATTGTGTATTTCGTTCTATTGTTTTTGTATTGTGTTAATTCTATTTCGATAACAATTCATGTGTTGCCCACATGAAGGGACCACCACATTTATCTATATCGTGTCGAAATCAGTATACATGTGTTATGACGTTCACGAGACATTTCTTCTCTATCCTAGCTACAAGTTAAGTTACTTCGTAATTTCTTTTAATGAACTAAACATTTAATGCATTAACAGTCCGGTTCCACATTATGTAATGTATAAGTATGTATAAGAAGAAAAGGTGAACGGCAACGAATGTAAACAGGTGTTATTTTCTTCTTTCTCGTAATGTAATTGATTAATACTCATAAATTAAATAGAAGACCATCGAAGTAATGCACTTTTAATAGATAATTTTTGAAGTTTAACTATTGTTTGATTTTGGAGAAATGCGTATAGGAGGAATATGACCAAATTTGTGATTCAAAGATCTTTTGTTGTCGATCTCCCTTTCCTGTTGGCTAGATGGTGTTGTCTTTACGTTTTCACAGTAAAAATGGTCAACAGCACACCGTTTCCTACAATTTTCGCTTGTGACTTTAACTGTGGACATCTCAGACAACACTTAAGGCACATTCGAGCAACATCGCATGTGAGGATATGGTCATTGCCGCAGCCTATTGGCTTGCCGCAGCCTATTGTATTTTGCTTTACTTCTTAGGTGAATCCATTACTTAACATAATTGACTTTGACTGTGGACATCTCAGACAGCACTTAAGGCATGTTCTAGCAAAATCATATGTGAGGCGGGTATGCCCATTGCCGCAGTCTATTGTAGATAGATAGATAACTTTATTTTACCTCTGATTGGTGAAGTTGTTTAGGCCTCTGGCATTACAAGTTCCTAATATGCCGATTAAAATTGTAATAATAAAATTAACCACTAGGCTAGACTAATATAAACTACTTTAAGTTAAATGTTACTCTAAAATGTGTTTACTTAATTACTCTAATTTCATATATACTTATTACTAATTTTGATTTCTTATACTAATTATTAATTACTAATTTATATATTTACTTACTAATAGCCAGTAATTACGTAATTGCATGATTAACATTACTATGTTTCATTATATTATGATAAAAACTAATTACTTGATTAAATATATTATTTACTTGTATATATATTTTAAAAATGCTATAGAACAGACAACTTCCGTACCGCAGCTTTAAAAGACTTCAAAGAAGTCATAGTACGGAATTCATCTGGCAGTGAGAGAGTTCCAGGATTTAATATCTGTATAAACTACCGCTTTCAGACCGTAACGAGTGGAATTGACGTGGGGCATCACCAGCTTCTGCATACCCCTAAGATTCTTAATATTAGGACTGACTCTGAACATACTCTTAATATATTCAGGCAGATCATTATTAAGCGTCTTAGATACAATAATAAGTATGCGTCGATCATCTAGGGACTAGTCAATACGATCAGTTAGTACGCTTAAATTTGAGGATATACCTTAAGGTTTGCTTTAATTTTAAGGCGACTCATTACTTAATATTTAGTAAGAATTCAAGGGCTTTTCAAGACTGATCGAATTATACTTTAACAAGTATTGAAAAGAATCCTTAATGGCATTTCTTTAACCTGAATTAATACCTTCTTATATATTTAATTTTCTTTTCAAACCAGGCATTGTAATTCTCCTAGTAATCGCCGCCGCATTTTCTAGTTGTTATTTTCATCGTACTTTTCATAAGAACGACCCCTGGCAGCCATATACAGGAGTCTTCGGCACAAAACAATTGACAAACAACGAAAACTAACCCCCCCCCCCCCCCAAATAAATAAACAAATAAATAAATAAATAACCCGACATAACCAGGAAGGCGAGATCATTTTATTGTATTTATATTTATAGCTAGTCATCCTGTTTGATTCCTACATTTTACAATTACATGGTTTATCAAGAAACCAAATGTCATTTTTAACCTTTAACGCTTCACTACAAATCCCACTAAATCGTTTAAGTACTAGATAAAGGGTAGGGTAAAGCCGTAAAAGGGCTTAACCTTGGGTGAGCGATTTAATCCCAGGCTAGCGCTTGTCGTTGCTTCGAACAACCGCTGACCCTGAAGATTCAGTGAAAACACAGAATAGGCCACAAAGGTTGCTATATGAGGATCCGCGACAAATTCAATTCAATGTTTTCTCGGAGAATATAATAAATATAATATGTAGCGGAGCCTTATATTGAACCATTTGTGCGTGACAAATGGGCTATTAAAACCGGTTAGGCTTCACTGTTCTGTAGGTCGTATCCTATTGGACTTCACTGATAAAGAATCCCATTGTTTTAGGGCTAGGGTTTGTATTGTTTTAGGGGTAGGCTATTGTTTGGGTAACCAATAACATTTTAGGTTGCAAACGGTGAAGTCTGCCCCATTAAAGCAGATTTCGTACGAGTGGGACTCCGTAGCCTTACCGTAACCGTGCTGTAACTTACTGTACCGTAACTCTGTAATTTGATTGGATCAACAACTCAAGCATGTTAAGGCATCGTTTGAACATGAAAACGAGGCTACGGCTATTTTGTTGAATAGAGTCACTTAAATTTGCTCAAATCCTAGAACAATAGTCGTTATAACTAATCTCAGCGTTTTTAGTCGTCCTAATATAAAATTTTGGTAAAATATATATCACGTGACCAACCACGTGATCACAAAAAGTTGAAAATTAAACTAAAAACGGGGTGGTGCATTGTATATTTTAAGTAACGATTTTGTGTTTATCTGATTACACTTGTGGTTGACTTTAAAGATCAGTTCGGAATGATTGACCCTGATAGACTGTTAAGGCGAAAATATAGAAAACAGGTCACGTGACCTATTCTTGGAACCATTTTTCGCCATTTATATCGTCTTCAGTGATAAAAAGTCAACCATTCCGGACACAGTCTCATTTCCCATAACAAGCTTAACATTTCCAACCGAAAATCTGAAACAAAACAATAACTTCCGCCACCCCATTTTGATTTCTTTGTTTTATCAGCCTTAAGGTCACGTGACCTTCAAAACACCAAAATACCGATACTTAAATGTTAAGACACACGATTACCGTATTATTCCAAAGTTATAGGGTATTTCATACATAAATAACAAAGATAGCGAATTTTGAATGTTTTATCAGAACTGCTCAAAAACCATGCCTTAACATGCTTGAGAAGACAAAAACATTAGGAAAACCATTTCAAAGTCATGGCATGCCGTACAGTAACCGTACCGTATTCAGTGCCGTAGTTTGTCCCACTCATTCGAAATCTGCTCTATTGAGGATTAAGTGCTTTGTCTACGAATCGAAAATATTTCTTCTTTGGATGGGGAACAAGGAAGGAGTATTCAATCGATGCAGTATATCAACTATAAATGTGACGCCTCGCTTATTCAAATCGCTGTTGTTCTTCCACCTTTTGTTGTATATGAGGAGTACTGGGTATTATGTAGTGCTTGGGCTCTTCGTCTGCTTTAAGACCTTCAATGCTGTGTCTGTAGCCATAGAAGAAATAGATGAAAAAGCCTGGAGAAATAAAGAATACATACTGTTATTTTGACATAATGACAGTATTAAACATGTATTAATATCAGTTTGTGCGCGAGAAAAGTTGAAGCCTGACTGTAGTTTATAATTCAATCTTAGGGAGATCATCCCAATATTTGTTTCATTTGTTGTTTTTTATCCCATACCATAAAAATACAACCAATCAGAAGGTTGGAAATCCATTGGATATTCCGCGGTTTCCCATGGGTTTTCTCTAAAAATATGTAACGGCTTCCTGTATCTTCGACGTAAAATAAGCCATTTATTTATAAATAATAATAATAATAATTTAATACTTATATTGCGCAGTTTACATAAAATGATCAATTGAGCATAACATCTAGTAAGAATATAATAAAAATATGTTGTTAACATACTATATCTTAATATAGTATGGTAGATGGATATGTATATAATGTAAAAAACATATTTATATATATATATATATCAATTTCAATAATTAGATAAATTAATATAACATTTAAGGCTCATATGCTAGATTAAAAATGGGTCTTGAGGTGGCGCTTGAACTTATCTACATATTTAATCCCAGGAAAAGCACTTGGTAGTGAGTTCCACAGCTGTGGTGCAGCAACCATGAATGACCTATCTCCTAGCGTCAACTTTGTCCTAACATTCGGTAAACTAAGCATTACACTATTCGAGCATCTTAAGTTATAATGAGACTCCTTAATTAATTAATCAGTTCACAGAGATATTCTGGTGCCATTCCGTAGATACACTTAAAAGTTAAGAGTAATACTTTAAAATTGATGCGCAGTCGAATTGAAAGCCAATGCAGCTCACGGAGGAGAGGAGTAATGTGGCAATACTTAGGCGCATTGTAAACCAATCTAGCAGATATATTCATGACGCGCTGGAGCTTATTTAGCTGGCAGTCAGGCAACCCATACTGTAGACTGTTACAATAGTCAACACGGCTAGTTATGAAAGCGTGAACCAGAGTTTTAGTTGCATCAGGAGACAAGTACTTACGAATGTGTCTTAAATTGTGCAAATGATAGAATGCTGATCCGCAGACCTTACTTATATGACTTGACATAGTTAAGCTATTGTCAAACCATGCTCCAAGGTTTCTAACTACGGAAGCAGGTACAACTTTCGATGTACCAACTATCATGTGATCAATGACAACTTTAGCTAGCTGTTGCTTCGTGCCAATAATTAAGAATTCAGTTTTTGAGTAATTAAGCATAAGTCTGTCTGTGTTCATCCAGCTTCGTATATCTTTGATGCACTGCGACATTAAGCTAACAGTCTCTAACGGTTTCCCCCCGCCATAATGTGCCGCGTCCGTCCGTCACATGCAGCTTCCAGTTGTTTTCCCTCCAAAAACTCTGTGTAGCGCATGCGCGCCAGGTATTTTTTCATTAAAATGCAAGTAAAGCCATAAAACAACATTAACCCTTTTTGCTCCAAATTCTATTGCTAATATACTTCAGTTGTCTAAATTAGTTTTCTTCGAGAGACTGGAGCAGCAATTCAACTAGAATAAAAGTTACCCGAATTGCGGGACTGATCCATCTTGTGATGTCACAATTGAAAGCTACGGGATTTTATTGTAGTAGTTTTCTCTTGGGAGGGAGTTGATTCATCTTATGACGTCACAGAATCCACGACAAGTAACCAAAATTAGGGATTAAATGTCAGAAATTTTACAAAATCTGCAAGATTAATACCTTTTTGTGAGAATAGTACAATATATATATTTATTTTTTTGACATGATACTTGCACGTTAAGCTTCCTCAGCTCAGCTCAGTTCAATTTTTTTTTTTTTACTTTCCTTAGTGAAGTATGCATGAGGAAATCCTGTTTTTTTCAGTAAGTTATATGAGCACGGCATAAAATAGTTATGTCATGCTTTCTCGTGGTATACCAGAAATATCCCACTCGTGACTTGTTTTTTTCGTTGGATACCCACTCGTCTAAAGGCTCTGAATTTCTAATGGTACCTGAAAAACAACCATGGGGGCTGATCAAAGTCAGTTCAATTTTAAAATTTGTTTACTTTCCTTAGTGAAGTATGCATGAGGAAATCCTATTTTTTCAGTAAGTTATACAATAGTTATGTCATGCTTTCTCGTGGTATATCAGGAATATCCCACTCGTGACTTGTTTTTTTCGTTGGATACCCACTCGTGTAAAGGCTGTGAATTTCTAATGGTACCTGAAAAACAACCATAGGGGCTGATCAAAGTCAGGACCCGGCTAAGCTACAGATCGAATTGGAATTTAGCGTGTTAGTTTTTGTGGAGGGAGGAAAACCGGAGGACATGGAGAAAAGCCCTCGGAGCAAGGGCGAGTTACCAACAAACTCAACTCACATATGGCGTCTCGTCCGGGGATCGAACGTGGGCCACAGACGTGAGAGGCGAAGCGCTTTAACCACTGCGCCACCGCCTCGTGTGTACACTGAAAAATCAGGTCACTCGTACGATATTTCACGGTATACAACTCGAAAGCATTGCATAACTGGTATTATTTTATGTTTATGAAATGTTATGGATTTTATCACAGGCTTGTCTATACACAAGAGTCTCGAACTGCATGATCAGAGTACCAGTAGACAGTAATAACAGGTCTATTGGGTCTAATTACTTCCATCATTAATTAAATATCTGTAGAAATTCTACATTTCTAGTTCTATACAGTACATGAAAGCTCGCTTAGCGAAGATGCTGAGGGAGCACTATACTTGCAAAGGTCTTTAACACATTTAAAATAAAAAGAGCTCTGCCGATTTCAACTTAGTTCATTGACACATCAGTAGTTCTAGATGGGCGACCTTCTAAGATTTTGATAATAGCCCAGATATAGGGGTCTCGTACAAACACGTGAATTCATACCAATGACGCTAGGTAGAACCAAACAGGCGTAGTTTCACTAGGTACGCAACTTCTCTCTCGGCTGGCGCCTCGTGAATCCAGAACAATTTTGAACATGTAATCACGCAAATGTGGTAAATAAGAGGACACACCTCGGTAAACTATCCTCCCACCTTAAAGAAACTAGATAATTAACCCGCCTTCCTTCTAAAAACATGGCAGTGTTAGCGATTCAAAACTTACCAATAGCCATCCACGCTCCAAATCGTACGTAAGTCCAGTGATTCAACTTCACCACCAATAGCACGTTAATGAAGATCGTCATCGCCGGCACATACGGACATCCAGGGACCATAAATGGGAAGGTCGCGTTGTTCTTTGGCTGTCTTTCAAGGACCATTAGGGACACTATTATTATGAGGCCAAAAAGACATGCCAGGAAAATGGCCCAGGCTTCCTTCCTGTTAATATGCGGGAATGTCAAAGTGAGGGTCAGGCAAAGTCCAAGTATTGCCAGAACAAGGACAGCAGCCGCAATGGATGCTCGGCAGCTCGTCTCGGACGTCGGCTCGGATTTTGGGTCCACTGATAAAGCAGAATATTGATAATCGTCGTCTTCGATTTCTTTAGCTGTGCCATCTAGTCCTAAATAAAAATAAAAATACGTCACGACTTCTGCAATAGGATGCATACTTGTGGTCATCATTGGTGACTTAGTGCTACGGTTAACTTTGCGCACAATGGCTAGTTGTAAATCTTGCTTAAACTTAAGTCTTTAATATCTTTTTTGCTTATTTGGTTTGCCTCTTTCCCATTCGTCTCCTCCCTCCTCCCATCCCACTCACTTCTGCTGGATTTAATGATAAACGATATAATGATAAACGCCTTGGACCAAAACACTAGCAGTCCAGGCATCTGAAAGAAATATTATTCCTCCGTGCATGGCTTGAAAAGGTTTCATGCTACTACTGAAGTACAACTGCAAAACTGCCCCTTGAGCTTCATTCCTTAGTAATGTTAGTTTGCGTTCTAAAGAGCTATGGTCAGGAGATCGTACCTTGATAATCAGCAGAAGGTTCCTCGCCATCTCCCTCTTTCTGACAGCATATTTTATTGAGCCATCTCTTCGTCTTTTCATTTGATGCATCATCCTTAAAGGTAACACTGACAACTCCGGGTTGATATCGAGTCAGCAGCACAGCCAATGCTACCATAGAATAAGCAACCAAAGTTCCAATGGACAGCATCTCAACAAGCTGTCTCACATCCAACAGAACTGCTAAGGTCCCGATAACGATTCCATCGACAAGGGCAGCTCTCACCGGGACGTGTGTTTTCTCGTTCACGTGAGCAAAGAAACGAAATAACAACCCATCTGAAGCCATAGAATACACAACTCTTGGCGCTGCAAAGGAATTGCACATCAGACAGCACGAAGTTGCACAAAGTGCACCGACAGAGATGACATACTTGGCAGCGGGAAAGCCTCTCGTCGCAAAGGCCTCTGCGAGTGGAGCAAAGTGACTTAATTTATTGTAAGGTAGAATCAATGTCAAAATCGTCGCCACGCCAAAGTAAGCCAGGAAACTAATACACAGACAAAGCAATATTGCCAAAGGCAGTGAGCGTTTTGGGTTGATGGCCTCCTCGCCAGCTGTAGCGATAGCATCGAAACCAACAAATGCATAAAAGCAGCTTCCAGCAGCAGTCAGGATTCCACCAACTCCGTAGGGAGCGAATTGCTTGGGGGTGGACCAGTTTGAAACATCGATATAATAGATGCCAACAATGATGGTAAAGATGATAACAGCCAAGTTCACGAATGTTGTAATCTTGTTGAAGATCGCGGAATGCTTTACTCCAAGGCACACGATGATGGTGATGGCGATAGCGAGTAGAAGAGCCAGGAAATCGGGGAATGGACCAAGCATGGGGACATGCCATGTTGCAATATCATCCATGAAGAATTTATAAATAACTCCACCAGCAATAGAGTTGATGTACTCACTGCATGAACGAGCAAGAGTTGCTGCCGCGATTAGGTATTCAAGAATCATGTTCCATCCAACCACAAAGGCTATAAGCTCACCCAAAACAATGTAGGTGTACACGTAAGCCGATCCAGCCTTGGGAATGCGGGATCCAAACTCGGCATAACAGAGAGCCGATAGCAGAGCTGCCACCGCTGCTATAAAGAACGAAATCACAACAGCAGGGCCTGCCACATCTCGAGCGAGCTCGCCGGTTACCACGTAGAGTCCAGCGCCAATTACTGTTCCTATCCCGAGAGCTGTTAGATCGAAAGTGTTTAGGCACCTTCGTAAGGGAGAATCCGAGACTATGGCTTCGGTCTCCTTGCATCGGAGAAGATTTGTGCAGAGTTTTGTACGAGCTGGCATTTTAGATGGAATAAGTGGTTGCTAGCTGTTGGGAGAAAAAAATGACATCAAAGGTAAACGTGAATTCGTCATCGTTATTGTGAGTGGAACTGAATTAATAAGTTAAGTCTAGAAAAGGATTCAGGGATGTTAAGGGCTGTCAGGTCCATTGTTCGTCAATTTTGGACATCAATTTGAAAAAATCATAACGGATCAGGATTTAACTAAATCAACTCTCGAACCTAAAGTATAGATATCACTCTAACATGGCAACATCTTATCTCATTACCAAACATTCTATCATTCCCAAAGGAATAAAATCACAATGGTGTAGCTACCATGCTAGTTGCTATAACGAAGTAGCTAATGAGATTCGAACCCCCGACCTCCCGTACTCTAGACCGCTACCAACTGAGCTAACCAGTGAGGCTATTAACTATGATTTACCGTTCATGATGTTAGCACATACCCTGAAACATACCCTGGGTTCCAAAGGCTCGAATAAATAAAAGGCGAAGTGGCGAGAGAGGTGAGAGAAGAGGGGAAGAAGAAAAATAAGAGCCTCTGTTGTTATCCGTTGACAATCTCACTTCCATGCGTTGAGTTTCAAATTAAGAAAACACGTCAAACCGAATATTCTGGGCCATTGGAAGCCAATGACAATACCGTTACATCTAGCACTCACGGTTGCACCTGGTAATGAGTAGATTATCCAATCAGGAGATTAAAATTCTGAACCTAATGTTCGCATGGAAGTGAGATTTCACCTTTTGTTTCTTCGAGCCTCTGGCACCCAGGATAAACGAAACACCGAGCGATATCCAGCATTGAACATTTATTAAGGTCGTACTCTTTTAAGCGATTTATACATTTCACGGCCGACGGCTCTAGTAACATTTATCTACAGTTTGATTACGGCTACATACCAAAATTGTTTCACCTCTCTATACACCAAATAAAGAGCCAAAAATACCGCTCTAACCACGAATACTGCATGTACTCCTTTTCATTTCTCATGGTAAGTTTATAATAATGAACGATAAAAAATACGATACATTTTGCTTTAAATAATACTGGGTCCGATTTTTCAAAACCTCGATTAACGCTAAAATAGGATTAAACATTGCCCTTCATGCTCATCTTTTTATTGTGGAAGCAAACTGGAGCAATACTCGTTTGCTCCCCCTCCCCTCGTTATGAAATTCTAGATCCACCCGTCCCTTGGTAATCTGACCCAGGTCAGTTAACATAGGTTAAGGCGCTTATATATATCTTGCTTTGAGCAATATATAACCAAATCTCCCATTAGAATTTAACCTTGCCTTGGCCTCGATGCGCCTCTCAAATCCGGCCCTGCTTGCATAATACAAAAAAGATTCAATATATTTTGGAAACTGATTTTCAGCAAAGTTTATAACACTGTTGTAGTCAATTATAATAAATATACGGCCCTCGTTCACATTTCTTCAGACTAACTGATCTAATTTTTGAAAACCATGCTTAGTCTAAAAAATACATGTTCGGTTTCATTTAAACAACCGAATCCACACATTCAACCTTAAGCTTCCTACCTGCGAGGTGTGTGTGTGAAGGAAATTGTCGTTTCGGCAAAGTTAAAGTATACTAAACCAAGTCGAAATTGGAAGGTTCCCCCGATTAACTTCTTATTACAACTGGAATTATTAATTCAACTTGATTCCTGTTGATTTAAAACGTTTAATTCTAGTCGAAACTTTGAGGGTTTGAAGCGGAATTATTAGGATATGTTTGTATTTGAGAAACACTACTTGTCATTTTCAGTGACACAGGAAGTAATTTTACCAATTATCGAACTACGAAACTCAACTGCAAAGAAAAGAGCCAAATTTTAGTGATGAAGGAACATGTTTTTAAATCTGTTGCAGTAGTACAGGCAGCGGTATATCTACAGATTTATCGAAACAAGGTATCGGCTAAAACCGCCTGGCTCTGGAACGAAAATAAATCCTTAAATATTCGATTGAAGTTTTATGCTAACAAGCACTCTTTTGTAAAAACTAAAATAAATAAACCTCTTACCCTATGTCCAAACCATATAACTGCGAAATAAACTGATATTTATCAGTCTCCGGTGGATTTTGGCGTTTGTATTTTGGCGTTTGTATTTTCGCTTCATCTCTCGATGCTGTATAATTTTACTGAGCAGTCGATCCAGTGAGTATATAAAATTTTCGAACACAGCCCGAGGGGAGATGGGAAGGGAATAATGCTTGAATACAGGTTAAACATCGAACTTCAGCAAACGATTTAACCCCTCTCCCCTTGAAATGATTCTTGCATGGGTACCAAGGCGACAGTGAATGTCTAGAAGTATCCCATTTTAATTATTTGATAACATTATCATTCTAAATTTTCAACAACAAAGAGCTCCAGAATAAAGTGAAGGGGTCGCAGCATGTGAAATGAGAACGCTAATTAGTAACAGGAAACGCTAAAAGAACAGTAATTTTATCAATTTGAATAATTTAAAGCCATGTTGAGATAGTTTTTAGTCAGCCTTGCTGCAAGCTTCTAAATTATTAAAGAACTAAAACCCAATAGGGTTATCGAGAACACCATCCACCCAAACGTATTCTTATAAATATAACTAATTTAGAGAAAAATAGGATTTCGATGAAGTTTGAACGCTAATGCTGGAACTATCTAAAAAATCAGCTTGTACAGCTGTTAACAATTATTTCACATTTCTCGGCGGAACTCGGAATTAATTTTTACAAAATATTTTTTTTTTAAAAAACCCTTTCATACAAACGAGAAACAATAACGGTGGAAATACAAGCCTTGAGTGTTGGCTTGGTATATAGCGTGTTACAAGATACCAAGATACAGTGATACGGTGATACAGTGATACGAACATCTCAAATTTCCTTTTTTTTAAGCGGACGCGAAATGGCCCCGCTAAATACAGGTTTCTGTATGAAACGGACTGTTGTATGGGTCACTTGAGCTCTTGCAGCCGTGGCGTGACGCTAATTTAACGGTATTATCTTTCAGCATGACTGCTTTCTCTGACTATTTTGTTATTTAATTTTAACTTTTGAACGTTACGCATTTAACATTGAACCACTTTATTGCCCTTGTCGAAGAAAGGGTTTTGCAACACAAATACGAAATTAATGCTGAAAGCTTTTATTCTCATTGGCAACTAGATTTAGGGACGGACCATTTGAAAATTGATGGAGAGGGGGGCCGGTTTTTTTTGCTCGAAATTTTTTTACGACTTCTCAGTTGCTGCAAGAATTTTTTCTGGCATCAGAACCTTGCACGATTTTTTTAAAAGTTTCGCCCTTACTTGATTTTTTTTCTGGGTGATATTGCAATTGACTCGCTCGATAATTTTCTGTGCAAATTTTTGTTTTTGTTATTATTGGGGGGGGGGGGGGGGGGGAGATTTTGAAAGTTTTCCGCGACTTGGTCGCATTTCGGAGGAATCGTATTACAAAACTGTGCAGGGGAATATCAAAATTCGATTTGGTTATCATGCTTTCGGTGAAAATCCGACTAGAGATAAGGGTAGATATGCGGGAAACACCGTCAAGAGCTCTCTTTTTAGAATTTCCCAATTCCCCAACAAATTAGAAAATAGATTAGAAAATTAGAAAAATTAGAAAATTAGAAAATAGCCCAAGATTTCCCGAAATTTTCCGATCAAAGCGACGCGCCGCATCGAGAATATTTTATAGCCGGTTCTAGTTTTCTTATGACTTGGAAAATGGAAAAGACGAAAGGTCCTTGAGGGACAAAGCCAAAGCGAACACCTATAAATGACAAAGGAAGGGCATAGAAATCAAAGGCCTTAAATGCCAGTAACAGCGATTTGCAGGAGTCTGAAAGGTCCTGAAACAGCACGGCAAATAATAGCGAGATCGTGGTGTTGGTTTCAAGCGATTCAGAGTTTTAATATGTTGCCATCTAAGTTTTCTTGGAAACAAATCTTCTCTCGGCTGGTTCCTATCAATTCTTCTTTATGTTCAGATGTGGACCACTCGGCACTCTGTCTGAACTTGTCGGGTTTTGCGTAGCAAGGAAGTGAGCGGACGACCTCGACCGTCTGAAAATCAGGCTAGGTTTTGCGAGGCTCGTAGTCGTATGCATTGTTTGGCCTTGTTTTGCTTCTTTCCAAGCTAAGGGTATCCTGCTGGAGCTTAGCCCTGCTGGAGCATTTAGCTCTGCTTGCTTTTTGGAAGACATAAGGCCAACAACCCATGGATCGGGGCTGGAAAAACGTTCCTCACGATAAACATGAAATGAATTTATGCTAGCTTTCGTTACGGGTGAGTGAGGAGCACATGTCATGTGTTAATTGACCTGCTGTCAATCAAACAGAACTTTTTACTTCCGGTTAAAAACTTACTATGCCCTTTAATAATAATAATATGTAGATTTATATAGCGCTATATTCCTATAGTTCAAAGCGCTTCACATTCAATATAAAATAGAAATAATAAAATAAAATAAAAATAACATTAAATAAATAATAAAAATAACTAAAGTTCATACAAACGCTTGCTTAAAAAGAAATGTTTTTACATTAGACTTAAAATGTGAAAGTGAGCATGACCGCTTTTCCCCCTTTCCAGCTATATACTACTTCATTAACGAATGAATTGAGCTCATGATCCCCTTGGGAAAGGCGTTGCCATGAATACTGGAGAGCAAGCTATCTTTTAAAACGCAGTTTTAGAAAGATCGGCAATTGATTGGAGGTGGAAAATAGCATTTGCAAACAGGTTTTTCTAATAGAAATACCGATCTCGTACAAGGCCTTTAAATAAATGAAGTCAGTTATATATTGCTCTCCAGTACAACCACGTGATTTGTTAACTGCAAAGGGCCTATTGCTGCCAAAACTTAGCTTGAATTTCAGCCGTCTCCTCCAGTTCGGAGGAACGAACCGGCAACCTCGTGACTTGATTCTCGGTCAGATCCAAGATGGCGGCTACTCCGAGAGAAGACCCTGGTAAAGGCTGAATCACGTGACCAAAAATTTCGAAAAATCCTGGAGATTTTAATCACGTGATGTGGGCATCCAATATGGCGGCCAAGCTAAATATGGAAATGTTAACACGTGCCTACAAACCATAGGTATCCCAATCCGGAGTGAGCGAGATGCGATAAACGGTATTTCCACGCGGCGTACGATGTGGTGAAAACAGGTCTACTAAACGGCTCGAAATGGAGTTTACTTGGATAAAGAAACAGTGGAAGGGTGTCACAATGCTACTAGGATGTATCTAAGCTAGAAGAGAATCCTAAAAAGCCGTTCATTTTCCGTTAGCGTTGAAGCGAAGCGATCGATAACACATGCTCAGGTTAAACGGCTTCTCCTGGCTTTCCCACTGATGAAACTTACCAGAAAACTACCCAGTAATACACTTCATCCAAGCACTTCATCTATTGCTCTACCTACACAACGTGGTTTAAGGTTATTTAAAATCGTTTTATTGAGAAAATTAAACTATGTACGAATCATCTCCGTGGTCTCAGCCCATTTGGCCAATAAAAAGCATTGTTAGGCAACATTGCGTCATAACCGAAGAGCCAATCAGAATACGTGACAGTTCAGCGTTTACCAGGGTCTTCTCTCGGAGTAGCCGCCATCTTGTATCTGACCGAGAAGTCCCTGGTCACGAGGTTGACGAACCGGAGGAGACGGCTGAAATTCAGGCTAGCCAAAACTACATTTCTGTGGGAAAGTATTTCCCCCCATTTTTAAAATTTTAAAGGAATTTGAGATCTTCGTATCACTGTATCACCGTATCTTGGTATCTCCGTATCATTGTATCTTGTAACACGTTATATACCAAGCCTTGAGTGTTTGCACTCGAGTAAAAGAAGATACAATCTATAAAACAACGAAACCTGGTTCTATAAATAGCCCAAGGTGTACATACGCAAACTCAAAGATATTGTATGGGAGATGGCGCTGTGTGGAATATGGTTCCTGCCTGGGTCGCGGGGTAGACGTCATCTAATTAATTCGACTTTGCAATTATTTGAAGAAATACTTAAAATTTTGCCTAAAATGACTTTATTTTATCTTTACTAATAACTTACAAACTGTGAATGTTCTCTATAGATCGAGGTTGTTGTGATAGAAAGCCGCCTCCCGGTTAGCTCAGTGGTTGAGCTCCGGTCTGTTGTGCGGGAGGACGCGGGTTCAAACCCCGGCCGGACCAACACTCAGGGCCTTAAAATAACTGAGTAGAAGGTGCTGCCTTTGTGAAACAATCTCGTTCTCGAACTGTAAGTGGTTAGACCTTCACGTCTTCTCGGATAACGACGTAAAATCGTAGGTCCCACGTCGGCCTCAAGTTTATCAGTCTCACCGGCATATCACGAGTTACCAGCGTTAAACAAAGTTGCTTTACTTTACTTTATTTTTATAGATCGGTTTTCTAATTGAGTGTCGAAAAGTAATTGCTTTCGAATTTGATTGGTTAGTTATCCATGATTGCGTTTACTCTGCCTCGTGATTGGTTCAAGTAAAACCAATCGTGAATTACTTCAGTTCGTGATTGGTTCATTGATGTTTTTACTTGCTCCTGTGATTGGTTCACTGGTTTTGGTTTTACGACACTCAATAGACCAGTTCGCGGTAAATTCCGACATTTTGAAAGGGGTGCAAACATGGCGCGAAATACAGTGTTTGTATTGGAATCGATGGGAATCCGATGCCAAATAAAATCCGTAAAATCGAATTTCTGAAATATTATTTAGATACAAACTTAAGATACTAGGTAAAAGATTAACATATCGAAATTTGAGGGATGTAGCTGTGCTGGGAAGCGTGCAATCGTGTTTTCAGTTTTCCATACATTGTCTGTAAAAACAAGTCAAATTCCGCGTGAAAATTTACAGACTATGTATGGCAAACTGAACATATGAAACTTATCCCATACAAGCGAGAACATTTGCTCTTGCTAGTGTCCAGGCCAGTGCGGACAGCTTATTTCCGTATTCCGCATGCGTAATGTAGTCGTTGAAAGAAATAAAGCAGACGACTGTCAACACAGAGGTCAAACAATTGATCGACGAGAATTCGTCGAATTCGTCACCAATAATGGCTGAGGTCACACATGAGGTAAATTGGTAAAACTCATGAGCTTTCTTTGCTACAGTAAACCTACCCGACATGTCAAATGAAAAGATAAACAAAATCCAGATGAGTTTTGTGCTGTACTGTCGACACACTGGTATCTATATAAACGGAGTGATGACAGTTCTCTGTTCTACGCTAATTTTAGCCTTCAAGTTTAGGCATTCGCAAAAGGCTAAGCGATGGAACTTGCTCGTTCCTCTTCTTTTACTCATTATATATGCTCACTAGGAGAGCTAACAGAATTCGCTTCATGTTGTTGTATATTCCTTGATGTATATTCCTTCAAGGCAAACTTGCCTCGCCTTCGTGAGTTCGGAATTGACTTAATTTATACACGCGCAAAGCATGGGCCGGCTCAAGGATGGTTCGAAGCGACGTATCTATCGTAACCCGGCCGCGGCTCTTTCCACCCACTGGAAAAAAAGATTTCAGAGTTTCAAGGGTCACTTTTGACTATATTTGTGGACTTGTTGAATCAGACTGGCTTTGTGTATAATATATGTAACGGCCCATATATAACTGATGCCGCGTACTCGTCGTACATGTACTTCACAAGTCAGGAAGTCGTTTGGATCCTGAGAATTACAGGGGGATCTGTATTAGCAGTTGTTTGGGTAAATTTTTCACCTTAATTATGAATACCCGTTTCAATGTATAAAGTGTATATAGTGCATATTCAGGCATCACCTTGTAAAGAACGACAGAGTATATTCTGTATATAGTGTATATACATGTATATACACTATATACACACTGTAAATGTATAAAGTGTATATAGTGTATATAGTGTATATTCAGGCATCGCCTTGTTAAGAACGACAGAGTATATTCTGTATATAGTGTATATATATACACTATATACACACTGCATGTATATGTATAATGTGTATATAGTGTATATATATACACTATATACACACTGTATATGTATAATGTGTATATAGTGTATATTCAGCCTGAATATACACTATATACATATACAGTGTGTATATAGTGTATATATATACACTTTATACACTATATACAGAATATACTCTGTCGTTCAGGCATCACCTTGTAAAGAACGACAGAGTATATTCTGTATATAGTGTATATAGTGTATATACATGTATATACACTATATACACACTGTATATGTATAAAGTGTATATAGTGTATATAGTGTATATTCAGGCATCGCCTTGTAAAGAACGACAGAGTATATTCTGTATATAGTGTATATAGTGTATATATATACACTATATACACACTGTATATGTATAAAGTGTATATAGTGTATATAGTGTATATTCAGGCATCACCTTGTAAAGAACGACAGAGTATATTCTGTATATAGTGTATATATATACACACTGCATGTATATGTATAATGTGTATATAGTGTATATTCAGCCTGAATATACACTATATACACTATATATAAAGTGTATATTTTTATTTCCATACAGTAGTGTATATTTATACAGAATATACATGGAAATATACAATGGTATATTCTGTATATTCTGCAATATCGCGCCTTAGTGTGATTTCCGTAGTCCAGGAAGATGTGCTCTCGAAAATCATCTGTTAAAAGTGTAAGAGAGAGCTGGAGAAGCTGGAGAGGTCAATGGGTGATCTTCAGAGGTTTAAAGACTGGTATTGAGCTCTGCCAACCGACAAAGAAGTTTGTTCAAGACTGGCGCGTGGGAAGCACAGCCAGAACATTTATTCGCTTTATGAAGCTTATGATAGCTTCTTCTTGCACTGCTAATTCCTTGACGTTGGGAAATGCTTTTAAAGCAGAAGGAATTGCATTCCTGCACTCTCGCATAAAGTTTGCTTCTTTGACTTCGCTCACCATTTTGATTTTGTCAGTCTCTTATTAGTAGAGAAAACCGGTTTCAAACTAGAGAACCCGTTTGCTAAATCCAACCAATCGCGACCCTGTTAGCGTCATTGACCAATCAACTTAAGAGTACAGATTCTGTACTATTGAAAGTGAGATTCGTGCCTCGCGAGGCCAGAGGCTCGTTCAAATTACTTTCTTCCCCAGGCCCCTCTTAACTCTCTTTCGAGCCTCTGGAACCCAGGGTATGGCATGAGGGGTATTAGTGATTTAAATTGCCCCGAGAGCCGAGGGAAGATTTGTAAAAAGTCCCGAGGCCGCTTCGGGCGCAATTTAAATCACTAATACCCCGAAATGCCATGGTATAAGTTTGTTGTACCATGATCGCCGAGGAACGGAACAAATCTCTGAGAAGTTTAGTTTTCTCTGCCGAAACTAAAGACGTCGCAGTCGAGTTGCTTTCGAAAACGTTTTGTTTAATGCTTGACTGAGCGCCATTGATTAAATGACCCTGGCTTCCCCTGGGGAAAAGCGTGTTGTTTTTGAGAAGAATAACACTAAAATACAATGTAATTATGCGGTTGACTAAATATTCAAAGAGCATGAATGGATTTTAATTACGTCACGTTTATGGTTTTAAGTATCCCACATGGAAGAAGCGGGTTTGAGAAATTAAGAGAAGAATATGCAGATTGAAATAGGTCACCCCACATGGATTACATTGAAGGTTATGATGAAGACAGGTCAGTTTGGATTCAGTATTTTTCATCCGGGAGCGTAGGGCTAGTCGTGCCAGAGGGGAGCAGGAGTTGATGCTTTTGACCTTCTCACTTCCAGCCTGCATTCTCTTCTAATTTTCCCTCATTACGCATGCAGGGGAAATTTAGAAATATGCAGGGCGGGAAATTTCGAAACAATGCATATTTCTAAATATCCCTGCCATCAGGGAAAATGAGTGGTTTAAATGTGCCTCGGAGAACAAAAGAATCCGAGGCTACCATGGTATAACACCTACTAATAACATTAGGTTCCTCGCTAAATATCTAAAGTCTGAATTATACAGACAATATAATATTGCATGGGCTGATCAGATTCAACAGAGTAGTAAACTGCGAACATTCAATCTTGTAAAACGAAGAATAGGTTTTGAGAACTATTTATCTCGAATCTCAAGTGTTAAGCATCGTCAAGCGGTGACAAGGCTTAGGATATCTGCACATAAATTTCCCGTTGAATCTGGTCGATACACAAATGTCGCCCATGACTCGCGTGTATGCACAATTTGTAATTCGAACGTAGTTGGTGATGAGGTACACTATTTCTCCGATTGCAATAATAGTAAACTAGTAGTTGTCAGAGATAATTTCCGAAGTAACTTGTTAAAGGTTAATAGCTCGTTCGGATTCATTGGCAACAGAGATTTGTTTATGTATTGCCTATCGATGACAGATGATTCTATTGTGAAACTTAAGGCAAAATATATATATGATGTAACAACTATTTTTAATGATTGTAGCTGCCTCGATTAGATTAATATAATTATGTATGTATTTCCGAGGTACCAATGATGGTGTATTGGAATAAAGTATTATTATTATTATGTATGTGTAATGTGCCTTTTAATTCACTGATCCCTTCTTTGCGTTCCAATCTGCAGGCTTTGTGCCTCTATATAACAGAGTTTTTCTGTAACCAAAAATTCATGATTGGTTTTGAATGCCAACTGACAGAAAAATATGTTAGATGGAAAAATACATGCAAACGTGACTTCAATTTACTGCTACATCCCTGTCGCTGTTCATCGAAGAAACTAGCTCATGAGGCGGCCGATGCATGTTAAAATCCTCCTAACACTGATCGCGTGAACGCAAGGACTGAACGGAAATGAATCTACTTCTGTGCAGAGTACGTGATTGCACAATTCTGATTAAAGCTTCAAAAAAGTTGACATATGTCACCTAAATCAACAAGGTTTAGATTTACTCCGAGATATACCCACCCTTTTCAGGAAGGTTTACTGCAGTAAAGTTTATTTTCATCCTCCCGCCGTTTCTATCGTAACTAACCAGAGATGAGTTTACTACGGTAAACTACGAAAAGGGGGTCACATTCGAAAAAGGGTTTACTATAGTAAATAGCGCTTTACTGCAGTAAACTTTGGCCAGTGTGACCTCAGCCAATGAGGAAAAAGGCAAAAAGGATAATACACTTTACGATGAGGGAGCGAGTAAAAATAATGATAAGTGGATACGGTGTTGAAACTATATATAGCCCGCTCTTATTATAAGTATTCGCATTGAAAGACCTTAGTGTTCCGGCTTCAGACAGTTCAGAGTTTCCCTGACAAACCGGTCAGTCTTATTTTGCAGGATTATATCGAGAAGTTAAGAGAAAATTATATTCTGAGACGATCGAAAGCGGGTCCAGCTGTTCCGGATTATTGCAAGCAGATGCAAATTTTCGTTGTCATTTTAACCGCGGTTATTCATTACGAATGTGGGCAAACTATATATCAAAACGTGGGAAATTCAATAGACCTATATCATTATGACGTCACGGCTTGTTTATGAGGGGGACAGAATCGCCATGAACAATAGAATTTTGAACTAAATCTGCTCTGCTGAGAAAAAAATTACTTCGAATTGTCTGGTTTCCAGATATCAGCCGTATCAATGTTTATCCCACAATATTTACCGTATTTGGTGGCTGTTACCGCTATTCTACGTTCTACACAATGCATTTGATAACGACTTCCTTTGTGAAATACAGAGGATTGAAACAAAGCGACAAACGATCTTGTCAAGCGAGTTTTGCATCTTCGCTGGCCAACCAACGAGACATGCTTAATTAATATAAACTGTATCCCAAACTCATCTTTTCCCATGCAATATCGTTGTAAGACTTTACCTAAACATTGAAAAGTTACAAAGGTCAGGTTTTCCTGTAAGGCAAAAACAAAAGAATGTAGCCGCGCGCCGAGTGCATTCATCAGCGAATGGAGATAGGAAATTCTTCAATAAAACTCATCGGAGACCAAAGGCAAAGCTGTTATGGCTGGAAGAGCATATACATTAAAACTATGAATTGATAGCATCCTAAAATTCGGCAATCTTGCTTATGTTGGTGTGCTCTTTCAAACCATTATATTATTGTTTGCATTTATCGAGTTTTCAAATTTAATACCTGCAATATTCCACGCGACATCTCCGAAAGAAATTAACAGAAAATAAATCAAAGCATTGTAGATGTACATACATACATACATACATACATACATACATAAACTTTATTTAGACACGGTAGTATCATCAGTTATTTACATATAAAATTTAGATTAATAATTAAATACTGTTTTACATGATAGCCGTGTAAAAAAAAAATAGTAATATAAATAGTATAAATATTGTAATTAAAAATACATTATGGATATTTAAAAAACCGATATATCACGGTTGAGCATGCGCACCTGATAATCACATTTGGGCGAGGTTTCTCTTAAAGGCTCGCATAGATTGAGATGTTCTTACATGATCTGGAAGTTGATTCCAGACCTTGGCACCACTATAGGATATACTTTTTTTTAGAAAATCAGTTTTGGGTTTGGGTAGGTTGAGCTTTTTTGTCAAATCCCTTAGGTCATAAACACTATGTCTATATGTAAATAAGTATTTTAGGTATTTGGGAGACATTTCATTTAATATTTTGAACATTAGTACAGCTTTCTGCTTTTTCCGTCTATTTATCAATGTATCCCAGCCAAGTTTGTTGAGAAGGGATTGAGAACTTGTATCGTAATCTGATTGAGTGATGATTCTCGCTGCACGGTGCTGTAACCTTTGTAGCTTATCACAAAGTTCTTGGCTTAATCCATCCCAGAGGAACTACAATAATCGAAGTACGGCTCTACTATCGTCTGATAAATTTTTATACTTGTGTTTTCATTTATTAAGTACCGAATTCTTTTAAGGGCACCCAAACCTGCAGATATTTTCTTAGTAAGTCTATTTACATGCTCTCTCCATGAGAGATTTTCATCAACAATAACACCTAGTGTCTTAGTGTTGGGTACTCGATTAATACTTTCTTCCCCAATTTGTATATGAATTGGATTTTGAACCTGTGTCGCAAGTCTTTGCCGGGAACCAATTATCATGAATTCAGTTTTTGTGACATTTAAACTGAGTTTATTTGCTCTAAGCCAAACACTGATTTTGTCTAAAACATTATTTATCAGGATTTGAAGTTCCTCATTAGTGGCTGCTGCGACAGTTATACTAGTGTCGTCTGCATACATTCTAGGGGAGGCGGTGGTTAAACAGTTCGGCAAATCATTAATGTATATTAGAAATAGTAGAGGGCCTAAAATTGTTCCCTGGGGAATACCATAAGATAAGCGGCTAGTATTCGATATGTGACCATTTACGAGGCATTTTTGGGTACGATCGAATAAGTAAGATTGGAACCAGTCTAGAGTAGGCTGAACCATACCATAATTTCTCAGTTTCCTTAGAAGAATGTCATGGTCTATGGTATCGAAAGCTTTCTTTAGATCAATAAAGATGGTACCATTTAAGAGACCTCGATCAATATTCATAGACCAATTGTTGGTAACTTCGAGTAATGCTGTCATACTGTAGACGTCAGGCTTTGCTTCCAACATTTATTTAGAATCCACTGATAAATTCAAGTAAACTTAATGGTTGAACAGTACAGTAGTTCCTTCTCGATCACTGTTTACTGGTGGGTATAGTCAGGGTTTCAGTAATTTATAGCCACTTACGTTTCATCAAGGGCACCCAACGAGTACTTTTTGAAATTCGTTTGAAACCAGTTGTCTGCAGCTAATCTAGCCATTTTAAGGCACCTACTATGTCTTTTGACGTATTCTAGAAAGCTATTAGCTGTTCGGATTTTCTAGGTGGAAATCGCGTCAACCGAAAATACTATGGCAAAATATTCCCGGCCTACGAATTTGTTAGTAGTCTAGAACAGAAACAAGAATTTTCTAGCCCAAGTAACTTCATGTTGCAAAGTTTTGTGGAGGTACGATTTTTTTAGGGATTCTTTTTTCCTTTAGGCAATTCTTAGGGAATGAAAATGTGTTGATCAGACGAATTGGGACGTACGAATATTTTAGAGGAAACCTTTTAGTCTCCCTTTTCTTCTATAATTTTCTAGGGATTGAAAACAAATTTTCTAGCCAGTATTTCAGAAAACAATTTTCTAGGGACATTTTTTTCAAATCCGAAAGTTTTAGGCTAACTTACTCTCCCGAAAAGCTTTTTAACCGAAAACTTCGTTGGGTGCCCTTGGTTTCATTGCCAGACCTAGTCTCGTTGTTCTGTGCTTTTAAGCTCTCTTGTACAAACATTTATCCAACGCTGACATTTCTCACTGAATTTGCTGTAAAGGTTTTGGAACAGAAAAGCTCCTGTGAGTGATCACAAAGGCCGAGAAAAGATGAGAAACCTCTACTAGCGGTGTACCGATCGATGCTTCATTCTCAGTGTTTTTCACATCTAGAGTCACTCTTACATCTCCCCCAGCAACAATGCTTGGTAGTCACCATTACTGATATGACTGGGAATCTTATTGAAGGCATTGATTCTTTTTTTGATCGAAAAACCTACGAATTCGGTCCTAACACGACACTCGAACTCACTGAAATACTGTAAACAGCCGTGTGTGATCGTGATTGTCTGAGTCTTGTGTCAGAGAATCTATTTTTAGTATATTGACCGCAGAAAATAAGAGACTATGGGGTTTAAACTATTAAAACTACTATTAAAACTATTCCGTTCGTAGGTTTTTTAGCACGATTGCACGCTTCCCAGCACAGCTACATCCCTCAAATTTCGATATGGATTCCCATCGATTCCCATACAAACACTGTATTTCGCGCCATGTTTGCACCCCTTTCAAAATGTCGGAATTTACCGCGAACTGGTCTATTGAAAACCGCTCTATGCATTAATGAGGACGTCTACCAAGGAATCGACCCAGGCTTTTTAAACGACACTGAAGTTCTTCTGGCCCTGTCCAGAGTTAAGAAAACAGCAACGAGCCCAGACAATATTGCATTTTGGATCTGCAAAGATTATGCCGACGTGTTTACCCCAATTATGACAGCTATATGGAATCTATCCTTGTTTACATCCAAGTAGCCTAAAACATGGAAGGAGGCTAACATACAACTTCTACCAACGATCGACACACCTGTGGAATGTTCGTTATAAACCAGGTTCGTTATATCGGCGACTTCGTTATAACCAGGTTCGTTATAACGGGGACTTCGTTATAATATATAACCAGGTTCGTTGTAACGGGAGAGGGGGGGGGGGGGGGGGGGGGGCAGCAGCTGAGCTATGCAAATGACCCGCCGTGGGGCTTTCGAACGAGTGCAAATCTCTTATAAAATTCGCTATTTTGACTCTCTTTGACCAATTCCCCACCCCGCCAACTTTTCTTTGCTAGCAAATGCCGCGACAAAATGACAGCTTCGCCAATTCTCACGAGGATTAAATCGAAATTAATTAAGACCACATATGTAAATTTTAGAGCATTCGCTATGCGCAGTCATCCTTAACATTCACCGAATCCTGATTAAAAATAACATGTTTGCTGTACCAGTCGTTAAAGCTAGCTGAATAAACTTGTTTCTTGAGGTTAAAAGAGTTCGTCATTTTTTCTGGGATGATGCAGTAAAATGCCTGCCTATAGAATGGCCAAATGAACAGTCGATTGCATGTGTCGTTCTGTTTCTAATTCTAGGGGGCTGAAGGATAATCAGTTGTCTGGCATCGCAAGCGAAACCATTAAAGTATCAAATCTATCCCTTGTTTTCTTATATTCCGGCCGTGAGTCAGATCTTTGTAAAGTTATGTTCTTAGTTGCGTTGTCATGGGCTGTTCTAGAGTCGTTCAGGATGTTATTGCATCACAGCTTGGCTACTTACCGTTCGATGTGCTGCCTGATAACTAGTGAAGCTGTTATTACGTTGATCTACTGAGAAAATGTTCCACTTTCAACAGCCCGCCAAAAATGAAATTATGTTATAATAATTATAGAACTCTTGTTAAATAGAACCTCAGTGCCTTGCTGCGACTCAAACTGATACGTCTGGTGACTGATTGATTCTTGTTCAAAGTTTCTCTTCGAATTCATAAAATTATTCAGCAAAGCGGCTAAGCGTCATTGAAGCGTCGTAAACACGCCAAACTATAAATTGTTTAAGTTCTGAAAGCGAGGTAAATGAGATTCACTTCAGTCAAGAGTCATGTAGCCTGGCAACTGCAACCATTATCGCCCGGGGACATTGAAGACATGCATGGGGTATAATGTCGGTTATTTATGCACCGAACGTCATGCTCAATTCCATCGGATGGTAAAAATGCAAATTTCCTCAGGCAGATACTAAAAATCATACTTAATGCATCCAGCCACAGGCAGCTCAAGCTCAAGTTACGAAAATATAACTTTATAAGGGTTTGTATGGGAGCGTAGCGAACTCCGTTTACTAGCCAGAAATCCTGTAAAAGTTTTGAATAAAAAAGGCCAGAGAGAAGAAAACAGAGAAAAAGAAAGCGTCTGGTGTCATCCATTGAGAATCTCAAGTTTATTGTACTACTTCGGATACCGATATAAATGCACAGCGCACACTCCCAAACTATTTACATAACTGTTGTTACAGTCGGTTACGTGAAGAAATATTAAAAAAATGATTAGAAATAATGTCCGAAACGTAACTTACGGAGCCAGAAAATAATGTCATGGAGCATGCACAAGGTTCTTCCATGCGCCGCTGAGTTTCAATTCAAGAAAATTTTCCTTAACCTGCAATCGAGCCCTCGTTTCCTATGAATTCGCAGCGCGCGCGGAGAAGGGCGAAAAGGGAAAGGAGAGCTTTAGATTCGAGAACGACTTTCACTACGAGTACGACTTTTAGACACAAAATATCTCAATCGCAAGAAAGTAGAGATCTTCCATTTCTGCCAAACAATGCTACTAAAAGTATTTGTTTGTTCACTGATATCTTATTAAAGTGTTCGTCGATTGTGAAAATTCGTACTCGTCGCACTCGTACTCGAATCTAAAGCTCGCTAATACTTGCTGAAGCGCGTGTAGAAAGACCAAATTCTAATCAATTTAAAACTTATTAGAAGCTTAAACGACTCGCGTGCTTTGTTCTATTTTCAATTGATAACTTTTAAAAGAAAACTCCTGATCATGAATAAACAAGGTATTCATTCATAACTTAATAGTAGCTTAAGGTACCAGCACCGGCTAAATTGTGTTGTTTTTGAAAAAATTGTAATGAAATAGAGTGAAGTTATGTCAAAATAAACGGCTCCTCAATAAAGTTTGGTCCGCATAGAAAAATTTAGAATATATATATATATATTTTTCTCCAAGGTGTTAATCAATTAGCACTAACTTTCATGAATAATAGCATAACTTCCTGAATATTTTGTAAATATTTTTGGTCAAGCACAATTTTATTGGTTTTAACTAGAGGAATAGAAGTGTATATTTTAATCTGCGACTTTGCATAAGATACAAGAAAACAAATTAAATAGTTTTCTTTTTTTGGATACCATGAGGCGACAATGGAATAGCCCACTTCCGCGATATGCTTTACTTGTCACGCACAAAGGTTTCAATACGAGGCTCCGTGCTAAATTAAATTTATTATTTTCTCTGTGAAAAGAATAAATTTAATTTAGCACGGGGCCTCGTATTGAAATCTTTGTGCGTGACAAGTAAAGCATATCGCGGAAGTGGGCTATTAACACCTTAATTCATTTTCAAATTTAACACCTTAGAAAAATTAACAAAAACAATATTCTAAGTTTTTCTATGCGGACCACACTTTATGGAGGAGCCGTTTATTTTAACATAAGTTCACTCTATTTCATTACAATTTTGTTCAAAAACAACACAATTTAGCTGGTGCTGTAAAGCGACTCGCGTGCTTTGTTCTATCGTTAATCGGATCAACATTCTAGCTAAGAAAACCTTTCTGAATAAACAGCTTATTTATAGCTAATGCGGAGTTAAAATGGCGGTAAGCTTATATAACTTTATAACAAGTTCTAACAATGCAAAAGTGTCAAATTGATGTAAAGATACTTATGTTCACGTTATCAAGCCATTAGTAAACACTTGTAAATAAAACGTGTATTTCATGTGACAACTGTACAAAATAAATGAAAAGTGAGAATTATTATCTCGATAAACAAATCTCCACGGACTGAGGTGTACGATTTTTAATGAGCTGATTAAATTTATAAAAAAAGTTACTTTTTATTCAGTACTGACATGTACTGCCTCTATTTTTGAGGCGGGGCGATTTCAATAAGAACTACGAATACAATTCACTAGCGATTTCGCTCCCCACACCTAGGGGTGGTGAATTACCGGCGGGGGGGGGGGGGGGGTTCACTAGCAATCTCGCCCCGGTCCGGGGTTACTGGCCTCACTGGTCAGTTTAGTTGGTAGAATACGGTCTAGAGTGCGGGAGGTCAGGGATTTGAATCCCGGCCGCGTCCTTGGGCAAGGACATACATAAGCCGTTGGCCTTGTCTCCTTCCGACATCTAATCAGTAATTGAAGGGGACGTGAAAGAACCTGCTGTACTACTCGAAAAAGAGCAGGGAATTGTCACTCGGTACAGCAGCTAGCCTGGCCATTGCACTAACCACACACTCAACGTTGTAAATTGCGTAGCAGCTATTAGTGCTGAGACTGTGGTGATATGAAGGGGGATCGCTGTGACACCGGTTAGATTTTTTTTTATATTCTCACACCTTTCCTGCATTAGCTTGAATTTCAGCCGACCCATTCTGATCACTCTGCTGTGATTCTGCACTGTCAAAGCAAAGAATATAAAGTAAAGGAAGGCCCCGGGTTTCTACAAGGCCTAAATGCGTCAGTTACAGTTAGGATATAAAAAAGGATAAAAGCATGAAAGAAAACACGAACACATAAAGTTTATACATAAAATTATTCCATTCTATATGAACTGGAGAAAATGTTTTTAAGCGGGTTTAAATGCGGCAACTGTCTGTACACTTCTAATACTGGCTGGTAGAGCATTCCATAGCCTAGGAGCAGCTATCGAAAATGCGCGGTCCCCATAAGTAACAGAAGCGGACTTGGGGACCGTGAGAAGGCCCTGAGAGCTAGAGCGTAAATTACGAACAGGAGTATAACTAGTAACAATTAGGCTTTCAAATAACGATGGCACAAGGCCATTAACTATCTAATGAGTAAGTAAA
This sequence comes from Actinernus sp. WN-2022, assembly GCA_030867875.1. Classification (NCBI taxonomy): domain Eukaryota; kingdom Metazoa; phylum Cnidaria; class Anthozoa; order Actiniaria; family Actinernidae; genus Actinernus; species Actinernus sp. WN-2022. Next base: position 39,999,654 of record JAOWCC010001368.1, read on the forward strand.
AGAAGTTTATAAGAGATACGTTCTCTTATTGGCAGCCAGTGTAAAGAACGTAGAATAGGTGTTATATGTATTAGTAGAGGACGAAAGGCTCCTATGGGATTTAATGAAAATGGAAATAGAAAATATTTCGATGATTCACTACGCTAAAAAGAAAGAAAGAGACGCTGAGAAGAAAAAGAGTATGTAGTAGAATTGAATGAATTGCAAAAAAAACACATTGAAAACATTCAGGACGAAAGTGCCAAGCTAGAACTTCGCCTTAAATTTGAGCAGATAAAAAAACAAATTAGACAAAATATTAGACTCACGACTAGAGGGTACAATTCACCGCAGCAAAGTTCACTGATTGGTACGAGAAAGGGTAAATTATCGCAACGTACTTTGATTATAAATAGACGTAATAATCCTCAACGCCGCTTCCACGGTAGCTGTTGAAATCAATTCGTAGTAGATAAAATATGAGCGGGAGATCTGTATAGGCGTTTACAATGGCGAGCAGCTTCGGCGTTTTTATTCAAATTGTTGCAAAGTCGAATTAATTAAATGACGTCTACCGAGGTATAGACCCAGGCTTTTACTTACGCGGTCATGGGTCAGGAAAGGTCACGTTTCCACGATATCAAACAAGCGTAGAAGATAGAGTATTCTCTGTAAACCAAATTTTTTTTCGCAGGAGTACTCAAAACTTTTCTGAGATTCATAGCTATGAAAATTGCACGAAGGCTCATATGCACTTTAAGGTGCTCGTCTTACGGTGTGCATGACGTCATTTCCATGTTTGCACAGACTAATGAAAACATGGCTATAAGCCAATCAGAACGCGCACGTACTATCAAAATTATTTTATAATAAGAATTCTCAAACTCATTAATAATTCATGAGATAGTCATCCAATGGAGGAACTGCATTTGGTCACATGCATGGGTCTTGATACCGGGTGAAACCCTTGTTCGAAGCTTCGTCAGGTGGATGCATCTTGACATCCAATGAAACACCAGTTCCAAACGCACTAGTGTTTGATCATATTTCCAACCCTAGTGATCAATATTTCTTAATCATCATATTCATGACCACTAACTAATTACATACTGATAAACTACAAGTAAGGAGCGAAGAAGTAAAGAAATAAAGAATGACACAGTAAGAAAAAGTCTGCCTCCACTAGAGTTCGAACCTCGACCCTTCTGACTGCTTGTACTAACTCTTGTCCACTACTCTACTAGTACGCTAGTTGAAATCACTGCCATCAAAAAAGAATAATAAGCCATCTATTGAATAATTAGATACAACAGTCAAACGGTAAACAATACTTGCTAATGAAGTTTGAAAAGAAGCGTATGTAAATGTTTGGTTTGGCCATTCGCATGAGAAGTAATTTCAAACACTCATTGTTCGTGTTTCATCAGGGGTTCCAAATATTTCGAAAACAATAAAACCTTCGAGGCTACGCCTCTCGGGTTTCAATAGGCCATTTTGACGATGTTGCGCACGCATTGAAAACAAAAGCATGTGGCCCGCCAAAAACTAGAATGTGCCCGCCAAAAACCAGAATGTGCCCGCCAAAACTCAATGTGGCATGACAATCTTTTGTTTTCTTGATTGCATGTATATTGTTCCCAATGCGCGCGCAACATCGTCAAAATGGCCTATTGTTTTCTCAATATTTGGAATCCCTGATGAAACACTACAATTCGTGTTTGACATAGTTCTTCAAGATTTTGAATACATAATTAGTCTGCAGACGCGTCCGCCACTCGAAACTTTTGTTTTCCGGCGATAATAATTGTTTTTTTTATAGGATAATGTGGTTATTTCATGGTTTTCTATGTAATACCGACGAAAATTTCACTCGAAATTCATATTATTTTGGTATACAACTCGCCTAAAGGCTGAAATAACCATAATTATTCTGTGCATTCTGCTCCTGGAGGCAGAAGCCATCTTCGTTCGGGATACTTCCGGAATATTCCACACCCTATTAGGTAAACGCTGAGAACATAAAATTATGTTAAAACTAAAGCTGTGCTATGATTGGCCCTTTTCTTGGTTACAATATTACACCCCATATCACACCCCATATCACACCCCAGTATCACACCCCATATCACACCCCAGTATCACACCCCAGTTACCGCGAAAAAGGGAAGTAAACAGTTGTACTCTTAAAGCATCCCGCTGACTAACTCCAGGAGCTCGACGAAATTCTATATTTGGCGCGAATACGCTTCTCGGTACGCCCAAGTTAGTGCCAAGTCAATGTAAACTGAGCCATCAAAAGGAAACAAAACTTTCTGAAGCCGGAACTGCACTTCCAAAATCATGGATTAATTCTAATGCAACAGGCAAGCTCAGTAAAATGCCACAGAAAAACTTTCTCCAGATCCTTTTCTTTAGCCCACGCACCCTCTTTAATCGATTTGTAAAATTCAGTCATACAATGCCTGCTAATTAAGACATTGGAATTTGATTAATATATAAATGTTATAGACCCATTCGAAAAATGGTGTCCAAATTAATTAACTATTGTTTAGGACTGACTAGCCTCGCTTACACGTTCAAAAGCTTTTGCGTGGACTGACTAGCCTCGTGTTCACGTTACCAGGACAATGGCTCTTTAAATTGGAAGCCATTTTTCGAATGGGTCTATATAATATAAATTTTAATACCGTCTCGTCTTCGTAGACCCTCTCCTCTTTCAAACACCATTGCCCTGCCCCACCCCACCCCAGTAAGATCTTCATCAGTATCCCCTTGTAATATGAACCTACAAAACACTGAAAGTACGGGAAATATATTATTTTCCATCACTGAAGATGTTGAAGTACGTATATTATTGATTCCATGAATACTATTTTGATAATAGGCCTTTTGCAGGTTTTCAGTCACGTGTTGTCACTTCAATAACCAATCAATTGTGCTAATGATGCCATGGGAAACGCTTTACAAACTTGGCAAACAAACTTCAAAACGCTGTTTTAGAAGGTCGACAATAGCATTTACAAAACAGGTTTTGCTAATAACACCGGTTAGACTTCACTGGTCTGTAGGTCGTATCCTATTATTGGACTTCACTGATAAAGAATCCCATTGTTTTAGGGTTAGGATTTGTATTGTTTTAGGGGTAGGCTATTGTTTGGGTAACCAATAACATTTCAGGTTGCAAATGGTGAAGTCTGCCCCAATAACACTACCGATCTCGTACGATCTTTATATAAACTACGATCTTTAAGTAAACAGAGTCATCTTAAGTAAACAGTCAGATATTTTTGCCATCCAGTACAACCACGTGATTGCATTCCTGCAAATAGCCCATTATTAGTTTCAGTGAGGACCTTTAGCTTGGAAAGTTAAAATCTACATTTTCTTTTGTCGTCCTACAAATGTGTTCATGGAGTCGTCAGCTCCTAAAAATCGCATCAACAAATCGGTAGACTTGGTTGGCAGAATTCTGAAACAAGAAAGTATGACAAGTGTTCGACATTAATTTGCTGGCCAGGAGAAGTGATAGCCAAGGGGTAAGCGGCCATCCCTTCATGTAGGACGACACGAATTGCTACCAAATTGTATTGTATTGTATTGTGTTGCGTTCTATTGTTGTATTGAATCGTATTTACTGGTTATTTCATGGTTTTCTATGGAATACCGGCGAATATTTCACGAGAAATTTGTATTATTTGGTATACAACGAGCCTTTAGGCGAGTTGTATACCAAAATAATATGAATTTCGAGTGAAAGTTTCGCCAGTATTCCATAGTAAACCATGAAATAACCATATTATCCTATAAATAACAATTTACGAAAAGATTTATCACGAAAACAAAGTAACTTACTGGACGATAGACTGCAAATTTTCTCGCCGGAATTGGAAAACACAAATTTCGAGTGGCGGCCGCGCGCGTCTGCAGACTAATTATGTATTAAAAATGGTGAATTTTTATTGGCCGGTCAAGAAAGGGCGCGAAATTTCCTGCATTTTGATTGGCCTTGATCTAGCCATGAAATACAGCTCTGTATTTCATAGAAAAACCATGAAATACCGCCCTGTATTGCATAGTAAAGCTGAGCTCTGATTGGCTGAAATAAAATATTTATAGGATAATGTGTTGTATTCCATTGTATTTTTGGTAAAAATTCGTATCGTCCTACATAAAGGGATTGCCGGGTAAGCCCTAATAATAGCTGATACTACAGTAGCACCTGCGAATAGCAGTTTCAGCGGTATAGTGACCCGAATGCCTCACTTCAATGTAATGAAGCGCCATTGCAATCATCATTGTTCCATGACACCAACACCTCTTAAACAAGTACAGCTAATTTAGATAGTTTGAATAGCGCTTCATTACATCGAAGTGAGGCATTCGGGCAGAAGTCCATAACTTCTGTTTCGGGTCAATACCGCTGAAACTGCTATTCGTATACGCCACTGTAATATCAGCTATTCAGAGAGTGGTATAGGTTATTTTCGTGAGCCGTGCTTGGTATTTTTTGCCTATTTAAAAGACTTGTTTGTTGTTTGTGAAATGGTTTCTTTTTCATGCGATAAAAATAACTATTTTATGAAACTCTTTTGTTCGTAGTCCATGTGTGGAATAAACTGTCCGTGAAACGTGAAACGGCATATGTAATTTCTGTATAACGTAGTCCATACCCCTATACCATCCTCAGTTCAGGATGAAATAAAGAAGAATTAATCGTTTATATTTGTTTTCGTTGTTCATATAAAAAACACGGGCCATAAAAAAAAGGACGAAAAACAAGGACCATAATTTCTCAAATCATTCATAATTCATCTGGTGACTACAATAGAAATCATGACCATGACGAGTATTTAGAACTCGTTTCCAAGTACAACTCGCATTTCAAGACTTAGATCGCTACTTTATCATTAAAGTGGAGTTTGAGAAGCCATGTAAAACATTCGGAGCATGTTTTAGAAGCGAGTTTCTAAAATAATACAGTGAGAAGGGGTCGAAAAATAGTTAAGGGACGGACCGAGCAAACGAAGTTAATAACATGTTTATTATATGGCTGCTTCTTTTTTTATACCAGAAGTGGGCAGAAGGTCTGTACCAATCACAACTCAGCGGTATTGACCCGAACGCCTCACTTCAATGTAATGAAGCGCCATTGAAACCATCATTCTTACACGACACCAACACCCTCCTAAACAAGCACGACTAATTTAGATACACAGTTTGAATAGCGCTTCATTACATTGAAGTGAGGCGTTCGGGTCAATACCGCTGAAACTGCTATTCGTAGACTCAACTACAATATCTCCTATTACGTCATAGTTTGGGTGCTTCTTGGTGTAGCAGATTCATTGTTTCTGGGGTTAGGGTTCTTTGTATTTCAGGGTATTGTTTTGCTTTAGAAGACACTAGTTTTCTTTGTTTTACGTCATGTGGTGATCTGTAAAACCAAGAAACCCCCCATAGTTTATCCATTTCACCCAGCTGGACAGCTATATCCACAACCCACTTCCGTCTGGTAATGTCGCTTGTTGTTAGACCGGTACAACCTGTTCTGAAAGAGCTGTATACATGCACACCGCGGCAAAACGGTATGCTCCGTTGGCCAAAAGAACGAAGGCTCTGCTATCTAATACAAATTACCGAGGGTTTCAACTTTTTTAGTAAATAATTTTATAACTTAGTAAACTCACAGTGAATTACAAATTAAGAAAACTTCAACCTGTTAAAGTCTTAGGCTTAGCTTAGCAGTTCACAAATGGATGCTTTTAAGCAGAAATATTAAAATCACGGGTATGTGCCTGTTGTTTCATTTCAGTTTTCGCGGGAAACTGGGGGCGGCCGCGCGCCGACAAGAAATAGCAAATACGCATGCGCGTGACGTTTTGCCGCGGTGTGGTATACATGTGGGTGTCTATTCTGGCTTCCTGGTTCCTTAACCCTATATGGTTATTTCACGAAGCCAGCACCCCCCCCCCCCCCCCCCCCCCTTAGTATTTATATTTCTTCTTATTTAATTGTATTAACTTTAGTCATAAGGGTAAATAAATTGTTGTTGTTGTCGTATTAGTTTACGAAAACATTTTCAAAACCCAGGAGCCACAACATGTAAATATGGAAATAGGTGATGCAACGGCAACAATGAACAAGAGAGACTTACGTCTGTGCAAAAAATGTGATGTATGCCAAGGCGGGCGTGAAGAGAAGAAACTGATTTTTCTCTATTGCATCCACAATTTTAGATGCTACATACTCTGGTGTGAGTGCTCCAAGACCTGGAAGGTTAGGATACCTGGGAAATAAAAAGATCAGTGTATGTATGAAAAAACCGTTTATCGTTTATGTTGTGTTACGTTATATTTGGGAGTGATATTATTAAACACACAGTTTAGGTATAGCCTGGTAGAATGGTAGAATTTTAAACACAAAGTTCCAGTATAAAAGGACCATTGCCAGGCTACTGACCTATGGCTCAGAAGCCCCATGTCTCTGTCAACGAGAACGTTCCCATTTTTCCTTCAGTGACAAATGACACCTTCAGTTGTCACTCAGCCTTTATCGAGTGAACATCTCTGTGATGCTTCGCTTGAATGCTCCCTATCGATTGCTTATCGTGCGAAATTGAAGTCAAACAGATAAATGTTAAACTTTAGAGTAAGAGCTACAGAGTTCGCAAACAGTCATAAAATGCTGCCTAAAGTCTTTAATAAACAAATATCTTCCATATGTTCACTACATACAATGTATGTATCAGTTCATGGCTTGTTTGACTTTAAACCCTTAAAGTGCCACTACGACGAAAATTTACCATTTCGATTTGCCACTTTTTCAGTGTCTATAGGTCAATCAGTATTAGAAATATCCGAAATAGTAAAAAATATTCCCAAATGGGCATGTTAAACCACAAATTTTAGGAGAGTTTACCGGTAAAATCCTGTCCGCCATTGCTGGAAGCCGTGCCCTTTGTTCAGCTTTAAACAAAGGTTTATTCACCGGAAGTGATGTCATTCACTTAACACGACAACCTCGTGGCGCGAAAGAGCGTGCATAAAAAAGTAGCCAACCTCGCAAAGATAAATATAACTTTCTTCTTATGTACGTGAAGACGTTTTTAGTAGAAATATGCCTCCAGGCGTTGTGTTCTGCAGGCGAGCGTTAAGTGTATGACATCATTTCCGGTGAATAAACCTTTGTTTAAAGCTGAACAAAGGGCACGGCTTCCAGTAATGGCGGACGTGTAGATTCAATATTCGGAGCTAAAAAAATAAGACTTCCTGTCGTTGTATCGAAAAACAATTTGAACTGGTAATAATATATGAACTCTACTTTATGAATATGCAAAAACATTGATATGTCAAAATTTGATCGTAGGGGCACTTTAACATTTTGCATTTTAACAGGAGAGCCAGATTTTTCACTGCTCTGTAATTTGAAATTCAAATTTAGAGTTTGTCATGCATGGAAAGAGGAGGCGCTTACACTTTTATACCGGAACTCCTTGTTTCTATGAACACCCAAGTACAAAACACTTAAAATGATATTTAGACTGTTCTGAAAACTGAAATCGCAATAAAAACTTTCTTTTGCAATGTTTATGAATATTTGAAAGAGTATTGCGCGATAGTTCTGATAACATTTGTTGTCCAAGTCAATCTGAGCCACTCATTCTGCTGGAAAATGTGGAAAAAGCTACTCTATCAAGGAAATTAAGAACAACAGTGTAAGAAAGAAAAAATAGAGAATTATATAAAAAAATTACTGAGCCGAGCAGTGAGGATTATAAATACAATAACCTATTTGTGGTGTCAAAATATGCCCTGATATTTCATCCGCGGACATTATCTGATCCAAAAAGAGAACAGTTCCCGAGAGCAAAGCTCGAGTGAAACTGTGAGCTTCGAGGATCAGATAATGTCCAAGGACAAATATCAAGGCATATTACGACACCACAATGTAGGCTATTGTCATTATCATCCTTCAAATATTTTCTTTGACGCGCGCTTATACATGTACGCTCACAAGAGGTGTATTCGCTGTAATATTTCCTGCTCACGGAGACAAAATATTGGGTCACGTGACTCATTCAACCAATCACGAGCGAGAGAAAATATTTGATGGGTTATAAATACCAGTATTGATCTCTACAACTAAGTGACAATCATCATCAAAACTATTGTACAATTTATTGTGATTTCAGTTTTCAGTAGTCTAGATATCATTTTGAGACCATAAATGTTTTGTACTCGGATATCACTTTTAATTAACAGTTTAAAATTAATGAAAACATGACATACACTATGTAAAATCTTTCAAACTATATTGCATGTATTCATTCATTCACTTTTTTCATACATTCTTTTTCCAGAAAAAGAAAACCCCCTTCCCAAAAGTCATTCAAAAAGCACACCAAAAATAGAAAACTAAAAGTATCCATAGTTTGACTTACTTCAGTTTAACACCATCAAACATGCCAGTTGTAATAAATGAGGGACTAATGGTTGTAAAATTGATGCCAGTTTTGCCCATGCTGTACACTTCACGTCGTAATGCTTCCATTAGGCCAACAACTGCAAACTTTGATCCACAGTAGTCGACGCACCTCACCAGACCGAAGTGACCAGCAACAGATGCTGTGGCAACAATGTGCCCATGGTTCTTTGCAAGCATGGCTGGGAGGAAACACTTGATGGTCTGCAGGACATTGCCACAAATTACACTTTGGTTACTAAAGACTTCCCTGCTACATACACAGTAGATTCTATTAAAGAAGAACTGAAGCCTAAAATCAACTTTAGCTCAATGAGTAGATCTAAACATGAAAAGATTCGTACCAAAAAACTATTTTACTGTGTTTTGTGTCAAAGGAAAGAAAATCTGCAACTATTTCTCCCAACCACCACTAAGTACAGACGGCTCAATTCCTGTAATCTGTAATGTACGATATGGGGAATATATTAGTTTTATCGTGTTGTACTCGGCTTTGAATAGATGGACTAGCGATTCATAATTGCACACTATTGTGCTTTCTTTGTGCTGAAGGTGTGGTTGTTTTTCCTTGGTATGCATGACATGTGATACAGGAAAAAAAGCACTGAATTGAGCCACTCACATAAACTACATGTAGCTTTATCAGCGAAGAATCAGCTATTTTTCGACCTTCAAAACGTATTTCCTCTTTCTAGTGCACCACAAAGAAAAAAAATAGCAGAATTTATTTCTCTTGAATACAAGTTTGTATAGTCGTCGGATTGATTTAGGGTTCAGTTCTCCTTTAAAGAAATAGTGTGTCTGTTGTGAAACTATTTAACAATAATTTAGACTGCAGACCTACATTGTAGAAGTTGGAGAGTGGTGCAACCCCGAGTCACCTATCAAACTTGGTAGAAACCAAGAACGAGAAAGTCTATTATAATAGCAGTAGTATTAGCCATTTTGTAAATGAAAAAATAACTGGGATCGAGTATGCAAATTTATTTGGATTAGGTAATGGCAAATAACCAAGGCACTGTTATGTCAACTTAGTGATTGACAAAACAGTGAACAAATTTTAAAAGGCATTTTTAAATGATTTTTGTCTGCAGTATGCACATGGTCAACTATTTAACAAATAAATTATTATTATTAGACCCACAGCTCAAATGGGCTACGAGTCACCAGCCAATGAGGTACAGCCGAATGGGCTACAGTCTACGTCTTTAACTTGTAGCCCATGAGGGCGAGAGGTCTAATTGTTTTAGTATAAACTAACTAGTCGGACAGTATAAAATAATAGAAAGAAGCAAATTGAAGCTGAAAAATGTTATTATTTCTTGAAAATGCATGTGGTTTTTCTCTACCATGGGCCATCACAAATAGACCTACATGTACTGTACATGTATAGTAGGGTAGCCAATCAGAATGCAGGATTTGTAATAGTCCACTCACTAGTTGGTTTATACTAATGATCGATAGACAGCCCTTAGCTAGCCAATCAGATGGTCAGTTTCCCAATAGCCAGCACCTGCATGTTTCTAATGGCTGATAGTTGCATGCAGTAATTTATGTTCTTAAAACAAATATTAGCTTGAGAACGCAGTTTGAGGGCTTACAAATGTATGATTTTTAGGCTAGTTTTAAGAATAGCAAATTGCCAAGGGAAACTATTAGAAAATAGTCCCAAGACAAAAACACTGTATTAATAATAAATATTATTGTCATTAACTGTTCAACAATAAATTATATTTCACTCTTGCTGGGCACTATTAAACAAATACATGTAGTGTGTCTGTCTAGGGACTATCAGATGTTATAGTTCACGACAACATTTTGATACACGCTCACTGGCCAAAAGCGATCTCACACGACATCATAGTTGTTGTCCGTGGAGGCAAACTATCAGGCGTTATAGTTCACCACAAAATTTTGGTGTGCGCTCATTGGCTGAAAGCGATCACGTGACGTGATAGTTGTCGTCCGCGGATGCAAACTATCAGGCGATAGTGCCCGCTGAGAGCTGAACACAATTTTGTGATGAACAATAACGACAAATAGACTGTGTTTGTCTCGGAACTATAGGCTGATAGTTTCCCTTGGAAATTTGATGTTCTTAAAACTAGCATAATAAGCCCTAGAACTTCGTTCTCGGGCTTATATTTGTTTTAAGAACATCAAATTTCTGCGGGCAACTATCAGCTGATAGTTCCTCGACGGACACAGTCTATTTGTATAATATTGCCTGCTGAGAGCAGAAAACAGTTTTGTGATAGGCTGATAGTTTCCCTTGCAAATTTGATGTTCTTAAAACCAGCATACAATGTATAAGCCCTCTAACTTCATTTTTGGGCTTATATTTGTTCTAAAAACATCAAATTTCTGTGGGCAACTATCAGCCAGTAGCTCCTCAATGGATGTACACTCTATTTGTATAATAGTTTCCTGCAGAAATTTAATGTTCTTAATCAATTATATTAGTTAGAGAAACAAAGTTTTGATGGCTTATATAATTATGCAGTATTCTTCCACATTTATTTTCTTTGCTGACTCAAAAAAAAAAAAAAAAATGTACTCTTTTAATCACAAAGCATTAAATTTATTCATATAGCAAAGTAAGAGGCCTGTGTACATTTTATCTGGTGAATATTAATAAGCTGGTTTACAGTGTTAATCTCCCCAGACATTTTTCCTGAGTGATTTTCTCATTACTCGGGCTGCCTGTGGCAGCACCGAGTCTTAAAATGCAAGCCATTATTTTTTATTATTTTGTTGGGTGTCGCAAAATTTCTGCGCATGCGTTAAAGGTCAAGTTCACCACCAATCAGATCGCACTCTGCTGGTCACGTAACACTCGCCAGGTTAATTTGTTTACATAATTTAATACTGACAGTAAATCAAAATGGTCGACGCGCGAGGGCGAAAGCCTTCCAACAGGCTCAGGATATTTCAACTGGCGCTCTTGTTGACCATAAAAATACATGAACAACCAGGAGCCGTAATACATTCGATCAGCGCTGTCTTGACAGATCCAATGTACATTTAGAAACGTAAGCAAAATACAATATCCAAACACGTTTGGATATCAACTGGTATCGAATTATAATCAAAGGTTAGATTTCGTCAGGCGCGCTCAGATAAGAAAGTTCAAAGCTCTCAGACTAGGCGAGACAAGGAATGAGTTATTGTCAGAAATCTATTCCATCGTGGGCAATTATGCAATACAACCTAAATTTGGGTCAGGTCTTGTACAGCTAAGGCATGTTTTACGACAGAATAACCAGAGTCTTTCTACTGGATTGAGAGCTCGAGACATTATACATGTCTGCTAATATGGGGAAAACTGAAAGAAAAAAATAACTTTGACGGCAGAAACCCTCATTGAGCCAAGCGGAATATTTACATGATCCGCTAAGTTTTTACAAATCTTAGTTAAGCAGATGTTTTCAGTGTATGCCAACTGAAAGTTATGCTGTGCTCGTTTTCTGGTTACGGCTAAGTGGGGCAACTACACGAACAAGAAGCATGAACTGCCAGCAAAGAGAGAGGAAAAAGTACTTGAAATGCACAGCGGTAGCTGAAGTAGGGAATATATATAATATTTGAGACGTTAAATTACGTTACTGTGAAGAGGATCAAAATTCAAGTTTGTAGCTTGAGACTGTCTTCTGCCGTGACTCGTGAGAGAAATTGGAAACGATCTAGCTGTTTCATTCGGACACTGGCAAATTTATTGAAAGCTACGAGCTTACTTTATGAGATTATTATTCATTGTGGAATGAAAGGAAACAGGTTAGCTGAAAGTTAAGTTCGAGGTAGGCTTCGACTTTCATTCCGATTCAGTGCATATGTGCACAAAGGTGGGATGCTGTCGCCAACACTACCAAAAGATCCAAAACGAAAGATTCAGTTACGTAAGTACTGTAAGTAAACTCTTTTTGATTTCAATAAATTTCCTCTCAGTTTGTCTGTTATGTACTTTTTCTTCTAATTATCGCTTTATTTAACATCTCTGTGATTTAGAGTATGCGTACCTCAGAATAAATTATTTGAAAGGTCAACTGAACTCTTGTGTCGATAAGCGCAAATGATTTTGTAAAAGTCTGAATTTGAGAAGCGGACTTAGAAGTCAGCTTTCTCATTAGGAATTACAATTTTTTTCTTGCTATGAAATTTATGTTTCATTTCACATTTATTCATACAGTTTTAGCTGGACATTTCCCCGAGTTTTTGATCTATTTTCAATCAAATTCAAAGTCTGATTATGTCATTGTATTGCATTTATACACTTGAATTGCCAGTATTCTGTTGTTCAAATCCTGTGTTATCATAGTCATGTCATAAAAGCAATTAATAGACCAGACGTTTTTATGACGTTCTAACTGGCGAATTAAAGCATGACTTGTTACTAAGAGGATTTCAAATGAAAGTGTATTTCATCTTCAATCTCATGTGGCCCGAGTGAAAGCCCAGATGGGCTCTTGTTAATTAATATTCCTATATTGTCATTAATATTCATATGGTTTGCAGCTGGGATTCTGTGTGGCCACAATAATATGTACTGCAGTACAAAAGGTTAATTAGTCTGTGAGCCATGCAATCATAACAAAATTGTCAAATTGTGCAAATGGAAATATAACTTTAAATACATGTATTGTATATTTATAATTTACATGTATGTAATAGATAAAGATCTTTATCGGATTTACAAACTCGAGCTAAAAGTGAGTTTGTAAATCGGATAAAGATTGGACACAAATTATTTATCTTACAGTACTTATCAAACGTCTAGATGTAGAGTTACATGTGTATGTTTTGTTATTTTGACGATACGATTTATTTTATGCCGAGAAAATCGAAGCCATTAAGTTTATGTAAATCAGGACCAAATCTGTATCAGATTTAAAGATCACTTATCGGTCTGTGATTTCCTTTGTTTTTGCTTCATGAATTATTAATGAGTTTGATAAAACTTTAAACAATGTACCTGTACCCTTACGACACCTTAAAAACCCAACCGAATGTTGCATGATATGAAATTCTGACCTTGAAAGTGTAATTTAAACAAGTGTGATATATTTGTGCATTGTTTTCAGTATTCCCATGCAGAATGTAATTATAAATGTATTGCAACAATAGCTACACCCTCAGCTCGCAATGAATAATGGTCTTGTAGCATCTGCAACTGCTTACCCAATAATGTGCCAGCGAGTTGACCTCAAATGTCCTCAGGATTTCCTGGTCAGTACACTCCAGCAACTTTTTCCCAGTCACAACACCAGCATTATTCATCAAAAGAGTAACATCTCCAACTTCTTTCTTCACTTTCTCGCCAGTTTTGTATACCTCATCCGATTTTCGCACATCACATTCATAGAAATGAACTTCTGCTCCTAATTCCTTTATCTCCTCTGTCACTGACTTCAATGCCTCAAGGTTTATGTCCCATAGGACTAGCTTACAACCTAGAGGATCAAAACACCCAGTATTATTAATTATTGGCCAATTATTTAATTACCCCAGGTTTTAATTAGCATACATGTACAGGGATTTTGCTGGAATTTTATGCTCCCATCCTGTTAATTGTCCTAATTTAGGTTAGATCAATAGGACAATAATAACTTATTGTAGTACCAGCATATCCTGTCATGTTGAAAAACTATTATTTGTAAAATGATCCATCATAATCTTCTGTCCAACAACATTCTGAATCCCTGAGCATAATTTGCAATATAAATTATAATATATTTAATGAGTCATTAAATTTTAGAATAAAATTTAAACTTCCATGACACATGCTTTAACCTTTAACAGCTGACCATCAATAGAGGGTTGGAATGTTGCAAACATTTAAATGTCATCAGCATATAAATGGAAGAACATATTATGCTTCCTTAAAATGTTCCCAACTGGTGCAGTGTATAATAATACAGAACTGGAGCAAGAACTGATCTATGAGGGATCCCACATTTCAGATATTGAGTGGAACTTGACTTCACACCATCAATGTAGACACATTGCGTTTGATCTCATTAAGATGCATGTATGATCAAAATCACTTCCCTTAATGATAACCTGGAGGTCATAGTCTACTGTGTCGAAAAGAGCTGGGTTCCTTTTCACCTTTTTTAGCCAAGTTCAACATGTCGCAGACAATCTAGGGTTCTTAGAAGCATTCGTCTAGTACATCATATATGTACATTGTGTGATGCAAGATCAGGAATCCACAACAATAGAAACTACAACAATATTGCAAGTGAACAATCATGGCTTTTTGTCTGATCTTACGAAGACTCCAAGCACCTGTAGTGGTCATGAAACAATTGTCTGGGACTTTAATCATGCTTTAAATTTCAGGGATTATACAATGACTTGTACTGCATGATTACATTTACATGTATTTCTTTTTCATTCAACCTCAATTTTCGTCTAGACTTTGAAAATATATTAAACTAATTATAAAATGGGGTAAGGGCAGATTGTTACCCTGAAGAAACATGGGAAAAATTGACTGCTATAGCCATCTCCCAGATGTAGCCTGCTGGTGACTCTTATGTATTTTTTTTTATAAATTGTGTTCGGATTGGGCTACCTGTGGTATGCAGCCAAAATGGGGCGAGGAGAAAAGGGACAGTGCACCACAGGTAGCCCAATGCAAAAACAAATTAGCAAAAAAACACCCATAAGAGTCCCTAGAAGGCTATCAGAGATGTGGGGCATTTCATCCTTTTGCTATCCCCACCCTTGGGAATATGACCAAGAGTCTGAGACCCATGGTGGGGACCTAATCTTGTGTTACATGTAAGTCATTTGTGGCAGTCATCTTGAAATGATCTTGAAAGGTAAGATCTAGAGTTACTTTTCAACAATGTCAACTACTTCTGAGTTTTATTGTGTGTGTGTAAGGGGGGGGGGGGGGGGGGAGGGGGTGATAGGATGATGGTTATTTTGAACAGAAATCCGGCTGTGGAAAAGTCATTAATGCCACACATCTGCCTCCCCCCTGCTGAATCCTGCCATAGCAGCCCGGCCATTCCAGCAGCTGAGCATCCATTGATTGACCATGGTTGACCTAAGTTGAGCAATTGAGTGGCCAAACAATCGACTGTGGTTGACCAATTGAGCGACTGTTGTCGAGTGACTGATCGAGCATTCTATGGTTCCAACCATTGACCATCGGGATGGCGGCGACTGACCATGATTGACAGAGGACGACAGTGTTCTGCTGCAATTGTCACAGGATGACCATGCTAGATCAACCACAATCATCATAACACTGTTTCATTATTTCTGGTTTGCTCATTTGGGAATGATGTACATCATACATCCCAGCCACTTTTTGGACAAATTTGATAGGAAATATAGGCTGTGCAAGGTCTAAATATAGGAAAATATAGGATTTTTCCCCAAAATATAGGCACTTTATAGGAGCTAAAATAGCTTTCAAACAATAAATAGTAAACAATAAACACACAATTTTTAAAACATGTGAACTTTTAATGTGTTTGATCAAACCTGTTTTTTTTTTATTGAAAGAATTTGGCTTTTGTTAATTCACAACAAAAATGCTAAAAAGTGCAAAATATAAATGTATCACTCAGCATACATCCTATTTATAGGAAATATAGGAGGATTTCTTGAAATATAGGCTCTTTATAGGATCCTTTACAAATTATAGGATATATAGGAAATATAGGAGGTCTGGGATGCCTGCACACATTGTTAACTCATAGCATTGAACATCTGAGAATACTGCAATTCATGACATGACCATTTAAGAACAATGTAACATAAAAAAATCTTGACAATGTATCTTTTAGAAGAGAAAGTCATGTTTGATCAACATATTGATCAAGCATAGTCGACCATGATTGACAATAGTCAAATGCAAATGATGATTGATGGTGATCGAGCATAGTTTTTTTTTACATGTAGCCAGTCATTTGGTCAGTCGATCGATCGACATTTGAGCTGCTACATGTACATGTAGGATGGCTTACAATGAGGTATGTGACTACTAACAAACATTCATGTGCCATGATAGCAGTCTCTGTTGCATCTCTTGTTTAAGAGCTAGAGAAAGAAGGGTTAGATCGAGACTGGCATGCATCTTTTATTGATTAATAGCGATACTTACTGCCACGTCATCCATTGTCATTAATGTGCCAACCAGAAATCCATTGGTTCCTGACACAAAGCAGCCTTTTGAAATCATGTGCTTCTCTTTGGGCAGGCACATGCTCAAAGGGATTAATTGCACAACTGACACACATGAGTTATTAGGTTCCGTTAGGCGCAGGTGTCAGTCCGGTGTATACTGTAAGTTCTTCGAGCAAGCACATTCTTTGTACATTGTATGCTCAGTTGGGGAATTGTTGGCACATCAGCATAACAATTGTAATGTTTATCAACACGAAGTATCGCTATACTGGCAGTCACACTGACTGTAGTGTGTGTTGAACAAAAAATAATGAATATGGCATGACGTCAGGCAGAATGCAGTGCCTGTATTTGTCAAAATATTTACAAAATACAAACATAAAGTCTCTAACTTTCAATATTCCAACTGTGCTGTGGTCACCAATATGGCAATAAAGTACTGTTATTAGCCGATCACCTGCTTGGGTTTTGTAATGATATACGTAATAGTATATATATATACATCATTACATGTACTGTACATGTACTGTCAGTGACATGGATACAATAATATTCGACTGACACGCGTGCGATATATTTATTTTCCTTCAAAAGCAAAAAAAACAAAACGTGCCGAACACTAACAGTAACAGCCCAAATCAAATGCTTACCTTTCCTTGCAAGATTCAAGGCGGTCAATCTACCAATTCCACAAGCTGCTCCCGTGATCAGGGCCACTTCACCTCGAAGACTCTTTCGCTTTGGGAGAATACACTGGATAGCTGATTCCAATATTTGATAGAAAACACTCAACAAAACCTGGAAAAACTCTATTACAGCCCACATCCCAGTAAAATAAAGAATAAAAAGGACTGCTTGAATAAAAATGATAAAATACAGAAGGCAAATGTTCATGTCTCCGGCGATGCGATCAAACCGGCATCTCCCATCATGCTTTGCGGCTTGAGCACAGCCGAACGATTATGATCGACTGTCGATCATTTATTTAAGAGATATATATATATATATATGACGTATATATTGCGGTTAAATGTGTAGCTAAATACATAATATACGTAACCAGCTGAAACTTATAGCTCCAACTTCTCTTATAGCTAGTCGTGCAATTGTCGGGCAATTATCGGAATTTTATCGATTAACATTTATCTGTCGATATCATTTCGATTTCTCCCACAATGCATTGTGAACGAGATTGAATCATCAAAGATGAAGTAAGCATTTTAATATCAGAGGAAGTTGTCCTTTTTCTTCCTTTTCCACAACCCAAACAATTCACCATGACTCCTGATAACCTGGAGTGTTATCTAAACAGGTCAGGCAATTGATAAGGATTTTTTAGTCCCAAAAAAATTGGATGCATTTGGAGTGAGCCATGCTCGAAGGTTTGGCAGCATGGATTCTGAGGACTTACGTTGGAGAATATGTGGAAAACCTGAACACCGACCAGCTTTCCATTGGAGTGGGTAAGTTCTTGATGGTGTTACGTTAGCTATCTTAAATACAACGAAGGAAAATGGGTTTCCTTGTTAAGCTAAAATGGCAAACTTTTGGAGGAACGGACTGGAACGTTCAAGATCACGTGTCGTCAATTCAACAGTTTATTCGTGGGTTTAGATTATCACAGCGTATATCTTAAGTCAAATGTGTGGTAATAATAAAATTGCCTACCTCCTGACTCAAGTAGCCACTGTTGACGTTTAGCAAAAAAGCCAATTCTATAAATTGACGTCATCAAAAGGAAGTCGTCGTATATGTTTGCACCATATCATCGAGACATGCAGTGACACAGCTAGCTTAATGACAATCGGTTAAAATATTTCCCGCCAAAATTACTAGGAATAAAATAGAAGCCCATGTAATATTTTCCAGAAAAGTTTGAAGTCATTAAAATGATATCCTATAAGTTAAAATAAGAAAACACACTTCAGCTGATTATAATATATGATTTGTAAGCTGATCAGTATGAATAATTCAGCTGGAAATATAAGCAGTACATGTTTGTCTGTCATAAGGAAATGTGAGATTGTTAGGGGTGGATCATGTAAAATCAGGGGAGGCGGTGGTAATTCCCACACCCCTGTCATTTATAATGGTCCACCCCTTATGGACCCGTTTACGGTTCATGTGCAGTTGTTCAAGTCTTTTGTTTCAACTGGCATGCCACCATTGTCCAACATTTGGTGGCCTGCCAAATCAACAAAGGATTTGTATAACTGCACATGAACTGTAAACTGGTCTATTGCTGATATGTAGGAATCATCTATTGATTTTTTTTTAGGAATTAGGGTAAGTTGCCAGTAGCATGAGAAAATACCTGGTTGTTAGAAGAAAAAAAATTCAGCTAAGAAAACAAAAATCAACTTAATATTTTGTATGTTACTTACATGTACTGTCATGAATACCTGCTTGTACTTTCACAATCATGGTTGCTTCTATAAAAAAAAAACTAGCTACATGTACATGTACAATGTGCATCCAGTGAGTAAGGCAACTACATGTACATTATTTTTGCATTGTCCATTGTATTTTTTGTTGTTGTATTTGTCCACTCTGTGCATCATGTGATATGATAATTCATAAAAAGGACTTGTTTGCATGGGATATTGATGGCTACATGTATGTGCCAGGGAAATGACTTAGTGTTTATGAAACCAAATTTTGCATCTTTATTTTCTTGCAGAATAATAAAGTTCATTCTTTTCTGATTATCAAGAGTATATTTATTTTTCAGTTCTGCATTCGGAAAGGTCTCTTTTTCGCCATTCTAATTGACTACTTTATGCTAAAAACTGTTCGGTTTGCCACGTGGCCAAATGAGCTGTGTGGCTTCACTGTGAGGACTCATTGTTACAAACATGGCGGACTCCAGTGAGAAAGTTTCAGAGAAAGCTGAAAATAAGCGAGGAGGTGGAAGATATTGTGTGGCTGGTGGTCTTGGTTTTCTTCCCGTATTTAACTTTATCCTATGCCAAAATACAATGGACATTAAAGTTCTAATACAATGTTACTCATTCACAGTTTGATACAACAAAACTACAAGAAATGACTCACCAAGAACTTGACGATAACTTTAATACTCCTGTACTTTTATGCTGAAGCCAGAACAGTAAATGGCAAAGAATACAATATAGGGTTTCTCTGGTTTCCTGAAGAAATTTGTTTAAAGTGCATATGAAGCGAAAATTAAGTTGATCTACATGTAATGTTAAAATGCTTTCAAATTGAGGAATAATGACATTTTCCGTTTGTCAACATCTCATCTCGTTTCAGAGATATTCAGGTTTTTGTAATATGCAAATGAATTGACCTGACGTCATATTGTTTGCACAGCCTGGAGACAAATCACAAAATGAAGAATGTCTCTGCAAATATTGAATAAAAATTATTGAAACTTTGCACATGTATGACACTATGAAAAGTACACGTCATTGTGGAAATTATTGTGTTGTCATGGAAACTCTGATGGCCACACATACCTTTCACCTTGAACATAAAATTCCAATTTCTTTCCTTGTTACAAAAAATAAGTTGCTTAAACTACTCACATACAATGCCTACATTGTTCCAAATCTTATTTTGGACCCACACCAAAAAATTGTGTTTGACAAAGGAGAAATTAGGGAAGTTTGTGTTATTTGTAGTGGAAGCCTGGGGTCAGAGTGTTTCCATGGCAACATCATTTGCACAATGATGTGTATTTTCCTAAGTACCACTTATGTGCAAAGTTTCAATAGTTTTTATCCAATATCTGTAGAGATACTTTTCATTTTGTGATTCTTCTCCAAGGCTGTGCAAACAATATGACGTCATAGGTCATCTCATTTGCATATTACAAAAACCTGAATATCTCTGAAACGAGATGAGATGTTGACAAACGTGAATGAAAAACGGACGATAAAACTTGCAAAGAACCCAGAATTTTTAAAGCCGTATAGTCTAACTGAGCCTCAAAAGCTAGGCAACTCACTGCCATCAGAGCAGCAGTTAAACACTGTTTCTTGGGATAATGAAAATATCCTTCTTCAGACAACAGAATAAATAGCCAGTGTCTGACAATGATGCAGTTGTTCTAGAAAATATAGTTGGGAACCTCAACTCACGTAACTCAGTCTCAGATACATGTACCACTATTAATAATTTGCTATATTATAAACGCTTTCTCTATGAATGTTTTTCCATCAGGAATTTTCAACACTATCACAATGTGCAGATTAACTTCTCCTGTGCTGACCGGACGATACATTGTAAAAAGAAAGCACTTTGTGTTTCCTGCAACAGTTTTGATCAGTTGACAATTTTACAGCCCCCGTTTGTGGCCGCCAGTCTTGCAATTTCTGTCTTTCACTTCATCAATCAACATGTTCTTTTAATAGCAGGTTATTGCATCTAATAAGAAACGAGCTTTCAGATCGTCAATGTCAAGCTGTCAGAATTGAACCAATCAGCGACGAGAAATGTTGTAAACAAGTCAAGTACAGTAAAATGGAGTTCTTGCTGTAGTCAGTTTGCCGAGTTAGAGTTCTTAAAATTAGATACATGTAGCTTACTTTCCTTCATCTAGATTGAAGTTATATTATAAAACAAATAAAAGATGGTTCTCCTTGTTCTAAAACAGAATAATGTACTTTCGAGGTCTTGAAATGCTGCCAAATGCACCCGCGTTCTGCTCGTGCATCCACAGTTTTTCAAGACCTCGAGCGTGCAATCTTTTTTTTATAGAATAAGGAGAACCATCTTTTATTTGTTAAGTATTGTGTTGCATTCTACTGTATTCCATTTTTGTATTGAATTGTATTGTGCTTTATTCTATTGTATTTTTTTTGTAGAAATGTGTGCCATCGTACATGATCATATTTAGGAATTGTCACTTGCGAGTCCTCTCAGTGACGGCATTGTAATGACAGTTTTAAGCATAAAGTAGTCAATTTGAATGGCGAAAAAGAGACCTTTCCAAAGGCGGAACTGAAAAATAAATATACTCTTGATAATCAGAAAATAATGAACTTTATTATTCTGCAATAAAATAAAGGTGCAAAATTTGGTTTCATAAACACTTATGTGGTATTCACATAAAGTGTGTGCCTGCATTAAAAGAAATTGTTTTGATTGAAATATTTCACATTATATTAATAATGCAGCTATTGTTTAAAGATGTCATTATAACCTGTCATGTAAGCTTCTTAAATATTTGCAGATATTTTTATGAGCCTTTTCTCATAATGGTATTTCTTTCACCATCTTAATAATTGTTAATACATGATTAATCAAATTGTCAAATAATATACAATGGGCTAGGGTTGGTCTGCATCGGCGAGGGTTGTCCAATACTCTGACAAATTTATGCATAGCATTGTATTGTATTATATCGAGATAACAATAGCTTAACAATACAATAGTAGAAAGTTGCAATACAATAAAATAGAAAACAATGCTATGCATAAATTTGTCAGAGCATTGGACAAGTATGGCATCGGCAGGGAAGATAAACACTCATATAATCAAGAAAAAGTATATTAATGTATACTAACTGCCATGGGAAGCTACATGTACAGTACCACCAAGAAACATACGTACATTTATCGCGATTTGCTTGTGACCACTAAGTGTGATCTGATCGCGATCTACTCACACCATGCTTGCGATCTGCTCGCACCGTGCTTGCGATCTGCTCGCACTGTGCTCGCGATCTGCTCGCACTGTGCTCGCGATCTGCTCGCACTGTGCACGCAATCTGCTCACATCGTGCTCGCAATATGTCCGTGATCACATCACAAAATGATCGCGATCAACTAGTGCGATCGCAGTTGTGATTGCAGTCACAGTATGATTATCAAATTTATCGCTAGTCGTGAGTTCGTGGTAATGCCATTTAAGCGACGAACTCGAGCCATCTGAAAACTTTGAACGCTATTTTAGAAACTAACAAATGCAAACTGAAATGAGACACGACTAAATGAAGAGTTCAATAACAAGTAAAAGTTATTTATTGGATTTTGGCGAGATTAATACATGTACATGTACATGTACATGTATGCTACTTCAAAACAAGCGATTCAGAAAATTAAAACTTCTTGAGATAGCCGTAAAAAACTCAACAAAAGAGTTGTCTAGTATTCTTTATACTTAACACTGCAGTTTGTTTATAGGGGGAGGTACATTGTACTTCTCTCCTTGCTACTTCACAGCTTGCTTGTAATGTAATCTCGCATTTCTTCTGATAACCGTACTGAAAAACTTAATAAAAAAATTGAACTACAAGCCTGAACTTGTGATGCAAAATAATAACAAAACGGCCGCTTGCTTTATAAAGTTCCACGAACTGGCGATGCGGGGCCTGCTGTAAAGCTTGCCGCTAAGCGAGAAAGCATACCACAAAATAAACTTTTGCTTCTGTAGTTTCACACTTACGGTAAATCTTTGTGTTGTTAAAGGTTTCGGCTGAAATCATTGCAAATGTTTGCGAGGCTTGGGTATGTTTTCGAAATTTCCGAATCTGAATTTACACGTGCAATTACATGTAGTCGGGCGTGAATGTGTTAGTCTGATTTTTGACAGGTCTGTCAAAATCGCTACGACTTTGAACAGAACGTGAACAGAATTTTTAAGCCACATTTGTAATGGAAGACATGTAAAACACTTCTGTACTCTTACCAGAAAACTTCTACTGGGGAAAGTGGAATTTATTTTCAATTAAATGAGTTTTGATGCATTGAATAGTCTTCCCAAAACTTCAAAGGGCAACAAAAAGTGGTAATTAGCATATTACGATCGACTCAAGCCTATAAAAATAAACGTGGAAAGAAGTCGGATCGAACTGAAAAACGAGGGGAGCCTGGCAAAACCAAAGAAACAATATTAATAAGTTAAACTACCATAAAAAAGTGAAATATTAAAATACATCTCGGTAAAATCTCTAAAATAGCTTATTATAAGTTAATAAAAAAAACTACCGAAAGGCTGTTGAAATAATTTGCCGTGCACATGACCCTAGTAAATAAAACATGAATGTGCATTCGTACTCGCATCTCGAAAACTTGTGGGTTCTTGCTGGACTTCTTGCGCATGCATTATTTTTGAGGACATGTACATGTATGTAAACTTAAGGTAGAAATAAACATATTTTACTGCAACTTTTGTTCTCCATGTTTGCTCGCGATCAGCTTGTGATCGAGAGCAAATCACGAGCATTAGGTGAGAGCAGATTGCAAGCAAGGTGCGAGCAGTTCGGAGCAAGGTGCGAGCAGATGGCGAGCAAGGTGCAAGCAGATCGCACTTCATGATCGCAATATGCTCGCGATCAAATGTTCATATGTTTCTTGGCGGTACTGTACATGTAGTAGCTGCTAATGTTTCAAGCCTTTATTTTAATTTCAATAAAGCTGCTGCTAGCTTCCTACGGCATACATATACCTTAATCGACATTTTGTTAATTATACGAAGAATGTTGAAGAGGCACTGTCAATTGAATTGCACCTTCAAGTTTCTTTAAAACAAAACTACAAAAATAACCATCTGAGATAAAAGAGAAATATGATGTAAATATCTTGATATGCTTTAACTTTTTCATTAGAGGATGTCGAAGATTAAAGTGGATTGCAAAAGCTTATTCTAGAAACTTAAATCTGCCCTCTTAATGTATGGCTGATCCGCATGATTTGTCTTAATTTCTGCTCTTTTGTCTTTTGACATATTCTTACAAGGTCATTTCACTCTGATGTGATTGTAGTGGAGCTCCCGTTTGGGCCACCATACATACATGTATAATATTTTTTTTATTTGTTGCACAAGTGAAATTTTAGCAGATGTTCTTGCCCACCAGTCCGGTTCACCAGCACACGGACCACATAAGGTTTCGAGTCCTGAATTGGCCTGCTCGATTTTGTTTGGCTATTTAACACCATCCTGTCCTTTACAATCAATTCTCCCATTTATGGGAAGTTGGGATTTTTAAAATTATCTCAATGATCAGTCTGGGTTTTTGCTGTAACATGTACATGTAAAGTATTCAATTTCCAACTTTAAATTCTGTTACATCTCCACGTGTCAACATATGTGTCATGTTCTTTCTTTTGTATGCCATGTCCTTTTCCATTACACATGTGCATGTAACTCATCTGCACATGCACTTATTTATTTGCGCAATTACATCTGCACACAGGCATTGCATTTTCCGTTACATATGCACATGAAACTCAACGTCTACTTTTTTGTTTTCATATTCCGTTATCTTCTCTTTTCTTCTAAACCTTTTGTACTGATTTCCATTCATTCTACCAGACAGTTATTTTTGTTTTTGTCTTTGCTTTCTTGATATAATTTATAGTTTTTTTCGGGTCGTTACCTCAGTTCAGATGTAATTTAGGCATGGTTATAGATCCAGCGACTACTGGGGGCCCTGTGGCGTGCTCGCGTGGCCCTGGGGTTGCTTACATCCGGGACTGTACTTTTGTGTTATTGCTTGTGGTGCAGAGTTCGGCTTGTCAGTTTCAACTCGCTGTGATCACTCGCGGTTTTCCCTCCCTCCCTTGTCCACTTTTGTGTGACCCAGTGAGTGTTTGGCTGCCAGGAGTTCCTGGCAGCCGAGCTCTCAAGCTCTGTTTGCAGCCTTGGGCACTGAACTTCCAACTTAGAGTCTTAACATGTCGTCATTGTTCCGTTTTTTAATTAGCTGGTTATTTAATGATGTGAAAATATGAGATACATGTACATGTATATTCCCCAGAATGAACCAAGAAAACTGAACATGTGAAAAATAATTAATAATTGTAAGTGCTATTATTAAAATACATGTACAGTACATCAGGGCTCGAAATTAAGAAAAAAAACGAGGCGTAATCTTACGCCCAGCTTAATTTTTTAGGCGTAATTCTCCAAGATTTAGGCGTAAATAATTGTGCATTAGTAGCTGAGTGGTCAGAAGTCTATTGGTAATTTTACGCCTAAGTGGAAAACGTTAGGCGTAAAACGAAAAAATCTAGGCGTATTTACGCCTGTATCGGGCGCAAGTTCGAGCCCTGTACATGTACTGTACTGTACTCTTAGCAATAGCAAAAATAATCATGGATATAAGTGCCCAGGGCCTATAGTATTACCATCCATGAGTTCACCATTGGTGCCTACGTTTTGTTGTATAAAGGTACTTTTGACCTGCACAATCTGCCACTCAAGAAGACTGCCCTTAAAGGTCTTGATCTTCCCCTTGAGGTGAAGTCTGGGTTTATTGGCCACCTCCAGCTATCAATTCCCCTACGACGACCCAAGTCAGAGCCATGGATTATTCATGTGGATAAACTGTACCTTGTAGCAGGACCACAGCAAGTTAGTGAGGTAGGTAAGACAGCATACACATGTAGGTCTGTTTGTAATTAGAAGGAATACATGTACATGTATTCGTACATGGCTGTGTGTTTTGGAGGAAGGTGTATCAGAATGCCCAGTTGCAGACATGCAGGTACATTGTAATATTCAGAATAGATTTGGTTATATACAGACCAAAAGCATTTGTTTGCAGTATAATTATATAAACTGACAGTATACTGTTAGATGTACAGTACAGCCTTGATGTATGTTAACACATTTTGCGTGTAACGCACGCGGAATTCCAAGCATGTACTACACTCAACTGAGTGTAATTACATGAACTGAGTGTAATTACGCGCAATTTTTTGTACTACATGCATGGAACTACATGTACACGCACCTCAGTGGCTCATTAACTCGTTGAACTCCAGAGAATAACTGCTGAAGAATACCGTAGCTCGACAATACTGGTTCGCAAATGAACGTTTTCCACAATTAGCTGTATTAGCATTGGACTATTTAAAGTGTAGAACCTCAGCTAAAAACTTCGGCGAACTTATGTTTTTCAAAAATAAGTTTGTAGCAAGGAACCAAAGCGCTATACATTGTAAATGCTAAGTCGGTGTTTTAGTCATATCATAAACGCTAATTGTGACCACACACAGGAAAACGTACATGTATGTATTCATAACAAATAATATAAGACAGGGCATCTGACAGGATGTAAGGATGCAATTTCACGTAATTCACCAAAAATCGCGGCCGATCGCATAATTTCACAATAATATTTTCAAATAAATCATATAAATCATAACTTTTCCTATATTATCCACATTCCTAGGGATACTTGACAATTTCAGGCGAAAATATACACCAATCTGCGTTTGATTTCCTTTCCAAAATACCGAAAATATGCTTTGCATTGTTCATTGAACCATCTTGTAGGGCGAAAATGCCAAGGCGTTCTATGCACAATGCTGCAAGGGCTTGGGTACTAGTTTGCAGTCACATTTTCAAAAGTGATGTCTTAACATGTGAAGATGTCATTTATATCAAGATATCGCTTTTTAGAAATAACTATACACTGGTACATGTATTTCATTGATAATCATATTAAAACAAAATAATACATGCTCAAGGTCTTGAAAACTAATAATAGTGTGGATGCACGAGTGGAACGCGAGTGCATTTTGCAGCATTTCAAGACCTTGAAAGTGCATTATTTTGTTATGAGCCATAGGAGAACCATCTTCTATTGGTTTTATAATATTAGGATGCTCCCCTAGTTTGTGTTACAATTATAATAATATACATTATTTTGTAGGTGCCTTTAGTTTATATTAAAACACCCTACTGTGATATCCAGTAAAAAATGGGGTATGTGAATAGACTTTTGAAATATAATTGTATTATCTTAGTACAATGAGAAAGATGACAAAGAAAGGGAATGGAACAGGAAAAAGAAACAATTGGATGCTTTGGAAGTGCAATGGCAGGTATGTTATTGTATTTTTAATTTGTGTCAGAGATGTACATTGTTCATTTTCCAATAGCAACCCAGGTTGAGAATCTTGTCAAGATCTTGCAAGATCGATTTTGCCAAGATCTTGCCAAGATTAGGTTTTAGATCTTGGCAAGATCTTGCAAGATCTTGCAAGATCTTGCAAGATTCTCAACCTGGGTAGGCCTGGCAGAATTATAGAGGGGCTGATGGTGATTTCACAATGTTTATCTTGAATATGTACTGCGTGTCTAAAGCTGGTCCAAAGTTAAAAACAGCTGGGAAATGCCCTGTTGCCTGGCTATTATTGTCTATATCTCTGTGTGAGCCTGCATTCCACATAGTGAATTTTAAATATCAGGGTTCAAAATTAATATTTGTGTCTAGTTGTCCCAGGGGTAACCACAGAACATGTTTTAGTTGCCCAAGAATATTTAGTTTGCCCTTGACCCTTTTCTGCACAAAACTAACAAGCAAGCAGACATACAAACAGACAACCATATTTGGAGATTATTATGGCAGCTTAAGGTCTTGATAAAGGTTCAAAAAGTTTCGAAAATACCTTTTTTGCAATTTCAATCTAAAGGACCTAATCTAGCTAGCATCACAAAAAAACTCAAACTAAAATATATTTTTTAAAGCCTTGAAAATGCATCTTTCTGATTTCTCGCTAAAAAGGGTGTGAAAAATGATTGACAGCTGCTGTCATTCACTGGGCATGTTACATTGTATTTCGCTCTTGCTATCCTGTGATTTTCTGCACTACTTTTTGTTCGTAAAGATTTATATGTTAATTAATGCAATGCCCAAAAAGGTACATGTAAAAGTAGATTGTTCTTGGTGGTATTTAAAAAAGAATAAGAAAAGAGAAAAGCAGCTTGTGAGTAAATTTGCCAGCAGGTTTAAAATTCTTAGGACAAACAATGGCTGGAGGAAATCGAATTTGTACTCAAGTTCCAAGAAGTTAAAATTATCAAAGACTGAAATTCCACAAAGAATCAAGCAACAGCACCTAACGCTTTGTTATCTTCAATCGCCCAAAGCTTTTCAGAGAATTCAATACAGGAAGTTCAGTAAGGTTTGCCAGTTTTGCTTCAGCACGATGATATAAACAGTCTTATCATATGACCTGTACGGTCCCATGCACGCTTTCCTTTCAAAACCATTTACAAAAGTCACGTGATGAGGGCCGGACGTGTATGGCGTGAGTGGGCCGGAAAAAGCTGTCTGGCCCTGCACAATTTTTTCTTGCTGTTTTGCGGTTTGATCTACATGTACAAAAAAATATGGTCATATGATAAAAAAACCTATTGACTGAGTTAGGTCGGTACATTGTACAATTTAGTGTTCCAGGTTTATACTTCTCAATGGCCACAATTCAAATATTAACCAGTTTGGATGTATGATTTCAGGAATCCCAACAAAAGGGACAAGCTGGTGGGTTCTGGTATGGTTCATGGTGGCCATCTTTCTACTCTTCATTCTCCACCACTATTGTTGAAAACCTCCAGGTATGTAATAGTAATCATTTGAAGCTCAATTTATGCCATTGCTGTCATCTGATGTTAGTCAGTGAACTTAAACCATAAGCAGAAATTTGCTGGCTTCATTCAGTTCTTATGTAATGATGTACAGTGTAGTTCCTGGTTCTTAGTAAAACAGAAGTATTAACGAAAGTGCTCTATACTTTTCTGTACCATAAAAAAAAATCATTTGTAAGGTCTTGAAAAGCTGCCACAGTTTTGTAAAAAAATTTTTTTAATGAACTCAAATTGCTTGTGTGCATCCACTTGCAGCTTTTGAAGGTGTCAAATGTGTGGTTTCTTTATCAAATGGAATATATGTTTTTTTTTTTTTTCGTTTAAAATTTTTAAACGAGTTTAAAATTTGCAAACTGGTTGATTTTTTAAAAACCAGTAATTTTTTTTTTAAACTGGTTTTTTTTTTTTTTCGAGATTCTAAAAAGGGATTCTTTAATGTTTTGGGATTCATAAAAAGGGGGGTTAGTTTTTGGGGGGATTTAAAAAGAAAAAAATGCACCCACCCCTCCCCTACAAAATAGTTTTGTCAACCCACCCCTCTTCTTTACTTTTAACCCCTCCCCTCTACTTTTTACCCCTCCCTTCCCCATTCCCATCCCCCTTTTATCCTTGTCCCCCCTGACACACCTTACTGTACCACTTACCTTGACGATCACCCATCAACTTACTAACCTCGCCCGGTCGGGCTTAACTTGGGCTTATCATGACGAACACCTGGTAGATACATCATACTCGATGATCCAGTCGATTAATACAATGCACCACAGAAGCTCATGTTGATTTGAACACTATTATTTATTGTATATTAGGTGACTAATCGTCGAACCCAGTCCCTCTCCTTATGCAGGGCTCGAAATTGCGCCCGATACAATTTACGCCTAGATTTTTTCGTTTTACGCCTAACGTTTTCCACTTAGGCGTAAAATTACCAATAGACTTGTGACCACTCAGCTACTAATGCACAATTATTTACGCCTAAATCTTGGAGAATTACGCCTAAAAAATTTAAGCTGGGCGTAAAATTACGCCTCCTTTTTTTTCTTAATTTCGAGCCCTGTTAGTTATGCTAATTTGTTTCCAGTCTCTTAATTTTATTCGCACGTGTGAACTGCTAACAAAATCGGACTAGGTAATAAAATTACATGGATGACAATGTGGACGAAACTGTATTATACAGACAAAGTTTGTATTGACTGCATTCTTTTATGAAAACTGCAGCAACTCGGGGCAAGTAAGAAAGCTAAATCCAGAAAAATACATTGTTTATAGATGATCAGATGTACTTTACGGCTCCATTCATACTTTGCAACAAACTGTGTCAACCGATTGACTTTTACAGAGTAATCACAGCTGAGGCTGAGATTAAAGAAAAGCAAAAGAAAAGCAAATCACCTCTAACATTGTATCTGGCAGAAGACTTCTACAAAAGAGCTAAAGAGTATCTTAAAGTATTAAAGAGTGCAAAGGATCTTGAAGTATTACCCCTCGTACTCGTTAGACTCATCTTTCCAAATGGAATAAAACACTGACTAGGAGAAAATGCAAGTACGCAAATTACCTACATGTATACACAATATGCGGTTACATATGTATGTGGATGACACACAAATTTATCCATCTTTCGCGTACAAAAACAGTCAAGAATTTGACATCATCAAGTTGCATGTGGAAAAATGCTTGACAGATATACTCCAGTGGATGCCTCTGAACAAGCTCAAGCTGAATACAGATAAAACTGAACTTCTTATATTAAGCTCCAAATATCATTGAGAGCCATCATTTTCTTCACTCACTATTCACTCACTGGATCTGATGTTATACGTCCTTCGGATTCAGCCAGAAATATTGGAATTCTTTTTGATAAAACTATATCCATGTCCTTACATATTAAGAGCATATGTAAATCTGCCTTCTACCATCTAAGGAACATCGCTCGTATTAGGAAATACTTATTAGTCATAACCACTGAGAAGCTTGTGCATGCATTCGTGACATCCATAATTCACTGTTGTACGGACTACCAAAGAATCAAACACAGAAATTACAATATGTACTTAATGCGGCTGCACGTCTTATATCCTGTACACGTAAATATGATCATGTCACCCCTGTCCTTATTCAACTGCACTGGCTACCAATAGAACAACGGATTATCTTCAAGATTCTACTTTTAACCTTCAAGGCACTAAATGGACTTGCACCTAATTATATAATGGCAATGATTAATCACTACAAGCCTACCAGAAACCTAAGATCATCCAATACTTTTTACTTACAAGAAGTAAAATACAATCTAAAAACATACGGAAGTCATGCCTTTTCTGTTCACTACAGCTCCTCATTTATGGAACAAACTGCCCATAAACATAAGAAAGTGTTTGTGTCTCTTGAAATTCAAATCTCAGTTAAAAACGTATCTATTTAAACTTTCTTACAACTTAAATTAACTCATGCAGAGCCTGTAACTTGAATATTTTTTATCATAATGTTTTTATATTACATGTTATGTCTATTTTTTAGATAAATTAGATTTTTTTTCCAGTCATTAGTATAGCAAAGAGTTTTCTATTTCATTTTCTATATTTTTATTATATTTTATTTGCTTTTATTAGATTAGTTAGGTTTTTATAACTTTTTTAAACTTCAGATTGTTACTATTTAACTTATTGTAAAGCGCTTAGAACAGTTTGGATAAGCACTATATGAGTGTTATTATTATTATTATTCATTATTATTATTACCTTAAATATAGCGGCTTTTTCGCTTGTATTTTATAAACTCCCAAGTACAGCTCTTGCAAAATAAAAGGTTTCTCATTTGTATAAAATTGTGGTGTTGCACGATACATGTACATCCGAAACGTAATGTCTTTGTTTCCAAAGAAAAGAAAACACTTTCTGTGTTTAGCCTGAAAAACAGAAGAAACAAAGCACGATTTACATAAAGACCCATTCGACCCCCGGGGAATTCTTCAAAATGGAAGTTGTAAACAACTCAATTAAAGTGCCACTACGACGAAAATTTACCATTTCGATTTGCCACTTTTTCAGTGTCTATAGGTCAATCAGTATTAGAAATATCCGAAATAGTAAAAAATATTCCCAAATGGGCATCTTAAACCACAAATTTTAGGAGAGTTTACCGGTAAAATCCTGTCCGCCATTGCTGGAAGCCGTGCCCTTTGTTCAGCTTTAAACAAAGGTTTATTCACCGGAAGTGATGTCATACACTTAACACGACAACCTCGTGGCGCGAAATAGCGTGCATAAAAAAGTAGCCAACCTCGCAAAGATAAATATAACTTTCTTCTTATGTACGTGAAGACGTTTTTAGTAGAAATATGCCTCCAGGCGTTGTGTTCTGCAGGCGAGCGTTAAGTGTATGACATCATTTCCGGTGAATAAACCTTTGTTTAAAGCTGAACAAAGGGCACGGCTTCCAGTAATGGCGGACGTGTAGATTCAATATTCGGAGCTAAAAAAATAAGACTTCCTGTCGTTGTATCGAAAAACAATTTGAACTGGTAATAATATATGAACTGTACGTACTTTATGAATATGCAAAAACATTGATATGTCAAAATTTGATCGTAGGGGCACTTTAAGTCTTTTGACATCACAGACAATTTAGATGGCATGTGCAAAAGATCAACTCACTGAAAGGAGTTACCAAATAATATTTCTTGGTTTCTAAATAGTCCTGAGTTTAACTTGAATGAAAGTCATTTCATTATGAATTAATGATAAAGGTTCAACGTGTCATTTCGGAAAAACGCTCTTGCAACGTCGGAATTAAAGCCACATACATGTACATGTAGACGTACTACATGTATATACCCGTTTTAAAGGTCTTGAATTGAAGAAAGTATATATTTAATTCGTTTTGAACAAAACTTAAAAGCGTAGATGTTGTATATATTTCTACGCGAAATGACTCTGTCTGCCAGAAGGAGTTCAGCCCTTCAGGCTTTGAAACAATTTTTTTACTTAATTAGCTCTTTCGAATCCGAACTAAATTGACTCAAATACTATGTCGGGCATTTTTGATATATTACGTATTACATATTTTATCACTTTTCAAAGTTGACAAAGTAGTTTTTCGTCCCATTTTTATACTGACAAACCAGGTCATAAAACCTGGATGAAAAATTATTTCAAAATTCCCCGACACAGTATTTGAGAAACAGCTGTTTTCTACGAACCGTGAAAAATTTAGGAAAATTGGACAAAATGCTAAAAGGGCTGGACTTCAACAAAGTTCTGTTTTCACGGTTGTCTAAGAAGTCCCGCCTCCAAGGGTAATCTCATTAACATTAGTCAATCAGAGCGATTCATGTTGTGTTCAGTCTCGGCCGATTACAAAGTTCAGATGAGCTGCAGAACAGAGAAAGCTATACAGTTTACCGATGCTCGATACTTCTACAGAAACTAGTTAGCTAAAGTGTCGATTCCAGCTTAATTTCAAGAAGGAACACTCTTTTAGGAGTACAGAAAAATGCCACCACAGTAAGCAAACAATTAATATCATGCAGGGAAAACCACTGAAGCACATCTCGATCCACACCATTTACACAGTAGACTGTTTAGGTCATTCAATTTTTTTTTCATCGCGCTGAAACATTCGGCAAACCTTAGCTTTCAGCATTGAATTCTCTTTAAATTTTTGGCCGATTGAAGATAACAAAACTTTATTGCTTCATTCTTTGATTCTAACTTCTTGGAACTTGGGTAATAATCCCTCCAGCCATTGTTTGTCCTATAAAGAACTTTATGTATAAGTCAATTCCAAACCAGTGCATGATCCCCCCGGGCCACCCCCGGGCATTTGAACATTTTCAAAAATTTCGATCAAATGCCCCACTACCAAAGCAGAAAAACTGTTCAAATGCACCACCAGTTTTTAATCCAGGCTGTTCAAATGCCCCACCATCGGGGACCAGATCGGAAAATTTTCCAAAAAATTTCGACAAAGACAAGGCAAAGACTATTGACAAATAAATGGAATCATTGCTTTATTGACAACTCTGACTCAAGCAATTCACAGGAAACACCGACGGTGAAAACCACCTTCAACCGGTCAGGGATGAGAACAATCATTTCTACCGGCTCGATCGTATATACTTTATAATAAACGTAATGGCTTGAAATTGAATGTTAGCTTATGTTGTTGGTATATAAAGTACATGTATGTAACAGGCACCAATCGGTCCGTCTTTTACCGATATAAATAATTATGTTTCTAACTCGCGCTGTCGAGGGTCGCAGCAAATTCAACTTATCACAACTCTTGTCACGCACTTAATATCATGCAGTCGGTCAAAGTTCACGAAACAAAGCAAAACAACAT
This sequence comes from Actinernus sp. WN-2022, assembly GCA_030867875.1. Taxonomy (NCBI): domain Eukaryota; kingdom Metazoa; phylum Cnidaria; class Anthozoa; order Actiniaria; family Actinernidae; genus Actinernus; species Actinernus sp. WN-2022. The sequence continues at coordinate 40,033,944 of JAOWCC010001368.1, forward strand.
AGTTTATAGGTTTAAACATAAACAATTTACCTCTGAAAGTGGCCTTCAAATTTGGCAGGTTCATTCTTTCAAGCCTCTACAAATGCGCAATCCTTATCCTGGAAGTCCTTGTACGTTCGCCACATGCGTTCGCCATTTCGACGCTTGTAGACAGACAGAATATATTTTTAAACACTGATCAAATGCCCCACCCCCTACCCCCACTGTTTGTCAAATGCCCGCCCCTGAGGTCATAGATACTCGTCAACTTTTTTGCTGTTGAAAACGGTTGATATTTCGGAGATAAAGATCCACCTTCAAGAAACTACGTAAAACTAAGGTCAGAGTGGTGGGAATTTAATAACGTAATAAAATAACGACAAAGTTACAACAATTCTAAAACAAATTTTGGTCTAAAATACCTCCATTTTCGTCTTGTACACCAACTTCGTGTGCGAGGCCTTTAGCCAGCATATTTTACCACGATAGTCAGCACAGTTAATTTTACGCTGTACATTAACCACTTTCTTTCTAATGAAAATCCTGATGAGAACCCAAGGCTCTTCGAGTCATTGCTTTTATACCTTTTCCAGCTTGTTGTCAGTGATGTACACATTCGTTATGAGGATGCCAGTATCGACCAGCAGTCACCATTCGCATTTGGTATTACTATTGCCAAGCTGTCTGCACAATCAACTAACGAAAACTGGGTAAGTACATACAGTCCTGTCAAATGGGAAAAAGTTGTTTGCCAAATTGGCGGATTGTTCGCAGTTGATCTTTGCATTGCTCGCTAGTGTTGGTTCAACATTTGCTGTTACCGGGATTGATTAGTGTTCCTCACAGGTAGATTTTCTCTATGGATTCAGTGCTCATCTTACTTCTTTTTGGAATTCCATGGCTTCGCTGTTCCCTGTTAGCAGAGGTCTTGGTAAAATGGAAACGAAAGGAGAGAGACCTCTGCCGACATCCAACACTTTCTCTGTTGCGCATGTGTGAAGTTTCCTTGGCAACAAGTTAGTTCCTAGATTCTACCCGTTTAGAGGCCCGCCTGCCAGAGGATAAATTTCTGAAGGTTCATTCAGTCATAAAGTCTTGGCTCTCTCGGTGCTTGTGCACCCTCAAGGAACTGCAATCACTGATCGGTTTACTACATCACTGCTACAAGGTTATTCACCCCGGTTGCACCTTCTGTCAGAGACTCATAAATCTGACATACAAAGTGTCCTCTCTAGCCCATCATATTCACCTCCACTTCAGATAAGGCTGATCTTCTGTGGTAGGATCACTTTCTCTCAGACTGGAATGGCTGTAGTTTCTTCATAATGCCAAACTGGCCTCCTCCTCCCGATTTCCAGGTTGCCATTGATGCTTCTGGCAACAAAGGGTTTGGCGGCATATTCCAAGGACATTGGTTCCAGGGCCATTGGTCGTCTCAATGCTTGCCCCTCCCTATCGCATTCAAAGAGCTGGTCCCTCCCTGTGGTAGTGCCCGCCCACCCCTGGGACTTCCAGTGGACAATGAAGCTGTAGTGTCGGCCCTGTGCTCCGGCAGCTCTCGTCCCCCTGGTTGATGCATCTGTTATGCACTTTATTTTTGGCTTCAGCCAAATTCTCCTTTATTGTGTTGGCTACATACATTCCAGGCATTTCAAATTTAGTTGCTGATGCCCTTTCTTGTTCACAGTTGCTCAGGTTCCGTCAGTTACATATAGCTCCTGCTGCAGATCGTTCCCCAGTCTCCATTCCAGAACACCTTTTACTCTCACTGACAAAGTGGTGCCAACATCGGAAATGTGCTCCCTCCTGCAAGCGGGGCTGGCACCTTACTCCTGGAAGTCCTATTCATTGGACCAAAGATTGTTTCTCTCCTGCAAGCGCTCTAACTTGGTATCTTCAAGCCTTCCCGCCTCAGAGGACTGCCTTATTGCCTTTGTCACCTTCATGGCAGGCAATAGTCTTTCTGCCTCCACCGTTAAAGGGTTATAGTTTGGTGCGGTCCCTTCATATCGACCTGGACATTTTCAATCCTTCAGAGAACTGTTTACATTCGTGGTGTCCGCAGACATCAGGGTTGTCCTTAGGACACAAGGCCGCCAATTACTCCAGCTGCCTTGGCTTCCTTACACTCAGTTCTGGCTCCCAGTTCTCCAAGAGACGTCATGCTTTGGGCTGCTACTTGCCTTGCCATCTTTGCTTTTCTTAACTGTAGCGAGTTTACCAGCTCCTCGTTAGAAGGCTTTGATCCCCCTCTCCATGTTACAATGGATGACGTTGTTGTAGACTCTGATGCAAAGTCAAGCATCTTGTTTGTTTGCATCAATGCTTCTAAAATGGATCCATTCCACCAGGGATCCTCTATCATGGTTGGAAGCATGTTTACCCAAAATAATATGCCACTTGGACACTTTGTTCGGCTACTTGGCTTTTAGGGGCCAAGCCCTGGATCCCCTATTCCTTTTACAGGATGGATATGCACTGTCCAAAGCAAAATTCAACAGCTTGCTCAGCAAGGCTCTTGCAGATGCAAATGTGAAAGGCCGCCTCTCATCTCACACGCTCCGCATTGGAGCTGCCACAGCTGCTTCTCCGGCAGGATTATCAGAATCTTTGGTTAAAACCTTGGGGCGGTGGACTAGTCATGCGTATCAAGCATATATTCGCATTGCTCCACAGGACCTAGTTGCAGCCTTAGCTAAAGATTTAACTCCATTAAGGAATTAGTTGCTGGTTGGGCTGGTTGAGGTGGTTTTGCTCCCCTTGACCAGTAATGCTTAGCATGTGAAGTTAAGACAGTGTCATGTACAAGTTATTGCTGTGCTGCTGTTAACAATAACTTTTATGGGTGCTTGAATTGTATAGCTCCTACAGGACTGCTTCCCGTCACCATGGAATCCCAGGTGTGGTCCTCCTGTTGGTAAATCTTGGTATTTATCATCTCGAGGTAAGTCTCGGGAGCTTGCTACCCAGATTGTTCTGGGCTTGTCTGCTGCAAACTATTGGGGGACCCTAAGCCTCAGTGTTGCTCACAGCCATTTGGAGCTGGAGGGGCTGGCCTCCATCCTCTCCCTGTTGGCCAATACCCTTGCCTCAGGGCCTGATCTGAGCCTGGGTCCACCTTTGGTTCAAGCTCCTTGGGTTGCTCCCAGTTGCTGTGATTTTATTAAGATCAAGCCTAAACTAGATGGCTCTTGGTCATTGCCCTTCCGGCTCATGACAGAGCTACATGTAGGGTCATCCCACTCGCAGGCCTATTTGGGCTTTGGCATTGTAGGATCCAGAGGTTAGTGTCAGAGCTCAGTCAGTCCTCTTTCGGCCCGACCGTGGTCTTGTTGGACTGGTTGGTTACCTGTTGCCTGGCAACCAAGCTCTCAAGCACTGACCCTACTTACCACATGGGCACTGAACCTCCAATTCTCTTCAACTCTATAGGTTACCCATCTCCCCTTATCAGGAAATTTAATCTAGATTAAATTCAATTGAGAAATGTTTAAATACACCAGTGTTATTGGTCTTCCTGTGCCGCACTTCAAGGGGCCTTGGCCAGCGTCTCATACGGGTCTTTTGTTTGCTGAATTGGCAGGTTGTTTGCAGTCGCTCTTTGCATCGCTTGCGAGTGTTGGTTCAACGTTTGCTGTTGCCGGGATTGATTAGCGTTCCTCGTGGGTAGATTTCCCCTCCCTCCCTCTCCTTTTTATCATGTCCACTTCTGTGTGACCCTGTGTACTGGGCTGGTTGGTTGCCTGTTGCCTGGCAACCAAGCTCTCGAGAACTGACCCTACTTACAGTCTGAGCACTGAACTTCCAATACACAGTCTTCAACTCTTTTGGTTATCCATCCCCCCTTAGCAGGAAATTTAATGTGCAGTTATTTCACTTAGTTAATAGGTGCTGAGAAATTTTATCTCTTTAAACTCATCGGCATAAGATGAGCTTGGGATTAGGTGCCTAGAGATAGTCATGCTGGATGCGCATGTCCACACACGACAAGGAGGTAACCAATGGTCCACCACCTGACACTTGTCACACTGACCAACCTAGTCAGTGGAATACTTACCAACCATACAATGTACTTACCAATGGGCGGGAGGGGCGGGAGCAAATTTGCGTAATGTAGCGAGGAATAGATCTGCAACGATCTGCAACGTTGAGCACACCAAGCCCCTGCTAAGCTTAGGGGGTGCCCCCACAGTTAAGGGTGAAACTGCTGACCAGCAATGCCTCAATTTTAACTTTGCCTAAATTGCATTTATCCACATTTAAACTCATCGGCATAAGATAGCTTGGGATTATGTGCCTGGAGATAGTCATGCTGGATGTGCATGTCCACACATGACAAGGAGGTAACTGACTATAGTAACGCCTACCACAGTCCACCACCAAACCACTACCGGTGCTTGGAACCAGAGGGACAGTGGAAGGGGGCACCAAGGAACCTCCGACTCCAAATAATCCCAAGCACCAGCCCAAACACAACATGAATTCTGCCGCTCTCAAAAACCCAAAGTACCCAAGTGTACGTGTACATGCTGCCCAAAGCATGCACTGGTCATAACAGCTCAAATCCAATGACTTGATAATAGATAGATAGATAGATAGATAGGCTGGTTTATTTGAGTCATTTCTCAGTAAGAAAACTGAATTGCATAACTATTACAAATTGTGTACAACTCTTACTAAATGATACTGAATAATAATATAATTAACTACTACAAAACTAAGTACTACTATGAGAACTACTATAGCTAGAATTATTATAAAAATTATATATGGCATTAAAGGAATTCCTACATAACTACTACCGAATGTATGATAGCTATAGCCTTATAACACGTTGTAGGCATTACAACTGGAAATAGACATGATGTGATCAGTGACAGGAAGGCGTTGTGCTCTGGAGGAACCCTGAATACGCTTGATCCCCCTAATTACCCTTTGTAGCCTAGGAAAATCTGCTAGCAGATCTGAAAAGCCTAGTTCGATGTGAAGAGCTCTGACCACAGAAAGATAAATCAAACTTTGATTGAAGTATGTTGGATTAAGAGCCTGCCAAGAATGTTGCAAAAAGACACAGGGTCCATTCGTTTGCAGGGCAAGGCGAACCAGAGGCATGTAGCTTGCCGAGTTGCTGACAGAAATTGACGAATTTGCGCTGACCAGATGCGTATGATCGTCTCGTAGAAGCAGCTAAACCATGAGTGAGAAAACCCCTCACCGGTGCTCTAGAGAGGAGAGGTCTAGTCGTTCAGGAGCCATTGAGGGATTGCAACAGGAGATGAGTGTGCCCTGGGGGCCAAGCGCCTGAATTCCTGCCAATTGAAGCGAGAGAGAGCATCAACAACAGAATCCTTAACACCTGGAATATGTTGGGCAGCAAAGGTGAAGTTGGATCGGGCTGCTGACATAAGTAAAATGCCATACGAGATGCATAATGCTCGGAACCTTAGAAGTCCTGATGTTTAAAATGGCGATCACTGCCTCATTGTCCGATCGGAACAAGACATGCTTCTTTAAGACAAGCCTGCCCCCCAAACTCATGCAGCAATAACCACCGGGAATACATGTAGCTCCTTGTAAGCGATTGACAAGGGCTTTTGACTATTTGACCAAGAACCATAGAACCATTGATCACCATAGAAGGCCCCAAACCCAATTGCCCCTGCAGCATCTGACGTTACTTCCAAATCAGACTCGAAGACCATTTCTGGAAACAGCCAAAAGTCCACCCCGTGCCACTCAGATAAAAACTGGCACCACCACTGAAGATCTAATTGAAACTCCTTATTCAGGCGAATAGGGTGATCTCTCCTGCGGAAGCACTTGGAAGCAGCTTGCGGAAGCAGCTTGAATCCAGCGCTGCGGAAGCAGCACTTCCAGCACTGCAGAAGCAGCTTGAATCACCGCCAAAACCTCCAGTGACAACTGCACACTCGGCGAAGAAGTTGAAGGGAATACCGAGCTGGATGTTGTGATCCCAGCACTGGGGGATGCAGAGGCACTGGCCACATCCGAAGTTGTCACGGTCGCCACAGGAAAGAACGAAGCATTCAAACTATTTCATGTCTGGCGAGCCATGACTTATCAACTCTTTTAAGCGTGTTTTAAGCAAGCAAATTTGCGTAACACAGCGAGGAATAGATCCGCAACGATCTGCTACGTTGAGCACACCAAGCCCCTGTTAAGCTTAGGGGGTGCCCCCACAGTTAAGGGTGAAACCTCTGACCAGCAATGCCTCAATTTTAACTTTGCCTAAATTGCATTTATCCACATATATTTTAATTATAATAATCATTTTAACGTAGGAAACAGAAGAGATAATTGAGAACGAGCATACAATCAAGTACAAGTTAATAGACTTACAGAACTTTGCAATATACTGGGACAATGATGCAACTTTAGTGGGTGACCTGCCATCAAGTGAACTAGAGGTAAGATGGGTTAAAATAATAATAATTATTATTATTTGTATTATTATTATTATGAAAGGCATATACAATGTACCATGCAATGATGAAAAGGAGGATGTTGATGGTGACAAGCTTAAACAACAAGTTCCAGTACAAAATGAGTGTGCCTAGTCCACTGACAGCTCCTATTGTCACTCAACCGTCATGGAGGGCAGAGCTGACTGTGCTCATGAGATCGAAGTCTGGTTAATAGCCTCAAACTCATTAAAGCTTCTGGAGCTTCCGCGATCGACTATAGACATTGACCTTCGGTTTTAGATTCTTTTGCACTGACATTGATTCCAGTTCTAGATTGTGCTCAGGTGTGGTTATGCGATAGTTTATATTTACATGTATAAACTGAGAAGCCGTTTTGACAATTTCATCACCATTACCCTTATCATCATAAATCATTACTGGTCTTCATGATGATAATGATTATTATGATAATCAGTGATGAAGATAATAATGATGCAAGGGTGATGATGATAAGGAAGAGGATTGTTTCTTTTCATCACCATTACACTTGTCGTCATCATCATAAATCATTACTGGTCGTCGCCAGGTACTTGCTGACATTGGTGAGCTCATGGAAGAAATGCTCCGATTGAGTTCAAAAGTTATCAGCAGGTAGCCCAAGGTGCCCGAAGTGCATATACGGCGTTTGCATTCAGGGGGGGCATTTCCGGAGGGGCAGTGAATATTTAAAGTCAAACATAGGTCATATTCGTGACGTCATAGCTCCGCCCCCTCACGTCGTAATGAGACGAAATTACCACCAGCGTGTAGAGCAACTCTAGTTCTGTAAGTGTACTTAATATCCAACCATCGACCTCTTCATGGTTGACGTGGTTGAGCAGAAGATGCCCTAGTTGAAGCGTAGCCGTACTCGACCTTCAACACGATCTTACATTAAAATTTGTTCAAATTTGGCTTAAGGATTTAACACGGAAGGTCTTGAGCTACGGTGATGAAACATTCAGGGTACTTATTGGGAGACTCAAAAAATATTTTAGAAGTTTTTCGGAGTTTCTATCTGCGCATGCGCAGATTCTACCTTATTTTGCCTGTGCACTAATGTCAGCAAATTTTGTCAACTTTTCAAACTCAAATCTAGATTGGTTCTAGAAGCGCTTGTCGTTATAGAGTTACGGCAATGTCAATTTCAGCCATGATCATGTCAGCTGTTTGGTGCGCCGTTCTAACGCCAATCATATGCGGAAAGCCAATGATCTTAAGAAATCTAACGATTTCGTATGAATGTACAACTATCAAAGAGCAACATGACGCTCTTAGAATTTTGAAAATAATTCACCTGAGCACGTGACACCAAACGGCCAATCCCTGTCAAAAATCACTTAATTGACAATAACTTGGTGGAAAATTGACGGAATCACGATATATCACACAGATACCTTTATCTAATCATTTGTAAGACGACTGTGAAGAAAGTTCAAAAAAATATTAATTTTTGAATATTTTACGATTTTTTTCAAAAATCCAAGATGGCGGCCAAAAATCCAAGATGGCAGCCCAAATCCAAGATGGAGGAAATATGCCTTGCAACGTAAATAATGACAATTAAGCTGATTTTTTTTTCAAGACTCATGTTTTAACTGTTTTATAACAGTTGAAAGGACTTTACAATAACTTTTTGCTTTTCTGGAGGCCAAATGCCATAAATAGGTACGCAATGCATGCATAGACCCATGCATAGAGTCAAAGTTTGTTTTGGACTATTTCGAATGATTTACGATAGAGTTCAGTAACAGTTGTCAAAAATTTAACATTTCCCTAAGATTGAGATAAAAGGCGTACCTTTTGCAGAGCCGGAGTAAGCGTTAAAACATTATTTACCTACCATTCACTTGAAATGCATTTACTTGGCTGACCAAACTCAAGTCACCATTAAATCCTGTTCTGAAGTTAGATTTATCCGAGACATTTCTTTTCTCTGCGGGAACTCTCTAGCAACTTGTCTCCAACTTGTCTTAGTTACAGGTTTGCTTAAATGTCCGTCACATTTGCATCGAGACTTAATCAAGACTTAAACAAGATGTAAACAAGATTTAGAGCCGAGTGTGACCTCAATAAATGTATTTGTATTCAGTATAAACTTAAGTTTCATTGTTCATAGGATTTAATGACATAAACCACACCTTCCAGAATCCTAATAATCTTCACGACATGTACTTACTTGTGAATAATTTTTCTAAAGCTTTTTGGGGGGTATTTCTTGGCATAACAGCCCATTCTAAGACTGTTAGCAATTGTTTTGTTTTGTTTGATGATCCTTTCCGTGGCACCGGTATGTTGATGTCACGTGACACTATGAAATTCGTACTCTCCCATGATCGGTCTATCCGACCAGCATATAACATCTGAAGAAAAAGTGGAGGAAAGGCGGACTGCCACTGGGGAAGAATGGTCCAAAACACACTTTGACACCTACACATGTACGTAAACGTTTAATTTTTTGGGGTCTCTGCATGCATTGCGTGCCTATATATGGCACTTTGTGCAAAGCATTACCCCATTTGGCCTTCATCTTAGCAAAAAGTTCAACTAAAGTCCTTTCAGCTGTTGTAGAACAGTTAAAACACAAGAGACTTGATGAACATTGTTTACTCTATAAGACCTTTAAACATAACTACCTTATGACGTCACTAGCTCATTAGTATTCATGCTACCATACCGATCTTCACGGCAAATTAAAGAACAAAGACAGCGCTATCAAACGGATATGCCCTTCGGCGGAGGTAAAATGTATACTTATGTATACCGAGATAGCTGATTTGAGAAATAAGCTAAAAATGTCACCATTACAGTGATATTGGTACCTCGTTTAATTTTTTTAAGTACTTAGACTTACTCGATTCTCATAAAACGTCGACAACATAGAGAGGAGAGATGTAACTTCAAGGCAATGTAAGTTTTATTTCAGTTCAACTCCCGAAAGAGACGAAATTTCGTTTAAAATAGGTAAAATTGCACCTCCACTAATTCCTACGCGTTGCACCCTCGGAATCGGGAATGCGGCACACACACGCACGGGACATATCACTACAACCCTGCCAAATGTATTCAAGATCGAACAATGTTACCACCCTTTTTATGGTCATTGGTCAAATGTCAGCAAAAATTTACAAATGTCAGCAAAAGTAATCTTAGGAAATCTTTCCCTGCTAGCAGAGGTCTCTCTCTGTCTTGGTAAAATGGAAGGTGAGGGAGAGAGACCACCGCCGTTCTACAATCATGGACGAGTCAAACCAGTTTCGAAAACAGGTTTTACCGGAGAAAGGAGAATCACTAGAAAATCAAACTTTTTAGAACGACAAAATCCCCAAATACTGACAGGGAATGCCAAAATCATTTGTCTCTCTACCAAATTAAATTGTATAATTTTATAAATTGATGTTCTGAGAGTACCAAACGCATAATTTTCAACAAAGTACCGAAGACTCAAAATAGCCTTCGCGTGCACGAGAACTGATTGACATTTGCAACAACATGCGTTAGTTCACGTGGGATACACGTCACTTGTTGCCAAGCAAACTTCACGCATGCGTGACAGAAAGCGTCGGTTGCTGGCAGAGGTCTTTCTCCCTCACCTTCCATTTTACCAAGACAGAGAGAGACCTCTGCTAGCAGGGAAAGAAAAACTCAGTTTTGACAACTGTAAAACCTTAATTTATGGCATTTTGTGCAAAAGCATTACCCAGGCTTTGGCCTCTATGTTAGCAAAAAGTTCAACTATAGTCCTTTCAATTGTTGTAAAACAGTTAAAACATAATTGCCTTGAAAAAAATGAGCTGAATTATCATAATTTATGTTGCAAGGCATATTTCCGCCATCTTGGGTTTTTGGCCGCCATCTTGGATTTTTGAAAAAATCGTAAAATTTTCAAAAATCAATATTTTTGAAAAATGTATTCACAGACTTGATGAACCTTCAATGTAACTTCAAGGCAATGTCAGCTTTACTTCAGTTCAACTCCCAAAAGAGCCGAAATTTCATTTAAAATAGGAAACATTGCACTACCACTAATTCTTACACGCTACACCCCCCTGAATCGGGGGTGCGGCACACACACACACATGGGACATAGCACTACAACCCTACCAAATTTATTTAAGATCGAACAATGTTACCACCCTTTTTATGGTCATTGCACAAATGTCAGCACAAATGTCAGCAAAAATGTACAAATGTCAGCAAAAGTGCACGAATGTCAGGATATATATAGTCACCCTTGCATCATTATTATCTTCATCACCGATTATCATAATAATCATCATCATCATGAAGACCAGTAATGATTTATGATGATGATGACAAGGGTAATGGTGATGAAAAGAAACAATCCTCCTCCTTATCATCACCCTTGCATCATTATTATCTTCATCACTGATTATCATAATCATCATCGTCATCATGGTGATGAAGACGATGATGCAAGGGTGATATGATGATGATAAGGAAGTGGAGGATTGTTTCTTTTCTTTACCATTAACCTTATCATAATCAAAATCATTATTGGGTTTCATGATGATGATTATAATAATTATTGACGATGATTGATGATGACGAAGAAGGCAATGATGATGATAAGGAGGAGGAGAAAGTTTATGTTTGTTTTCTTTTCATATTATAGTAATTTGGTGATTTCTTATTTTAAGAGCGCCTTGCATAGGATGATCAGTAGGTCTGAAGGCTCTGTAGGATTTAGTGTAAGTATATTTGTTTGCATGGCCATTCTTTTAGTCGAGGCCAGGGTTGTTAAAAGCAAGGGTAACTTTATAGGTAGGATAGCTCTGAATTTGTAGTAAAATATTGTAATCTGTACAGTTTAACCTTAGGTTAGCAATTTAACTCCACAGTAGTGCTTATCCTTGCTTCGAACAACCAGGCCCAGCTGAATGATTCAGAAATTTTGGTAGCTCTGGAGTCTGTTATGAAGGGTGTTTAGCTAGCCTCTAGTTTTTTGCCATTTTTATTCCCAAAATGTTTAAGGTGGCCCGAGGTATTGTGACAGCTGAATGGGCATCATAAAGATTCACACTTTTCAGCAGGAAGGTTTTGGCCGATCATTGAGATTTGTTGGTCCATGTACATGTTTTACCAGATATTTAACAATTATTTTATTATAGTAAACACTAAACAGAATTCCAAGATACGTAATATTTTTGGAGATACGAGTGCTTCTTTTCAAGACCTTGTTTTTACGTAAAATGCAAAAATCTTCAAATATTGAATTTAAAAAATGTTGTTTATTAATTAACTAATCCATGAGCTTTGTTGGTAACAAGTATCAACATCTTTGGAATGCAAACTTCAACAGCAAAATATATATTTTTTTCAATCGCTCACTATACACGACTTTGATAATGGCCGCCTCCAGCCGCCTCCTAATTTGCATAATGTGGAAGATAAATATGTAGGGGAAAACCAATGCTACTACATGAAAGATCACATTAAAACTAGTAATTGTTTTGAGTTTTAGAGGAATGTGGAAAATTGCTGTTGAGCTATGAGCATTTGTAATGCAGAAAAATATGAAAGCGAGGCTATAAAGGCCTCCGTCGTTTTCCTCATACAAATCTCTCTAATTTCAACTGGCTGTAACTTCATTGCTTATAACCTACAGCGCTCAACTTTCACAAGGTCACTAATGTCGACATGCTCTTTCACATGGCAATGTTCATATTTTCTATACACGTGGATAAACTACCGAAACGGGAAATCACATATGCAAATTAGGAGGCGGCCATTATGAAAGTCGTGTATGTGTCTTCAGCCCATGCAGGAGCTTCACTATAAACAGGGTTGCCACAGGTCAAGGAAAAATCATGGAATTTTGCATCTGGTCAGGGAAATTCTAAATTTCTCGCTAAGTCGGGAACAAGTCAGGGAATTTTATTTTTGGGTTGCCACGACAGCTCCTTTTGCCTCAAAGTGTCTGCAACGGGAGGCTGCAGGTTTTGTTTTGGACGAGGGAATGTCGAACAGCCTTATTATGGTCAGTGAAAATTGTTTTCTGGTCAGTGAAAAATCAGGGAATTTTTTGTCCTGATGGGTGGCAACCATGTATAAATGTTACTGCAAAATAATTATTATGTTTGCCAATTTTGATTTCATTGATTTTATTGAAACTCGTTAGCAACTCAAATGTTATATTGGCACAAATGTACTGGTATACAGATTTTAATGCACCTCCTGAAACACACTCGAGCCCAGCTAGGCTGTCATAAAATTCAACATTTAATTCAGTTTGGAACAAAACACCCCATCTACATGAAATGTTGTGTGAACTCAAGACTCTATTTTCAATCTCTAGAATAATTATATGAATCAAAAGAACAGCTTTATAATATATATGTGACCTTACACGAGAAAACGTACAATAACGCTTTCCCGTTTAGCATGCTAAGCCGTTTGTTATCCGTGTACACGGGTTAGAAAACCGTTTACAGGGCTTCGAAAGTCGTGTATATGGCTTTGAAAGTCATTTACACGGCTTTGAAAGACATGTACACGGCTTTGAAAGTCGTTTTTTCCCTGCCCGTGCAAACTTGTTGTGAAGCCGTTTCTCGGCCAGGCCGTTTAAATAAGTAAAAGTAATGCAAATGTATTTCGACGAATTTCGCTCTTTAATGTTCCTACGAATGTCGCACAATTTCGTATTCTAACCTTTCTTTCACCAGGATTAACGTGTGACCAATTCGAATTCATAACAAACAGTTTTACAAACGTGCAGTAAGATGTTTTTGGTAAATACCCTGTGTATAAAGTTCCTGTCAATCGTGAACTGTCAGCCAGATGCGTGTCTCATGTCTCAACATTTTGAAGAAGCGAAGTTTCGTGCGAATATTCGCAGAGTACCAAACGATATTTCGCAGAGTGCAGCAAATTTTCGTGCTAACCTGTCACAGAGCACTGTAAACGTTTTAGAAAGCCGTTTGCTTTTTGGGCTATCTTTCCAACTCGTGTACACGGCTTTCCAACTCATGTACACTGCTTCCCAACTCATTTACACAGCTTCCCAACTCGTTTACATGGCTTTCCAACTCGTTTACACGGCCTAGAAAGTCATGTAAATGACTTGAAAACCCGTTTGTTAGTCGTTTATTTTACCCATTTAAACGGAAAGGCGTTATTGTACGTTTTCTGGTGTAAGGTCACATATTTTAATGATGTCATATGCAAACAGAGAATTGCACATGTACATGTGTGCATGAATTGAAGAGCTGTGAGAGACACAGACAACTGACATGTACAAAGTGCTGGAACATTGTACATGTATGTTATACATTTTGCCTCTGTCATAATATTTAGGTGCCACATTTCTGTATTCCACGTTAGTGAGAAAATGAATTTACCCCTCTCCCTTAATTCTTTCTTGTTGTTAAAATAGCATTATATGCATGCAAAGTTATTAAAATATTTAATCAGACACTCTTGGATAAAACTGTTGCAACACCTCACATTTTTGACACTTTTTGCCAATTTTTATGTACCCCGCCCCTCCCTCTCCTCATTCAATGTAGAACTGAAAAAAACCACCATTGAACTAGGGAAGGGGTGAGATCAGGATTTTGTGGTAATTTGTTAGGGAAAAATGGGTGTTCCAAGGTACTAAACACCTAATTCCATTCATCTCTGTTTAGAAACATGAATACATTTTAGAGCCTATAAGTGCCCAAGCGAAGCTGAAAAGGAATGCCAGCCCATTGCCCCTAAAGGAGAAGCACCCACGGTTTGTTGTTGATGTTCACGTGGAAAGAATTCCATTAGCGCTGGCTGAAGTTCAATACAGGACTGTAATGAAGCTGATGAATGAATTTGAAAGGTTCTTCAGGCGATCCCGGTACCAGAAGTGGAGACCTACTGTGCCAGTCAGGAGAAAGTGAGTGAATATACAAATGTAGGCATGACTACGTGTGCAGGCATTTATTTACAGGACTTGCTTTTCATTTTTAACTTGTGGATGCATGCATGTGCATTTTCATTTCCGAATGTTGTATCCTTTCCGAAGATGTACATGTATGTTAGCCAAATGTTAGCTCGTACCATGTTTGGAATATGATAATTTTTCCTGCGCATGTGCAGAACTGTCGTTGCTCACGGTTTTGAGACAGTATACACAAGCGTTCAACTTTTCAGAAGGAGTGCATGGTTATAGTAGATTTGTGTTCTTGGATGTGAATGATGAATTATCGATCTACGCGATGGTAGTGACATTATAGAAGTTATGTTTATGCTTCTGAAGTTCGGATCCCAGCTAGTATCTATTGTTGTGAATCGCGGAAAGCTTTGTGACTGAACACTGATTCATTTACCAAATTGAAATCATGCTCACGGTCTGACTGGGCCATCTAATGTAATTTACTACAATAACATCAATTCAAATGGCTTGACATTATAGAAATTATGTTTATGGTTTTGAAAATAAGATTCTGGTTAATTTCGGTTTCCCAGGCCAACATTTATACGCAATTTGTACCGGCCATCTAGCTAGATGACCAGATGAAGATGCATAAATACAATTATTTCAAGTGGTTCTACATTACAACTACAGACTTCTCACTTGAAATTCAGTGAAGTGGGGTGACTAGCGTACCAACTAATAAGTACACTAAACTGATTTTAGTTCTGCCAGCTAGTGTTTCAATTTTGTTCTGCAATATATCTTAATCTAATTTTTAAGTATTGAAACGCAACGAATTGTGGATAGCAATAGTTACACTAATGATTTTAGATAGCATTTCCTCTATCAAGGGACCCACTTCCCTACACGAACTACGTGTTTAAAGGGTCAATTAACTGCCGCCCTAATTTCGGCATTGAACCAGCGCAGGTTGCACCGTCTGTGGTTGGTTACGGTGGCAGAAATAGTTCTGACCTGACATTAGCTGCTGTGCATTACAATTTCGAACTCACAGATATCTATGCCTTTACACCGCTTCTAGGATATCGTATGAGCCATTCTTTAGGTAAACCTTTCTTAGACAAATCGTTTATTGTAACCAGTTGCGATTCGTGGCAATAAACCTCCAACAGAATCGAACGAAGCAACATAGCTCTTTGTCAAAGAACAACAACGTTTTTTCAAACATTGAACCATCCCAGATTGCACCGTCTGTGGTTGCTTACGGTGGCAGAAATCCATCCGACCTGACATTAGGCAATTGCCCTTGAGAAGTTACGAGCAAAAGTACACATGTTGCTTTGACTTGAACAAGTGACCTCGCAAGTATCAATTCTCTTGGGAAATCTGTCTTAGAGAAATCGCCACTAGTAAGCAGTTTCAATCCGTGGCAATAAAGCTCCAACAGGATCAATGCAGCAAACTCAGCTTTTCCTCAAAGACTATTCATGTCTCTCCGAACATCCTATCAGTCTACTAACCTGATGAATCTCTTTCTCTCTCGCTCTCTTGCCTCTTATATGTGTATGAGCCTAATAACCAGTCGGCTGTCCAAAGCTGCACTTCTTCTCCGCTTTGACGCCATTCGCCATAATTTCGTACAGAAACGTCTGCATGACCTGCAATCTTCACTAACGCTCTCTCATGGATATGTATACGCACTAATAGTCGGGGAGCCAGCCCTCAAAAAAGCCTTTATTTAACGAGTTCGTTCAACCCACTCCACAGTAAAGGTTTGACAACGGATTCTGGTAGAGTGAACACTCCTGATTAACGTTAGGTACGTTGTAGTCTCGGATTGTGGTATCAGTTCCGAGTTTAAGGCGATTTTTTGTAGACTACCGGAAGTGCTGCATGAAAACGAGGCTGAACAGAAACTATCGAAATTCTCCTACTTGATCGTGACAAGAAGCTGCGAAAAGACTAAAAAAGCAACAGAAGTACAGAAAAGCCATTGATAAAGAAGTTTAAGCCTTTAGGTTGATCTAAAAAAAATTTATTCACGACGAAAGCTAAGCAGAGACAAATCAGACTATGTGACTAGTTGAGTGACCGCTCGTTTATATATATTTTTAAGTAATTGAAATATCGTTTTTCGTAATCTGCGGGTTGACATCCATTCCTGCGTAAAATTATTGTGTTTAGGCACGTTTTATTACTTCCCGCTCCTATTTTAGGCTCGTTTATTTGTAGATTTCGTCCGAAACTTAACAGCAGCCTCGTTTCCATGCTGTGCTACAAATTCAAAATGGCGGCAGGATAGAATTTTCTGAAGTCAGGATTATTAGAAAATACTTCCTGGTAAGTATTAAAGTAACTCATTTTAAAGATGTCCATTAACTCAAGTTTCAAAAACGACCTTAAAAAGCTAGCTGAAAAATCAGGCAGGGAGATCACCGGTTTCCCTTCGTAAGTTTGGTAAAATTTGATTCATTTAAAGAGCAATATGTCTTAATGCATGTTTGATCTAGCTCATAGATAGTTATTAAAAGCCTATTTTACTATATTCCTACATGTTTGTACATATGATAGCAATAATAGATCATGTGTGTTACGATTTTCGCGTAATTGCATAATTTGCTCCTCTATTGGTACTGTAAGTAAGAACTAGATTCAGCTACCAACCCAGCCATTATAATGTCAAATTAGAAATTTTGAATGTGAATGAAATTTTTGCTAAGGTTCTAAGTCATAAACAAATTTGAGTGCAAACGTGTATTGTGTGTAAATAAGGCAAGCAATTATTTACAAGAAATTAACCCATGCATGTATATATAAAGATGACTGACAATTGTATTATAGAAACGAGACAAACTGTTTCTGCAGTTGGGATCCGAGTTAGGATCCGAATTAGGATCCCGAGTTAGGATTTCGAGTTAGGACCCCGAGTTAGGATCCCCTGTTAATGTCCCCTCTGGATACTAGAAACTTTGTAATAAGAAATACGGTAGTTACCCACCAGTACATGTAAAGACAACCTTGAATGTTCAGCCCATGGCAGGCGTCCAGCAGTCCGCTTTCGTTGGGCAACTGGAAAGTAACTGCTTTCAAAGAACAGATGATGCCTATTTATCGTCGTGCAGCATGGATCTGGTGTAGGCATTGGTACGAATGTTTCCAACTAAGTTGTATGAAGTAGATCTTACTAGAGAGGAAAGCGTTCAATCCGTCCCAGGCTGGAGTGGTTTTAATGCAATGGTATTCCCCGATGTCATACATCATACTGTGATTGGCTACTATCCCATGATAAACAGGTCATCAACCAAATTTAGCACGGTGTACACGGTGATATAAAGAGCGCAAAGTATGTGCGCTAGTCTCGGGCAGAGCGACGCAGTCATCACATTTGATCTCGGCATCTATTCGAAGGCAAAGCATATACAGTGCAAATTAATTGTAATTCGTATTGGTGGCTTCCATATCGCCTTGAATTTCCTTGCGCTCTTAGATAAAAAGTATCTAAACTCTGGTCTATATGCATCAGATTCGATAAAGAGATCTTCTGGAGCTGGTAGCACAATGTCGTTAATGAGAGGGAAAGACCTACAACAAGAAATTTGACTTGCAAAACCTGATGCGTTTTTTCGAAGCCTTTAGAACAGAAGAAAGGCCAGATCACAGATGTTTGCTTTCTGGGATGACTAAATTACCATGGTAATGATCCTGCTCCAGTTCATCAAAGCAGAACGCACAGGGAAGTGGTCCCTTCACCATGCAGCAACCTCTGCAATGATGCCTCAGTTCTATGCATTTGACAGACCAAACTATGCCCGATCGCTTCCTGTGTACTTGGCAGACATGAAAGAACTTCAGCAAAAGCATCCTGCAGTGTATGAACAGTTCATGGATGGAAACCACGCAGTGAGCCGCTCAAGCCAGCTATTTGCCAAAGAGTGGATTGGCATGGCACTCGAACAGTGAATTAATTTAGATTTCAAGTCTAAAGGTGGTATCATTGGGATCAGTCAAAACCCAGATGCGCTTAGACGATGGTTTTCAACCAGCCACGAAAGACCAGTTATAGCAACAGCAGTCGAGCAGATGTGTGGCATTAACGAACCAGATCGAGTTGGAACCCACAAGGAAGCAGCCCTAAGAGAGTACAACGCGATGAGAAAGATGTTCAGGGATTAGTCGATTGTTTCACGTTTATTTAGGTTTGATGAAGGATCCCTTTTCAATAGACAATGACGCTCTCTGTAAAATCGCAACTGGTTTGTACTGCGTGTAGAGTGGCCGAACAACTAGTACGAAGCACCGAACAGGGACAGGTACATATGAATAGTTTCGTTGAGAAACGCCTAAATTCTAATGTGGTAAGCTTCTGGGATCCAATACCGAGCCTCACGATTAAGACTTTCAGCACCACAATGAAGAAAACCAGTGTTGAAGATGCAAACGAGAAGCTCGTCACCATAGTTGAAGACAGGGATTTCTTTGTAAGGTTGCTCATCGTTGCTAAGGTTCGTTAAATTCGGCAAGTTAACATCAAAGAGGTCCTTAGTTTTGAGCTTTCTTCGGTGCCATACGCTCTAGCTCACGCCGATGGCAGCCCCTACAACAGATGCCTACTGTCTACATTGTTGATGGTATGGCACTGATTCAGATGCTTAAATTTGGAGGGGTAGCTACATTTGGCGAGCTTCCCGTCAGGTTTTACGAAGTGATAACTAATTCCCATGATGGCAACTGTAGTCGAGTAGATGTCGTCTTCGACCAGTACTGTGATCTCTCCATCAAGGCAGAGGAGAGAAAGAAGCGTAGCCTGGCAAACGCTTTAGAAGTGAGGATTTATGGAACATCCACACCAGTCCCAAAACAGTGGACAAAGTATATTTCTAACTGCAAAAATAAAGTCAACCTCTGCGCCTTTCCGTGAAATCGGAAAACAGCGACTTCGTTTTAACAAAGAACTTGTTATTGGTGGAGGATTGAAGAATGGAGAACTTGCTTTGTCCATCGAGAAAGACCAGTGTGAATTCGTCCCGACCGCATTGAAAGCAGATCACGAGGAGGCAGATACCAGGCTGATATTACTGACATGCCAGACACGCTGCCCAAGCCGATGCACAGAGTATTGTAATTCAGTCATCAGACACAGATGTTCTACTTCTCTGTGTATCTCACTATGACGACATTGGGTGTCAGGAGTTGTGGTTCCGTACCGGAGTCAAGGATCACCTAAGGTATATATCAGCCCACAAGGTGTCCCTTGGTCTTGGACAACAGCTGTGCAAAGCCCTTCCAGTATTCCATGCTGTGACAGGATGCGACTCGACCAGTGCACTGTCTGGCATTGGCAAGAAGAAAGCATGGAAGGTCATCCTTGGCTGAATCATCGAGGACAACACGCCGTACCCTCTCCTGATGACAAAACAACCAGGCCAGCAAGCATCCTGGAACTCACAAACTGCCTGTGTAAGAGGAGCGCATGCACGCAGAACTGCTCTTGTAGCAATAACGGACTTGCACTGAGGCTTGCAACTTCATGGGTGATGCTGAAAGATGCCATAATCCGAACAGGGTGTTTTGTTATGACTCAGATGCTTCGGATGTTTCATACTGCGATGATTAGGACAGACAATCGCAGCTTACACCGTAGCTAGGTTATAAAGTGAAGACGTTTTGTTGCAGGTTTAGTTATTAGCCCATGTTCATGGTGCACACGTTTTTTTTCGTTTTTCTATTGTTATAGGCGTCCTCACGAGAATCCAAAACTATCAGCTGATTAACTTACACAATAGAAAAAAGCGTGGATGCGTCCTAAGAAACCTTCCAAATGTATGCATTTACGGCGTTTTTTCTCCTATAGGAGAACAAAAGGTGTGCAAGTCATTACTTAAACAATAAAATATATAGGTTAAAAAACGTATGCATGTGGACGGGACCTTAAAACGAAACCTTTCGTGCCATTTTTCCACGCGTCTGAGGGGACAAGGATACAATAGTACATGTATTAATAAAACCGGAAGTACGTTTTCCGGAAGTAAGCTTGGTGGGTCACGTGACATATTACTACTACCATTAACAGTCTATGCGACAGAGAGCAACGTCTTTTTATATTTTTATTACGTTTCTGCACGATTTATTTTAAAATACAACGCCTATTTCAATTATTTTATCTTAGCCTCGTTTTCATGCTGCACTTCCGGTAGCCGACCAAAATATCGCTGTAACTCGGAACTGATACCACAATCCGAGACTACAACGTACCTAGCGTTAATCAGGAGGGTTCACTCTACCAGAATCCGTTGTCAAACCTTTACTGTGGAGTGGGTTGAACGAAACCATTTTTTTTCGATCCTAGCTCCTCGACTATAACAGCAATATTGACATTTGAAAGGATTTTGAAATTTGCTTTTTTTCGAAATACAGTGTTTGACTGAAAATTGTTGATTTCTACGAAACGCCATTCGTTGCAACTTCGTTTAGCAACGTGTAACTGACTTCCAAACTTCACTGAAGCCGTCTCTCATGGATATGTATACGCACTAACAGCAATCTTCACATTGCCATTAATTTGAAAATTTTAGATTTTCAGAAATACAGTGTTTGACTGACAATCTCGAAATCTGCCCATTTCCAAAGACTTAAATTTCGACACACAACTTGACTCGACAAGGGCTACACGCTGGTGTTAAAATCATTCACTTGAAAAAGTTTTGGAAAAGTTATTATATATACAGTACCGACCAGAACTTACCTCCAGTTAAATGTTCGCTCGGGTCCGCTTTAGTGAACGCAAACTGAATGCAGGGTTTGCTTCAACCAAACCCTGTAGTCGGGGAGCTAGGATCGGAAAATAATGGTTTCGTTCAACCCACTCCACAGTAAAGGTTTGACAACGGATTCTGGTAGAGTGAACACTCCTGATTAACGCTAGGTACGTTGTAGTGTCGGTTTGTGGTATTAGTTCCGAGTTACAGCGATGTTTTGGTCGGCTACCGGAAGTGCAGCATGAAAACGAGGTTAAGATAAATTAATTGAAATAGTCGTTGTATTTTTAAACAAATCGTACAGACACGTAATAAAAATATAAAAAGATGTTGCCCTCTGTCGCCTAGACTGTTAATGGTAGTATTAATATGTCACGTGACCCGCCAAGCTTACTTCCGGAAAATGTACTTCCGGTTTTAATAATACATGTACTATTGTACACTTGTCCCCTCAGACGCGTGGAAAATGGCACGAAGGGTTTCATTTTAAGGTCCCGTCCACATGCATACGTTATTAACCTATCTATTTTATTGTTTAGGTAATGACTTCCACACCTTTTGTTCTCCTATAGGAGAAAAAACGCCGTAAATGCATACATTTGGAAGGTTTCTTAGGACGCATCCACGCTTTTTTCTATTGTGTAAGTTAATCAGCTGATAGTTTTGGATTCTCGTGAGGACGCCTATAACAATAGAAAAACGAAAAAAAACGTGTGCACCATGAACATGGGCTAATAACTAAACCTGCAACTTACAAAAAGTCTTCACTTTATTAGGCTACGGTGTAAGCTGCGATTGTCTTTCCTAATCATCGCAGTATGAAACATCCGAAGCATCTGAGTCATAACGAAACACCCTGTTCGGATTATGGCATCTTTCAGCATCACCCAAGCCTCAGTGCAAGTCCGTTATTGCTACGTACAAGAGCAGTTCTGCGTGCATGTGCTCTTCTTACACTGGCAGTTTGTCAGTTCCAGGATGCTTGCTGGCCTGGTTGTTTTGTCATCAGGAGAGGGTACGGCGTGGTTGTCCTCGACGATCTAGCCGTGACTGTCAGGTGAGGGCAACTCTTGTCTCGCTACTAGTGCTTTTCTCCACACATATGTCTGATAATCTGTCCTTTTAATGTGTTGCCGTAGGATGTAGGAGGAAGTACGGCGTTGCTCTGCGTTTTCTGACAAAATATTAGAAGCTTACCACATTTGAATTTAGGCCGTTTCTCAACGAAACTATTCATCTATACCTGTCCCTAGTCGGTGCTTCGTACTAGTTGTTCGACCACTGCAGCAGGCAGTACAAACCAGTTGCGTTTTTACAGAGAGCGTCATTGTCTCTTGAAAAGGGATCCTTCATCAAACCTAACGTGAAACAATCGACTAATTCCTGAACATCTTTCTCATCGCATTGTACTCTCTTAGGGGCTGCTTCCTTGTGGGTTCCAACTCGATATGGTTTGTTAATGCCACACATCTGCTTGACTGCTGTCATTATAGCTGCTCTTCCGTGGCTGGTTAAAAACCATTGTCTAATTGCATCTGGGGTTTGACTGACGGATCCCAATGCATGATACCCCCTTTAGACTTGGAATCTAAATTAATTGACTGTTCCAGTGCCATGCCAGTCCAAACTTTGGCAAATGGCTGGATTGAGCGGCTCACTGCGTAGTTTCCATCCATGAACTGTTCATACACTGCAGGATGCTTTTGCTGAAGTTCTTTCATGTCTGCCAAGGAAGCCATCGGGCATAGTTTGGTCTGTCAAATGCATAGAACTGAGGCGTCATTGCAGAGGTTGCTGCAAGGTGAAGGGACCACTTCCCTGTGCGTTCTGCTTTGATGAACTAGAGCAGGATCATTACCATGGTAATGTAGTCATCCCAGAAAGCAAACATCTGTGATCTGCCTTTTCTTCTGTTCTAAAAGCTTTGAAAACACGCATCAGGTTTTGCAAGTCAGATTTCAGATTTTCTGCACTTTGTGGGACACGTCGCTTGCTTTCTATAGCCAACTGACAGGATTTGATCGCGTCGATCGATGAGGTGTTCTTCGTCTAAGTTTGACTTGAGGGATTCTTGGTTTTTGGCATTCAGCTAATAGAGAAAAGCTTGCCATATGAGACGAAAAAGTGCTTCCATTGCCAGCTTGTGAGCTCTGCCGGACTCCGCTGTTGTAGGACATTCCTCTCATTAACGACATTATACTACCAGCTCCATATGCACCAGATTCGATAAAGAGATCTAGACCAGAGTTAGGTTCTTTTTATCTATGAGTGTAAGGAAATTCAAGGCAATATGGAAGCCACCAATACGAATTACTGCGTTGGAAAACTCCTGGGAATTTGCACTGGATATGCTTTGCCTTCGAATAGATGGTGAGATCAAATGTGATGTCGCTCTGCCCGAGACTAGCTCTTTTCATCACCGTGTACACCGTGCTAAATTCGGTTGATGACCCGTTTATCATGGGACAGTAGCCAATCACAGTAGGACTGATGTATAACATCGGGAAATACCATTGCATCAAAACCACTCCAGCCTGGGACAGATTCAGTTGATCGCTTTCCTCTCTATTGCGATCGATCTACTTCATACAACTTAGTTGCAAACATTTGTAACAATGCCCACGCCAGATTCATGCTACGCGACGATAAATAGGCATCATCTGTTCTTTGAAAGCAGTTACTTTCCATTTGCCCAGCAAAAGCTGACTGCTCGACGCCTGCCATGGGCTGAACATTCAAGGATGTCTTCACAGGTGGGTAACTACCCTAGTTCTTATTAGAAAGTTTCTAGTATCCAGAGGGGACATTAACAGGGGATCCTAACTCGGGGTCCTAACTCGGATCGTAACTCGGATCCCAACTGCATAAACAGTTTGTATCGTTTCTATAATACAATTGTCAGTCTTATATATATATATATATATATACATGCATTGGTTAATTTCTCGTAGTATGTATTCATTACTTAATTGCTCAGTTGCCTTATTTACACACAATACACGTTTGCACTCAAATGATATATTTGTTCATGACTTAGAACCTTAGCAAAAATGTCATTCACATTCAAAATTTCTAATTTGACATTATAATGGCTGGGTTGGCCAGCTGAATCTAGTTCTTACTTACAGTACCAATAGAGAAGCAAATTACGCGAAAATCGTAACACACATGATCTATTATTGCTATCATAATTATATACAAACATGTAGGGATATAGTGAAATAAGCTTTTACCTATGAGCTAAATCAAATATGCATTAAGACATATTGCTCTTCGAATGAATCAAATTTTACCAAACTTACGAAGGGAAACCAGTGATCTCCCTGCCTTATTTTTCAGCTGGCTTTTTAAGGTCGTTTTTGAAACTTGAGTTAATGGACATCTTTAAAATGAGTTCTAGTAATTATTTTAGAGCTACTTTAATACTTGCCAACGAGAATTTTCTAATAATCCTGACTTCAGAAAATTATATCCTGCTGTCATTTTGAAATTGTAGCACAGCATGGAAACGAGGCTGCGTTAAGTTTCGGTCAAAATCAACAAATAAACGAGCCTAAAATAGGAGCGGAAGTAAGAAAACGTGCCTAAACACAATAACTTAGAAATGGATGTCACCCCGGCGATTATTGAAAACGATATTTCAATTACTTAAAAATACATATAAACGAGTGGTCGCTGAATTAGTCACATGGTTTGATGTCTCTGCTTAGCTTTCATCGTGAATAATAATATTTGAGGTCAACCTAAAGGCCTAAACTTCTTTATCAATAGCTTTTCTGTACTTCTGTTGCTTTTTTAGTGTTTTCGCAGTTTCTTGTCACGATCAAGTAGGAGAATTTCGATAGTTTCTGTTCAGCCTCGTTTTCATGCAGCACTTCCGGTAGTCGACGAAAACATCGCCTTAAACTCGGAACTGATACCACAATCGGAGACTACAACGTACCTAACGTTAATCAGGAGTGTTCACTCTACCAGAATCCGTTGTCAAACCTTTACTGTGGAGTGGGTTGAACGAACTCGTTAAATAGAGGCTTTTTTGAGGGTTGGCTCCCCGACTACTGATAGGGTTCGCTCGGGTTCGCTGCGTTCGCTTGCGTTCGCTTTTGCCCGGCCTGCAAAAAAAGCGAACCCGAGCGAACTCTGAAAAAGCGAACCTGAGCGAACTCTGAAAAAGCGAACCTGAGCGAACCCGAGCGAACCCGAGCGAACCCTGCAAACTCTGAGCAAAGCGAATGTATATTTAAGTGCAAAAGGAACTAATCTTAGGAATATTATGTAAGGCAAAATTATTACCCACAGAAACGGCCGATAAATATAATATTGTTCGCTTCATTCAGGCCGCGCCGTTCGAGAATTAGGCCAAAGTGGCCGTTCGATAATTAAGTCAAAGTGGGCTTAATTATTTCAATCATTAAAGTGTATATTTTTTGAAAACCAACTTCTGCAAAATTAAAAACAAATTACCATCAGAGAATTCGAAGTGAATTATGTTTCTTAAATAAAACGGCGCAGCGATAATCGGAAGAAAATTAATTAGTCTGAGAAGTAAACACGGCCATTTCAGTTCCAGCGAATGTTTATAATGCTGCTCAATAACAGTTTTCCGACACTATTTTCACCGATGAGAACACAGTCGAAGCTCACTGCTACACAATGAAGAAATTTAGAGACATAAAATGGAGAAGCGAATAAATAAAGGTCAAGCCGAAAACATCCTTTGAAGAAAGCCGACCTGGGAACGGAAGTCGTAATCACGGCATGAAAGCGAGGCCGAACTTGACACATTCAAAGTCTTCGCAAGGTCGGCAAATTATTTGAGTTTATACTGTATAAAACAATAATAAAACCACTCTAAATCGTCTAAGAGGTTCTTCAAGGTGTTAAAAGATAAGATGGGAAGGAAAAGATGTCGAAAGAGAGGCGAAAGTTCGCAAAGTTAAGTCTTTGTTTTGACATTTATTTTAATGTGTTTTCAGCACGTGCTTGGATGCAAAACTGCGTTTGCGAGCAGAACATTTTGGTTAACTAAATGAATGCGTTTTTCTAAACATTTTGTGCTAGATCAAAATGTTAAAAAGAACCTAGAAAATATCTTAGACCACTAGTCCTTGTTTAATTCAAGTTTTAACTCTCGTGATTCGTGTCAGTTCAAGCGAACCTTGAGGGTCTGCTCGAGGGTTCGCTTGGGTTCGCTTTGTTCAAGCGAACCTTGAGGGTCTGCTCGAGGGTTCGCTTGGGTTCGCTTTGTTCAAGCGAACCTTGAGGGTCTGCGGTTCGCTTGGGTTCGCTTAAGCAAACATTGAGCAAACCCTTGAGTGCACCCTGGGTTTGCTCGAAAGCGAACCCGAACCCGGACGCACTGGAGGTTAATTCTGGTCGGTACTGTAGTACACAATGAAAGTTAGGAAAAACGTACAATGTACGTTTAACAGGATGTACGATATGCTTGTATACTGCTAACCTCTTGTCGGTTATACCCCGTATGCTCTAAATTCACCGCTAACTCTTCGCATAACAACAATGCGCAACACGAGAAGCCGCATTAACGAAACAGTCGTTTTCAAAGTTCTTCATAACATCGTATCATAGCCGCCTTTAGAAATAAAATCCAAGCATCTGGAGCTTTAAAATGATACGTTTTGCGAGGTTTGCGGTGCGTTAGAAGTTAAATTATCGGGAACGCAAGCTGCTCTAGATTGAACGCTAACTCTTCGCATAAGAACAATGCCCAACACGATAAGCCACTTTAACAAAACAGTCGTTTTTAACTCGTGGATGCGTGCAAGCGCAGAACACAAGTTATTGGGGTTAGTGGTCCAAGCTAATTTATTCATCGTTTTATGGTGTTTAGATCGTTTTTATCTGTGTACATCGGGAACTCTCCGTTGGCTGTCCGAATAGTGTTCGATATTCCAAAGCTGTATTTACGGATGTTTATGGTATGCGTCCAAGAATTGAAAGATTTGGTCATGCAGGAGAAGATGTATTGATGGTGCCTTCCTAATGCTAGACACTCCAATCCTGGACAGACATAGTAGTGGGTCCCTATCAATCACTTAGTGGTGATGACGTAATGATGATGCCATCTGTCACATGATTTTAAGTAAATGCCCATATCTCCCTCATTTCTAATGCCAGCACGCTCAAACCTGACAGACATGGTAGTTGGTCCGTATCAAGCACCCAGTGGTGATGACATAACGATGACGTCATCGGTCACGTGATTTTAAGTACATGCCCATATCTCCATTGTTTTTAATGCCAGACAGTTCAAACCTGGACAGACATGGTTATGGGTCCCTATCAAACACTTAGAGGTGATGACATCATCGGTCACGTGATATTAAGTACATGCAGATATCTCCGTCATTTCTAATGCCAACCGGCTCAAACCTGGGCAGATAATTATGGTAGTGGGCTCCCTATCAAGCACCTAGTGGTAATGACGTAACAATGACGTCATCGGTCACGTGATTTTAAGTACATGCCCATATCTCCCTCATTTCTAATGCCAGACAGTTCAAACTTGGACAGGTATGGTATTATTTTCCCACAATTCACTGAGTGGTGATGACGTAACAATGACGTCATCTGTCATGCGATTTTTAGTATATACCAAAATAGCTCACTGACCATCCATCAGTTGCCCTTTGGGGCCCTATGTTCAAAGTTCTTCATAACATCGCATCATAGCCGCCTTTAGAAATAGAATCCAAGCATCTGGAGCTTTAAAATGATACGTTTTGTGAGGTTTTCGATGCGCTAGAAGTTGAAATATCGGGAACGCGACTGCTCTAGATTCAACGCTACCTCTTACCATAACAACAATGCACAACACAAGAAGCCGCTTTAACAAAACAGTGGTTTTCAAATTTCTTCGTAACATCGCATTTTAACCGCCTTTACAAATAAAATCCATGCATCTCGAGCTTTAAAATGATACATTTTGTGAGGTTTTCAATGCGCTAGAAGTTGAATTATCGGGAATGGAAGCTGCTCTAGATTCAACGCTAACTCTTCGCATAACAACAATGCACAACACGAGAAGCCACTTTAACAAAACAGTCGTTTTCAAATTTCTTCACATCATAGCCGCCTTTACAAATAGAATCCATGCATCTCGAGCTTTAAAATGATACATTTTGCGAGGTTTTCGGTGCGCTAGAAGTTGAATTATCGGGAATGCAAGCTGCTCTAGATTCAATGCTAACTCTTCACTTGACAACAATTGCACAACACGTTTATTGAAAAGTATCTATAAATATATTTTACTTAGCACACCCGCAGATAGCTTTAATAGCTAATTGAGGCTGGTGTGCTATAATATTTCTTATTTACATGCAATATATTTTGCAATAACTACATGTATACAAATTTAACAATAATTATACAAATTTACAATAACTATGAATAAGTAAGTCAAATATATGTAGGAAGAAAAAAGTTTTTTTTCTCTAATATCATACATCATGATGTTAAGGACGTTTTAGAGACTTTTTCAATTAATCCCGTGAAGCCACTTTAACAAATAGTCATTTTCAAAGTTATTCATGGATCACTGCCTTCGTGTGAAGGGAAATTTCTCTTTTGGTGAGGTGAAATTTCACTTTACGTCAAGTGATATTTCACTTCACCTCGTTGAAATCTTTTTTTCCTGGTACTGTAGCTTCTACATTTGTTGTCCCAGTTCACTCTGGTCACCTGACTTGAGTAATGTTTTCTTATTTTTTCTGTATCCCAAGAGGAAATGTATGAATTTCTCTAATTGGGAAACAAAGCACTGAATCCTCTGGAGAGCTGTCACATGATCTGAATTGGGACAACAAATGTTAGTACAAGCTAAATCGATCTATTAAGCCCAAATACATCCAGGAGTGAAAGCGTTAAACCAAAACTTAATTCATCTTTCCAGTGCAAAGATTTGGTGGCAGTTTGCCATCACATGCATTCTCCACTTCATCCAAGAAAGAAACAGACATCATACCTTGACGTTTGCCACTTCAAGAGCTCGTGACATTGTTGTTTATGTCCAAAACTACACACTACATCTGACTAACAAGCCGTTGGATGAGGGAGGCCAGGTTAGTATTTGTTCTTCCCGATTTGGCCAAATGTTAAGTGCTTAATTACAAAAATCATAATGTCAAACAGGTGCAGTGATGAAAGCAAACCTGCAAAGCTTACCACCTGCAGTAGTCAATTGTACATGTCTTGGATAAAGTAATTATATAATTAATGTGCATGGCATGTACCCACCCATTCCATCCCTCATATACACTTGGAGAAAGTATACTTTATCAGGGATTCAGAGTTTTGTCGGACAGCAGATTATGACCAATCAGTTTACAAAAATGTCTCTAGATTTTCAACATCATGATGGCAGGATGATGGTCCGATTGTTTTCTGCTTTCTTCCGTCCAATGTTTTTGTAAGGTCCTTACAGCCCTACTAAATTATTATCCTGTTGCTCTACATTGTAACCCTAGCTTAAGGATAATATTTATTGACATAATATAGCTTAAGGATAATAATTATTGACATAATATAGTATAAAATCTCAACAAAATCCTTGCTTCGTAATCCAACCACATGTCAGCCAAATGTTGGCCAAAACCTTATTACTGACACTTAACCAACAAAGCATGTTCAGCAGCAATTAATCTGCGATCATGCCCCCTTTCCTATGAATTCACAGTGCGTGGAGAACAGATTAGAAGGGAAAGGAATGCCTGATAGAAATACGTTCTGAAGCGCATGTAAACAGACCAATTTCTGATCTTTTTTCTGATTGGTTGAAAAACAATTGTGGCATTCTGATTGGTTTGTACATTTAAAAGTGTGACTTCTGGGCACATGTAGTTAAGTACAGTTTGTTTTCACTTGGATGGCTCGCATAAAATTTGTGACATGATTCATGACAGGGGGCAGAAAACAACTTGACAATTTGTATCAGGCTCTCCTTTTCCTCTCTTCCCCCTTTTATTTATTATTTTATGTACTAAAAAATAGTGGAAAAGAGAGCCTGGTCACAGGTAAATGATAGAGCTCTTCATAATCAATATTTAAGAAGTGGCTTTTGCTGTTGTATGGTCCAGGCATGGCTGTTGTAGATACATGTATTTAGTGATTGCTATCCATACTCTCTTTTGGTCTTGTTGCTCCTTGGATTTTTATCCAAATGTTTTTTTATAATAGCTGTATATGTACAATGTATATGGATAAATGTACTTAAAACTTTGGCTGAAAAACAATTATTTGTTATCAAGTGTTTGTTATCGATTCCAAAGGCTGCTGTTGTGTTTGTCTCCAGGAAGTGGTACACTAGATGTCATTATGCACCGATTTTCTTGCATTCCACTATCTTGGATTTGATGATGTCACAGTGTTGCCTCAGTCTATTGTTACACAACGAAAGAGTTATTGTTTTCTGACAATAGGGGCAACATTGTGACGTCATAAAATCCAAGATGGCAGCATGCAGGAAATTCAAATGAGTTTTATCAACAGGAAACTCGGTGCATAAATGACATGTAGTATACATGTACAATTTACTGGAGACAAACACAGAAACAGACTTAGGCATCCATAACAATCATTTGAGAGAAACATTGTTTTTCAGCCGAGATTCCCTTTAAGACCTAGTAAAATGACATGATGTTTTGGTATTTCAGGGGGAGCTGGAGAGAATAGAAAATGACCTCTTGTTTGAAGAGCTTGTTGTGCTGAGAAGAATAGCTATGAGAAAAGCAGAGAATGAAATTGAATTGCTCAAGGTATTAATTAACCTGGTTAATAAGGTGTACATGCATATGTTGTGGTTCAATAAATGTTTGGTTTAAATTTGATGTAATAAAAATCACATTTTTGGCTATATTATAGCATTTTGTATATAATATTGTTCCTTGAAGTTATTTCCTCCTACTGTTAGCCAGTTATCCAGCTACATGTACTCATTCTCTATCTATTACAATAAATCCCTGTGCTATGATCATTATTAAATAAGCCATAGGCTATAGTGTACTCAGTTTATCTTTAACCTTAAGGCATGTTCTCCTGAGGGTAATGGTGATGGTACAGCGGTGCCAGGTGAGAGTGATGGGGGAGCAGCAGCACAAGGCTGGCTGACTGGCTGGTACTCCTGGTACTGGCAGGCTGATGGTCCTACAGTCACTGGTGATGGCACAGATGGTGTAATACCATTGAAGCTAGAGCCACCAAGTAAAGGTAATTTACCCTTTATACATTTGATATATGGGCTAAATGTGTTAGTGGCAAATGCGAAGATCACTAAAAGAATAGAATCATGTAATTATTGGCTATTGGTTACTATTTCTTCCCAAATGTTGTGTGCATGTACCAAGGTATTGCATGCTGTAAGAATTAAGATACATTGTACATTGTACTGTGCATTATACATTGTACTGTACATTAGTACTGTTCAATGGCATTCCAACTGGGTTCAGGGTACTCACACTGTTGTCTAGTGTGAAATTGGCACGAGAGGGTCTGGTGACCAGTAGTATCCAAAGTGTTGAAATAATAATATCAAAAGTGTACAATTTTATATGCTTACAGTTGTATTTAATTTTATTTTGCTTTTTTAATTACCTTAATTTGTTTGTATGTATGTAACATTAGTCTTTACAATAATTTTGTTGGCATCTATTAACAGCGTATTTACATGTAAGTAAAACATACATTTTGTATATAATAAAATTAAGATACATTGTACATTTTTATACTACATGTATTATTGTAACATCTAACGGAAGTGCTTTAGACTGAACTTCAAGTCCTTTTTCACTTTCAATAAAAGCGATTTAGTAAAATGAAATAAATAAATAACTAAAATTATGACATTGTAATACTCAACACACTACATGTAGTTCTGGTCCCAGTTGTTTGAAAACCTGTTGAAGCTAATCCATGATAAATATTAGAGCAGATTTTGATTGAATGTCATAAAACCAAAACCAAAGTAATTACAGAGCCAGTAACAGTAGGAAGAAAAAACTCTGAGACAATCACGGACTGAAGTAATTCGTGCTTGGTTTTACATAAACGTTCCTCGTGATTTGTTTAGTACGATTAACGGAAGTGAACGGGCTTTTAAAATTACACAAACCGGCTGAAATTCAGGCTAACAAACAATAGCATTATAGGGATTCGATTCTACAAATTTGATTTCAAATTTGCATATTGGCGAGTCAAATGTGCCCGAGTGTGAGAACGCATGGACCTATGAACACAAATAGTTTTACAAATAGAATGTGGCAAACAGTACTTCAGCATTTCAAACCAGCATTTTGGCAGGGACAACCTTCCATCTAGCTCCTTTCTTTCAGTTTCACGTGTTCTTGCATGCACAAGCCTAGAAAGAAAGAACTCTAAACAGTAAATGTATAACGCCATCAGAAATATTACAAAGTCGATTTCCTTGCCACACGATCTGCATCGCTGGAACTCGGTCCAGAAGTTGGTTCGCTAGATCGAGCATGAAATCGATTGCTAGCATCACGTCGAGAAATCCGTAGTAATTCCGCTCATTCTATCGTATTTCTTCAAGTATAAAGGCAACCGATCTCCCCGCCGATCTTTATAGTCTCCCTCACAGCCGTTTCCTAGCATTGCGTGACGACAAAGGAAACGACTGCGAGGGAGACTACGCCAATCTCGGCCATTCAGTTGAACCCGTAAACTCTATTTATAAACAGCCCGATATCACATTTCTGATTGGCAGCTGTCCGATTTCAAGTAGTTTCCCGTATGAAAACAATAACAGTGACTCGCAATGCAACTTGGTTGAATGAGCTCCTTTAATTCTTTCTTGCAGAGGAAGAAGAGTTCCTTGGTGAACTACATGAACCTGGAGGGAAGCAGTCCATCTTCAATCGTGACAGAGTATTTGCTCATCTTAACATTTGTTTGGATAGTGGCTCGTTCAAGCTTTTAAATACAAAGTACAGTAATGGCCAGGGTCAGTCCACTCTTCTCCCCATTGTTGAGATAGAGTTTTCTAATGCCAGATGGGATTCTGAGGTTCGACCACAATCAAGCACTTGGGAGTTCACCATGAGCCTAGGGGCCATCCACGCAAGGGATAAAGTGACAAAGGGAACTCTGTTTCCTTCGTTGGTTGCACCTCAAACAAGGGTAAGAGAGATGGAATGATATTAGTTAATAGGAATAAAATCTCCTTTACTGTACAGTGCTCGACCTTAACATTTTTAATCACTGGTCCTGGGACTAGTAGAACTGAAAAATTACTAGTCCAGAGAACATTGAAAATTTTTTTACCTCACCATTTTCTTGAGAAGTTTTTCTTGAGAACCCTAGCTCTAGGTGGGTAAGATCTTGTTTACTGACCGGTTAGGGTAGGATTTTAGTTGGTTTATAAAATTATTGTCATTTCATGAATAAATTAAGTGAGCAATTCCGCTCCTTAGGAGCTTGTCTTCTCTGGAGTAGCCGCCATAATTTCCTGGATCTGACCGAGAAGATCCTGGGGACAAGGTTGTGTTCAGTCTTCTCTGCCTTTTCGCGATTGTTTTCTTAACGTTTGCGAAGAAACACGTTCAAACAACAATCACAGGACAACATGTTTTTGTTTTTATCTTTTATTAAACATTACAAATTATAGAATAGTTACTAGTCCTGCGACTAGTGGCTCTATTTTTTTACTAGTCCAGAAGCATTTCTTACTAGTCCAGGACTAGTGGACTACTGCTAAGGTCGAGCACTGCTGTAAGACGACTGTAACCGGGGCCACTTAGATAACAAGAACTAAAATTATTACATTGCAAAACGAAAATAAAGCATTATATTCCAACTTACAAATCCTAGCATATCCACACAATTGTCTTCATTCAAAAGACTTGAACTTTAAAACTAGTCCATCAAATGTGCCATTTACTGGATCGAAGCTCGGGCAGGTTGAAATGCTATTGTCTTATACTTGCCACTGATTGGCTCAAATAACCACAAGTTGGAATGCTTTGTTTTCATTCTGCAATGTAATTGGTTTGCATTACATGTATATAAGAGGCCCTGGTTACAGTAGTCACACAGTAAAACTACATGTCTTTTGACTTGTATTAAAAGCAGCAGAACTAATAAACAAATGTGATGTTTTAAATGGCTAACCCTAACCTTTTCCAGAAGCCTGATCATGCCCAGAAAGTATCAAGCCAGACCTCAATAAGTGCACTGGCAATGTCATCAACATCACTTGGCCTCAATATCCTACAAGAGTTGAGCGAGCCTCCTGTATTTGAGATGAAATTTGAGCAGATGCAATCCCACAGTAAAGTGGGCTACAGGTGTAGTTATATTGTTATGTGTGCACGTGTGTTAGTGTGTTAGTGTGTTTATCTAATATTAATATTGCATGTTCCTGTAAATAAAGGGTCTATTCCACTACCAAGGTGTGTATGAGATTTATCAACCCGAGGCGAATTAACTATCTTATATCATCATTGGTGAGATTTCATAAGAAATGCTTTGATAATAAAACCTTATTTTGATTGAAACATTGTTTCCAAAATATGTCATGATATTTGAGTCATAGTGAAATCTTAAATGGATTACAGATCATAAGGCATGACTCTGTTTCCTTTGTTTAAATTGTAAATTGCAAAATGTGACAGCTTTAACACCCAAGTTACATGCCCATTGGCTGGACAATAATAAAAGAGATAGTCTCATGAGATATTTTAAACGTTTCACTGATATGTTTTTTAAAGTAGCGTACATTGTTTTGTAGAGAAAA
Organism: Actinernus sp. WN-2022; assembly: GCA_030867875.1. NCBI lineage: Eukaryota > Metazoa > Cnidaria > Anthozoa > Actiniaria > Actinernidae > Actinernus > Actinernus sp. WN-2022. The sequence continues at coordinate 40,068,780 of JAOWCC010001368.1, forward strand.
GTGAATTCATTGTTTTCATTGTTGTCGATATTGAACATGCAAAATTGAAAATGTTCTGTGCACGCAGTTTTGATTTGGATTTTCCAGTCTTGAGAAATGGTATTCCTTCTCCTCAAATAACTGATAACAGACACATATATGCGGGAGGCGGTCTTGACAGTTAACCGCATACACAATTTATAGTACATGTACTTACATGTTTACATGTATGCTTTACATCAATCTACACACTTTATGTAACATAAGATGCAACTACAGTACACACTGTGCAGCCTAGTGTACTCTGCCGGATACGAAAAACCACACAAAATTCCACAGTATATGTGGTAAAAACTAAACTAAGTATTCCCCAGCCCAATGCAGGAGTACTGACTTCTGGGAGGTAAAAGTCTGAAAACTACCACAACTCTGTAACATGGTCAGCAAAAACTGACATAAATAAAGTTAATGGTGGAAAGAAACGTCTATAAATGTTGCAGTCAGGACCACGAATACATAACTACAACTGACATATCCTTATATACTTCAGTTCCCGCCAAAACTACACTGTCCATATATGGAATGTATCCACAGGGATACCAACACAGTCTTTCGGATAAGGAACTCATTTCTCTTTTCCTTTCATCCAAAGAGAAATATCATTTCCTTCTCCTCAAATAACTGATAACAGACACATATATGCGGGAGGCGGTCCTGACAGTTAACCGCATACACGAAAGCAAAAGCATAGGTTACAGGTGTATAGATTACAACTGGTAACATGAATCAGGTATACCACACAATAGTATACAGATCAAATTATACAATGAATTATAAACGTCCAAGGTCTTGAAGGCCGACAGCCTGGAAACAGGTAACAGCGATTCCATTGGGTCCTTGATATACAGTGTATGCATTCCTTGCGATATCCAATCTACATCTGCCACAACACTGCAGTAGAAGCCCCACCAGAGAGCAGACTGTGCAAGCCATAATCCCTGTTGTCCAATCCAATAGGAGGCCACATGGTTAGCAGGTCTGGAAGTGCAAGACCCCAGCTGGCAATACATAAGCCAATAGAACCATATCAAGGTCATGACTCCACATTGTCAATGATGTAAGACCACAATAAGGTCTGAAGTAGACACTGGTAATAGGCACAATGTATATAGCAATAGGACCTTATCAAGGACTTAACTTCATTCAGAATAACAGGTGACCCCAACATGGTCAGACATCAACATCACTGATCAGAAAAAAATCAAGAACTGCTTGCATCCAATAAACTAGGAACGACCCAATCTTATGAGCATCTGAATACATGAACTCAACCATGTGCTACATGTATGTACAAATGCCAGCCAGACACGACCCCCATCAAGGTCTGATCCATGAAGTGTAGCTTCTGAAAGACCATCTATGGTCAATATACAGTAAAAGTTATTTCCTCCTCTTTAGGCAAACCGTACAAGGCAATGTCTGCATGTGCAAGAGCACCAAGCTCTAGGCACCATGTCTGGGAATTCTACAGCACAAGCAGCAGCAATGACTGGGCTAACAGAAGTCTTAGTCAATGTGTTAAAGTACAATCATATCTTATGACAAACGACTGTTATCAACAGGGAGAAACGAAAAGTCAACTTCAAAGCCCAAAGAACATTTTTTTTTTGTCGAGGGTGCTCTGTCCTAGATGCAATCATCTTTCATACTGTATCCTCATCCAAGTGATAAATGCTCAGGTTACTCAATCCCAAAGTCAATATGTCTTCAACCAGGTAGTTCTGGATCCTTCGATTCCTTTAACACTTTCCATGGCTCATGAGAATAGTACTTCAATAGAATAATGACTAGCAATCTGGACCCTAAATATAGATTGGGCAGACATCAATAGTTCCAAGCAGTCAAAACGCAGTCATAACAGTGAAAAGGCCTCCGTAAGGCCTAGAAGTTGTAACAACTGGCACATATGTGTATATATGCCAACAGGCCAGAAATCCTTATCGTCAATGGCAAAAGACTCCCATCAAGATGAATAACTCCATATTGCCAATGGTGAAGACCTCCTTGAGGTCATGAACTCCATATCGCCAATGGTGAGCGATCTCCTCGAGGCCAAAAACTCCATATCGTCATAGTGAAAGACCTCCTGGAGGTCATGAACTTCATACTGCTAATGGTGAAATAGATGCTTTCCAACGTAGCAATGCGTAGTGGGAAAGCATATTATACATTACGGCATGAGCTATTTGTGTATCACTTACGTGATCAGCTCATAGTTCCTTTTCTCTTACATGTAAATTTTAATATTCATAACATGATAGGTATTTTAGGATCAATCATTTAAGCTCTTCCTCTCGCTTGCTGGACAGCCACAAGTCAGCCAAACTTTAGTTTCACTATTTATTTAGTTTGCCATTTGCTGTTGTCCACCAGACATCCGACACAGTCACACTTCAGAAGTTGTTGTGTCATTTTTTTACACATCGAGGATGTGACGTAATATAGGAATGAAGACCTCATTCAGGTCATGAACTCCATATTGCCAGTGGTGAAAGACCTCTTTGAGGTCATGAACTTCATATTGTCAAAGATGAAAGGCTTCCTTGTGGATTGCCAATGGTGAATGACCTCTGCAAGAATGACCTCCGCAAGGTCAAAAACCCCATATTCCCAATGGTGAAAGGCCTCCTTGAGGTCATGAACTCCATATTCCCAATTGTGAAAGGCCTCCTTTAGGTCATGAACTCCATATTGCCAATGGTGATAGACCTTGAGGTCATGAACTCCATTATTCCCAATGATGAAAAGCCTCCTTGAGGTCATGAACTCCATATTTCCAATGGCGAAAGGCCTCCTTGAGGTCATGAACTCCATATTCCCAATGGTGATAGATCTCCTTGAGGTCATGAACTCCATATTCCCAATGGTGATAGACCTCAAAGACCTCCTTAAGGTCATGAACTCCATTATTCCCAATCGTGAAAGGCCTCCTAGAGGTCATGAACTCCATATTCCCAATGGTGATTGATCTCCTTGAGGGTATGAACTGTATATTGCCAATGGTGGAAGACCTCCTTGAGGTCATGAACTCCACATCATCAAAGATATGAGACTGCCTTGAGGTAACAAACTCCATATTGCTGATGGTGAAAGACCTCATTGAGGTCAAGGATTCCAATCATCATAAGCGAAGGACCCCATCAAGGTCATAAATTCCAAAACATCAATGGTGAAAATCTGGAAGTAGCAGCAAACTGGCATGGATATATTGCCAATAAGACCTCTTGAGGTCATGAACGCCATGTAAATAACATTGCAAGATCCCCACCAAGGTATGGAAGTAGCAGCAACTAGCATGGACATATTCCCAATAGGACCTCCTTGAGGTTAAGAATTCCATGTCATCAACAGTACAATAACTCTACCAAGGTCTAGAGGTAGCAGCACACTGGCATGAACATATTGCCAAAGGGACCTCCTTGAGGTCATGAACTCTATGTAATCAACAGTGCAAGACCCCCACCAAGGTCAGGAAGTAGTAGCAATCTGGCATAAACATTTGCCAATAGGATCTTTTCAAGGTCATGAATCCATGAATTCCATGTCATCAATAGTGCAAGACCCCAACACCAAGGTCTGGATACAAACTGGCATGAATGTGTTGCCAACAGGATCTCCTAGGGGTAATGAATAGGTCTTCAAGGTCATGAATTACATATGCCATCAATAGTGCAACACTCACACCAAGGTCTGAAAGTAGCAGCAAACTGGCATGAATTATCCCAATAGGATCTCATCAAGGTTGTGCATTCCATGTCATCAACAATGCAAGACCTTCAACAAGGTCTGGTAGTAGTAGCAAGCTGGCCTGTGCAAATGTCGATAGAACAAATCAAGGCCAAGAACTCTGTGAAGGTAATAGACCTCCTAAAGGACTTGAACTCCATTTAGAATAACAGATGACCTATCACAGGTCACACATCAACGTTATTGGTCAGTAAAATTAAGAACTGCCTGTATCAATGTTATGAGCATCCATTTACATGACCTCGACCAGGTGCTATGCAGCCAGGTACAACACGAAAGTGCAGCTTCTGAAATACGCCATCCATGGTCAATATACAGAACAAGAAGTTTTTTCCTCTTCTTCAGCCAACCGTAAAAGGCAACATTCTCTTGCCCATGGATGATCTCCAGCATCAATAACACAGTGTATATAAATCCTCATAAGTAAACTTGTACATGTAACTGACAAATGTGCATTTGCATATATCAAATCCAAATCAAGACAAAGCTTGCTCTTCTTCTTGTGGACAAACCCCAAGAGGTTACGAATCCACATAGCATGTCACTGAATATCCTGTAAACTGCCACAAACCAAAAATAATAGCTTAATCCACAAAATTGGTGTTTTGATAAGTTTTCATGTAGATATTCAATTTCCTTTGTAAAGGGAAGTTGTCCAATAGATTTCCAAAGGTACGGTTTATGCATAATTTCAAACACCCCGACCATCACCTGGGGCCTACATGTAACTGACTCGGCATCCTTTTCCAATTTTGTTTCTGACTCGAAGCCGTTCATCTTCCTTCCTCGCTCTATCAGTCTATGTAAACTGTTAGTGTTATCAGTTTGATCGCCAGCCATCGC